>JAMJFZ010003015.1:6082156-6763708 GCA_026225945.1 Cricetomys ansorgei | reverse complement strand
TTTCATGTCCCTGAAGTTCCCAATTTTGGTTTTTCACCTTTCATCTGGCTGCGATCCTATTGGTCACAGTCCAGGCCACTCTGAGACAGGAGACCTTCCCTCCGTTTGCTCTCTGGCTTTGCATTCTGCCAGGTATTCTCAGAGTCCTGGAGGTCTATGCAACACCAAGGACCAGCGAGTGAGGCAGCTATCACCAACTACCACTGTCCCCCAACCACTGCAGGACACAGGCCTTGCTGGTGACATACAGCCTTACACCTGCTAACCCTGGCGAGGAGGGCAGGCTCTACACCCACCTTCCGTATCACCAAAGACCAGGTGTCTTTGGTACTTCCAAGCCCGCAGTTGGTGAGTGTCCCAGATCCCACTGTTCCCTTAAACATGTCCTGCCTGGACAAGTGGTTGATGAATTCCTCATGCAACCAGGGGCCAGGGAGCGACAAACACCCAACAATAGCGCCCACCATCTCCACACTCCCATCCAGCTAACTGGTACCTTGAAGGCTACATATGAGTCCACAGACAGACCTGAGCCTACAACTGCTGCCAGCAGGGTTTCTATGGCCGGGATGAGAAGGCACTGTTGGATCCCCATGGCTCCATAAAGTACTACAGGACACCTGCCCGTGTCCCTTCTCAGAGACTCCTTGTGTCATGCAGCCTTCACACCAGCTCAGCCTTGAAAGTGTCCCCAACCCTTCAGCCACCCACACTCTCCACATTGGTCTGGTGCTTGGGGGCTGTCCCTACGCACAAACCAAGCAAGGTGAGCACCCCAGGTCCTCTACTGCCTATGCATTTCTGGAATCCACGATGACTTGGGGACCTCCAATTGTCCTCCATACTTCAATATGAATTCAAGAAAGCACAGCATCTCAGCTTCTGTGCCTACCCTGTCGGCCTTCATTGTGATTTGCCCACCACGGGTTCAAGACCAGCGAGTGGCGAGCTCCAGGTCCCTGTGCGCCCTCCCATTGCTTTCGCAGAGCATGGCAATTCCCGAGTACCAGGATGCCTTCTGTACACTCCATAAAGGGAGACCCGAGTAGAAAACGTGCAGGTCGAACTCTTAGCTGGGGACTGTCTGGGACAGCAGAGCATGTGCAGAGAGCTGTGAGCTTTGAGGACAAGCGTCTGATTGCTGATGCAGGGCCAGCTTACCACTTTAAGCTGGGAGCCCGAACACAGAACGCTGGGTGCCCAGATACACCCTCCTCTGCTCTGTCCGTCACTCGCTGGCCTACCTGGGGTTGCTCATTTGTGTTCTTGACACATCCTATCTCATGTCCCTGAAGTTCCCATTTTTTTTTTTCCACCCCCATCTGGCTGCGATCCTATTGGTCACAGTCCAGGCCACTCTACCAGAAGGGAGACCTTCCCTCTGTTTGCTCTCTAGCTTTGCATTCCGCCAGGAATTCTCAGAGTCAATGGAGGTCTATGCAACAGCAAAGTCCAGCGAGTGAGGGCCGCTATCACACGCTTGCCACCGTCCCCAACCACTGCAGGACACAGGCCTTGCTGGTGACATACAGGCTTACATCTGCTAAGCCTGGCGAGAAGGGCAGACTCTACATCCGCCTCCTGTATGAGGCGAAGACCGGGCGTATTTGGTACTTCACGGCCCTGCTGTTGAGGGTCCCAGATCCCATTTTTCCCTCAACGTGTCCTAAACTGACATGTAGATGACGAAACCTTCATCCTAGAACATGCAAGGGAGGGAGCAACACCCACGACAAAGCCCCCATTTCATCCCCACACTCTCAGGCCTCGCAGGTAACTTGGGGATAGATGTCAGTCCCAGTGGGAAGACCTGCCGTGACCCCTGCTGCCAGCAGGGTATGCAGGGTATGCAGGGTCACTATGGCAATGCAATGTCCGATTCCCCTTGGCTCCATCAAGTGACCGCAGGCCATCTTTACTGTGTCCCTACACAGAGACTCCTTGTGCCATGCAGCCTGCATCCCTGCTCAGCCTTGAGAGTACCCCAACACTTGACCCACCCACACTCCCTCACATTGATCTGGCGCTTAGATGCTGTCCCATGTGCACAACCGAGCAAGGTGAGCACCCCAGGTCCTCAACTACACATGCATGGGATGCTGGCTGAACCGAACCTCCGCTCGACCGCTATCCTTGCAAAGCAAGGAAGGAAAGCATTGGCATCTCAATTTTCTTTTGCTACTGGGCGCGGCCCTTCATTAAATTGCATACCTCGTGCCATAGGGCAGCAAGGAGCCTGGTCCAGTTCCCTATGTTCCTACTCCTTGCTTCCCAGTGCATGGCATTGCTGAGGACCTCGACGCCCTGTGCCCGCCTAATCAAGAGAGACCCACATGCAAACCTGCACGTCATAATCTGATCTCGGGACTCTCTGGAACAGGCAGAACATGTGCAGGAATGCTGCTTTGCTTTGAGGACAAGTGCCTGATTGCGGATGCAGCACCACCTTTCCACCTTTACCTGGGAGCCCCAACACAGAATGCTGGGTGACCAGATCCACCCTGCTTGGCTCTGTCCATCACGAGCTGGCCTAGCTGGTGTTGCTCATGTTGTGTCTTGACTGTATCCTGTATTTCATGTCCCTGAAGTTCCCAATTTTGGTTTTTCACCTTTCATCTGGCTGCGATCCTATTGGTCACAGTCCAGGCCACTCTGGGAGACAGGAGACCTTCCCTCCGTTTGCTCTCTGGCTTTGCATTCTGCCAGGTATTCTCAGAGTCACTGGAGGTCTATGCAACACCAAGGACCAGCGAGTGAGGCAGCTATCACCAACTACCACGTGCCCCAACCACTGCAACACACATGCAGGACACAGGCCTTGCTGGTGACATACAGCCTTACACCTGCTAACCCTGGCGAGGAGGGCAGGCCTCTAACACCCACCTTCCGTATCACCAGAAGACCAGGAGTCTTTGGTACTTCCAAGCCCGCAGTTGGTGAGTGTCCCAGATCCCACTGTTCCCTTAAACATGTCCTGCATGGACAAGTGGTTGATGAATTCCTCATGCAACCAGGGGCCAGGGAGCGACAAACACCCAAACAATAGCGCCCACCATCTCCACACTCCCAAGCCTAGCTGGTACCTTGAAGGCTACATATGAGTCCACAGACAGACCTGAGCCTACACCTGCTGCCAGCAGGGTTTCTATGGCCGGGATGAGAAGGCACTGTTGGATCCCCATGGCTCCATAAAGTACTACAGGACACCTGCCGTGTCCCTTCTCAGAGACTCCTTGTGTCATGCAGCCTTCACACCAGCTCAGCCTTGAAAGTGTCCCAACCCTTCAGCCACCCACACTCTCCACATTGGTCTGGTGCTTGGGGGCTGTCCCCTACGCACAAACCAAGCAAGGTGAGCACCCCAGGTCCTCTACTGCCTATGCATTTCTGGAATCCACGATGACTTGGGGACCTCCAATTGTCCTCCATCCGTTCAATATGAATTCAAGAAAGCACAGCATCTCAGCTTCTGTGCCTACCCTGTCGGGCCTTCATTGATTTGCCCACCACGGGTTCAAGACCAGCGAGTGGCGAGCTCCAGGTCCCTGTGCGCCCTCCCATTGCTTCGCAGAGCATGGCAATTCCCGAGTACCAGGATGCCTTCTGTACACTCCATAAAGGGAGACCCGAGTAGAAACGTGCAGGTCGAACTCTTTAGCTGGGGACTGTCTGGGACAGCAGAGCATGTGCAGAGAGCTGTGAGCTTTGAGGACAAGCGTCTGATTGCTGATGCAGGGCCAGCTTACCACTTTAAGCTGGGAGCCCGAACACAGAACGCTGGGTGCCCAGATACACCCTCCTCTGCTCTGTCCGTCACTCGCTGGCCTACCTGGGGTTGCTCATTTGTGTTCTTGACACATCCTATCTCATGTCCCTGAAGTTCCCATTTTTTTTTTTTCCACCCTCATCTGGCTGCGATCCTATTGGTCACAGTCCAGGCCACTCTACCAGAAGGGAGACCTTCCCTCTGTTTGCTCTCTAGCTTTGCATTCCGCCAGGAATTCTCAGAGTCAATGGAGGTCTATGCAACAGCAAAGTCCAGCGAGTGAGGCCGCTATCACACGCTGCCACCGTCCCCAACCACTGCAGGACACAGGCCTTGCTGGTGACATACAGGCTTACATCTGCTAAGCCTGGCGAGAAGGGCAGACTCTACATCCGCCTCCTGTATGAGGCGAAGACCGGGCGTATTTGGTACTTCACGGCCCCTGCTGTTGAGGGTCCCAGATCCCATTTTTCCCTCAACGTGTCCTAAACTGACATGTAGATGACGAAACCTTCATCCTAGAACATGCAAGGGAGGGAGCAACACCCACGACAGCCCCCATCATCCCCACACTCTCAGGCCTCGCAGGTAACTTGGGGATAGATGTCAGTCCCAGTGGAAGACCTGCCGTGACCCCTGCTGCCAGCAGGGTATGCAGGGTATGCAGGGTCACTATGGCAATGCAATGTCCGATCCCCTTGGCTCCATCAAGGACCGCAGGCCATTTACTGTGTCCCTACACAGAGACTCCTTGTGCCATGCAGCCTGCATCCCTGCTCAGCCTTGAGAGTACCCCAACACTTGACCCACCCACACTCCCTCACATTGATCTGGCGCTTAGATGCTGTCCCATGTGCACAACCGAGCAAGGTGAGCACCCCAGGTCCTCAACTACACATGCATGGGATGCTGGCTGAACCGGGAACCTCCGCTCGACCGAATCCTTGCAAAGCAAGGAAGAAAGCATTGGCATCTCAATTTCTTTTGCTACTGGGCGCGGCCTTCATTAAATTGCATACCTCGTGCCATAGGGCAGCAAGGAGCCTGGTCCAGTTCCCTATGTTCCTACTCCTTGCTTCCCAGTGCATGGCATTGCTGAGGACCTCGACGCCCTGTGCCCGCCTAATCAAGAGAGACCCACATGCAAACCTGCACGTCATAATCTGATCTCGGGACTCTCTGGGACAGCAGAACATGTGCAGGAATGCTGCTTTGCTTTGAGGACAAGTGCCTGATTGCGGATGCAGCACCACCTTTCCACCTTTACCTGGGAGCCCCAACACAGAATGCTGGGTGACCAGATCCACCCTGCTTGGCTCTGTCCATCACGAGCTGGCCTAGCTGGTGTTGCTCATTTGTGTTCTTGACTGTATCCTGTATTTCATGTCCCTGAAGTTCCCAATTTTGGTTTTTCACCTTTCATCTGGCTGCGATCCTATTGGTCACAGTCCAGGCCACTCTGGGAGACAGGAGACCTTCCCTCCGTTTGCTCTCTGGCTTTGCATTCTGCCAGGTATTCTCAGAGTCACTGGAGGTCTATGCAACACCAAGGACCAGCGAGTGAGGCAGCTATCACCAACTACCACTGTCCCCAACCACTGCAGGACACAGGCCTTGCTGGTGACATACAGCCTTACACCTGCTAACCCTGGCGAGGAGGGCAGGCTCTACACCCACCTTCCGTATCACCAGAAGACCAGGAGTCTTTGGTACTTCCAAGCCCGCAGTTGGTGAGTGTCCCAGATCCCACTGTTCCCTTAAACATGTCCTGCCTGGACAAGTGGTTGATGAATTCCTCATGCAACCAGGGGCCAGGGAGCGACAAACACCCAACAATAGCGCCCACCATCTCCACACTCCCAAGCCTAGCTGGTACCTTGAAGGCTACATATGAGTCCACAGACAGACCTGAGCCTACACCTGCTGCCAGCAGGGTTTCTATGGCCGGGATGAGAAGGCACTGTTGGATCCCCATGGCTCCATAAAGTACTACAGGACACCTGCCGTGTCCCTTCTCAGAGACTCCTTGTGTCATGCAGCCTTCACACCAGCTCAGCCTTGAAAGTGTCCCAACCCTTCAGCCACCCACACTCTCCACATTGGTCTGGTGCTTGGGGGCTGTCCCCTACGCACAAACCAAGCAAGGTGAGCACCCCAGGTCCTCTACTGCCTATGCATTTCTGGAATCCACGATGACTTGGGGACCTCCAATTGTCCTCCATCCGTTCAATATGAATTCAAGAAAGCACAGCATCTCAGCTTCTGTGCCTACCCTGTCGGGCCTTCATTGATTTGCCCACCACGGGTTCAAGACCAGCGAGTGGCGAGCTCCAGGTCCCTGTGCGCCCTCCCATTGCTTCGCAGAGCATGGCAATTCCCGAGTACCAGGATGCCTTCTGTACACTCCATAAAGGGAGACCCGAGTAGAAACGTGCAGGTCGAACTCTTTAGCTGGGGACTGTCTGGGACAGCAGAGCATGTGCAGAGAGCTGTGAGCTTTGAGGACAAGCGTCTGATTGCTGATGCAGGGCCAGCTTACCACTTTAAGCTGGGAGCCCGAACACAGAACGCTGGGTGCCCAGATACACCCTCCTCTGCTCTGTCCGTCACTCGCTGGCCTACCTGGGGTTGCTCATTTGTGTTCTTGACACATCCTATCTCATGTCCCTGAAGTTCCCATTTTTTTTTTTTCCACCCCTCATCTGGCTGCGATCCTATTGGTCACAGTCCAGGCCACTCTACCAGAAGGGAGACCTTCCCTCTGTTTGCTCTCTAGCTTTGCATTCCGCCAGGAATTCTCAGAGTCAATGGAGGTCTATGCAACAGCAAAGTCCAGCGAGTGAGGCCGCTATCACACGCTGCCACCGTCCCCAACCACTGCAGGACACAGGCCTTGCTGGTGACATACAGGCTTACATCTGCTAAGCCTGGCGAGAAGGGCAGACTCTACATCCGCCTCCTGTATGAGGCGAAGACCGGGCGTATTTGGTACTTCACGGCCCTGCTGTTGAGGGTCCCAGATCCCATTTTTCCCTCAACGTGTCCTAAACTGACATGTAGATGACGAAACCTTCATCCTAGAACAAGCAAGGGAGGGAGCAACACCCACGACAGCCCCCATCATCCCCACACTCTCAGGCCTCGCAGGTAACTTGGGGATAGATGTCAGTCCCAGTGGAAGACCTGCCGTGACCCCTGCTGCCAGCAGGGTATGCAGGGTATGCAGGGTCACTATGGCAATGCAATGTCCGATCCCCTTGGCTCCATCAAGGACCGCAGGCCATTTACTGTGTCCCTACACAGAGACTCCTTGTGCCATGCAGCCTGCATCCCTGCTCAGCCTTGAGAGTACCCCAACACTTGACCCACCCACACTCCCTCACATTGATCTGGCGCTTAGATGCTGTCCCATGTGCACAACCGAGCAAGGTGAGCACCCCAGGTCCTCAACTACACATGCATGGGATGCTGGCTGAACCGGGAACCTCCGCTCGACCGAATCCTTGCAAAGCAAGGAAGAAAGCATTGGCATCTCAATTTCTTTTGCTACTGGGCGCGGCCTTCATTAAATTGCATACCTCGTGCCATAGGGCAGCAAGGAGCCTGGTCCAGTTCCCTATGTTCCTACTCCTTGCTTCCCAGTGCATGGCATTGCTGAGGACCTCGACGCCCTGTGCCCGCCTAATCAAGAGAGACCCACATGCAAACCTGCACGTCATAATCTGATCTCGGGACTCTCTGGGACAGCAGAACATGTGCAGGAATGCTGCTTTGCTTTGAGGACAAGTGCCTGATTGCGGATGCAGCACCACCTTTCCACCTTTACCTGGGAGCCCCAACACAGAATGCTGGGTGACCAGATCCACCCTGCTTGGCTCTGTCCATCACGAGCTGGCCTAGCTGGTGTTGCTCATTTGTGTTCTTGACTGTATCCTGTATTTCATGTCCCTGAAGTTCCCAATTTTGGTTTTTCACCTTTCATCTGGCTGCGATCCTATTGGTCACAGTCCAGGCCACTCTGGGAGACAGGAGACCTTCCCTCCGTTTGCTCTCTGGCTTTGCATTCTGCCAGGTATTCTCAGAGTCACTGGAGGTCTATGCAACACCAAGGACCAGCGAGTGAGGCAGCTATCACCAACTACCACTGTCCCCAACCACTGCAGGACACAGGCCTTGCTGGTGACATACAGCCTTACACCTGCTAACCCTGGCGAGGAGGGCAGGCTCTACACCCACCTTCCGTATCACCAGAAGACCAGGAGTCTTTGGTACTTCCAAGCCCGCAGTTGGTGAGTGTCCCAGATCCCACTGTTCCCTTAAACATGTCCTGCCTGGACAAGTGGTTGATGAATTCCTCATGCAACCAGGGGCCAGGGAGCGACAAACACCCAACAATAGCGCCCACCATCTCCACACTCCCAAGCCTAGCTGGTACCTTGAAGGCTACATATGAGTCCACAGACAGACCTGAGCCTACACCTGCTGCCAGCAGGGTTTCTATGGCCGGGATGAGAAGGCACTGTTGGATCCCCATGGCTCCATAAAGTACTACAGGACACCTGCCGTGTCCCTTCTCAGAGACTCCTTGTGTCATGCAGCCTTCACACCAGCTCAGCCTTGAAAGTGTCCCAACCCTTCAGCCACCCACACTCTCCACATTGGTCTGGTGCTTGGGGGCTGTCCCCTACGCACAAACCAAGCAAGGTGAGCACCCCAGGTCCTCTACTGCCTATGCATTTCTGGAATCCACGATGACTTGGGGACCTCCAATTGTCCTCCATCCGTTCAATATGAATTCAAGAAAGCACAGCATCTCAGCTTCTGTGCCTACCCTGTCGGGCCTTCATTGATTTGCCCACCACGGGTTCAAGACCAGCGAGTGGCGAGCTCCAGGTCCCTGTGCGCCCTCCCATTGCTTCGCAGAGCATGGCAATTCCCGAGTACCAGGATGCCTTCTGTACACTCCATAAAGGGAGACCCGAGTAGAAACGTGCAGGTCGAACTCTTTAGCTGGGGACTGTCTGGGACAGCAGAGCATGTGCAGAGAGCTGTGAGCTTTGAGGACAAGCGTCTGATTGCTGATGCAGGGCCAGCTTACCACTTTAAGCTGGGAGCCCGAACACAGAACGCTGGGTGCCCAGATACACCCTCCTCTGCTCTGTCCGTCACTCGCTGGCCTACCTGGGGTTGCTCATTTGTGTTCTTGACACATCCTATCTCATGTCCCTGAAGTTCCCATTTTTTTTTTTTCCACCCCTCATCTGGCTGCGATCCTATTGGTCACAGTCCAGGCCACTCTACCAGAAGGGAGACCTTCCCTCTGTTTGCTCTCTAGCTTTGCATTCCGCCAGGAATTCTCAGAGTCAATGGAGGTCTATGCAACAGCAAAGTCCAGCGAGTGAGGCCGCTATCACACGCTGCCACCGTCCCCAACCACTGCAGGACACAGGCCTTGCTGGTGACATACAGGCTTACATCTGCTAAGCCTGGCGAGAAGGGCAGACTCTACATCCGCCTCCTGTATGAGGCGAAGACCGGGCGTATTTGGTACTTCACGGCCCCTGCTGTTGAGGGTCCCAGATCCCATTTTTCCCTCAACGTGTCCTAAACTGACATGTAGATGACGAAACCTTCATCCTAGAACAAGCAAGGGAGGGAGCAACACCCACGACAGCCCCCATCATCCCCACACTCTCAGGCCTCGCAGGTAACTTGGGGATAGATGTCAGTCCCAGTGGAAGACCTGCCGTGACCCCTGCTGCCAGCAGGGTATGCAGGGTATGCAGGGTCACTATGGCAATGCAATGTCCGATCCCCTTGGCTCCATCAAGGACCGCAGGCCATTTACTGTGTCCCTACACAGAGACTCCTTGTGCCATGCAGCCTGCATCCCTGCTCAGCCTTGAGAGTACCCCAACACTTGACCCACCCACACTCCCTCACATTGATCTGGCGCTTAGATGCTGTCCCATGTGCACAACCGAGCAAGGTGAGCACCCCAGGTCCTCAACTACACATGCATGGGATGCTGGCTGAACCGGGAACCTCCGCTCGACCGAATCCTTGCAAAGCAAGGAAGAAAGCATTGGCATCTCAATTTCTTTTGCTACTGGGCGCGGCCTTCATTAAATTGCATACCTCGTGCCATAGGGCAGCAAGGAGCCTGGTCCAGTTCCCTATGTTCCTACTCCTTGCTTCCCAGTGCATGGCATTGCTGAGGACCTCGACGCCCTGTGCCCGCCTAATCAAGAGAGACCCACATGCAAACCTGCACGTCATAATCTGATCTCGGGACTCTCTGGGACAGCAGAACATGTGCAGGAATGCTGCTTTGCTTTGAGGACAAGTGCCTGATTGCGGATGCAGCACCACCTTTCCACCTTTACCTGGGAGCCCCAACACAGAATGCTGGGTGACCAGATCCACCCTGCTTGGCTCTGTCCATCACGAGCTGGCCTAGCTGGTGTTGCTCATTTGTGTTCTTGACTGTATCCTGTATTTCATGTCCCTGAAGTTCCCAATTTTGGTTTTTCACCTTTCATCTGGCTGCGATCCTATTGGTCACAGTCCAGGCCACTCTGGGAGACAGGAGACCTTCCCTCCGTTTGCTCTCTGGCTTTGCATTCTGCCAGGTATTCTCAGAGTCACTGGAGGTCTATGCAACACCAAGGACCAGCGAGTGAGGCAGCTATCACCAACTACCACTGTCCCCAACCACTGCAGGACACAGGCCTTGCTGGTGACATACAGCCTTACACCTGCTAACCCTGGCGAGGAGGGCAGGCTCTACACCCACCTTCCGTATCACCAGAAGACCAGGAGTCTTTGGTACTTCCAAGCCCGCAGTTGGTGAGTGTCCCAGATCCCACTGTTCCCTTAAACATGTCCTGCCTGGACAAGTGGTTGATGAATTCCTCATGCAACCAGGGGCCAGGGAGCGACAAACACCCAACAATAGCGCCCACCATCTCCACACTCCCAAGCCTAGCTGGTACCTTGAAGGCTACATATGAGTCCACAGACAGACCTGAGCCTACACCTGCTGCCAGCAGGGTTTCTATGGCCGGGATGAGAAGGCACTGTTGGATCCCCATGGCTCCATAAAGTACTACAGGACACCTGCCGTGTCCCTTCTCAGAGACTCCTTGTGTCATGCAGCCTTCACACCAGCTCAGCCTTGAAAGTGTCCCAACCCTTCAGCCACCCACACTCTCCACATTGGTCTGGTGCTTGGGGGCTGTCCCCTACGCACAAACCAAGCAAGGTGAGCACCCCAGGTCCTCTACTGCCTATGCATTTCTGGAATCCACGATGACTTGGGGACCTCCAATTGTCCTCCATCCGTTCAATATGAATTCAAGAAAGCACAGCATCTCAGCTTCTGTGCCTACCCTGTCGGGCCTTCATTGATTTGCCCACCACGGGTTCAAGACCAGCGAGTGGCGAGCTCCAGGTCCCTGTGCGCCCTCCCATTGCTTCGCAGAGCATGGCAATTCCCGAGTACCAGGATGCCTTCTGTACACTCCATAAAGGGAGACCCGAGTAGAAACGTGCAGGTCGAACTCTTTAGCTGGGGACTGTCTGGGACAGCAGAGCATGTGCAGAGAGCTGTGAGCTTTGAGGACAAGCGTCTGATTGCTGATGCAGGGCCAGCTTACCACTTTAAGCTGGGAGCCCGAACACAGAACGCTGGGTGCCCAGATACACCCTCCTCTGCTCTGTCCGTCACTCGCTGGCCTACCTGGGGTTGCTCATTTGTGTTCTTGACACATCCTATCTCATGTCCCTGAAGTTCCCATTTTTTTTTTTCCACCCCTCATCTGGCTGCGATCCTATTGGTCACAGTCCAGGCCACTCTACCAGAAGGGAGACCTTCCCTCTGTTTGCTCTCTAGCTTTGCATTCCGCCAGGAATTCTCAGAGTCAATGGAGGTCTATGCAACAGCAAAGTCCAGCGAGTGAGGCCGCTATCACACGCTGCCACCGTCCCCAACCACTGCAGGACACAGGCCTTGCTGGTGACATACAGGCTTACATCTGCTAAGCCTGGCGAGAAGGGCAGACTCTACATCCGCCTCCTGTATGAGGCGAAGACCGGGCGTATTTGGTACTTCACGGCCCCTGCTGTTGAGGGTCCCAGATCCCATTTTTCCCTCAACGTGTCCTAAACTGACATGTAGATGACGAAACCTTCATCCTAGAACAAGCAAGGGAGGGAGCAACACCCACGACAGCCCCCATCATCCCCACACTCTCAGGCCTCGCAGGTAACTTGGGGATAGATGTCAGTCCCAGTGGAAGACCTGCCGTGACCCCTGCTGCCAGCAGGGTATGCAGGGTATGCAGGGTCACTATGGCAATGCAATGTCCGATCCCCTTGGCTCCATCAAGGACCGCAGGCCATTTACTGTGTCCCTACACAGAGACTCCTTGTGCCATGCAGCCTGCATCCCTGCTCAGCCTTGAGAGTACCCCAACACTTGACCCACCCACACTCCCTCACATTGATCTGGCGCTTAGATGCTGTCCCATGTGCACAACCGAGCAAGGTGAGCACCCCAGGTCCTCAACTACACATGCATGGGATGCTGGCTGAACCGGGAACCTCCGCTCGACCGAATCCTTGCAAAGCAAGGAAGAAAGCATTGGCATCTCAATTTCTTTTGCTACTGGGCGCGGCCTTCATTAAATTGCATACCTCGTGCCATAGGGCAGCAAGGAGCCTGGTCCAGTTCCCTATGTTCCTACTCCTTGCTTCCCAGTGCATGGCATTGCTGAGGACCTCGACGCCCTGTGCCCGCCTAATCAAGAGAGACCCACATGCAAACCTGCACGTCATAATCTGATCTCGGGACTCTCTGGGACAGCAGAACATGTGCAGGAATGCTGCTTTGCTTTGAGGACAAGTGCCTGATTGCGGATGCAGCACCACCTTTCCACCTTTACCTGGGAGCCCCAACACAGAATGCTGGGTGACCAGATCCACCCTGCTTGGCTCTGTCCATCACGAGCTGGCCTAGCTGGTGTTGCTCATTTGTGTTCTTGACTGTATCCTGTATTTCATGTCCCTGAAGTTCCCAATTTTGGTTTTTCACCTTTCATCTGGCTGCGATCCTATTGGTCACAGTCCAGGCCACTCTGGGAGACAGGAGACCTTCCCTCCGTTTGCTCTCTGGCTTTGCATTCTGCCAGGTATTCTCAGAGTCACTGGAGGTCTATGCAACACCAAGGACCAGCGAGTGAGGCAGCTATCACCAACTACCACTGTCCCCAACCACTGCAGGACACAGGCCTTGCTGGTGACATACAGCCTTACACCTGCTAACCCTGGCGAGGAGGGCAGGCTCTACACCCACCTTCCGTATCACCAGAAGACCAGGAGTCTTTGGTACTTCCAAGCCCGCAGTTGGTGAGTGTCCCAGATCCCACTGTTCCCTTAAACATGTCCTGCCTGGACAAGTGGTTGATGAATTCCTCATGCAACCAGGGGCCAGGGAGCGACAAACACCCAACAATAGCGCCCACCATCTCCACACTCCCAAGCCTAGCTGGTACCTTGAAGGCTACATATGAGTCCACAGACAGACCTGAGCCTACACCTGCTGCCAGCAGGGTTTCTATGGCCGGGATGAGAAGGCACTGTTGGATCCCCATGGCTCCATAAAGTACTACAGGACACCTGCCGTGTCCCTTCTCAGAGACTCCTTGTGTCATGCAGCCTTCACACCAGCTCAGCCTTGAAAGTGTCCCAACCCTTCAGCCACCCACACTCTCCACATTGGTCTGGTGCTTGGGGGCTGTCCCCTACGCACAAACCAAGCAAGGTGAGCACCCCAGGTCCTCTACTGCCTATGCATTTCTGGAATCCACGATGACTTGGGGACCTCCAATTGTCCTCCATCCGTTCAATATGAATTCAAGAAAGCACAGCATCTCAGCTTCTGTGCCTACCCTGTCGGGCCTTCATTGATTTGCCCACCACGGGTTCAAGACCAGCGAGTGGCGAGCTCCAGGTCCCTGTGCGCCCTCCCATTGCTTCGCAGAGCATGGCAATTCCCGAGTACCAGGATGCCTTCTGTACACTCCATAAAGGGAGACCCGAGTAGAAACGTGCAGGTCGAACTCTTTAGCTGGGGACTGTCTGGGACAGCAGAGCATGTGCAGAGAGCTGTGAGCTTTGAGGACAAGCGTCTGATTGCTGATGCAGGGCCAGCTTACCACTTTAAGCTGGGAGCCCGAACACAGAACGCTGGGTGCCCAGATACACCCTCCTCTGCTCTGTCCGTCACTCGCTGGCCTACCTGGGGTTGCTCATTTGTGTTCTTGACACATCCTATCTCATGTCCCTGAAGTTCCCATTTTTTTTTTTCCACCCCTCATCTGGCTGCGATCCTATTGGTCACAGTCCAGGCCACTCTACCAGAAGGGAGACCTTCCCTCTGTTTGCTCTCTAGCTTTGCATTCCGCCAGGAATTCTCAGAGTCAATGGAGGTCTATGCAACAGCAAAGTCCAGCGAGTGAGGCCGCTATCACACGCTGCCACCGTCCCCAACCACTGCAGGACACAGGCCTTGCTGGTGACATACAGGCTTACATCTGCTAAGCCTGGCGAGAAGGGCAGACTCTACATCCGCCTCCTGTATGAGGCGAAGACCGGGCGTATTTGGTACTTCACGGCCCCTGCTGTTGAGGGTCCCAGATCCCATTTTTCCCTCAACGTGTCCTAAACTGACATGTAGATGACGAAACCTTCATCCTAGAACAAGCAAGGGAGGGAGCAACACCCACGACAGCCCCCATCATCCCCACACTCTCAGGCCTCGCAGGTAACTTGGGGATAGATGTCAGTCCCAGTGGAAGACCTGCCGTGACCCCTGCTGCCAGCAGGGTATGCAGGGTATGCAGGGTCACTATGGCAATGCAATGTCCGATCCCCTTGGCTCCATCAAGGACCGCAGGCCATTTACTGTGTCCCTACACAGAGACTCCTTGTGCCATGCAGCCTGCATCCCTGCTCAGCCTTGAGAGTACCCCAACACTTGACCCACCCACACTCCCTCACATTGATCTGGCGCTTAGATGCTGTCCCATGTGCACAACCGAGCAAGGTGAGCACCCCAGGTCCTCAACTACACATGCATGGGATGCTGGCTGAACCGGGAACCTCCGCTCGACCGAATCCTTGCAAAGCAAGGAAGAAAGCATTGGCATCTCAATTTCTTTTGCTACTGGGCGCGGCCTTCATTAAATTGCATACCTCGTGCCATAGGGCAGCAAGGAGCCTGGTCCAGTTCCCTATGTTCCTACTCCTTGCTTCCCAGTGCATGGCATTGCTGAGGACCTCGACGCCCTGTGCCCGCCTAATCAAGAGAGACCCACATGCAAACCTGCACGTCATAATCTGATCTCGGGACTCTCTGGGACAGCAGAACATGTGCAGGAATGCTGCTTTGCTTTGAGGACAAGTGCCTGATTGCGGATGCAGCACCACCTTTCCACCTTTACCTGGGAGCCCCAACACAGAATGCTGGGTGACCAGATCCACCCTGCTTGGCTCTGTCCATCACGAGCTGGCCTAGCTGGTGTTGCTCATTTGTGTTCTTGACTGTATCCTGTATTTCATGTCCCTGAAGTTCCCAATTTTGGTTTTTCACCTTTCATCTGGCTGCGATCCTATTGGTCACAGTCCAGGCCACTCTGGGAGACAGGAGACCTTCCCTCCGTTTGCTCTCTGGCTTTGCATTCTGCCAGGTATTCTCAGAGTCACTGGAGGTCTATGCAACACCAAGGACCAGCGAGTGAGGCAGCTATCACCAACTACCACTGTCCCCAACCACTGCAGGACACAGGCCTTGCTGGTGACATACAGCCTTACACCTGCTAACCCTGGCGAGGAGGGCAGGCTCTACACCCACCTTCCGTATCACCAGAAGACCAGGAGTCTTTGGTACTTCCAAGCCCGCAGTTGGTGAGTGTCCCAGATCCCACTGTTCCCTTAAACATGTCCTGCCTGGACAAGTGGTTGATGAATTCCTCATGCAACCAGGGGCCAGGGAGCGACAAACACCCAACAATAGCGCCCACCATCTCCACACTCCCAAGCCTAGCTGGTACCTTGAAGGCTACATATGAGTCCACAGACAGACCTGAGCCTACACCTGCTGCCAGCAGGGTTTCTATGGCCGGGATGAGAAGGCACTGTTGGATCCCCATGGCTCCATAAAGTACTACAGGACACCTGCCGTGTCCCTTCTCAGAGACTCCTTGTGTCATGCAGCCTTCACACCAGCTCAGCCTTGAAAGTGTCCCAACCCTTCAGCCACCCACACTCTCCACATTGGTCTGGTGCTTGGGGGCTGTCCCCTACGCACAAACCAAGCAAGGTGAGCACCCCAGGTCCTCTACTGCCTATGCATTTCTGGAATCCACGATGACTTGGGGACCTCCAATTGTCCTCCATCCGTTCAATATGAATTCAAGAAAGCACAGCATCTCAGCTTCTGTGCCTACCCTGTCGGGCCTTCATTGATTTGCCCACCACGGGTTCAAGACCAGCGAGTGGCGAGCTCCAGGTCCCTGTGCGCCCTCCCATTGCTTCGCAGAGCATGGCAATTCCCGAGTACCAGGATGCCTTCTGTACACTCCATAAAGGGAGACCCGAGTAGAAACGTGCAGGTCGAACTCTTTAGCTGGGGACTGTCTGGGACAGCAGAGCATGTGCAGAGAGCTGTGAGCTTTGAGGACAAGCGTCTGATTGCTGATGCAGGGCCAGCTTACCACTTTAAGCTGGGAGCCCGAACACAGAACGCTGGGTGCCCAGATACACCCTCCTCTGCTCTGTCCGTCACTCGCTGGCCTACCTGGGGTTGCTCATTTGTGTTCTTGACACATCCTATCTCATGTCCCTGAAGTTCCCATTTTTTTTTTTCCACCCCTCATCTGGCTGCGATCCTATTGGTCACAGTCCAGGCCACTCTACCAGAAGGGAGACCTTCCCTCTGTTTGCTCTCTAGCTTTGCATTCCGCCAGGAATTCTCAGAGTCAATGGAGGTCTATGCAACAGCAAAGTCCAGCGAGTGAGGCCGCTATCACACGCTGCCACCGTCCCCAACCACTGCAGGACACAGGCCTTGCTGGTGACATACAGGCTTACATCTGCTAAGCCTGGCGAGAAGGGCAGACTCTACATCCGCCTCCTGTATGAGGCGAAGACCGGGCGTATTTGGTACTTCACGGCCCCTGCTGTTGAGGGTCCCAGATCCCATTTTTCCCTCAACGTGTCCTAAACTGACATGTAGATGACGAAACCTTCATCCTAGAACATGCAAGGGAGGGAGCAACACCCACGACAGCCCCCATCATCCCCACACTCTCAGGCCTCGCAGGTAACTTGGGGATAGATGTCAGTCCCAGTGGAAGACCTGCCGTGACCCCTGCTGCCAGCAGGGTATGCAGGGTATGCAGGGTCACTATGGCAATGCAATGTCCGATCCCCTTGGCTCCATCAAGGACCGCAGGCCATTTACTGTGTCCCTACACAGAGACTCCTTGTGCCATGCAGCCTGCATCCCTGCTCAGCCTTGAGAGTACCCCAACACTTGACCCACCCACACTCCCTCACATTGATCTGGCGCTTAGATGCTGTCCCATGTGCACAACCGAGCAAGGTGAGCACCCCAGGTCCTCAACTACACATGCATGGGATGCTGGCTGAACCGGGAACCTCCGCTCGACCGAATCCTTGCAAAGCAAGGAAGAAAGCATTGGCATCTCAATTTCTTTTGCTACTGGGCGCGGCCTTCATTAAATTGCATACCTCGTGCCATAGGGCAGCAAGGAGCCTGGTCCAGTTCCCTATGTTCCTACTCCTTGCTTCCCAGTGCATGGCATTGCTGAGGACCTCGACGCCCTGTGCCCGCCTAATCAAGAGAGACCCACATGCAAACCTGCACGTCATAATCTGATCTCGGGACTCTCTGGGACAGCAGAACATGTGCAGGAATGCTGCTTTGCTTTGAGGACAAGTGCCTGATTGCGGATGCAGCACCACCTTTCCACCTTTACCTGGGAGCCCCAACACAGAATGCTGGGTGACCAGATCCACCCTGCTTGGCTCTGTCCATCACGAGCTGGCCTAGCTGGTGTTGCTCATTTGTGTTCTTGACTGTATCCTGTATTTCATGTCCCTGAAGTTCCCAATTTTGGTTTTTCACCTTTCATCTGGCTGCGATCCTATTGGTCACAGTCCAGGCCACTCTGGGAGACAGGAGACCTTCCCTCCGTTTGCTCTCTGGCTTTGCATTCTGCCAGGTATTCTCAGAGTCACTGGAGGTCTATGCAACACCAAGGACCAGCGAGTGAGGCAGCTATCACCAACTACCACTGTCCCCAACCACTGCAGGACACAGGCCTTGCTGGTGACATACAGCCTTACACCTGCTAACCCTGGCGAGGAGGGCAGGCTCTACACCCACCTTCCGTATCACCAGAAGACCAGGAGTCTTTGGTACTTCCAAGCCCGCAGTTGGTGAGTGTCCCAGATCCCACTGTTCCCTTAAACATGTCCTGCCTGGACAAGTGGTTGATGAATTCCTCATGCAACCAGGGGCCAGGGAGCGACAAACACCCAACAATAGCGCCCACCATCTCCACACTCCCAAGCCTAGCTGGTACCTTGAAGGCTACATATGAGTCCACAGACAGACCTGAGCCTACACCTGCTGCCAGCAGGGTTTCTATGGCCGGGATGAGAAGGCACTGTTGGATCCCCATGGCTCCATAAAGTACTACAGGACACCTGCCGTGTCCCTTCTCAGAGACTCCTTGTGTCATGCAGCCTTCACACCAGCTCAGCCTTGAAAGTGTCCCAACCCTTCAGCCACCCACACTCTCCACATTGGTCTGGTGCTTGGGGGCTGTCCCCTACGCACAAACCAAGCAAGGTGAGCACCCCAGGTCCTCTACTGCCTATGCATTTCTGGAATCCACGATGACTTGGGGACCTCCAATTGTCCTCCATCCGTTCAATATGAATTCAAGAAAGCACAGCATCTCAGCTTCTGTGCCTACCCTGTCGGGCCTTCATTGATTTGCCCACCACGGGTTCAAGACCAGCGAGTGGCGAGCTCCAGGTCCCTGTGCGCCCTCCCATTGCTTCGCAGAGCATGGCAATTCCCGAGTACCAGGATGCCTTCTGTACACTCCATAAAGGGAGACCCGAGTAGAAACGTGCAGGTCGAACTCTTTAGCTGGGGACTGTCTGGGACAGCAGAGCATGTGCAGAGAGCTGTGAGCTTTGAGGACAAGCGTCTGATTGCTGATGCAGGGCCAGCTTACCACTTTAAGCTGGGAGCCCGAACACAGAACGCTGGGTGCCCAGATACACCCTCCTCTGCTCTGTCCGTCACTCGCTGGCCTACCTGGGGTTGCTCATTTGTGTTCTTGACACATCCTATCTCATGTCCCTGAAGTTCCCATTTTTTTTTTTCCACCCCTCATCTGGCTGCGATCCTATTGGTCACAGTCCAGGCCACTCTACCAGAAGGGAGACCTTCCCTCTGTTTGCTCTCTAGCTTTGCATTCCGCCAGGAATTCTCAGAGTCAATGGAGGTCTATGCAACAGCAAAGTCCAGCGAGTGAGGCCGCTATCACACGCTGCCACCGTCCCCAACCACTGCAGGACACAGGCCTTGCTGGTGACATACAGGCTTACATCTGCTAAGCCTGGCGAGAAGGGCAGACTCTACATCCGCCTCCTGTATGAGGCGAAGACCGGGCGTATTTGGTACTTCACGGCCCCTGCTGTTGAGGGTCCCAGATCCCATTTTTCCCTCAACGTGTCCTAAACTGACATGTAGATGACGAAACCTTCATCCTAGAACAAGCAAGGGAGGGAGCAACACCCACGACAGCCCCCATCATCCCCACACTCTCAGGCCTCGCAGGTAACTTGGGGATAGATGTCAGTCCCAGTGGAAGACCTGCCGTGACCCCTGCTGCCAGCAGGGTATGCAGGGTATGCAGGGTCACTATGGCAATGCAATGTCCGATCCCCTTGGCTCCATCAAGGACCGCAGGCCATTTACTGTGTCCCTACACAGAGACTCCTTGTGCCATGCAGCCTGCATCCCTGCTCAGCCTTGAGAGTACCCCAACACTTGACCCACCCACACTCCCTCACATTGATCTGGCGCTTAGATGCTGTCCCATGTGCACAACCGAGCAAGGTGAGCACCCCAGGTCCTCAACTACACATGCATGGGATGCTGGCTGAACCGGGAACCTCCGCTCGACCGAATCCTTGCAAAGCAAGGAAGAAAGCATTGGCATCTCAATTTCTTTTGCTACTGGGCGCGGCCTTCATTAAATTGCATACCTCGTGCCATAGGGCAGCAAGGAGCCTGGTCCAGTTCCCTATGTTCCTACTCCTTGCTTCCCAGTGCATGGCATTGCTGAGGACCTCGACGCCCTGTGCCCGCCTAATCAAGAGAGACCCACATGCAAACCTGCACGTCATAATCTGATCTCGGGACTCTCTGGGACAGCAGAACATGTGCAGGAATGCTGCTTTGCTTTGAGGACAAGTGCCTGATTGCGGATGCAGCACCACCTTTCCACCTTTACCTGGGAGCCCCAACACAGAATGCTGGGTGACCAGATCCACCCTGCTTGGCTCTGTCCATCACGAGCTGGCCTAGCTGGTGTTGCTCATTTGTGTTCTTGACTGTATCCTGTATTTCATGTCCCTGAAGTTCCCAATTTTGGTTTTTCACCTTTCATCTGGCTGCGATCCTATTGGTCACAGTCCAGGCCACTCTGGGAGACAGGAGACCTTCCCTCCGTTTGCTCTCTGGCTTTGCATTCTGCCAGGTATTCTCAGAGTCACTGGAGGTCTATGCAACACCAAGGACCAGCGAGTGAGGCAGCTATCACCAACTACCACTGTCCCCAACCACTGCAGGACACAGGCCTTGCTGGTGACATACAGCCTTACACCTGCTAACCCTGGCGAGGAGGGCAGGCTCTACACCCACCTTCCGTATCACCAGAAGACCAGGAGTCTTTGGTACTTCCAAGCCCGCAGTTGGTGAGTGTCCCAGATCCCACTGTTCCCTTAAACATGTCCTGCCTGGACAAGTGGTTGATGAATTCCTCATGCAACCAGGGGCCAGGGAGCGACAAACACCCAACAATAGCGCCCACCATCTCCACACTCCCAAGCCTAGCTGGTACCTTGAAGGCTACATATGAGTCCACAGACAGACCTGAGCCTACACCTGCTGCCAGCAGGGTTTCTATGGCCGGGATGAGAAGGCACTGTTGGATCCCCATGGCTCCATAAAGTACTACAGGACACCTGCCGTGTCCCTTCTCAGAGACTCCTTGTGTCATGCAGCCTTCACACCAGCTCAGCCTTGAAAGTGTCCCAACCCTTCAGCCACCCACACTCTCCACATTGGTCTGGTGCTTGGGGGCTGTCCCCTACGCACAAACCAAGCAAGGTGAGCACCCCAGGTCCTCTACTGCCTATGCATTTCTGGAATCCACGATGACTTGGGGACCTCCAATTGTCCTCCATCCGTTCAATATGAATTCAAGAAAGCACAGCATCTCAGCTTCTGTGCCTACCCTGTCGGGCCTTCATTGATTTGCCCACCACGGGTTCAAGACCAGCGAGTGGCGAGCTCCAGGTCCCTGTGCGCCCTCCCATTGCTTCGCAGAGCATGGCAATTCCCGAGTACCAGGATGCCTTCTGTACACTCCATAAAGGGAGACCCGAGTAGAAACGTGCAGGTCGAACTCTTTAGCTGGGGACTGTCTGGGACAGCAGAGCATGTGCAGAGAGCTGTGAGCTTTGAGGACAAGCGTCTGATTGCTGATGCAGGGCCAGCTTACCACTTTAAGCTGGGAGCCCGAACACAGAACGCTGGGTGCCCAGATACACCCTCCTCTGCTCTGTCCGTCACTCGCTGGCCTACCTGGGGTTGCTCATTTGTGTTCTTGACACATCCTATCTCATGTCCCTGAAGTTCCCATTTTTTTTTTTCCACCCCTCATCTGGCTGCGATCCTATTGGTCACAGTCCAGGCCACTCTACCAGAAGGGAGACCTTCCCTCTGTTTGCTCTCTAGCTTTGCATTCCGCCAGGAATTCTCAGAGTCAATGGAGGTCTATGCAACAGCAAAGTCCAGCGAGTGAGGCCGCTATCACACGCTGCCACCGTCCCCAACCACTGCAGGACACAGGCCTTGCTGGTGACATACAGGCTTACATCTGCTAAGCCTGGCGAGAAGGGCAGACTCTACATCCGCCTCCTGTATGAGGCGAAGACCGGGCGTATTTGGTACTTCACGGCCCCTGCTGTTGAGGGTCCCAGATCCCATTTTTCCCTCAACGTGTCCTAAACTGACATGTAGATGACGAAACCTTCATCCTAGAACAAGCAAGGGAGGGAGCAACACCCACGACAGCCCCCATCATCCCCACACTCTCAGGCCTCGCAGGTAACTTGGGGATAGATGTCAGTCCCAGTGGAAGACCTGCCGTGACCCCTGCTGCCAGCAGGGTATGCAGGGTATGCAGGGTCACTATGGCAATGCAATGTCCGATCCCCTTGGCTCCATCAAGGACCGCAGGCCATTTACTGTGTCCCTACACAGAGACTCCTTGTGCCATGCAGCCTGCATCCCTGCTCAGCCTTGAGAGTACCCCAACACTTGACCCACCCACACTCCCTCACATTGATCTGGCGCTTAGATGCTGTCCCATGTGCACAACCGAGCAAGGTGAGCACCCCAGGTCCTCAACTACACATGCATGGGATGCTGGCTGAACCGGGAACCTCCGCTCGACCGAATCCTTGCAAAGCAAGGAAGAAAGCATTGGCATCTCAATTTCTTTTGCTACTGGGCGCGGCCTTCATTAAATTGCATACCTCGTGCCATAGGGCAGCAAGGAGCCTGGTCCAGTTCCCTATGTTCCTACTCCTTGCTTCCCAGTGCATGGCATTGCTGAGGACCTCGACGCCCTGTGCCCGCCTAATCAAGAGAGACCCACATGCAAACCTGCACGTCATAATCTGATCTCGGGACTCTCTGGGACAGCAGAACATGTGCAGGAATGCTGCTTTGCTTTGAGGACAAGTGCCTGATTGCGGATGCAGCACCACCTTTCCACCTTTACCTGGGAGCCCCAACACAGAATGCTGGGTGACCAGATCCACCCTGCTTGGCTCTGTCCATCACGAGCTGGCCTAGCTGGTGTTGCTCATTTGTGTTCTTGACTGTATCCTGTATTTCATGTCCCTGAAGTTCCCAATTTTGGTTTTTCACCTTTCATCTGGCTGCGATCCTATTGGTCACAGTCCAGGCCACTCTGGGAGACAGGAGACCTTCCCTCCGTTTGCTCTCTGGCTTTGCATTCTGCCAGGTATTCTCAGAGTCACTGGAGGTCTATGCAACACCAAGGACCAGCGAGTGAGGCAGCTATCACCAACTACCACTGTCCCCAACCACTGCAGGACACAGGCCTTGCTGGTGACATACAGCCTTACACCTGCTAACCCTGGCGAGGAGGGCAGGCTCTACACCCACCTTCCGTATCACCAGAAGACCAGGAGTCTTTGGTACTTCCAAGCCCGCAGTTGGTGAGTGTCCCAGATCCCACTGTTCCCTTAAACATGTCCTGCCTGGACAAGTGGTTGATGAATTCCTCATGCAACCAGGGGCCAGGGAGCGACAAACACCCAACAATAGCGCCCACCATCTCCACACTCCCAAGCCTAGCTGGTACCTTGAAGGCTACATATGAGTCCACAGACAGACCTGAGCCTACACCTGCTGCCAGCAGGGTTTCTATGGCCGGGATGAGAAGGCACTGTTGGATCCCCATGGCTCCATAAAGTACTACAGGACACCTGCCGTGTCCCTTCTCAGAGACTCCTTGTGTCATGCAGCCTTCACACCAGCTCAGCCTTGAAAGTGTCCCAACCCTTCAGCCACCCACACTCTCCACATTGGTCTGGTGCTTGGGGGCTGTCCCCTACGCACAAACCAAGCAAGGTGAGCACCCCAGGTCCTCTACTGCCTATGCATTTCTGGAATCCACGATGACTTGGGGACCTCCAATTGTCCTCCATCCGTTCAATATGAATTCAAGAAAGCACAGCATCTCAGCTTCTGTGCCTACCCTGTCGGGCCTTCATTGATTTGCCCACCACGGGTTCAAGACCAGCGAGTGGCGAGCTCCAGGTCCCTGTGCGCCCTCCCATTGCTTCGCAGAGCATGGCAATTCCCGAGTACCAGGATGCCTTCTGTACACTCCATAAAGGGAGACCCGAGTAGAAACGTGCAGGTCGAACTCTTTAGCTGGGGACTGTCTGGGACAGCAGAGCATGTGCAGAGAGCTGTGAGCTTTGAGGACAAGCGTCTGATTGCTGATGCAGGGCCAGCTTACCACTTTAAGCTGGGAGCCCGAACACAGAACGCTGGGTGCCCAGATACACCCTCCTCTGCTCTGTCCGTCACTCGCTGGCCTACCTGGGGTTGCTCATTTGTGTTCTTGACACATCCTATCTCATGTCCCTGAAGTTCCCATTTTTTTTTTTCCACCCCTCATCTGGCTGCGATCCTATTGGTCACAGTCCAGGCCACTCTACCAGAAGGGAGACCTTCCCTCTGTTTGCTCTCTAGCTTTGCATTCCGCCAGGAATTCTCAGAGTCAATGGAGGTCTATGCAACAGCAAAGTCCAGCGAGTGAGGCCGCTATCACACGCTGCCACCGTCCCCAACCACTGCAGGACACAGGCCTTGCTGGTGACATACAGGCTTACATCTGCTAAGCCTGGCGAGAAGGGCAGACTCTACATCCGCCTCCTGTATGAGGCGAAGACCGGGCGTATTTGGTACTTCACGGCCCCTGCTGTTGAGGGTCCCAGATCCCATTTTTCCCTCAACGTGTCCTAAACTGACATGTAGATGACGAAACCTTCATCCTAGAACATGCAAGGGAGGGAGCAACACCCACGACAGCCCCCATCATCCCCACACTCTCAGGCCTCGCAGGTAACTTGGGGATAGATGTCAGTCCCAGTGGAAGACCTGCCGTGACCCCTGCTGCCAGCAGGGTATGCAGGGTATGCAGGGTCACTATGGCAATGCAATGTCCGATCCCCTTGGCTCCATCAAGGACCGCAGGCCATTTACTGTGTCCCTACACAGAGACTCCTTGTGCCATGCAGCCTGCATCCCTGCTCAGCCTTGAGAGTACCCCAACACTTGACCCACCCACACTCCCTCACATTGATCTGGCGCTTAGATGCTGTCCCATGTGCACAACCGAGCAAGGTGAGCACCCCAGGTCCTCAACTACACATGCATGGGATGCTGGCTGAACCGGGAACCTCCGCTCGACCGAATCCTTGCAAAGCAAGGAAGAAAGCATTGGCATCTCAATTTCTTTTGCTACTGGGCGCGGCCTTCATTAAATTGCATACCTCGTGCCATAGGGCAGCAAGGAGCCTGGTCCAGTTCCCTATGTTCCTACTCCTTGCTTCCCAGTGCATGGCATTGCTGAGGACCTCGACGCCCTGTGCCCGCCTAATCAAGAGAGACCCACATGCAAACCTGCACGTCATAATCTGATCTCGGGACTCTCTGGGACAGCAGAACATGTGCAGGAATGCTGCTTTGCTTTGAGGACAAGTGCCTGATTGCGGATGCAGCACCACCTTTCCACCTTTACCTGGGAGCCCCAACACAGAATGCTGGGTGACCAGATCCACCCTGCTTGGCTCTGTCCATCACGAGCTGGCCTAGCTGGTGTTGCTCATTTGTGTTCTTGACTGTATCCTGTATTTCATGTCCCTGAAGTTCCCAATTTTGGTTTTTCACCTTTCATCTGGCTGCGATCCTATTGGTCACAGTCCAGGCCACTCTGGGAGACAGGAGACCTTCCCTCCGTTTGCTCTCTGGCTTTGCATTCTGCCAGGTATTCTCAGAGTCACTGGAGGTCTATGCAACACCAAGGACCAGCGAGTGAGGCAGCTATCACCAACTACCACTGTCCCCAACCACTGCAGGACACAGGCCTTGCTGGTGACATACAGCCTTACACCTGCTAACCCTGGCGAGGAGGGCAGGCTCTACACCCACCTTCCGTATCACCAGAAGACCAGGAGTCTTTGGTACTTCCAAGCCCGCAGTTGGTGAGTGTCCCAGATCCCACTGTTCCCTTAAACATGTCCTGCCTGGACAAGTGGTTGATGAATTCCTCATGCAACCAGGGGCCAGGGAGCGACAAACACCCAACAATAGCGCCCACCATCTCCACACTCCCAAGCCTAGCTGGTACCTTGAAGGCTACATATGAGTCCACAGACAGACCTGAGCCTACACCTGCTGCCAGCAGGGTTTCTATGGCCGGGATGAGAAGGCACTGTTGGATCCCCATGGCTCCATAAAGTACTACAGGACACCTGCCGTGTCCCTTCTCAGAGACTCCTTGTGTCATGCAGCCTTCACACCAGCTCAGCCTTGAAAGTGTCCCAACCCTTCAGCCACCCACACTCTCCACATTGGTCTGGTGCTTGGGGGCTGTCCCCTACGCACAAACCAAGCAAGGTGAGCACCCCAGGTCCTCTACTGCCTATGCATTTCTGGAATCCACGATGACTTGGGGACCTCCAATTGTCCTCCATCCGTTCAATATGAATTCAAGAAAGCACAGCATCTCAGCTTCTGTGCCTACCCTGTCGGGCCTTCATTGATTTGCCCACCACGGGTTCAAGACCAGCGAGTGGCGAGCTCCAGGTCCCTGTGCGCCCTCCCATTGCTTCGCAGAGCATGGCAATTCCCGAGTACCAGGATGCCTTCTGTACACTCCATAAAGGGAGACCCGAGTAGAAACGTGCAGGTCGAACTCTTTAGCTGGGGACTGTCTGGGACAGCAGAGCATGTGCAGAGAGCTGTGAGCTTTGAGGACAAGCGTCTGATTGCTGATGCAGGGCCAGCTTACCACTTTAAGCTGGGAGCCCGAACACAGAACGCTGGGTGCCCAGATACACCCTCCTCTGCTCTGTCCGTCACTCGCTGGCCTACCTGGGGTTGCTCATTTGTGTTCTTGACACATCCTATCTCATGTCCCTGAAGTTCCCATTTTTTTTTTTCCACCCCTCATCTGGCTGCGATCCTATTGGTCACAGTCCAGGCCACTCTACCAGAAGGGAGACCTTCCCTCTGTTTGCTCTCTAGCTTTGCATTCCGCCAGGAATTCTCAGAGTCAATGGAGGTCTATGCAACAGCAAAGTCCAGCGAGTGAGGCCGCTATCACACGCTGCCACCGTCCCCAACCACTGCAGGACACAGGCCTTGCTGGTGACATACAGGCTTACATCTGCTAAGCCTGGCGAGAAGGGCAGACTCTACATCCGCCTCCTGTATGAGGCGAAGACCGGGCGTATTTGGTACTTCACGGCCCCTGCTGTTGAGGGTCCCAGATCCCATTTTTCCCTCAACGTGTCCTAAACTGACATGTAGATGACGAAACCTTCATCCTAGAACAAGCAAGGGAGGGAGCAACACCCACGACAGCCCCCATCATCCCCACACTCTCAGGCCTCGCAGGTAACTTGGGGATAGATGTCAGTCCCAGTGGAAGACCTGCCGTGACCCCTGCTGCCAGCAGGGTATGCAGGGTATGCAGGGTCACTATGGCAATGCAATGTCCGATCCCCTTGGCTCCATCAAGGACCGCAGGCCATTTACTGTGTCCCTACACAGAGACTCCTTGTGCCATGCAGCCTGCATCCCTGCTCAGCCTTGAGAGTACCCCAACACTTGACCCACCCACACTCCCTCACATTGATCTGGCGCTTAGATGCTGTCCCATGTGCACAACCGAGCAAGGTGAGCACCCCAGGTCCTCAACTACACATGCATGGGATGCTGGCTGAACCGGGAACCTCCGCTCGACCGAATCCTTGCAAAGCAAGGAAGAAAGCATTGGCATCTCAATTTCTTTTGCTACTGGGCGCGGCCTTCATTAAATTGCATACCTCGTGCCATAGGGCAGCAAGGAGCCTGGTCCAGTTCCCTATGTTCCTACTCCTTGCTTCCCAGTGCATGGCATTGCTGAGGACCTCGACGCCCTGTGCCCGCCTAATCAAGAGAGACCCACATGCAAACCTGCACGTCATAATCTGATCTCGGGACTCTCTGGGACAGCAGAACATGTGCAGGAATGCTGCTTTGCTTTGAGGACAAGTGCCTGATTGCGGATGCAGCACCACCTTTCCACCTTTACCTGGGAGCCCCAACACAGAATGCTGGGTGACCAGATCCACCCTGCTTGGCTCTGTCCATCACGAGCTGGCCTAGCTGGTGTTGCTCATTTGTGTTCTTGACTGTATCCTGTATTTCATGTCCCTGAAGTTCCCAATTTTGGTTTTTCACCTTTCATCTGGCTGCGATCCTATTGGTCACAGTCCAGGCCACTCTGGGAGACAGGAGACCTTCCCTCCGTTTGCTCTCTGGCTTTGCATTCTGCCAGGTATTCTCAGAGTCACTGGAGGTCTATGCAACACCAAGGACCAGCGAGTGAGGCAGCTATCACCAACTACCACTGTCCCCAACCACTGCAGGACACAGGCCTTGCTGGTGACATACAGCCTTACACCTGCTAACCCTGGCGAGGAGGGCAGGCTCTACACCCACCTTCCGTATCACCAGAAGACCAGGAGTCTTTGGTACTTCCAAGCCCGCAGTTGGTGAGTGTCCCAGATCCCACTGTTCCCTTAAACATGTCCTGCCTGGACAAGTGGTTGATGAATTCCTCATGCAACCAGGGGCCAGGGAGCGACAAACACCCAACAATAGCGCCCACCATCTCCACACTCCCAAGCCTAGCTGGTACCTTGAAGGCTACATATGAGTCCACAGACAGACCTGAGCCTACACCTGCTGCCAGCAGGGTTTCTATGGCCGGGATGAGAAGGCACTGTTGGATCCCCATGGCTCCATAAAGTACTACAGGACACCTGCCGTGTCCCTTCTCAGAGACTCCTTGTGTCATGCAGCCTTCACACCAGCTCAGCCTTGAAAGTGTCCCAACCCTTCAGCCACCCACACTCTCCACATTGGTCTGGTGCTTGGGGGCTGTCCCCTACGCACAAACCAAGCAAGGTGAGCACCCCAGGTCCTCTACTGCCTATGCATTTCTGGAATCCACGATGACTTGGGGACCTCCAATTGTCCTCCATCCGTTCAATATGAATTCAAGAAAGCACAGCATCTCAGCTTCTGTGCCTACCCTGTCGGGCCTTCATTGATTTGCCCACCACGGGTTCAAGACCAGCGAGTGGCGAGCTCCAGGTCCCTGTGCGCCCTCCCATTGCTTCGCAGAGCATGGCAATTCCCGAGTACCAGGATGCCTTCTGTACACTCCATAAAGGGAGACCCGAGTAGAAACGTGCAGGTCGAACTCTTTAGCTGGGGACTGTCTGGGACAGCAGAGCATGTGCAGAGAGCTGTGAGCTTTGAGGACAAGCGTCTGATTGCTGATGCAGGGCCAGCTTACCACTTTAAGCTGGGAGCCCGAACACAGAACGCTGGGTGCCCAGATACACCCTCCTCTGCTCTGTCCGTCACTCGCTGGCCTACCTGGGGTTGCTCATTTGTGTTCTTGACACATCCTATCTCATGTCCCTGAAGTTCCCATTTTTTTTTTTCCACCCCTCATCTGGCTGCGATCCTATTGGTCACAGTCCAGGCCACTCTACCAGAAGGGAGACCTTCCCTCTGTTTGCTCTCTAGCTTTGCATTCCGCCAGGAATTCTCAGAGTCAATGGAGGTCTATGCAACAGCAAAGTCCAGCGAGTGAGGCCGCTATCACACGCTGCCACCGTCCCCAACCACTGCAGGACACAGGCCTTGCTGGTGACATACAGGCTTACATCTGCTAAGCCTGGCGAGAAGGGCAGACTCTACATCCGCCTCCTGTATGAGGCGAAGACCGGGCGTATTTGGTACTTCACGGCCCCTGCTGTTGAGGGTCCCAGATCCCATTTTTCCCTCAACGTGTCCTAAACTGACATGTAGATGACGAAACCTTCATCCTAGAACAAGCAAGGGAGGGAGCAACACCCACGACAGCCCCCATCATCCCCACACTCTCAGGCCTCGCAGGTAACTTGGGGATAGATGTCAGTCCCAGTGGAAGACCTGCCGTGACCCCTGCTGCCAGCAGGGTATGCAGGGTATGCAGGGTCACTATGGCAATGCAATGTCCGATCCCCTTGGCTCCATCAAGGACCGCAGGCCATTTACTGTGTCCCTACACAGAGACTCCTTGTGCCATGCAGCCTGCATCCCTGCTCAGCCTTGAGAGTACCCCAACACTTGACCCACCCACACTCCCTCACATTGATCTGGCGCTTAGATGCTGTCCCATGTGCACAACCGAGCAAGGTGAGCACCCCAGGTCCTCAACTACACATGCATGGGATGCTGGCTGAACCGGGAACCTCCGCTCGACCGAATCCTTGCAAAGCAAGGAAGAAAGCATTGGCATCTCAATTTCTTTTGCTACTGGGCGCGGCCTTCATTAAATTGCATACCTCGTGCCATAGGGCAGCAAGGAGCCTGGTCCAGTTCCCTATGTTCCTACTCCTTGCTTCCCAGTGCATGGCATTGCTGAGGACCTCGACGCCCTGTGCCCGCCTAATCAAGAGAGACCCACATGCAAACCTGCACGTCATAATCTGATCTCGGGACTCTCTGGGACAGCAGAACATGTGCAGGAATGCTGCTTTGCTTTGAGGACAAGTGCCTGATTGCGGATGCAGCACCACCTTTCCACCTTTACCTGGGAGCCCCAACACAGAATGCTGGGTGACCAGATCCACCCTGCTTGGCTCTGTCCATCACGAGCTGGCCTAGCTGGTGTTGCTCATTTGTGTTCTTGACTGTATCCTGTATTTCATGTCCCTGAAGTTCCCAATTTTGGTTTTTCACCTTTCATCTGGCTGCGATCCTATTGGTCACAGTCCAGGCCACTCTGGGAGACAGGAGACCTTCCCTCCGTTTGCTCTCTGGCTTTGCATTCTGCCAGGTATTCTCAGAGTCACTGGAGGTCTATGCAACACCAAGGACCAGCGAGTGAGGCAGCTATCACCAACTACCACTGTCCCCAACCACTGCAGGACACAGGCCTTGCTGGTGACATACAGCCTTACACCTGCTAACCCTGGCGAGGAGGGCAGGCTCTACACCCACCTTCCGTATCACCAGAAGACCAGGAGTCTTTGGTACTTCCAAGCCCGCAGTTGGTGAGTGTCCCAGATCCCACTGTTCCCTTAAACATGTCCTGCCTGGACAAGTGGTTGATGAATTCCTCATGCAACCAGGGGCCAGGGAGCGACAAACACCCAACAATAGCGCCCACCATCTCCACACTCCCAAGCCTAGCTGGTACCTTGAAGGCTACATATGAGTCCACAGACAGACCTGAGCCTACACCTGCTGCCAGCAGGGTTTCTATGGCCGGGATGAGAAGGCACTGTTGGATCCCCATGGCTCCATAAAGTACTACAGGACACCTGCCGTGTCCCTTCTCAGAGACTCCTTGTGTCATGCAGCCTTCACACCAGCTCAGCCTTGAAAGTGTCCCAACCCTTCAGCCACCCACACTCTCCACATTGGTCTGGTGCTTGGGGGCTGTCCCCTACGCACAAACCAAGCAAGGTGAGCACCCCAGGTCCTCTACTGCCTATGCATTTCTGGAATCCACGATGACTTGGGGACCTCCAATTGTCCTCCATCCGTTCAATATGAATTCAAGAAAGCACAGCATCTCAGCTTCTGTGCCTACCCTGTCGGGCCTTCATTGATTTGCCCACCACGGGTTCAAGACCAGCGAGTGGCGAGCTCCAGGTCCCTGTGCGCCCTCCCATTGCTTCGCAGAGCATGGCAATTCCCGAGTACCAGGATGCCTTCTGTACACTCCATAAAGGGAGACCCGAGTAGAAACGTGCAGGTCGAACTCTTTAGCTGGGGACTGTCTGGGACAGCAGAGCATGTGCAGAGAGCTGTGAGCTTTGAGGACAAGCGTCTGATTGCTGATGCAGGGCCAGCTTACCACTTTAAGCTGGGAGCCCGAACACAGAACGCTGGGTGCCCAGATACACCCTCCTCTGCTCTGTCCGTCACTCGCTGGCCTACCTGGGGTTGCTCATTTGTGTTCTTGACACATCCTATCTCATGTCCCTGAAGTTCCCATTTTTTTTTTTCCACCCCTCATCTGGCTGCGATCCTATTGGTCACAGTCCAGGCCACTCTACCAGAAGGGAGACCTTCCCTCTGTTTGCTCTCTAGCTTTGCATTCCGCCAGGAATTCTCAGAGTCAATGGAGGTCTATGCAACAGCAAAGTCCAGCGAGTGAGGCCGCTATCACACGCTGCCACCGTCCCCAACCACTGCAGGACACAGGCCTTGCTGGTGACATACAGGCTTACATCTGCTAAGCCTGGCGAGAAGGGCAGACTCTACATCCGCCTCCTGTATGAGGCGAAGACCGGGCGTATTTGGTACTTCACGGCCCCTGCTGTTGAGGGTCCCAGATCCCATTTTTCCCTCAACGTGTCCTAAACTGACATGTAGATGACGAAACCTTCATCCTAGAACATGCAAGGGAGGGAGCAACACCCACGACAGCCCCCATCATCCCCACACTCTCAGGCCTCGCAGGTAACTTGGGGATAGATGTCAGTCCCAGTGGAAGACCTGCCGTGACCCCTGCTGCCAGCAGGGTATGCAGGGTATGCAGGGTCACTATGGCAATGCAATGTCCGATCCCCTTGGCTCCATCAAGGACCGCAGGCCATTTACTGTGTCCCTACACAGAGACTCCTTGTGCCATGCAGCCTGCATCCCTGCTCAGCCTTGAGAGTACCCCAACACTTGACCCACCCACACTCCCTCACATTGATCTGGCGCTTAGATGCTGTCCCATGTGCACAACCGAGCAAGGTGAGCACCCCAGGTCCTCAACTACACATGCATGGGATGCTGGCTGAACCGGGAACCTCCGCTCGACCGAATCCTTGCAAAGCAAGGAAGAAAGCATTGGCATCTCAATTTCTTTTGCTACTGGGCGCGGCCTTCATTAAATTGCATACCTCGTGCCATAGGGCAGCAAGGAGCCTGGTCCAGTTCCCTATGTTCCTACTCCTTGCTTCCCAGTGCATGGCATTGCTGAGGACCTCGACGCCCTGTGCCCGCCTAATCAAGAGAGACCCACATGCAAACCTGCACGTCATAATCTGATCTCGGGACTCTCTGGGACAGCAGAACATGTGCAGGAATGCTGCTTTGCTTTGAGGACAAGTGCCTGATTGCGGATGCAGCACCACCTTTCCACCTTTACCTGGGAGCCCCAACACAGAATGCTGGGTGACCAGATCCACCCTGCTTGGCTCTGTCCATCACGAGCTGGCCTAGCTGGTGTTGCTCATTTGTGTTCTTGACTGTATCCTGTATTTCATGTCCCTGAAGTTCCCAATTTTGGTTTTTCACCTTTCATCTGGCTGCGATCCTATTGGTCACAGTCCAGGCCACTCTGGGAGACAGGAGACCTTCCCTCCGTTTGCTCTCTGGCTTTGCATTCTGCCAGGTATTCTCAGAGTCACTGGAGGTCTATGCAACACCAAGGACCAGCGAGTGAGGCAGCTATCACCAACTACCACTGTCCCCAACCACTGCAGGACACAGGCCTTGCTGGTGACATACAGCCTTACACCTGCTAACCCTGGCGAGGAGGGCAGGCTCTACACCCACCTTCCGTATCACCAGAAGACCAGGAGTCTTTGGTACTTCCAAGCCCGCAGTTGGTGAGTGTCCCAGATCCCACTGTTCCCTTAAACATGTCCTGCCTGGACAAGTGGTTGATGAATTCCTCATGCAACCAGGGGCCAGGGAGCGACAAACACCCAAACAATAGCGCCCACCATCTCCACACTCCCAAGCCTAGCTGGTACCTTGAAGGCTACATATGAGTCCACAGACAGACCTGAGCCTACACCTGCTGCCAGCAGGGTTTCTATGGCCGGGATGAGAAGGCACTGTTGGATCCCCATGGCTCCATAAAGTACTACAGGACACCTGCCGTGTCCCTTCTCAGAGACTCCTTGTGTCATGCAGCCTTCACACCAGCTCAGCCTTGAAAGTGTCCCAACCCTTCAGCCACCCACACTCTCCACATTGGTCTGGTGCTTGGGGGCTGTCCCCTACGCACAAACCAAGCAAGGTGAGCACCCCAGGTCCTCTACTGCCTATGCATTTCTGGAATCCACGATGACTTGGGGACCTCCAATTGTCCTCCATCCGTTCAATATGAATTCAAGAAAGCACAGCATCTCAGCTTCTGTGCCTACCCTGTCGGGCCTTCATTGATTTGCCCACCACGGGTTCAAGACCAGCGAGTGGCGAGCTCCAGGTCCCTGTGCGCCCTCCCATTGCTTCGCAGAGCATGGCAATTCCCGAGTACCAGGATGCCTTCTGTACACTCCATAAAGGGAGACCCGAGTAGAAACGTGCAGGTCGAACTCTTTAGCTGGGGACTGTCTGGGACAGCAGAGCATGTGCAGAGAGCTGTGAGCTTTGAGGACAAGCGTCTGATTGCTGATGCAGGGCCAGCTTACCACTTTAAGCTGGGAGCCCGAACACAGAACGCTGGGTGCCCAGATACACCCTCCTCTGCTCTGTCCGTCACTCGCTGGCCTACCTGGGGTTGCTCATTTGTGTTCTTGACACATCCTATCTCATGTCCCTGAAGTTCCCATTTTTTTTTTTCCACCCCTCATCTGGCTGCGATCCTATTGGTCACAGTCCAGGCCACTCTACCAGAAGGGAGACCTTCCCTCTGTTTGCTCTCTAGCTTTGCATTCCGCCAGGAATTCTCAGAGTCAATGGAGGTCTATGCAACAGCAAAGTCCAGCGAGTGAGGCCGCTATCACACGCTGCCACCGTCCCCAACCACTGCAGGACACAGGCCTTGCTGGTGACATACAGGCTTACATCTGCTAAGCCTGGCGAGAAGGGCAGACTCTACATCCGCCTCCTGTATGAGGCGAAGACCGGGCGTATTTGGTACTTCACGGCCCCTGCTGTTGAGGGTCCCAGATCCCATTTTTCCCTCAACGTGTCCTAAACTGACATGTAGATGACGAAACCTTCATCCTAGAACATGCAAGGGAGGGAGCAACACCCACGACAGCCCCCATCATCCCCACACTCTCAGGCCTCGCAGGTAACTTGGGGATAGATGTCAGTCCCAGTGGAAGACCTGCCGTGACCCCTGCTGCCAGCAGGGTATGCAGGGTATGCAGGGTCACTATGGCAATGCAATGTCCGATCCCCTTGGCTCCATCAAGGACCGCAGGCCATTTACTGTGTCCCTACACAGAGACTCCTTGTGCCATGCAGCCTGCATCCCTGCTCAGCCTTGAGAGTACCCCAACACTTGACCCACCCACACTCCCTCACATTGATCTGGCGCTTAGATGCTGTCCCATGTGCACAACCGAGCAAGGTGAGCACCCCAGGTCCTCAACTACACATGCATGGGATGCTGGCTGAACCGGGAACCTCCGCTCGACCGAATCCTTGCAAAGCAAGGAAGAAAGCATTGGCATCTCAATTTCTTTTGCTACTGGGCGCGGCCTTCATTAAATTGCATACCTCGTGCCATAGGGCAGCAAGGAGCCTGGTCCAGTTCCCTATGTTCCTACTCCTTGCTTCCCAGTGCATGGCATTGCTGAGGACCTCGACGCCCTGTGCCCGCCTAATCAAGAGAGACCCACATGCAAACCTGCACGTCATAATCTGATCTCGGGACTCTCTGGGACAGCAGAACATGTGCAGGAATGCTGCTTTGCTTTGAGGACAAGTGCCTGATTGCGGATGCAGCACCACCTTTCCACCTTTACCTGGGAGCCCCAACACAGAATGCTGGGTGACCAGATCCACCCTGCTTGGCTCTGTCCATCACGAGCTGGCCTAGCTGGTGTTGCTCATTTGTGTTCTTGACTGTATCCTGTATTTCATGTCCCTGAAGTTCCCAATTTTGGTTTTTCACCTTTCATCTGGCTGCGATCCTATTGGTCACAGTCCAGGCCACTCTGGGAGACAGGAGACCTTCCCTCCGTTTGCTCTCTGGCTTTGCATTCTGCCAGGTATTCTCAGAGTCACTGGAGGTCTATGCAACACCAAGGACCAGCGAGTGAGGCAGCTATCACCAACTACCACTGTCCCCAACCACTGCAGGACACAGGCCTTGCTGGTGACATACAGCCTTACACCTGCTAACCCTGGCGAGGAGGGCAGGCTCTACACCCACCTTCCGTATCACCAGAAGACCAGGAGTCTTTGGTACTTCCAAGCCCGCAGTTGGTGAGTGTCCCAGATCCCACTGTTCCCTTAAACATGTCCTGCCTGGACAAGTGGTTGATGAATTCCTCATGCAACCAGGGGCCAGGGAGCGACAAACACCCAAACAATAGCGCCCACCATCTCCACACTCCCAAGCCTAGCTGGTACCTTGAAGGCTACATATGAGTCCACAGACAGACCTGAGCCTACACCTGCTGCCAGCAGGGTTTCTATGGCCGGGATGAGAAGGCACTGTTGGATCCCCATGGCTCCATAAAGTACTACAGGACACCTGCCGTGTCCCTTCTCAGAGACTCCTTGTGTCATGCAGCCTTCACACCAGCTCAGCCTTGAAAGTGTCCCAACCCTTCAGCCACCCACACTCTCCACATTGGTCTGGTGCTTGGGGGCTGTCCCCTACGCACAAACCAAGCAAGGTGAGCACCCCAGGTCCTCTACTGCCTATGCATTTCTGGAATCCACGATGACTTGGGGACCTCCAATTGTCCTCCATCCGTTCAATATGAATTCAAGAAAGCACAGCATCTCAGCTTCTGTGCCTACCCTGTCGGGCCTTCATTGATTTGCCCACCACGGGTTCAAGACCAGCGAGTGGCGAGCTCCAGGTCCCTGTGCGCCCTCCCATTGCTTCGCAGAGCATGGCAATTCCCGAGTACCAGGATGCCTTCTGTACACTCCATAAAGGGAGACCCGAGTAGAAACGTGCAGGTCGAACTCTTTAGCTGGGGACTGTCTGGGACAGCAGAGCATGTGCAGAGAGCTGTGAGCTTTGAGGACAAGCGTCTGATTGCTGATGCAGGGCCAGCTTACCACTTTAAGCTGGGAGCCCGAACACAGAACGCTGGGTGCCCAGATACACCCTCCTCTGCTCTGTCCGTCACTCGCTGGCCTACCTGGGGTTGCTCATTTGTGTTCTTGACACATCCTATCTCATGTCCCTGAAGTTCCCATTTTTTTTTTTCCACCCCTCATCTGGCTGCGATCCTATTGGTCACAGTCCAGGCCACTCTACCAGAAGGGAGACCTTCCCTCTGTTTGCTCTCTAGCTTTGCATTCCGCCAGGAATTCTCAGAGTCAATGGAGGTCTATGCAACAGCAAAGTCCAGCGAGTGAGGCCGCTATCACACGCTGCCACCGTCCCCAACCACTGCAGGACACAGGCCTTGCTGGTGACATACAGGCTTACATCTGCTAAGCCTGGCGAGAAGGGCAGACTCTACATCCGCCTCCTGTATGAGGCGAAGACCGGGCGTATTTGGTACTTCACGGCCCCTGCTGTTGAGGGTCCCAGATCCCATTTTTCCCTCAACGTGTCCTAAACTGACATGTAGATGACGAAACCTTCATCCTAGAACATGCAAGGGAGGGAGCAACACCCACGACAGCCCCCATCATCCCCACACTCTCAGGCCTCGCAGGTAACTTGGGGATAGATGTCAGTCCCAGTGGAAGACCTGCCGTGACCCCTGCTGCCAGCAGGGTATGCAGGGTATGCAGGGTCACTATGGCAATGCAATGTCCGATCCCCTTGGCTCCATCAAGGACCGCAGGCCATTTACTGTGTCCCTACACAGAGACTCCTTGTGCCATGCAGCCTGCATCCCTGCTCAGCCTTGAGAGTACCCCAACACTTGACCCACCCACACTCCCTCACATTGATCTGGCGCTTAGATGCTGTCCCATGTGCACAACCGAGCAAGGTGAGCACCCCAGGTCCTCAACTACACATGCATGGGATGCTGGCTGAACCGGGAACCTCCGCTCGACCGAATCCTTGCAAAGCAAGGAAGAAAGCATTGGCATCTCAATTTCTTTTGCTACTGGGCGCGGCCTTCATTAAATTGCATACCTCGTGCCATAGGGCAGCAAGGAGCCTGGTCCAGTTCCCTATGTTCCTACTCCTTGCTTCCCAGTGCATGGCATTGCTGAGGACCTCGACGCCCTGTGCCCGCCTAATCAAGAGAGACCCACATGCAAACCTGCACGTCATAATCTGATCTCGGGACTCTCTGGGACAGCAGAACATGTGCAGGAATGCTGCTTTGCTTTGAGGACAAGTGCCTGATTGCGGATGCAGCACCACCTTTCCACCTTTACCTGGGAGCCCCAACACAGAATGCTGGGTGACCAGATCCACCCTGCTTGGCTCTGTCCATCACGAGCTGGCCTAGCTGGTGTTGCTCATTTGTGTTCTTGACTGTATCCTGTATTTCATGTCCCTGAAGTTCCCAATTTTGGTTTTTCACCTTTCATCTGGCTGCGATCCTATTGGTCACAGTCCAGGCCACTCTGGGAGACAGGAGACCTTCCCTCCGTTTGCTCTCTGGCTTTGCATTCTGCCAGGTATTCTCAGAGTCACTGGAGGTCTATGCAACACCAAGGACCAGCGAGTGAGGCAGCTATCACCAACTACCACTGTCCCCAACCACTGCAGGACACAGGCCTTGCTGGTGACATACAGCCTTACACCTGCTAACCCTGGCGAGGAGGGCAGGCTCTACACCCACCTTCCGTATCACCAGAAGACCAGGAGTCTTTGGTACTTCCAAGCCCGCAGTTGGTGAGTGTCCCAGATCCCACTGTTCCCTTAAACATGTCCTGCCTGGACAAGTGGTTGATGAATTCCTCATGCAACCAGGGGCCAGGGAGCGACAAACACCCAACAATAGCGCCCACCATCTCCACACTCCCAAGCCTAGCTGGTACCTTGAAGGCTACATATGAGTCCACAGACAGACCTGAGCCTACACCTGCTGCCAGCAGGGTTTCTATGGCCGGGATGAGAAGGCACTGTTGGATCCCCATGGCTCCATAAAGTACTACAGGACACCTGCCGTGTCCCTTCTCAGAGACTCCTTGTGTCATGCAGCCTTCACACCAGCTCAGCCTTGAAAGTGTCCCAACCCTTCAGCCACCCACACTCTCCACATTGGTCTGGTGCTTGGGGGCTGTCCCCTACGCACAAACCAAGCAAGGTGAGCACCCCAGGTCCTCTACTGCCTATGCATTTCTGGAATCCACGATGACTTGGGGACCTCCAATTGTCCTCCATCCGTTCAATATGAATTCAAGAAAGCACAGCATCTCAGCTTCTGTGCCTACCCTGTCGGGCCTTCATTGATTTGCCCACCACGGGTTCAAGACCAGCGAGTGGCGAGCTCCAGGTCCCTGTGCGCCCTCCCATTGCTTCGCAGAGCATGGCAATTCCCGAGTACCAGGATGCCTTCTGTACACTCCATAAAGGGAGACCCGAGTAGAAACGTGCAGGTCGAACTCTTTAGCTGGGGACTGTCTGGGACAGCAGAGCATGTGCAGAGAGCTGTGAGCTTTGAGGACAAGCGTCTGATTGCTGATGCAGGGCCAGCTTACCACTTTAAGCTGGGAGCCCGAACACAGAACGCTGGGTGCCCAGATACACCCTCCTCTGCTCTGTCCGTCACTCGCTGGCCTACCTGGGGTTGCTCATTTGTGTTCTTGACACATCCTATCTCATGTCCCTGAAGTTCCCATTTTTTTTTTTCCACCCCTCATCTGGCTGCGATCCTATTGGTCACAGTCCAGGCCACTCTACCAGAAGGGAGACCTTCCCTCTGTTTGCTCTCTAGCTTTGCATTCCGCCAGGAATTCTCAGAGTCAATGGAGGTCTATGCAACAGCAAAGTCCAGCGAGTGAGGCCGCTATCACACGCTGCCACCGTCCCCAACCACTGCAGGACACAGGCCTTGCTGGTGACATACAGGCTTACATCTGCTAAGCCTGGCGAGAAGGGCAGACTCTACATCCGCCTCCTGTATGAGGCGAAGACCGGGCGTATTTGGTACTTCACGGCCCCTGCTGTTGAGGGTCCCAGATCCCATTTTTCCCTCAACGTGTCCTAAACTGACATGTAGATGACGAAACCTTCATCCTAGAACATGCAAGGGAGGGAGCAACACCCACGACAGCCCCCATCATCCCCACACTCTCAGGCCTCGCAGGTAACTTGGGGATAGATGTCAGTCCCAGTGGAAGACCTGCCGTGACCCCTGCTGCCAGCAGGGTATGCAGGGTATGCAGGGTCACTATGGCAATGCAATGTCCGATCCCCTTGGCTCCATCAAGGACCGCAGGCCATTTACTGTGTCCCTACACAGAGACTCCTTGTGCCATGCAGCCTGCATCCCTGCTCAGCCTTGAGAGTACCCCAACACTTGACCCACCCACACTCCCTCACATTGATCTGGCGCTTAGATGCTGTCCCATGTGCACAACCGAGCAAGGTGAGCACCCCAGGTCCTCAACTACACATGCATGGGATGCTGGCTGAACCGGGAACCTCCGCTCGACCGAATCCTTGCAAAGCAAGGAAGAAAGCATTGGCATCTCAATTTCTTTTGCTACTGGGCGCGGCCTTCATTAAATTGCATACCTCGTGCCATAGGGCAGCAAGGAGCCTGGTCCAGTTCCCTATGTTCCTACTCCTTGCTTCCCAGTGCATGGCATTGCTGAGGACCTCGACGCCCTGTGCCCGCCTAATCAAGAGAGACCCACATGCAAACCTGCACGTCATAATCTGATCTCGGGACTCTCTGGGACAGCAGAACATGTGCAGGAATGCTGCTTTGCTTTGAGGACAAGTGCCTGATTGCGGATGCAGCACCACCTTTCCACCTTTACCTGGGAGCCCCAACACAGAATGCTGGGTGACCAGATCCACCCTGCTTGGCTCTGTCCATCACGAGCTGGCCTAGCTGGTGTTGCTCATTTGTGTTCTTGACTGTATCCTGTATTTCATGTCCCTGAAGTTCCCAATTTTGGTTTTTCACCTTTCATCTGGCTGCGATCCTATTGGTCACAGTCCAGGCCACTCTGGGAGACAGGAGACCTTCCCTCCGTTTGCTCTCTGGCTTTGCATTCTGCCAGGTATTCTCAGAGTCACTGGAGGTCTATGCAACACCAAGGACCAGCGAGTGAGGCAGCTATCACCAACTACCACTGTCCCCAACCACTGCAGGACACAGGCCTTGCTGGTGACATACAGCCTTACACCTGCTAACCCTGGCGAGGAGGGCAGGCTCTACACCCACCTTCCGTATCACCAGAAGACCAGGAGTCTTTGGTACTTCCAAGCCCGCAGTTGGTGAGTGTCCCAGATCCCACTGTTCCCTTAAACATGTCCTGCCTGGACAAGTGGTTGATGAATTCCTCATGCAACCAGGGGCCAGGGAGCGACAAACACCCAAACAATAGCGCCCACCATCTCCACACTCCCAAGCCTAGCTGGTACCTTGAAGGCTACATATGAGTCCACAGACAGACCTGAGCCTACACCTGCTGCCAGCAGGGTTTCTATGGCCGGGATGAGAAGGCACTGTTGGATCCCCATGGCTCCATAAAGTACTACAGGACACCTGCCGTGTCCCTTCTCAGAGACTCCTTGTGTCATGCAGCCTTCACACCAGCTCAGCCTTGAAAGTGTCCCAACCCTTCAGCCACCCACACTCTCCACATTGGTCTGGTGCTTGGGGGCTGTCCCCTACGCACAAACCAAGCAAGGTGAGCACCCCAGGTCCTCTACTGCCTATGCATTTCTGGAATCCACGATGACTTGGGGACCTCCAATTGTCCTCCATCCGTTCAATATGAATTCAAGAAAGCACAGCATCTCAGCTTCTGTGCCTACCCTGTCGGGCCTTCATTGATTTGCCCACCACGGGTTCAAGACCAGCGAGTGGCGAGCTCCAGGTCCCTGTGCGCCCTCCCATTGCTTCGCAGAGCATGGCAATTCCCGAGTACCAGGATGCCTTCTGTACACTCCATAAAGGGAGACCCGAGTAGAAACGTGCAGGTCGAACTCTTTAGCTGGGGACTGTCTGGGACAGCAGAGCATGTGCAGAGAGCTGTGAGCTTTGAGGACAAGCGTCTGATTGCTGATGCAGGGCCAGCTTACCACTTTAAGCTGGGAGCCCGAACACAGAACGCTGGGTGCCCAGATACACCCTCCTCTGCTCTGTCCGTCACTCGCTGGCCTACCTGGGGTTGCTCATTTGTGTTCTTGACACATCCTATCTCATGTCCCTGAAGTTCCCATTTTTTTTTTTCCACCCCTCATCTGGCTGCGATCCTATTGGTCACAGTCCAGGCCACTCTACCAGAAGGGAGACCTTCCCTCTGTTTGCTCTCTAGCTTTGCATTCCGCCAGGAATTCTCAGAGTCAATGGAGGTCTATGCAACAGCAAAGTCCAGCGAGTGAGGCCGCTATCACACGCTGCCACCGTCCCCAACCACTGCAGGACACAGGCCTTGCTGGTGACATACAGGCTTACATCTGCTAAGCCTGGCGAGAAGGGCAGACTCTACATCCGCCTCCTGTATGAGGCGAAGACCGGGCGTATTTGGTACTTCACGGCCCCTGCTGTTGAGGGTCCCAGATCCCATTTTTCCCTCAACGTGTCCTAAACTGACATGTAGATGACGAAACCTTCATCCTAGAACATGCAAGGGAGGGAGCAACACCCACGACAGCCCCCATCATCCCCACACTCTCAGGCCTCGCAGGTAACTTGGGGATAGATGTCAGTCCCAGTGGAAGACCTGCCGTGACCCCTGCTGCCAGCAGGGTATGCAGGGTATGCAGGGTCACTATGGCAATGCAATGTCCGATCCCCTTGGCTCCATCAAGGACCGCAGGCCATTTACTGTGTCCCTACACAGAGACTCCTTGTGCCATGCAGCCTGCATCCCTGCTCAGCCTTGAGAGTACCCCAACACTTGACCCACCCACACTCCCTCACATTGATCTGGCGCTTAGATGCTGTCCCATGTGCACAACCGAGCAAGGTGAGCACCCCAGGTCCTCAACTACACATGCATGGGATGCTGGCTGAACCGGGAACCTCCGCTCGACCGAATCCTTGCAAAGCAAGGAAGAAAGCATTGGCATCTCAATTTCTTTTGCTACTGGGCGCGGCCTTCATTAAATTGCATACCTCGTGCCATAGGGCAGCAAGGAGCCTGGTCCAGTTCCCTATGTTCCTACTCCTTGCTTCCCAGTGCATGGCATTGCTGAGGACCTCGACGCCCTGTGCCCGCCTAATCAAGAGAGACCCACATGCAAACCTGCACGTCATAATCTGATCTCGGGACTCTCTGGGACAGCAGAACATGTGCAGGAATGCTGCTTTGCTTTGAGGACAAGTGCCTGATTGCGGATGCAGCACCACCTTTCCACCTTTACCTGGGAGCCCCAACACAGAATGCTGGGTGACCAGATCCACCCTGCTTGGCTCTGTCCATCACGAGCTGGCCTAGCTGGTGTTGCTCATTTGTGTTCTTGACTGTATCCTGTATTTCATGTCCCTGAAGTTCCCAATTTTGGTTTTTCACCTTTCATCTGGCTGCGATCCTATTGGTCACAGTCCAGGCCACTCTGGGAGACAGGAGACCTTCCCTCCGTTTGCTCTCTGGCTTTGCATTCTGCCAGGTATTCTCAGAGTCACTGGAGGTCTATGCAACACCAAGGACCAGCGAGTGAGGCAGCTATCACCAACTACCACTGTCCCCAACCACTGCAGGACACAGGCCTTGCTGGTGACATACAGCCTTACACCTGCTAACCCTGGCGAGGAGGGCAGGCTCTACACCCACCTTCCGTATCACCAGAAGACCAGGAGTCTTTGGTACTTCCAAGCCCGCAGTTGGTGAGTGTCCCAGATCCCACTGTTCCCTTAAACATGTCCTGCCTGGACAAGTGGTTGATGAATTCCTCATGCAACCAGGGGCCAGGGAGCGACAAACACCCAAACAATAGCGCCCACCATCTCCACACTCCCAAGCCTAGCTGGTACCTTGAAGGCTACATATGAGTCCACAGACAGACCTGAGCCTACACCTGCTGCCAGCAGGGTTTCTATGGCCGGGATGAGAAGGCACTGTTGGATCCCCATGGCTCCATAAAGTACTACAGGACACCTGCCGTGTCCCTTCTCAGAGACTCCTTGTGTCATGCAGCCTTCACACCAGCTCAGCCTTGAAAGTGTCCCAACCCTTCAGCCACCCACACTCTCCACATTGGTCTGGTGCTTGGGGGCTGTCCCCTACGCACAAACCAAGCAAGGTGAGCACCCCAGGTCCTCTACTGCCTATGCATTTCTGGAATCCACGATGACTTGGGGACCTCCAATTGTCCTCCATCCGTTCAATATGAATTCAAGAAAGCACAGCATCTCAGCTTCTGTGCCTACCCTGTCGGGCCTTCATTGATTTGCCCACCACGGGTTCAAGACCAGCGAGTGGCGAGCTCCAGGTCCCTGTGCGCCCTCCCATTGCTTCGCAGAGCATGGCAATTCCCGAGTACCAGGATGCCTTCTGTACACTCCATAAAGGGAGACCCGAGTAGAAACGTGCAGGTCGAACTCTTTAGCTGGGGACTGTCTGGGACAGCAGAGCATGTGCAGAGAGCTGTGAGCTTTGAGGACAAGCGTCTGATTGCTGATGCAGGGCCAGCTTACCACTTTAAGCTGGGAGCCCGAACACAGAACGCTGGGTGCCCAGATACACCCTCCTCTGCTCTGTCCGTCACTCGCTGGCCTACCTGGGGTTGCTCATTTGTGTTCTTGACACATCCTATCTCATGTCCCTGAAGTTCCCATTTTTTTTTTTCCACCCCTCATCTGGCTGCGATCCTATTGGTCACAGTCCAGGCCACTCTACCAGAAGGGAGACCTTCCCTCTGTTTGCTCTCTAGCTTTGCATTCCGCCAGGAATTCTCAGAGTCAATGGAGGTCTATGCAACAGCAAAGTCCAGCGAGTGAGGCCGCTATCACACGCTGCCACCGTCCCCAACCACTGCAGGACACAGGCCTTGCTGGTGACATACAGGCTTACATCTGCTAAGCCTGGCGAGAAGGGCAGACTCTACATCCGCCTCCTGTATGAGGCGAAGACCGGGCGTATTTGGTACTTCACGGCCCCTGCTGTTGAGGGTCCCAGATCCCATTTTTCCCTCAACGTGTCCTAAACTGACATGTAGATGACGAAACCTTCATCCTAGAACATGCAAGGGAGGGAGCAACACCCACGACAGCCCCCATCATCCCCACACTCTCAGGCCTCGCAGGTAACTTGGGGATAGATGTCAGTCCCAGTGGAAGACCTGCCGTGACCCCTGCTGCCAGCAGGGTATGCAGGGTATGCAGGGTCACTATGGCAATGCAATGTCCGATCCCCTTGGCTCCATCAAGGACCGCAGGCCATTTACTGTGTCCCTACACAGAGACTCCTTGTGCCATGCAGCCTGCATCCCTGCTCAGCCTTGAGAGTACCCCAACACTTGACCCACCCACACTCCCTCACATTGATCTGGCGCTTAGATGCTGTCCCATGTGCACAACCGAGCAAGGTGAGCACCCCAGGTCCTCAACTACACATGCATGGGATGCTGGCTGAACCGGGAACCTCCGCTCGACCGAATCCTTGCAAAGCAAGGAAGAAAGCATTGGCATCTCAATTTCTTTTGCTACTGGGCGCGGCCTTCATTAAATTGCATACCTCGTGCCATAGGGCAGCAAGGAGCCTGGTCCAGTTCCCTATGTTCCTACTCCTTGCTTCCCAGTGCATGGCATTGCTGAGGACCTCGACGCCCTGTGCCCGCCTAATCAAGAGAGACCCACATGCAAACCTGCACGTCATAATCTGATCTCGGGACTCTCTGGGACAGCAGAACATGTGCAGGAATGCTGCTTTGCTTTGAGGACAAGTGCCTGATTGCGGATGCAGCACCACCTTTCCACCTTTACCTGGGAGCCCCAACACAGAATGCTGGGTGACCAGATCCACCCTGCTTGGCTCTGTCCATCACGAGCTGGCCTAGCTGGTGTTGCTCATTTGTGTTCTTGACTGTATCCTGTATTTCATGTCCCTGAAGTTCCCAATTTTGGTTTTTCACCTTTCATCTGGCTGCGATCCTATTGGTCACAGTCCAGGCCACTCTGGGAGACAGGAGACCTTCCCTCCGTTTGCTCTCTGGCTTTGCATTCTGCCAGGTATTCTCAGAGTCACTGGAGGTCTATGCAACACCAAGGACCAGCGAGTGAGGCAGCTATCACCAACTACCACTGTCCCCAACCACTGCAGGACACAGGCCTTGCTGGTGACATACAGCCTTACACCTGCTAACCCTGGCGAGGAGGGCAGGCTCTACACCCACCTTCCGTATCACCAGAAGACCAGGAGTCTTTGGTACTTCCAAGCCCGCAGTTGGTGAGTGTCCCAGATCCCACTGTTCCCTTAAACATGTCCTGCCTGGACAAGTGGTTGATGAATTCCTCATGCAACCAGGGGCCAGGGAGCGACAAACACCCAAACAATAGCGCCCACCATCTCCACACTCCCAAGCCTAGCTGGTACCTTGAAGGCTACATATGAGTCCACAGACAGACCTGAGCCTACACCTGCTGCCAGCAGGGTTTCTATGGCCGGGATGAGAAGGCACTGTTGGATCCCCATGGCTCCATAAAGTACTACAGGACACCTGCCGTGTCCCTTCTCAGAGACTCCTTGTGTCATGCAGCCTTCACACCAGCTCAGCCTTGAAAGTGTCCCAACCCTTCAGCCACCCACACTCTCCACATTGGTCTGGTGCTTGGGGGCTGTCCCCTACGCACAAACCAAGCAAGGTGAGCACCCCAGGTCCTCTACTGCCTATGCATTTCTGGAATCCACGATGACTTGGGGACCTCCAATTGTCCTCCATCCGTTCAATATGAATTCAAGAAAGCACAGCATCTCAGCTTCTGTGCCTACCCTGTCGGGCCTTCATTGATTTGCCCACCACGGGTTCAAGACCAGCGAGTGGCGAGCTCCAGGTCCCTGTGCGCCCTCCCATTGCTTCGCAGAGCATGGCAATTCCCGAGTACCAGGATGCCTTCTGTACACTCCATAAAGGGAGACCCGAGTAGAAACGTGCAGGTCGAACTCTTTAGCTGGGGACTGTCTGGGACAGCAGAGCATGTGCAGAGAGCTGTGAGCTTTGAGGACAAGCGTCTGATTGCTGATGCAGGGCCAGCTTACCACTTTAAGCTGGGAGCCCGAACACAGAACGCTGGGTGCCCAGATACACCCTCCTCTGCTCTGTCCGTCACTCGCTGGCCTACCTGGGGTTGCTCATTTGTGTTCTTGACACATCCTATCTCATGTCCCTGAAGTTCCCATTTTTTTTTTTCCACCCCTCATCTGGCTGCGATCCTATTGGTCACAGTCCAGGCCACTCTACCAGAAGGGAGACCTTCCCTCTGTTTGCTCTCTAGCTTTGCATTCCGCCAGGAATTCTCAGAGTCAATGGAGGTCTATGCAACAGCAAAGTCCAGCGAGTGAGGCCGCTATCACACGCTGCCACCGTCCCCAACCACTGCAGGACACAGGCCTTGCTGGTGACATACAGGCTTACATCTGCTAAGCCTGGCGAGAAGGGCAGACTCTACATCCGCCTCCTGTATGAGGCGAAGACCGGGCGTATTTGGTACTTCACGGCCCCTGCTGTTGAGGGTCCCAGATCCCATTTTTCCCTCAACGTGTCCTAAACTGACATGTAGATGACGAAACCTTCATCCTAGAACATGCAAGGGAGGGAGCAACACCCACGACAGCCCCCATCATCCCCACACTCTCAGGCCTCGCAGGTAACTTGGGGATAGATGTCAGTCCCAGTGGAAGACCTGCCGTGACCCCTGCTGCCAGCAGGGTATGCAGGGTATGCAGGGTCACTATGGCAATGCAATGTCCGATCCCCTTGGCTCCATCAAGGACCGCAGGCCATTTACTGTGTCCCTACACAGAGACTCCTTGTGCCATGCAGCCTGCATCCCTGCTCAGCCTTGAGAGTACCCCAACACTTGACCCACCCACACTCCCTCACATTGATCTGGCGCTTAGATGCTGTCCCATGTGCACAACCGAGCAAGGTGAGCACCCCAGGTCCTCAACTACACATGCATGGGATGCTGGCTGAACCGGGAACCTCCGCTCGACCGAATCCTTGCAAAGCAAGGAAGAAAGCATTGGCATCTCAATTTCTTTTGCTACTGGGCGCGGCCTTCATTAAATTGCATACCTCGTGCCATAGGGCAGCAAGGAGCCTGGTCCAGTTCCCTATGTTCCTACTCCTTGCTTCCCAGTGCATGGCATTGCTGAGGACCTCGACGCCCTGTGCCCGCCTAATCAAGAGAGACCCACATGCAAACCTGCACGTCATAATCTGATCTCGGGACTCTCTGGGACAGCAGAACATGTGCAGGAATGCTGCTTTGCTTTGAGGACAAGTGCCTGATTGCGGATGCAGCACCACCTTTCCACCTTTACCTGGGAGCCCCAACACAGAATGCTGGGTGACCAGATCCACCCTGCTTGGCTCTGTCCATCACGAGCTGGCCTAGCTGGTGTTGCTCATTTGTGTTCTTGACTGTATCCTGTATTTCATGTCCCTGAAGTTCCCAATTTTGGTTTTTCACCTTTCATCTGGCTGCGATCCTATTGGTCACAGTCCAGGCCACTCTGGGAGACAGGAGACCTTCCCTCCGTTTGCTCTCTGGCTTTGCATTCTGCCAGGTATTCTCAGAGTCACTGGAGGTCTATGCAACACCAAGGACCAGCGAGTGAGGCAGCTATCACCAACTACCACTGTCCCCAACCACTGCAGGACACAGGCCTTGCTGGTGACATACAGCCTTACACCTGCTAACCCTGGCGAGGAGGGCAGGCTCTACACCCACCTTCCGTATCACCAGAAGACCAGGAGTCTTTGGTACTTCCAAGCCCGCAGTTGGTGAGTGTCCCAGATCCCACTGTTCCCTTAAACATGTCCTGCCTGGACAAGTGGTTGATGAATTCCTCATGCAACCAGGGGCCAGGGAGCGACAAACACCCAAACAATAGCGCCCACCATCTCCACACTCCCAAGCCTAGCTGGTACCTTGAAGGCTACATATGAGTCCACAGACAGACCTGAGCCTACACCTGCTGCCAGCAGGGTTTCTATGGCCGGGATGAGAAGGCACTGTTGGATCCCCATGGCTCCATAAAGTACTACAGGACACCTGCCGTGTCCCTTCTCAGAGACTCCTTGTGTCATGCAGCCTTCACACCAGCTCAGCCTTGAAAGTGTCCCAACCCTTCAGCCACCCACACTCTCCACATTGGTCTGGTGCTTGGGGGCTGTCCCCTACGCACAAACCAAGCAAGGTGAGCACCCCAGGTCCTCTACTGCCTATGCATTTCTGGAATCCACGATGACTTGGGGACCTCCAATTGTCCTCCATCCGTTCAATATGAATTCAAGAAAGCACAGCATCTCAGCTTCTGTGCCTACCCTGTCGGGCCTTCATTGATTTGCCCACCACGGGTTCAAGACCAGCGAGTGGCGAGCTCCAGGTCCCTGTGCGCCCTCCCATTGCTTCGCAGAGCATGGCAATTCCCGAGTACCAGGATGCCTTCTGTACACTCCATAAAGGGAGACCCGAGTAGAAACGTGCAGGTCGAACTCTTTAGCTGGGGACTGTCTGGGACAGCAGAGCATGTGCAGAGAGCTGTGAGCTTTGAGGACAAGCGTCTGATTGCTGATGCAGGGCCAGCTTACCACTTTAAGCTGGGAGCCCGAACACAGAACGCTGGGTGCCCAGATACACCCTCCTCTGCTCTGTCCGTCACTCGCTGGCCTACCTGGGGTTGCTCATTTGTGTTCTTGACACATCCTATCTCATGTCCCTGAAGTTCCCATTTTTTTTTTTCCACCCCTCATCTGGCTGCGATCCTATTGGTCACAGTCCAGGCCACTCTACCAGAAGGGAGACCTTCCCTCTGTTTGCTCTCTAGCTTTGCATTCCGCCAGGAATTCTCAGAGTCAATGGAGGTCTATGCAACAGCAAAGTCCAGCGAGTGAGGCCGCTATCACACGCTGCCACCGTCCCCAACCACTGCAGGACACAGGCCTTGCTGGTGACATACAGGCTTACATCTGCTAAGCCTGGCGAGAAGGGCAGACTCTACATCCGCCTCCTGTATGAGGCGAAGACCGGGCGTATTTGGTACTTCACGGCCCCTGCTGTTGAGGGTCCCAGATCCCATTTTTCCCTCAACGTGTCCTAAACTGACATGTAGATGACGAAACCTTCATCCTAGAACATGCAAGGGAGGGAGCAACACCCACGACAGCCCCCATCATCCCCACACTCTCAGGCCTCGCAGGTAACTTGGGGATAGATGTCAGTCCCAGTGGAAGACCTGCCGTGACCCCTGCTGCCAGCAGGGTATGCAGGGTATGCAGGGTCACTATGGCAATGCAATGTCCGATCCCCTTGGCTCCATCAAGGACCGCAGGCCATTTACTGTGTCCCTACACAGAGACTCCTTGTGCCATGCAGCCTGCATCCCTGCTCAGCCTTGAGAGTACCCCAACACTTGACCCACCCACACTCCCTCACATTGATCTGGCGCTTAGATGCTGTCCCATGTGCACAACCGAGCAAGGTGAGCACCCCAGGTCCTCAACTACACATGCATGGGATGCTGGCTGAACCGGGAACCTCCGCTCGACCGAATCCTTGCAAAGCAAGGAAGAAAGCATTGGCATCTCAATTTCTTTTGCTACTGGGCGCGGCCTTCATTAAATTGCATACCTCGTGCCATAGGGCAGCAAGGAGCCTGGTCCAGTTCCCTATGTTCCTACTCCTTGCTTCCCAGTGCATGGCATTGCTGAGGACCTCGACGCCCTGTGCCCGCCTAATCAAGAGAGACCCACATGCAAACCTGCACGTCATAATCTGATCTCGGGACTCTCTGGGACAGCAGAACATGTGCAGGAATGCTGCTTTGCTTTGAGGACAAGTGCCTGATTGCGGATGCAGCACCACCTTTCCACCTTTACCTGGGAGCCCCAACACAGAATGCTGGGTGACCAGATCCACCCTGCTTGGCTCTGTCCATCACGAGCTGGCCTAGCTGGTGTTGCTCATTTGTGTTCTTGACTGTATCCTGTATTTCATGTCCCTGAAGTTCCCAATTTTGGTTTTTCACCTTTCATCTGGCTGCGATCCTATTGGTCACAGTCCAGGCCACTCTGGGAGACAGGAGACCTTCCCTCCGTTTGCTCTCTGGCTTTGCATTCTGCCAGGTATTCTCAGAGTCACTGGAGGTCTATGCAACACCAAGGACCAGCGAGTGAGGCAGCTATCACCAACTACCACTGTCCCCAACCACTGCAGGACACAGGCCTTGCTGGTGACATACAGCCTTACACCTGCTAACCCTGGCGAGGAGGGCAGGCTCTACACCCACCTTCCGTATCACCAGAAGACCAGGAGTCTTTGGTACTTCCAAGCCCGCAGTTGGTGAGTGTCCCAGATCCCACTGTTCCCTTAAACATGTCCTGCCTGGACAAGTGGTTGATGAATTCCTCATGCAACCAGGGGCCAGGGAGCGACAAACACCCAAACAATAGCGCCCACCATCTCCACACTCCCAAGCCTAGCTGGTACCTTGAAGGCTACATATGAGTCCACAGACAGACCTGAGCCTACACCTGCTGCCAGCAGGGTTTCTATGGCCGGGATGAGAAGGCACTGTTGGATCCCCATGGCTCCATAAAGTACTACAGGACACCTGCCGTGTCCCTTCTCAGAGACTCCTTGTGTCATGCAGCCTTCACACCAGCTCAGCCTTGAAAGTGTCCCAACCCTTCAGCCACCCACACTCTCCACATTGGTCTGGTGCTTGGGGGCTGTCCCCTACGCACAAACCAAGCAAGGTGAGCACCCCAGGTCCTCTACTGCCTATGCATTTCTGGAATCCACGATGACTTGGGGACCTCCAATTGTCCTCCATCCGTTCAATATGAATTCAAGAAAGCACAGCATCTCAGCTTCTGTGCCTACCCTGTCGGGCCTTCATTGATTTGCCCACCACGGGTTCAAGACCAGCGAGTGGCGAGCTCCAGGTCCCTGTGCGCCCTCCCATTGCTTCGCAGAGCATGGCAATTCCCGAGTACCAGGATGCCTTCTGTACACTCCATAAAGGGAGACCCGAGTAGAAACGTGCAGGTCGAACTCTTTAGCTGGGGACTGTCTGGGACAGCAGAGCATGTGCAGAGAGCTGTGAGCTTTGAGGACAAGCGTCTGATTGCTGATGCAGGGCCAGCTTACCACTTTAAGCTGGGAGCCCGAACACAGAACGCTGGGTGCCCAGATACACCCTCCTCTGCTCTGTCCGTCACTCGCTGGCCTACCTGGGGTTGCTCATTTGTGTTCTTGACACATCCTATCTCATGTCCCTGAAGTTCCCATTTTTTTTTTTCCACCCCTCATCTGGCTGCGATCCTATTGGTCACAGTCCAGGCCACTCTACCAGAAGGGAGACCTTCCCTCTGTTTGCTCTCTAGCTTTGCATTCCGCCAGGAATTCTCAGAGTCAATGGAGGTCTATGCAACAGCAAAGTCCAGCGAGTGAGGCCGCTATCACACGCTGCCACCGTCCCCAACCACTGCAGGACACAGGCCTTGCTGGTGACATACAGGCTTACATCTGCTAAGCCTGGCGAGAAGGGCAGACTCTACATCCGCCTCCTGTATGAGGCGAAGACCGGGCGTATTTGGTACTTCACGGCCCCTGCTGTTGAGGGTCCCAGATCCCATTTTTCCCTCAACGTGTCCTAAACTGACATGTAGATGACGAAACCTTCATCCTAGAACATGCAAGGGAGGGAGCAACACCCACGACAGCCCCCATCATCCCCACACTCTCAGGCCTCGCAGGTAACTTGGGGATAGATGTCAGTCCCAGTGGAAGACCTGCCGTGACCCCTGCTGCCAGCAGGGTATGCAGGGTATGCAGGGTCACTATGGCAATGCAATGTCCGATCCCCTTGGCTCCATCAAGGACCGCAGGCCATTTACTGTGTCCCTACACAGAGACTCCTTGTGCCATGCAGCCTGCATCCCTGCTCAGCCTTGAGAGTACCCCAACACTTGACCCACCCACACTCCCTCACATTGATCTGGCGCTTAGATGCTGTCCCATGTGCACAACCGAGCAAGGTGAGCACCCCAGGTCCTCAACTACACATGCATGGGATGCTGGCTGAACCGGGAACCTCCGCTCGACCGAATCCTTGCAAAGCAAGGAAGAAAGCATTGGCATCTCAATTTCTTTTGCTACTGGGCGCGGCCTTCATTAAATTGCATACCTCGTGCCATAGGGCAGCAAGGAGCCTGGTCCAGTTCCCTATGTTCCTACTCCTTGCTTCCCAGTGCATGGCATTGCTGAGGACCTCGACGCCCTGTGCCCGCCTAATCAAGAGAGACCCACATGCAAACCTGCACGTCATAATCTGATCTCGGGACTCTCTGGGACAGCAGAACATGTGCAGGAATGCTGCTTTGCTTTGAGGACAAGTGCCTGATTGCGGATGCAGCACCACCTTTCCACCTTTACCTGGGAGCCCCAACACAGAATGCTGGGTGACCAGATCCACCCTGCTTGGCTCTGTCCATCACGAGCTGGCCTAGCTGGTGTTGCTCATTTGTGTTCTTGACTGTATCCTGTATTTCATGTCCCTGAAGTTCCCAATTTTGGTTTTTCACCTTTCATCTGGCTGCGATCCTATTGGTCACAGTCCAGGCCACTCTGGGAGACAGGAGACCTTCCCTCCGTTTGCTCTCTGGCTTTGCATTCTGCCAGGTATTCTCAGAGTCACTGGAGGTCTATGCAACACCAAGGACCAGCGAGTGAGGCAGCTATCACCAACTACCACTGTCCCCAACCACTGCAGGACACAGGCCTTGCTGGTGACATACAGCCTTACACCTGCTAACCCTGGCGAGGAGGGCAGGCTCTACACCCACCTTCCGTATCACCAGAAGACCAGGAGTCTTTGGTACTTCCAAGCCCGCAGTTGGTGAGTGTCCCAGATCCCACTGTTCCCTTAAACATGTCCTGCCTGGACAAGTGGTTGATGAATTCCTCATGCAACCAGGGGCCAGGGAGCGACAAACACCCAAACAATAGCGCCCACCATCTCCACACTCCCAAGCCTAGCTGGTACCTTGAAGGCTACATATGAGTCCACAGACAGACCTGAGCCTACACCTGCTGCCAGCAGGGTTTCTATGGCCGGGATGAGAAGGCACTGTTGGATCCCCATGGCTCCATAAAGTACTACAGGACACCTGCCGTGTCCCTTCTCAGAGACTCCTTGTGTCATGCAGCCTTCACACCAGCTCAGCCTTGAAAGTGTCCCAACCCTTCAGCCACCCACACTCTCCACATTGGTCTGGTGCTTGGGGGCTGTCCCCTACGCACAAACCAAGCAAGGTGAGCACCCCAGGTCCTCTACTGCCTATGCATTTCTGGAATCCACGATGACTTGGGGACCTCCAATTGTCCTCCATCCGTTCAATATGAATTCAAGAAAGCACAGCATCTCAGCTTCTGTGCCTACCCTGTCGGGCCTTCATTGATTTGCCCACCACGGGTTCAAGACCAGCGAGTGGCGAGCTCCAGGTCCCTGTGCGCCCTCCCATTGCTTCGCAGAGCATGGCAATTCCCGAGTACCAGGATGCCTTCTGTACACTCCATAAAGGGAGACCCGAGTAGAAACGTGCAGGTCGAACTCTTTAGCTGGGGACTGTCTGGGACAGCAGAGCATGTGCAGAGAGCTGTGAGCTTTGAGGACAAGCGTCTGATTGCTGATGCAGGGCCAGCTTACCACTTTAAGCTGGGAGCCCGAACACAGAACGCTGGGTGCCCAGATACACCCTCCTCTGCTCTGTCCGTCACTCGCTGGCCTACCTGGGGTTGCTCATTTGTGTTCTTGACACATCCTATCTCATGTCCCTGAAGTTCCCATTTTTTTTTTTCCACCCCTCATCTGGCTGCGATCCTATTGGTCACAGTCCAGGCCACTCTACCAGAAGGGAGACCTTCCCTCTGTTTGCTCTCTAGCTTTGCATTCCGCCAGGAATTCTCAGAGTCAATGGAGGTCTATGCAACAGCAAAGTCCAGCGAGTGAGGCCGCTATCACACGCTGCCACCGTCCCCAACCACTGCAGGACACAGGCCTTGCTGGTGACATACAGGCTTACATCTGCTAAGCCTGGCGAGAAGGGCAGACTCTACATCCGCCTCCTGTATGAGGCGAAGACCGGGCGTATTTGGTACTTCACGGCCCCTGCTGTTGAGGGTCCCAGATCCCATTTTTCCCTCAACGTGTCCTAAACTGACATGTAGATGACGAAACCTTCATCCTAGAACATGCAAGGGAGGGAGCAACACCCACGACAGCCCCCATCATCCCCACACTCTCAGGCCTCGCAGGTAACTTGGGGATAGATGTCAGTCCCAGTGGAAGACCTGCCGTGACCCCTGCTGCCAGCAGGGTATGCAGGGTATGCAGGGTCACTATGGCAATGCAATGTCCGATCCCCTTGGCTCCATCAAGGACCGCAGGCCATTTACTGTGTCCCTACACAGAGACTCCTTGTGCCATGCAGCCTGCATCCCTGCTCAGCCTTGAGAGTACCCCAACACTTGACCCACCCACACTCCCTCACATTGATCTGGCGCTTAGATGCTGTCCCATGTGCACAACCGAGCAAGGTGAGCACCCCAGGTCCTCAACTACACATGCATGGGATGCTGGCTGAACCGGGAACCTCCGCTCGACCGAATCCTTGCAAAGCAAGGAAGAAAGCATTGGCATCTCAATTTCTTTTGCTACTGGGCGCGGCCTTCATTAAATTGCATACCTCGTGCCATAGGGCAGCAAGGAGCCTGGTCCAGTTCCCTATGTTCCTACTCCTTGCTTCCCAGTGCATGGCATTGCTGAGGACCTCGACGCCCTGTGCCCGCCTAATCAAGAGAGACCCACATGCAAACCTGCACGTCATAATCTGATCTCGGGACTCTCTGGGACAGCAGAACATGTGCAGGAATGCTGCTTTGCTTTGAGGACAAGTGCCTGATTGCGGATGCAGCACCACCTTTCCACCTTTACCTGGGAGCCCCAACACAGAATGCTGGGTGACCAGATCCACCCTGCTTGGCTCTGTCCATCACGAGCTGGCCTAGCTGGTGTTGCTCATTTGTGTTCTTGACTGTATCCTGTATTTCATGTCCCTGAAGTTCCCAATTTTGGTTTTTCACCTTTCATCTGGCTGCGATCCTATTGGTCACAGTCCAGGCCACTCTGGGAGACAGGAGACCTTCCCTCCGTTTGCTCTCTGGCTTTGCATTCTGCCAGGTATTCTCAGAGTCACTGGAGGTCTATGCAACACCAAGGACCAGCGAGTGAGGCAGCTATCACCAACTACCACTGTCCCCAACCACTGCAGGACACAGGCCTTGCTGGTGACATACAGCCTTACACCTGCTAACCCTGGCGAGGAGGGCAGGCTCTACACCCACCTTCCGTATCACCAGAAGACCAGGAGTCTTTGGTACTTCCAAGCCCGCAGTTGGTGAGTGTCCCAGATCCCACTGTTCCCTTAAACATGTCCTGCCTGGACAAGTGGTTGATGAATTCCTCATGCAACCAGGGGCCAGGGAGCGACAAACACCCAAACAATAGCGCCCACCATCTCCACACTCCCAAGCCTAGCTGGTACCTTGAAGGCTACATATGAGTCCACAGACAGACCTGAGCCTACGTACCTGCTGCCAGCAGGGTTTCTATGGCCGGGATGAGAAGGCACTGTTGGATCCCCATGGCTCCATAAAGTACTACAGGACACCTGCCGTGTCCCTTCTCAGAGACTCCTTGTGTCATGCAGCCTTCACACCAGCTCAGCCTTGAAAGTGTCCCAACCCTTCAGCCACCCACACTCTCCACATTGGTCTGGTGCTTGGGGGCTGTCCCCTACGCACAAACCAAGCAAGGTGAGCACCCCAGGTCCTCTACTGCCTATGCATTTCTGGAATCCACGATGACTTGGGGACCTCCAATTGTCCTCCATCCGTTCAATATGAATTCAAGAAAGCACAGCATCTCAGCTTCTGTGCCTACCCTGTCGGGCCTTCATTGATTTGCCCACCACGGGTTCAAGACCAGCGAGTGGCGAGCTCCAGGTCCCTGTGCGCCCTCCCATTGCTTCGCAGAGCATGGCAATTCCCGAGTACCAGGATGCCTTCTGTACACTCCATAAAGGGAGACCCGAGTAGAAACGTGCAGGTCGAACTCTTTAGCTGGGGACTGTCTGGGACAGCAGAGCATGTGCAGAGAGCTGTGAGCTTTGAGGACAAGCGTCTGATTGCTGATGCAGGGCCAGCTTACCACTTTAAGCTGGGAGCCCGAACACAGAACGCTGGGTGCCCAGATACACCCTCCTCTGCTCTGTCCGTCACTCGCTGGCCTACCTGGGGTTGCTCATTTGTGTTCTTGACACATCCTATCTCATGTCCCTGAAGTTCCCATTTTTTTTTTTCCACCCCTCATCTGGCTGCGATCCTATTGGTCACAGTCCAGGCCACTCTACCAGAAGGGAGACCTTCCCTCTGTTTGCTCTCTAGCTTTGCATTCCGCCAGGAATTCTCAGAGTCAATGGAGGTCTATGCAACAGCAAAGTCCAGCGAGTGAGGCCGCTATCACACGCTGCCACCGTCCCCAACCACTGCAGGACACAGGCCTTGCTGGTGACATACAGGCTTACATCTGCTAAGCCTGGCGAGAAGGGCAGACTCTACATCCGCCTCCTGTATGAGGCGAAGACCGGGCGTATTTGGTACTTCACGGCCCCTGCTGTTGAGGGTCCCAGATCCCATTTTTCCCTCAACGTGTCCTAAACTGACATGTAGATGACGAAACCTTCATCCTAGAACATGCAAGGGAGGGAGCAACACCCACGACAGCCCCCATCATCCCCACACTCTCAGGCCTCGCAGGTAACTTGGGGATAGATGTCAGTCCCAGTGGAAGACCTGCCGTGACCCCTGCTGCCAGCAGGGTATGCAGGGTATGCAGGGTCACTATGGCAATGCAATGTCCGATCCCCTTGGCTCCATCAAGGACCGCAGGCCATTTACTGTGTCCCTACACAGAGACTCCTTGTGCCATGCAGCCTGCATCCCTGCTCAGCCTTGAGAGTACCCCAACACTTGACCCACCCACACTCCCTCACATTGATCTGGCGCTTAGATGCTGTCCCATGTGCACAACCGAGCAAGGTGAGCACCCCAGGTCCTCAACTACACATGCATGGGATGCTGGCTGAACCGGGAACCTCCGCTCGACCGAATCCTTGCAAAGCAAGGAAGAAAGCATTGGCATCTCAATTTCTTTTGCTACTGGGCGCGGCCTTCATTAAATTGCATACCTCGTGCCATAGGGCAGCAAGGAGCCTGGTCCAGTTCCCTATGTTCCTACTCCTTGCTTCCCAGTGCATGGCATTGCTGAGGACCTCGACGCCCTGTGCCCGCCTAATCAAGAGAGACCCACATGCAAACCTGCACGTCATAATCTGATCTCGGGACTCTCTGGGACAGCAGAACATGTGCAGGAATGCTGCTTTGCTTTGAGGACAAGTGCCTGATTGCGGATGCAGCACCACCTTTCCACCTTTACCTGGGAGCCCCAACACAGAATGCTGGGTGACCAGATCCACCCTGCTTGGCTCTGTCCATCACGAGCTGGCCTAGCTGGTGTTGCTCATTTGTGTTCTTGACTGTATCCTGTATTTCATGTCCCTGAAGTTCCCAATTTTGGTTTTTCACCTTTCATCTGGCTGCGATCCTATTGGTCACAGTCCAGGCCACTCTGGGAGACAGGAGACCTTCCCTCCGTTTGCTCTCTGGCTTTGCATTCTGCCAGGTATTCTCAGAGTCACTGGAGGTCTATGCAACACCAAGGACCAGCGAGTGAGGCAGCTATCACCAACTACCACTGTCCCCAACCACTGCAGGACACAGGCCTTGCTGGTGACATACAGCCTTACACCTGCTAACCCTGGCGAGGAGGGCAGGCTCTACACCCACCTTCCGTATCACCAGAAGACCAGGAGTCTTTGGTACTTCCAAGCCCGCAGTTGGTGAGTGTCCCAGATCCCACTGTTCCCTTAAACATGTCCTGCCTGGACAAGTGGTTGATGAATTCCTCATGCAACCAGGGGCCAGGGAGCGACAAACACCCAAACAATAGCGCCCACCATCTCCACACTCCCAAGCCTAGCTGGTACCTTGAAGGCTACATATGAGTCCACAGACAGACCTGAGCCTACACCTGCTGCCAGCAGGGTTTCTATGGCCGGGATGAGAAGGCACTGTTGGATCCCCATGGCTCCATAAAGTACTACAGGACACCTGCCGTGTCCCTTCTCAGAGACTCCTTGTGTCATGCAGCCTTCACACCAGCTCAGCCTTGAAAGTGTCCCAACCCTTCAGCCACCCACACTCTCCACATTGGTCTGGTGCTTGGGGGCTGTCCCCTACGCACAAACCAAGCAAGGTGAGCACCCCAGGTCCTCTACTGCCTATGCATTTCTGGAATCCACGATGACTTGGGGACCTCCAATTGTCCTCCATCCGTTCAATATGAATTCAAGAAAGCACAGCATCTCAGCTTCTGTGCCTACCCTGTCGGGCCTTCATTGATTTGCCCACCACGGGTTCAAGACCAGCGAGTGGCGAGCTCCAGGTCCCTGTGCGCCCTCCCATTGCTTCGCAGAGCATGGCAATTCCCGAGTACCAGGATGCCTTCTGTACACTCCATAAAGGGAGACCCGAGTAGAAACGTGCAGGTCGAACTCTTTAGCTGGGGACTGTCTGGGACAGCAGAGCATGTGCAGAGAGCTGTGAGCTTTGAGGACAAGCGTCTGATTGCTGATGCAGGGCCAGCTTACCACTTTAAGCTGGGAGCCCGAACACAGAACGCTGGGTGCCCAGATACACCCTCCTCTGCTCTGTCCGTCACTCGCTGGCCTACCTGGGGTTGCTCATTTGTGTTCTTGACACATCCTATCTCATGTCCCTGAAGTTCCCATTTTTTTTTTTCCACCCCTCATCTGGCTGCGATCCTATTGGTCACAGTCCAGGCCACTCTACCAGAAGGGAGACCTTCCCTCTGTTTGCTCTCTAGCTTTGCATTCCGCCAGGAATTCTCAGAGTCAATGGAGGTCTATGCAACAGCAAAGTCCAGCGAGTGAGGCCGCTATCACACGCTGCCACCGTCCCCAACCACTGCAGGACACAGGCCTTGCTGGTGACATACAGGCTTACATCTGCTAAGCCTGGCGAGAAGGGCAGACTCTACATCCGCCTCCTGTATGAGGCGAAGACCGGGCGTATTTGGTACTTCACGGCCCCTGCTGTTGAGGGTCCCAGATCCCATTTTTCCCTCAACGTGTCCTAAACTGACATGTAGATGACGAAACCTTCATCCTAGAACAAGCAAGGGAGGGAGCAACACCCACGACAGCCCCCATCATCCCCACACTCTCAGGCCTCGAAGGTAACTTGGGGATAGATGTCAGTCCCAGTGGAAGACCTGCCGTGACCCCTGCTGCCAGCAGGGTATGCAGGGTATGCAGGGTCACTATGGCAATGCAATGTCCGATCCCCTTGGCTCCATCAAGGACCGCAGGCCATTTACTGTGTCCCTACACAGAGACTCCTTGTGCCATGCAGCCTGCATCCCTGCTCAGCCTTGAGAGTACCCCAACACTTGACCCACCCACACTCCCTCACATTGATCTGGCGCTTAGATGCTGTCCCATGTGCACAACCGAGCAAGGTGAGCACCCCAGGTCCTCAACTACACATGCATGGGATGCTGGCTGAACCGGGAACCTCCGCTCGACCGAATCCTTGCAAAGCAAGGAAGAAAGCATTGGCATCTCAATTTCTTTTGCTACTGGGCGCGGCCTTCATTAAATTGCATACCTCGTGCCATAGGGCAGCAAGGAGCCTGGTCCAGTTCCCTATGTTCCTACTCCTTGCTTCCCAGTGCATGGCATTGCTGAGGACCTCGACGCCCTGTGCCCGCCTAATCAAGAGAGACCCACATGCAAACCTGCACGTCATAATCTGATCTCGGGACTCTCTGGGACAGCAGAACATGTGCAGGAATGCTGCTTTGCTTTGAGGACAAGTGCCTGATTGCGGATGCAGCACCACCTTTCCACCTTTACCTGGGAGCCCCAACACAGAATGCTGGGTGACCAGATCCACCCTGCTTGGCTCTGTCCATCACGAGCTGGCCTAGCTGGTGTTGCTCATTTGTGTTCTTGACTGTATCCTGTATTTCATGTCCCTGAAGCTCCCAATTTTGGTTTTTCACCTTTCATCTGGCTGCGATCCTATTGGTCACAGTCCAGGCCACTCTGGGAGACAGGAGACCTTCCCTCCGTTTGCTCTCTGGCTTTGCATTCTGCCAGGTATTCTCAGAGTCACTGGAGGTCTATGCAACACCAAGGACCAGCGAGTGAGGCAGCTATCACCAACTACCACTGTCCCCAACCACTGCAGGACACAGGCCTTGCTGGTGACATACAGCCTTACACCTGCTAACCCTGGCGAGGAGGGCAGGCTCTACACCCACCTTCCGTATCACCAGAAGACCAGGAGTCTTTGGTACTTCCAAGCCCGCAGTTGGTGAGTGTCCCAGATCCCACTGTTCCCTTAAACATGTCCTGCCTGGACAAGTGGTTGATGAATTCCTCATGCAACCAGGGGCCAGGGAGCGACAAACACCCAAACAATAGCGCCCACCATCTCCACACTCCCAAGCCTAGCTGGTACCTTGAAGGCTACATATGAGTCCACAGACAGACCTGAGCCTACACCTGCTGCCAGCAGGGTTTCTATGGCCGGGATGAGAAGGCACTGTTGGATCCCCATGGCTCCATAAAGTACTACAGGACACCTGCCGTGTCCCTTCTCAGAGACTCCTTGTGTCATGCAGCCTTCACACCAGCTCAGCCTTGAAAGTGTCCCAACCCTTCAGCCACCCACACTCTCCACATTGGTCTGGTGCTTGGGGGCTGTCCCCTACGCACAAACCAAGCAAGGTGAGCACCCCAGGTCCTCTACTGCCTATGCATTTCTGGAATCCACAATGACTTGGGGACCTCCAATTGTCCTCCATCCGTTCAATATGAATTCAAGAAAGCACAGCATCTCAGCTTCTGTGCCTACCCTGTCGGGCCTTCATTGATTTGCCCACCACGGGTTCAAGACCAGCGAGTGGCGAGCTCCAGGTCCCTGTGCGCCCTCCCATTGCTTCGCAGAGCATGGCAATTCCCGAGTACCAGGATGCCTTCTGTACACTCCATAAAGGGAGACCCGAGTAGAAACGTGCAGGTCGAACTCTTTAGCTGGGGACTGTCTGGGACAGCAGAGCATGTGCAGAGAGCTGTGAGCTTTGAGGACAAGCGTCTGATTGCTGATGCAGGGCCAGCTTACCACTTTAAGCTGGGAGCCCGAACACAGAACGCTGGGTGCCCAGATACACCCTCCTCTGCTCTGTCCGTCACTCGCTGGCCTACCTGGGGTTGCTCATTTGTGTTCTTGACACATCCTATCTCATGTCCCTGAAGTTCCCATTTTTTTTTTTCCACCCCTCATCTGGCTGCGATCCTATTGGTCACAGTCCAGGCCACTCTACCAGAAGGGAGACCTTCCCTCTGTTTGCTCTCTAGCTTTGCATTCCGCCAGGAATTCTCAGAGTCAATGGAGGTCTATGCAACAGCAAAGTCCAGCGAGTGAGGCCGCTATCACACGCTGCCACCGTCCCCAACCACTGCAGGACACAGGCCTTGCTGGTGACATACAGGCTTACATCTGCTAAGCCTGGCGAGAAGGGCAGACTCTACATCCGCCTCCTGTATGAGGCGAAGACCGGGCGTATTTGGTACTTCACGGCCCCTGCTGTTGAGGGTCCCAGATCCCATTTTTCCCTCAACGTGTCCTAAACTGACATGTAGATGACGAAACCTTCATCCTAGAACAAGCAAGGGAGGGAGCAACACCCACGACAGCCCCCATCATCCCCACACTCTCAGGCCTCGAAGGTAACTTGGGGATAGATGTCAGTCCCAGTGGAAGACCTGCCGTGACCCCTGCTGCCAGCAGGGTATGCAGGGTATGCAGGGTCACTATGGCAATGCAATGTCCGATCCCCTTGGCTCCATCAAGGACCGCAGGCCATTTACTGTGTCCCTACACAGAGACTCCTTGTGCCATGCAGCCTGCATCCCTGCTCAGCCTTGAGAGTACCCCAACACTTGACCCACCCACACTCCCTCACATTGATCTGGCGCTTAGATGCTGTCCCATGTGCACAACCGAGCAAGGTGAGCACCCCAGGTCCTCAACTACACATGCATGGGATGCTGGCTGAACCGGGAACCTCCGCTCGACCGAATCCTTGCAAAGCAAGGAAGAAAGCATTGGCATCTCAATTTCTTTTGCTACTGGGCGCGGCCTTCATTAAATTGCATACCTCGTGCCATAGGGCAGCAAGGAGCCTGGTCCAGTTCCCTATGTTCCTACTCCTTGCTTCCCAGTGCATGGCATTGCTGAGGACCTCGACGCCCTGTGCCCGCCTAATCAAGAGAGACCCACATGCAAACCTGCACGTCATAATCTGATCTCGGGACTCTCTGGGACAGCAGAACATGTGCAGGAATGCTGCTTTGCTTTGAGGACAAGTGCCTGATTGCGGATGCAGCACCACCTTTCCACCTTTACCTGGGAGCCCCAACACAGAATGCTGGGTGACCAGATCCACCCTGCTTGGCTCTGTCCATCACGAGCTGGCCTAGCTGGTGTTGCTCATTTGTGTTCTTGACTGTATCCTGTATTTCATGTCCCTGAAGTTCCCAATTTTGGTTTTTCACCTTTCATCTGGCTGCGATCCTATTGGTCACAGTCCAGGCCACTCTGGGAGACAGGAGACCTTCCCTCCGTTTGCTCTCTGGCTTTGCATTCTGCCAGGTATTCTCAGAGTCACTGGAGGTCTATGCAACACCAAGGACCAGCGAGTGAGGCAGCTATCACCAACTACCACTGTCCCCAACCACTGCAGGACACAGGCCTTGCTGGTGACATACAGCCTTACACCTGCTAACCCTGGCGAGGAGGGCAGGCTCTACACCCACCTTCCGTATCACCAGAAGACCAGGAGTCTTTGGTACTTCCAAGCCCGCAGTTGGTGAGTGTCCCAGATCCCACTGTTCCCTTAAACATGTCCTGCCTGGACAAGTGGTTGATGAATTCCTCATGCAACCAGGGGCCAGGGAGCGACAAACACCCAAACAATAGCGCCCACCATCTCCACACTCCCAAGCCTAGCTGGTACCTTGAAGGCTACATATGAGTCCACAGACAGACCTGAGCCTACACCTGCTGCCAGCAGGGTTTCTATGGCCGGGATGAGAAGGCACTGTTGGATCCCCATGGCTCCATAAAGTACTACAGGACACCTGCCGTGTCCCTTCTCAGAGACTCCTTGTGTCATGCAGCCTTCACACCAGCTCAGCCTTGAAAGTGTCCCAACCCTTCAGCCACCCACACTCTCCACATTGGTCTGGTGCTTGGGGGCTGTCCCCTACGCACAAACCAAGCAAGGTGAGCACCCCAGGTCCTCTACTGCCTATGCATTTCTGGAATCCACGATGACTTGGGGACCTCCAATTGTCCTCCATCCGTTCAATATGAATTCAAGAAAGCACAGCATCTCAGCTTCTGTGCCTACCCTGTCGGGCCTTCATTGATTTGCCCACCACGGGTTCAAGACCAGCGAGTGGCGAGCTCCAGGTCCCTGTGCGCCCTCCCATTGCTTCGCAGAGCATGGCAATTCCCGAGTACCAGGATGCCTTCTGTACACTCCATAAAGGGAGACCCGAGTAGAAACGTGCAGGTCGAACTCTTTAGCTGGGGACTGTCTGGGACAGCAGAGCATGTGCAGAGAGCTGTGAGCTTTGAGGACAAGCGTCTGATTGCTGATGCAGGGCCAGCTTACCACTTTAAGCTGGGAGCCCGAACACAGAACGCTGGGTGCCCAGATACACCCTCCTCTGCTCTGTCCGTCACTCGCTGGCCTACCTGGGGTTGCTCATTTGTGTTCTTGACACATCCTATCTCATGTCCCTGAAGTTCCCATTTTTTTTTTTCCACCCCTCATCTGGCTGCGATCCTATTGGTCACAGTCCAGGCCACTCTACCAGAAGGGAGACCTTCCCTCTGTTTGCTCTCTAGCTTTGCATTCCGCCAGGAATTCTCAGAGTCAATGGAGGTCTATGCAACAGCAAAGTCCAGCGAGTGAGGCCGCTATCACACGCTGCCACCGTCCCCAACCACTGCAGGACACAGGCCTTGCTGGTGACATACAGGCTTACATCTGCTAAGCCTGGCGAGAAGGGCAGACTCTACATCCGCCTCCTGTATGAGGCGAAGACCGGGCGTATTTGGTACTTCACGGCCCCTGCTGTTGAGGGTCCCAGATCCCATTTTTCCCTCAACGTGTCCTAAACTGACATGTAGATGACGAAACCTTCATCCTAGAACATGCAAGGGAGGGAGCAACACCCACGACAGCCCCCATCATCCCCACACTCTCAGGCCTCGCAGGTAACTTGGGGATAGATGTCAGTCCCAGTGGAAGACCTGCCGTGACCCCTGCTGCCAGCAGGGTATGCAGGGTATGCAGGGTCACTATGGCAATGCAATGTCCGATCCCCTTGGCTCCATCAAGGACCGCAGGCCATTTACTGTGTCCCTACACAGAGACTCCTTGTGCCATGCAGCCTGCATCCCTGCTCAGCCTTGAGAGTACCCCAACACTTGACCCACCCACACTCCCTCACATTGATCTGGCGCTTAGATGCTGTCCCATGTGCACAACCGAGCAAGGTGAGCACCCCAGGTCCTCAACTACACATGCATGGGATGCTGGCTGAACCGGGAACCTCCGCTCGACCGAATCCTTGCAAAGCAAGGAAGAAAGCATTGGCATCTCAATTTCTTTTGCTACTGGGCGCGGCCTTCATTAAATTGCATACCTCGTGCCATAGGGCAGCAAGGAGCCTGGTCCAGTTCCCTATGTTCCTACTCCTTGCTTCCCAGTGCATGGCATTGCTGAGGACCTCGACGCCCTGTGCCCGCCTAATCAAGAGAGACCCACATGCAAACCTGCACGTCATAATCTGATCTCGGGACTCTCTGGGACAGCAGAACATGTGCAGGAATGCTGCTTTGCTTTGAGGACAAGTGCCTGATTGCGGATGCAGCACCACCTTTCCACCTTTACCTGGGAGCCCCAACACAGAATGCTGGGTGACCAGATCCACCCTGCTTGGCTCTGTCCATCACGAGCTGGCCTAGCTGGTGTTGCTCATTTGTGTTCTTGACTGTATCCTGTATTTCATGTCCCTGAAGCTCCCAATTTTGGTTTTTCACCTTTCATCTGGCTGCGATCCTATTGGTCACAGTCCAGGCCACTCTGGGAGACAGGAGACCTTCCCTCCGTTTGCTCTCTGGCTTTGCATTCTGCCAGGTATTCTCAGAGTCACTGGAGGTCTATGCAACACCAAGGACCAGCGAGTGAGGCAGCTATCACCAACTACCACTGTCCCCAACCACTGCAGGACACAGGCCTTGCTGGTGACATACAGCCTTACACCTGCTAACCCTGGCGAGGAGGGCAGGCTCTACACCCACCTTCCGTATCACCAGAAGACCAGGAGTCTTTGGTACTTCCAAGCCCGCAGTTGGTGAGTGTCCCAGATCCCACTGTTCCCTTAAACATGTCCTGCCTGGACAAGTGGTTGATGAATTCCTCATGCAACCAGGGGCCAGGGAGCGACAAACACCCAAACAATAGCGCCCACCATCTCCACACTCCCAAGCCTAGCTGGTACCTTGAAGGCTACATATGAGTCCACAGACAGACCTGAGCCTACACCTGCTGCCAGCAGGGTTTCTATGGCCGGGATGAGAAGGCACTGTTGGATCCCCATGGCTCCATAAAGTACTACAGGACACCTGCCGTGTCCCTTCTCAGAGACTCCTTGTGTCATGCAGCCTTCACACCAGCTCAGCCTTGAAAGTGTCCCAACCCTTCAGCCACCCACACTCTCCACATTGGTCTGGTGCTTGGGGGCTGTCCCCTACGCACAAACCAAGCAAGGTGAGCACCCCAGGTCCTCTACTGCCTATGCATTTCTGGAATCCACGATGACTTGGGGACCTCCAATTGTCCTCCATCCGTTCAATATGAATTCAAGAAAGCACAGCATCTCAGCTTCTGTGCCTACCCTGTCGGGCCTTCATTGATTTGCCCACCACGGGTTCAAGACCAGCGAGTGGCGAGCTCCAGGTCCCTGTGCGCCCTCCCATTGCTTCGCAGAGCATGGCAATTCCCGAGTACCAGGATGCCTTCTGTACACTCCATAAAGGGAGACCCGAGTAGAAACGTGCAGGTCGAACTCTTTAGCTGGGGACTGTCTGGGACAGCAGAGCATGTGCAGAGAGCTGTGAGCTTTGAGGACAAGCGTCTGATTGCTGATGCAGGGCCAGCTTACCACTTTAAGCTGGGAGCCCGAACACAGAACGCTGGGTGCCCAGATACACCCTCCTCTGCTCTGTCCGTCACTCGCTGGCCTACCTGGGGTTGCTCATTTGTGTTCTTGACACATCCTATCTCATGTCCCTGAAGTTCCCATTTTTTTTTTTCCACCCCTCATCTGGCTGCGATCCTATTGGTCACAGTCCAGGCCACTCTACCAGAAGGGAGACCTTCCCTCTGTTTGCTCTCTAGCTTTGCATTCCGCCAGGAATTCTCAGAGTCAATGGAGGTCTATGCAACAGCAAAGTCCAGCGAGTGAGGCCGCTATCACACGCTGCCACCGTCCCCAACCACTGCAGGACACAGGCCTTGCTGGTGACATACAGGCTTACATCTGCTAAGCCTGGCGAGAAGGGCAGACTCTACATCCGCCTCCTGTATGAGGCGAAGACCGGGCGTATTTGGTACTTCACGGCCCCTGCTGTTGAGGGTCCCAGATCCCATTTTTCCCTCAACGTGTCCTAAACTGACATGTAGATGACGAAACCTTCATCCTAGAACAAGCAAGGGAGGGAGCAACACCCACGACAGCCCCCATCATCCCCACACTCTCAGGCCTCGAAGGTAACTTGGGGATAGATGTCAGTCCCAGTGGAAGACCTGCCGTGACCCCTGCTGCCAGCAGGGTATGCAGGGTATGCAGGGTCACTATGGCAATGCAATGTCCGATCCCCTTGGCTCCATCAAGGACCGCAGGCCATTTACTGTGTCCCTACACAGAGACTCCTTGTGCCATGCAGCCTGCATCCCTGCTCAGCCTTGAGAGTACCCCAACACTTGACCCACCCACACTCCCTCACATTGATCTGGCGCTTAGATGCTGTCCCATGTGCACAACCGAGCAAGGTGAGCACCCCAGGTCCTCAACTACACATGCATGGGATGCTGGCTGAACCGGGAACCTCCGCTCGACCGAATCCTTGCAAAGCAAGGAAGAAAGCATTGGCATCTCAATTTCTTTTGCTACTGGGCGCGGCCTTCATTAAATTGCATACCTCGTGCCATAGGGCAGCAAGGAGCCTGGTCCAGTTCCCTATGTTCCTACTCCTTGCTTCCCAGTGCATGGCATTGCTGAGGACCTCGACGCCCTGTGCCCGCCTAATCAAGAGAGACCCACATGCAAACCTGCACGTCATAATCTGATCTCGGGACTCTCTGGGACAGCAGAACATGTGCAGGAATGCTGCTTTGCTTTGAGGACAAGTGCCTGATTGCGGATGCAGCACCACCTTTCCACCTTTACCTGGGAGCCCCAACACAGAATGCTGGGTGACCAGATCCACCCTGCTTGGCTCTGTCCATCACGAGCTGGCCTAGCTGGTGTTGCTCATTTGTGTTCTTGACTGTATCCTGTATTTCATGTCCCTGAAGCTCCCAATTTTGGTTTTTCACCTTTCATCTGGCTGCGATCCTATTGGTCACAGTCCAGGCCACTCTGGGAGACAGGAGACCTTCCCTCCGTTTGCTCTCTGGCTTTGCATTCTGCCAGGTATTCTCAGAGTCACTGGAGGTCTATGCAACACCAAGGACCAGCGAGTGAGGCAGCTATCACCAACTACCACTGTCCCCAACCACTGCAGGACACAGGCCTTGCTGGTGACATACAGCCTTACACCTGCTAACCCTGGCGAGGAGGGCAGGCTCTACACCCACCTTCCGTATCACCAGAAGACCAGGAGTCTTTGGTACTTCCAAGCCCGCAGTTGGTGAGTGTCCCAGATCCCACTGTTCCCTTAAACATGTCCTGCCTGGACAAGTGGTTGATGAATTCCTCATGCAACCAGGGGCCAGGGAGCGACAAACACCCAAACAATAGCGCCCACCATCTCCACACTCCCAAGCCTAGCTGGTACCTTGAAGGCTACATATGAGTCCACAGACAGACCTGAGCCTACACCTGCTGCCAGCAGGGTTTCTATGGCCGGGATGAGAAGGCACTGTTGGATCCCCATGGCTCCATAAAGTACTACAGGACACCTGCCGTGTCCCTTCTCAGAGACTCCTTGTGTCATGCAGCCTTCACACCAGCTCAGCCTTGAAAGTGTCCCAACCCTTCAGCCACCCACACTCTCCACATTGGTCTGGTGCTTGGGGGCTGTCCCCTACGCACAAACCAAGCAAGGTGAGCACCCCAGGTCCTCTACTGCCTATGCATTTCTGGAATCCACGATGACTTGGGGACCTCCAATTGTCCTCCATCCGTTCAATATGAATTCAAGAAAGCACAGCATCTCAGCTTCTGTGCCTACCCTGTCGGGCCTTCATTGATTTGCCCACCACGGGTTCAAGACCAGCGAGTGGCGAGCTCCAGGTCCCTGTGCGCCCTCCCATTGCTTCGCAGAGCATGGCAATTCCCGAGTACCAGGATGCCTTCTGTACACTCCATAAAGGGAGACCCGAGTAGAAACGTGCAGGTCGAACTCTTTAGCTGGGGACTGTCTGGGACAGCAGAGCATGTGCAGAGAGCTGTGAGCTTTGAGGACAAGCGTCTGATTGCTGATGCAGGGCCAGCTTACCACTTTAAGCTGGGAGCCCGAACACAGAACGCTGGGTGCCCAGATACACCCTCCTCTGCTCTGTCCGTCACTCGCTGGCCTACCTGGGGTTGCTCATTTGTGTTCCTGACTGTCTCCTTGCTCATGTCCCTGAAGTTCTTATTTTCTTTTTGACCCCTTGTCTAGCTGTGATCCTATTCATCACAGTCCAGACTACTGAGGGTGACAGGAGACCTTCCTTCTGTTTGCTCTCTAGCTTAGCATTCCCCCAAGTACTCTCTGTATTGATGGAGGTCTATGCAACACCAAAGTCCAGCGAGTGAGGCAGCTATCACCCACTACCAGTGTAGGACACGGGCCTTCCTGGTGACATACAGCCTTGCATCTTCTAACCCTGGCGAGAAGGGCAGACTCTACATCTACCTTCCGTATCCCAGGAAGACCAGGTGTCTTTTGTTCTTTACTGCCCTAACTGTTGAGGGTCCCTGATCCTATTGTTGCTTCGACGTGTCCTCCCCTGATAAGTGCCTCATGAATCCTTTATACAACCACAGGCCTGGGAGGACAAAGCACCCGCAATAGTCCCCATCATCCCTATAGTCTCAGACCTAGCTGTTACCTTTATTTTTGCATGTGTGTCCCAATGAAGACCTAAGTCTACAGCTGTTTGCAATCAGGGATCCCATACTGGAAGCCTCTCTTGGGTCATGGTATCTAGGCAATGTTGTTCTTATCATTGCATGATTGCCAAAGGACACCTACTTTCTTTTATTCCATACAGACTGCAGACCATCTCAGCCTTGAAATTTTCCCAGTCTTTTTCCCTCATACAATTTGTTATTGCTAGGACACTGTCCCTTGTGCAACAGCCCTGCAGTGTTGACGACCCCTGATTTTGTACTGTACTTGCAAACCCATAATTCCATGGTGAGGTGTGGCCCACAACCTGTGCTCTAACCCTGCAATTCAAAAGACCATGAAGGTTATGTTCCTACTGTTTTGAGCCTTTCTACCTTTACACATCTTGCCAACTCATCCATCAAGGGGTGTGTTCCACCCCCTTGCATTTCTACTTTTAATTTATAATGCAGAGCATAGTTCGGAGCAGAGCTTGTGTTTACCAGACCAGCAAGGCCACAGACATTCTCAAGCCCTGTCCGTATTCCAGTGCTTTGCTTGGGTCTCATCACATGTCTGCATATGACCACTTGCTTAGAGTCTCAGATGGTTCTATGCTCCTTTATGTCTCCATTCCCAGGTTTAGATGGGCCCTCTCAGGCATTTTTCCCACCCTGAATACTGGATAACTCAGATGTTCCCTTCTTGCCTCTGTAACATATCCTTGCCTTACTAGTATTGCCTAGCTTTTGCACCTGACCAGTGAGTTGATGTTCCCGTATCATTTTCATTATACTGGGACTAGCTTGTGTTTCTCTGTCTGCCTTCCTTCCTGTGTTTATATGTAGCATGATCTGCTATGCTCCATTCACCCATGTGATCCCTACTCTAAGAATTCCTATGTGGCTAAAAGCCCACTGCAACACCAAAGCCAATGGAGTGACTTAATTTATTACTGCAAGTATTTTCCCCATGTTCCTAGGTTGGATGCCTTCATACAACCTTGTACCTGAGCATCATAGTGAGTAATCAATGCTCTCACCCACATGCTTTCTCCTCAAAATCCCAGGCCAATTTCTTCTCACATATTGTGCACCACCCAGCCAGGTAATTGCCCTTTAGCCTAGCATTCCCTCTGCCTTTTAAACTCCTAGTGCTGGTTGATGTAGAAGACTGCATACCATCAGTGAGGGACACCCAGTCCTACCAGTCCCCATACTCCAAGGCCTAGTTGGTGCCTTGTAGCCTGTCTTGGAAACTGACCCATCCTGCTTGCCTATCTTAGGTGATGTGTAGTGGAACATCGCATCCTGGTGGGTGCCTATGATCCCACACAGCCCTGCTGTCCCCAGCCTCCCAGACAGAGCTGGATTTGTAGAGCCTGCTCACCAGTACAGGATTTTAAGTGTCCCTAGGATAACGCCTTCCCTGTACTGTCCCCAAATTCTTGGGCCTTCCTAGGGTCATTCAGCATTTGCACCAGCCCAGCAAGGTGAGTGACACTGATTCTTAAGTGCTTGTGCAATCTTTATACTGCCAGGCCTAGCTATGGGTCCTGCAGCCTGACCACCAGCTTATCCTGTGGGGTTTTGCAGATTTCCCCGATCTTCTTACCCTTATCATCTTCATACTCCCAGAAGTCTTATCTAGGTTCAGCAGCCTGTTCTATGGCCGAGTCGAGTGATCTAGATCCTCAGTTGCTGCCTCTGCCCATATCCTTCCAGGCATAGGTATGGTCAATTGCCTTGTCCCTAAACTCAGTCATACTAGTTGTATAGAAATCTCGATGACCACATGTAATCCCCACATTCACAGACCTAGCTGGAAACTCATAGCATATACCCCAACCCTGCCTGATGAGTAACTCAAGACACTCTCTCCCAGTTTGTGTTCTTTCATTCTCAGGTCTAGCTGTCAAAGTCTGTGTACCAGTCCAGTTTCAGTTTCCCACATCCTCATATTCCCTGGCCCTTTGTCACCTCCCAGTCCTGTCTTTGGTTCCACAGCTGGTTCACCAGTCCACTGTAATGAGTGAAACTGACACTCCCAGTTCTAACTGGGGTCATGCAGCTTGTGCAGCAGCACAGTAAGGTAAGTGCCCTCATCCCCCAAATGTCTCCTCCATTCTTTCTAGCCAGTTAGCCTGTGTCCTAACAAGCTGGGTAATTTCCCCCAGATCTCTGTATGCTGTGCCAACCCCACACTTCTAGAGTGCACAGCTCAGGTTATACAGTCCATGAATTCCCTAGAACCTAGCCTCCCTGTGCTGACCCCATTCTCTCAAGCCAGCTAGGGTCTCATAGTCTATGTATAAGCCTATCATGGTGAATGACCTAGACCGCCACCCACCTGAACCTTTCCCACACTCCCAGGAGTTTCAAAGGGAAGCAAGTCATTTTGTAAACTCCCTTACAATTACATATCATACGGGCGGTGGTGGCTCAAGCCTTTAATCCCAGTACTCTGGAGGCAGAGCATGTCTGTGAGTTAAAGACCAGCCTGGTCTACAGAGTGAGGTCCAGGACAGCCAGAATTACAACAGAGAAACCCTGTCTCAAAAAGAAATTCACATATCAAATATATATTGGGGGTATGCACATAATGTCATTAAATATAAGCTACACATGGTGCAGTGTTCCCCACAAGAGCAAAAAACCCAGTGCATAACGTAGGAAACCTTCCTTTGAGTTCTTGGTCAGTGGGCATCAAAGAGACTCCCAAAGCAATTTAGGCCATTTCCATTGCCCTCCCTTGGTTGCCTCCCATAAGCTGTAGGTAAGATCCTATTGCAGAAGATACCAGACACTTTAAACACACAACATGGAGAAATTGAGCTGGAACTGACCTGGAAGTCTCCTCCATGAAAAGTAGCTCTTGTAGTATCTAGAGGTGCCATGCAAGTTTCCAGTTCAGCAAAATAAACAATAGTCAAATCTAGGTATAAAGCCTAGAAACCACAATGGTCCAGCAAGCCATCTACAGTTGTATAATAGTGACACTTTATCTTGGAGGTAACCAATAGCTCTCTAATTGGACATAAGGCCTACTTAATAGGAAGGAATTCGTGCCTGGTGCTATAACTATAGCCAATTACCTATGGTTTGTGAGGTCATAGACCTTAGAGGAGAATCTACTGCTTCCATTTTCCTAAGCAAATATGATTTCCAGATGTATCCTCAATACTTATGTTTATGCCCGCAGATAAATGGAGTTCTCACCCTTCATCAAAGAAGCTTCTGTTTATGGCAAAGACTACCACATAGATCTACAACAGGGAACATTGTAGAAAGGAGGCTGCAAAGAGTATAAGAGCCAGACTAGGATGCCTGCTGCTAGATAATATCTTCTATACATGAAAAGGATGATGTACCTATGAAATCTTAACAATATGGTTGCCTGTGTAAGAGTTGCATAATGACACCAGTTGGCATGCCAACCTGGATAGGGGAAATTTCACAAGACTCCATCCCTAGATAAAGAACTACAGGCAATTAATGGTTTCTGAGAGAGGGAAAATCAGAAAGAACATCAAAATCTATTACTTGATAAAGAGATTATGGATTATACCAACAGAAGTACTGTTAGTTTGGATTAAAGGAAACAGAGACCATGCCAAACAAAGGAAAGCTATTAGACTTTTTGAAATTCTAGGATCGAAGGACACAGCTACTGAACTACAAATATATAACATCCTTCCAAAAATTGGGAAGCTGAGCTTGGTGGTGCATACCTTTAATCCCAGCACCTGGTAGTGGCAGGTGGATCTCTATAAATTCAAGGCCAACCTGGTTTATACAGTGAGTTCTAGGCCATGATGTCTACATTGTGAGACCCCCATCTCAATAAAAATAAAAAAATGGAAATTAATGAGTCAAAGGCAAGTGAGAGATTAGTAGTGCCAGTATTCTCTTCATAGGTCACAGGTCCCTAGGTCAAGCCTGTCTCATCCTCTGAGGATTGATTGAACTACCACTTCATTTTTGGAAGTCAGGCTTCCCTCACCAAAGGTCTTCAGAGAAAATGCTACCACCCAATGAGTATAGGGGGCAGACCATAAAGCCCAAGAAAATAACTTCCCAAACTCTAGGGTAAAACAAAGTTGGCCTTGCTTGGTGTGTTGGATTTGCTTGGACTGTCACTCCTTTTGTATTTCTCAGTCTACTACTTTCTTCCACCGTGTCCTAAAAGCATATAACTGCATGGATTCAAGGATTTATAACTTGGGAAGCTTTTATGCTGGGAATCAAATGCAGACGGGTCCTTACATACACCAGGCAAGTGTTCTACCACTCACTGAATAGCAGCTCCAACATTTCTTAAATTATAACTTGAAGCAGAGCCTTGCAGAATTTCTCTCTGAGTTCCTCCCTTGAAATAATGTACCTGGAATTATAAGTTAAGTAAATCCTCTCTCCCCAGAGTAGCTTTTGGTTGGGTTATTTTATCACAGAATGAAACTAGAACACCAGGGCTGTCTGTATAAATTTAATTAATTATACGTATATAATTTTATATAACTACTTACATAGCTTATATAATATAATTCACTTATTCTGAGTTTGATGATCAATAATAACTGCCTGAAGCTACCGGTCTGGATAAAAGGGTCTAAGCTACCTATATTACCTTACAGATGCTTTAAGCCTTTAACTGGATGAGAACTCTTCTATAAAAATGGATTATCTGGACTACCAATAAGAATAAGATGTCACTGTTGTAGAAAGAATTGTCAAAAGTATCATTAGTCTGATTTTACTGAATGAACTAATGAGGGCCTAAGAGATTCAGTGGCTGGCCTATATCCATGTGGTGCATAGCAAAGAATTGAAACCCAGTCTTTTTTCTAGTTGAGTTCTTTCCACCACATGGTTTGAGTCACACCATCCTCCCTCACTGTTATAAGAATATACTCAGCCTCAAGAGAGCACTTGTAAAACTTTTGTAACTGACAATTCTATATATGAAGTTTTGAAGTTCATTCATTATTCATTTCAAGAAACATTCACTGAAAATGTGCTATCATAGACCCTAAACTAGATGTGGGACTGTTTTAGGTATTAAAGAGAAATCACTAATGAGCAATTCTTTCTATTTTTTCATTTCCTCCTTATGTGTATTGGGGGGCAGATACTGAGGGCCTTGTGCAGACCAGTCAAGTGTTCTAGCACACAGTCATATAGCCTCAGCCCTGAAGAATTCTTAAAAAAATATCTAGAAGCAAAACCTGGATTTTTCTAATTTAAAAAATCATTTCCAGCCAGGCAGTGGTAGCACATGCCTTTAATCCCAGCACTCGGGAGGCAGAGGCAGGTGGATCTCTGTGAGTTCGAAGTCATCCTGGTCTACAGAGTGAGTTCCAGGACAGCCAGAGTTATAAGAGAGAAACCCTGTCTAGAAAAACCAATAAATAAATAGGAAAATTGCATTTTACTTATTTGTCATCAGAGGAGACACATGTGGAAGTCAGAGGACATCCTGCAGCAGTTAGTTCTTTCCTTCTACCATATGGGTTGGAAGGACTGAACTCACGCCATCAGGCTTAGTATCAAACACTGCTACCCACTTGAACCATTTTGTTAGTCCCAACCTGGACTTTTCTAAAAGACCCAGAATTCATTTGAAAGGGGCTGCAAATTCCCCTAGACAGAGTTGTGCCCAACTTGGAGGACTAAAATTACACCTAATAGGTCTTATTAACTCTACAATCAAGGAAATTAAGCTACAAGAAAATTAAGTAGGTTATCCATGGATCATAGAGCTTGTAAGTACATGAGCTAACATTTAGACTCACGCAGACTGTTATCAATATTTCCATTCTTTTAAGTTTCTAACTTAACATATAAGGTAATGGGCCTCGTTATGGCATTTTTCTTATGTATCATTATGCTTATTTGTTCCTCTCCCCTACCTCCTTCCCCTTTGCTCCCTCCCTCTCTGGCTGGCTCTTTTCCTTTCCTCCCATAGACAACCCCATTCTACTTTTCAAAATCCCATGCATTCATTTTATGCTCTCTTCCATCTCCCACTTAAGATCGGTTCATTCTGTGGTTTCTACATTCTTTTATGACTATTAGCAATATTCCAAAGATGTCTTCACATAAAGTGAACAACAAGGAGTAAGTTAAGGGGAAGGAAAGAAAGTAGGACACCAGATGAGTGCTCTCTAGCTCCCTTTAAGCACATTAAACTTATCACACCATATGAAGCAGGGAAAACCTGAGTTTTCACACGGAAGAGATTTAACCTGGTCCCTTATTAGCTTCTTTTCTGAGATAATAGAATTGAAAAAGTTCTGGGGGAGCTTCTTGGGGTAGTTTTAATTTTTTTGTCTCTTTAATTCCATTTCAGCTAGACAGAAAATGGAAAAACTGTAGCATTTCCTCTGAGGTTTGGGGCTTTATGTTCCAAAACTGTTACTCATCCTAACTCCACCTCCACTCCCACTGCCACCCCCATAATACACCAGTCCAAGAAATAATGCAATGTACCTTTTGGGAAAAGTGACTGTATAATTGTTTTGGATTCTAAGAACATACCCTTTTCTTGCCTGATGATTTCTCACCTTAACATCCAAGCATAGTGTTTCCTAGTGCAGTACTTCTACTAGGGGAAGCTGCTGCCCAGTCTGGCCCAATCGCCATCAGATAGTAATATTGGAAACTCAACAACTCAGCCAGCAAACAGGACAGAGGTAAGCTACTGGTCAATGGCTTCTGTGACAAGGCTTCTGAGAAAGATGTTATTCTACAAGAACACATTTTTCAGACCTGCCTTCTGTCACAGGGGCAGGGTAAGTGTTAGAGAATAGAGGGAAGAGGGTGGACAGCATGAGCACAGGGTATGTGGCTATTCCAAAGAGAGAGGATTTGGTTTATATCTGTCTCATTATACCTTTGAGAACTTCTTGTATATTTGTCTTTCTGACTACATAGCCTCCACTTTTCATACTTCCCTCCCATGATGGATTGTATGATACAGTCCTTTCACAGTGTCTCTCATTACTGGTACTTTTGTTGTCCCATTTCTTTCATAATAATATTTTTTTCAGGACCAATACATTATTCCTAAGGCACAGCAACAAAGCACTTAAGCTATGCCGCTATGCCTGCTAAACATCCATGTCCTTTACTTCCCACTTAGTACATGTCACCTTCCATCATTCTTTATCTTCCTATCATCAGAGTCAGTGCTGACTGCTCAACAGGTGAGAGATTCACAAGGGAATAGGTATGGGTTTTCCAGAGGACTGATAATTTAAAATAGCCTCCATAAATTTTCAGAGGGTAAGTTCTAATTTTTGGTTGGAAAATATGGTCACCATAAGTGTAAGAATCCATGAAAAATACACAGTACATAATTAGATCAGTACAATTCAGTTGGAGAGATAAAATGGCCTTGAAGGGCCCTTCAAAGAAGATACACCAGAGAGGACCAGTACAATTAGATGGGCTTTAACAGACAGAGTTGAGTTGGGCCTTGGGAGATGGGTCATATCTGGATACAGTAGGGATGAGATTGGGGGTGAGGATGATCATCTAAGCAATTTAAAGGGCCATTTGTAGGGCTATAAAATTGCTCAGCTGCATCTTACATCAGCCAGTTCCTTGGCACCACACTAGATGCTGAAAAGAGTTATCAGAAGGCTTTGCCCAATCTCTTGATCCCACATCCACATTGCCAGCTCATTCCCTGGCTTCACCTGAGTGGGTTCCCAGGATGGTCCATTTCCCCTAGTCAATTAGAAGTCAACCAAATCCACTTAATTGTCTACTGTGCAAAGAATCCCAACCAGTGAATTGATATGATCCTACCACTCAAGGCCAAAACTCATTCACCATTTTGTTTTCATCTCTAAATTGATTTAGAGTAGTTACATAGATATAGCCCACAGCAATGATGACATAAACCAACAGGCAGATCATTTCAAAATAGTAAATGAAAATAGATGAATACAAATAGGAATCAAGTATATATATTAAATAATTACATTGTATGGCTATCAAGTCCCATTAGCAGATAAGTGAACAGGAAAAGGCAAGAAATTTCATGACAGAGTAAGGCTGACAAAAATTAAGTTTCTTTGGCATGACTTAGGAAAGCTTGGGGAAATTAGAATATCAAAAACTGGTTGGAAGTGAGCTGGAAGAAAGGCAATGAAGCTCTGGCTGAAGTTTATGTAGATTAAGAATGTTTAGTCAGGGCCTTGGCTCACCTGACAAGTACAATAGCCTTTACTCCTAATTATTTTTTTCTAATGCCTCTTAAAATAAGCACGTCCAAAATCCTGTATCAGCAAATTACTGGCAAATAATGCATAAATCCTTGGGAGCTAAGAAAATTAAGTAGTACTGCTATTATCAGAATCATTAACAGATAAATAAGTAGAATTGATTACAAAAACTGTCATGATCCAGAGATGTCTTAGGAATGGACAGTTAGCTTCTTGAAGGCATCCTATGTAATTCAGGTATCTTGCTAGCTGCATATATGTTACAGGCATTGTGAACAATTTCTAGGAATGACTTACCAACATTATACACATTGCCTAGGAATTGTTTACAATTCCTGATTTAACATTCTGCTGCAAAAAAAAAAAATAGCAGTTAACTTGCTTATACACTGGCTTCAAAGCAGAAGGCAGCTTATCTGCAGGCCTGCTGTATAATGGGAAGATTGACTTTTAATATAAAAACATATATAATGGCTAAATAACTGTGCTGTTCACTTCAAAGATTCACATGCAGAAGACTTTGCATGAACTTACTGAAAAAAAATCTAAGTACAAAGAAAAATTCCTTTCTATATTTTGTAAAGTGAATTAATTTTATAGCAATCATAAAGCCAAACATATAATGCATAAATATTTCAAAACTTGAATTAAAATTTGTAAGTCTACATTTCTTTATTTTCACTGTTTTTAAACAAATTAGCTCCTAGAAATGTCTATTCTTACATAGACCAGGATTTGTACACTCAGATATGTACTGAACTGTCTGAAGCAGTCCTCTTGAGAATCTGTTCTGGTGTTGCCATTGTTCAGAATATTTTTGAGACACTGCTTTGAGAACTGCCTTCTGAGCCAGTTTATGAGTGAGACAATAACAAAATCACATTGTTTTCTTATCACATTTCAAAACTCAGCCATACATAGTAAGTACACAAGTCGCATCAACCAGATGAATCTTAGAAATCAAAACGCAGCCACATTGTTACTAAAGCCCTCTCCCAGGCCACCCTCAGAACCTTTGCTCGTGTCAGATGCAAGACAGTCCCTCACTCTCCACCCAAGCACCCTAAAAGACATGTCCAGTTGAAAAGTACTAATATTTGTTTCAAAACTAGACTCAACTTTTCAAATGAACTTTCATAGTACACTATGTTTGACCAGACCAGGCAGCTATACTGTAAGCTACATAGCTGCAGTTCCCTGCCTTATTCCTGGTACCTACAACCATGTTTTGGATGTTGCCATTGCTCCACAAATATCTGTTGAATTGCAGGTAGATGGATGCAGGGAATTGTTAATGGATACATGGATAGAAGGATAAACTGCCTTAAAGTGTTATTATGGATCTATGTTGGGATGTAACACAGTGATAGAACACTTGCCTGGCATATACAAGTCCCTAGGAACATATCCCCAGCCTGGAAGCAAAATAAAATAGCAAACGTGACACAGTAAGAATTAATGGAGTGAAATACAAAGGTGATGGCTATACAGAGAGCTTTCCTTCTTGCCGTGAGCTCAGGATATCACTGTTTGCCAGTAACTAACAAAGATTTTGGTGGTGGCTATAGCATACATCTGGATTGTGAGCTGGTTAGCTCAGAGCCATTAAAAGAGCTAGTGCCTTGCCTCTTTTGGACCAGTTGCTCATACACATTCCATTCACAGACTAGGCCTCTGATACAGGTCAGTTTGCCTGCAAACAAGTGCCACACACTTTCATTTTCAAGGACAACTAGTAAAACACCCTTATCTAAAGTGGCCTGAGCTAGATTACATAGCAAACTAATGAAGGATGGAAGAGCTCTGGTCTGAGTTGAGGAAAATAAACTATAAGAGCTCTGACTGCTCTCTTTCTCTTCCTTTCAAGATAGAATTACAGTTCTGCAATCTTCCTCCTTGGTATGCCTCTCTTCTTCATAGGCTAGTAAAACATAAAGCTGAGGCCCTCTTCAGCTCCCCCATCTAATTTGGGAATTGATCCTGTTTCCTGTCCTAGTGACAAGCAGCAGCAGCAGCAGCAGTGCCAATAGTAGAAAAGTAGTAGTAATAATAAATATGAAAGCTCTGTTAGTGATAGTGTTGATTAACAGTGCTGGACTTGCTGAGTGATTAATACATGGTCTATACCATCTTTATATGTAAGGTAGTTTTACTTCATTTGAAAGAACTATTGAGTCAGCAATGTTGCCATTAGTTTTGTAACTAAACAAAGTGAGACTATGATAGGTTAACACACCAAAGCGAGTCAGGGGTCAAAGCTTTTGCTTGCCTGACTCTGGTGCCAGAGAGTGAATCACAATAGCATGCTGCCTCTCAGCATTATGTTCTGCCGCTGACACATCCTCCTATGGCCAACAATAAAGATGCAAAAGAAAACTAAATATGCACTCTAGTTCAAACCTTGAAGTGATTTGGTCTGCTTTATTGTATTTGATAATAGTAGCTGCAGAACATCCCAATCCTAGAGCCTGAACATCTGTTTTAAGACCTTGAGTGAGTATGTTTTTCTGGAATATCCCTTCAGAAATGTTTTTTGAACATTTGTTCAAACAAGCTGAGGTCTGGACACCCTCTGATGCCTTTCTCGATTGGCTATGCGCCAAGTATGACATGATCTTCTGCATGTGGTTTGAGTTAGGTGGAAGTGTTGCACATGCTTGGGATACTGGGCAAGCCCACTAGAGCTGCCCCTGGTCCCAGACAAGCCTCACTGCAGCAGGCCCACTGAGGAGATGGCAGATCTGCAGTGAGTGGGATGGGAGCACCAGTTGGATAGGTCACCCCATAACCCCCATTGAGCTAGGCCATTTGTATCCTAGCAATTCTTTCCCTCCTTTTCCTGGATATTTAATTGTGTTTGGGACAGGTTCCAAAATATCCAGTGGACTTCTCAAGCCCTGTGACTCCAGAATTTCAGGAGCTCCAAGCCTGAAATACTAAGCCAGTTACTATGGTCTGGCTTTCTTGCTGCAAACCACATGAGCTCTACCTGCTGTGCCATGAGATCATTAGGGAATTGATCTATGTCTTTGGAAAGTGCCTCCTCGTGCACATAACTGGAAGGGACTATAATCCAGGACAGCTTTACAGCTTTGGCAGGATGGAGGTATACACTGAGGATAGATTGAATGTCACCTCTTGGCCTGGGTTTGTGAGAGATGGCTGAGGAGCCCATCAGCAGAGCTGCCACGTGGCCAAGTCCATGTCAGTGATAGAAACATGGCTGTGGGGAGAGGCAAAGGCCAGTGATGAGGAAGGAGGCACTCAAACCTATGGGGAATCCCCAACATCTGTGAGAAAGATCATATGAGGCTCAGGGGTAAAAAGCAATAAGCAAGCACTGAGCAGATATCTAAATGTACACAGAAAGAAACAAAGCATACCAGTCTGCTGTGGGCATGGGAGAACTGCAGGTGTCAGGCCTGCTTGAGCATTCAAAGTTCTGAGGCACAGTGTACAGTGAAAGTGCTTTAAGATAAAATATAATTCTAACTAGGGGCAAGTATTTCCTTAAGCCACCATGGACTCCTGAAATTGCCTCTAAATATTCTTGAGATAACAATCACTTCTTCCCTTTCTTCAATGCAAAATATATACGCACCACTGAAAACTAACATCGCCTCCCCATACACTTAGCCTAACAATTTGGAGGAAAGAATGCAAAAGGTTGCGCGTGCGTGTGTGTTTTGATTGACTGAGGTCGATAGGGTTTAGAAGAAACGAACCAGACAAGAGTTTATCACAATATCTAAAATGAGAAGTCATGAAGGCCTAATAAAGAATGCTGAAGTAAAAGATGAAGAGGTTGCCTAATGTGAGATGAATCGTGAAGGAACAGTACCATGACTTAGCAACCATTTGTCAGAGCAATGGAAAAAATGTGAATGCTACTTTTATCATTTTTAGTGATTGTTAACATGAAAACAGTAGCACCAATAACAGACTTTTGTTTGTTTTTCAAGACAGGGTTTCTCTGTTGTAACTCTGGCTGTCCTGGAACTCACTCTGTAGACCAGGCTGGCCTCGAACTCACAGAGATCTGCCTGCCACTGCCTCCCAAGTGCTGGGATTAAAGGCATGCACAACCACCACCTGGCAGAACAGTGAAAAGAATGGAAAAGAGCAGGTCTTGGGGAGAAGAGAAATAAGTTTAGGGTGCCAGACTGAGAATTAGAACAAGCACTTTAAAATTCTTCTCTAACCCAGGAGAGAGGCCAGGGCTAGAGACAGTGTTCAGGCAGGCATAGCTTGCATGCTCTTTTACCTAAGTCCAACATGCTGTTTCCTAATCACTATCAGCAGAGGCTACACAATAGATATTTGAAACTTCTTCCTTCCTGCTTCTCCTGCTAATTTCCCCTGCTGCCCAATTTTTTTCTGCCCTCTATTTCCAGCAAGTTACAGTAGATGAACCTAACAGGTCTCTTCATCTACTGTGAGCAATTGCAAGACATGTAATATCTATCTTGAGGAACGACTATATTCCCAAACACATGACATATGGAGTAAATAATCCCAATAGCTTATATTAATCCATTTTCATGTCTTTAGACATTTCTTAGACTGATGGAAAACTCGATATGTGTGAGGAAAAACCTAGAAAGGAAGATAAGGTGAGTGCTACAGCGTTATGGTGACCATATTTTCTGAAACAAAAATTTGACACTGGTAGCTGTTGAAAAACTTATTGAAGTCCTTTTTTGGTTGGATAAGGCCATTTAGAATATATAATTAAAACAATGAAAATTGCATTTCCCAAGACATTTCAATTGTTCCTCAGGAACAATAGGACAAAATACTTATCGTGGGAAATTCACAGAGTAGAATACCAATAACATGATATACTTTGTGGTTTTGTACTTTAAATGTTTTTGTCTTTCATTCTTTTCATATTCTATAACTTCTAGTCTAGATTTAACAATCTTGTGTATTTGCTCCTTCTCTAGAAAACCTGATGAACCAAAAGTTCTGAATGTTAATATGAGAAGGTACCTCAGAGATAAACTGAACTTTTTGTTTGTTTCTGAAACAATGTCTCATATATCCCAGGCTGTCCCCAAACTCAAAATGATGAACTTGAACTTCTGATTCTCTTGCCTCTATACTATCCAAGAACTAGAATCACAGAGACATGTACCACGTTTCATTCATGTGGTATTGGAGATAGAAACTAGGGCTTTGTTCACACTAGATAAGTAAGTACTCTACCAACTGAACTACATCCCCAGCTTCAAACCATTATTGGGTTTGTCTTTTTTTTGAGACAGGGTCTCACTATGTATCCCTGGCTGGCCTGAAACTCACTACATAGACTGGCCTCAACTCACAGAGATCTACTGCCTCTGCCTCCTGAGTGCTGGGATTAAAGGTATGTGCCACCACATCTGGCCTCCAAACCAGTTTTAAAGATATAATGAAACTGAGATCCAAAACTAAGAAATGGCTTGCCCAAGGTCATATACTAAGTCAAGGGCAGATCTAGAACTAGAATCTGTGTGTCTTATCTTGACTTTACGGACATTCTTTTTCCAAGCACCAAGGTTCCATTTGTGGAGCAGCATTTCTGCCCCTTCATCTTTGCATCTCATCCCCAATCTTTTCTTTGGAAACCCTTAGATGGGTTTCCAAATGGGGTCCACTATCAATAGCGCAAGGTACCAAAGAGCCGAAGACAAAATAGCCATCACCTCATATCCTGTTGATATGCAGCAGCCCTTGTCACACACTCCTGAATACCTCTCTTTTCTCAGCTGAAGCATCCACATCTCTGTTACACCAAGAATCTTTCTGTCAACTGGGATATCAAGGGAAACAGCTATAACTTGGGCGCCTAGTACTCCCAGATGGTGAAAGCAAGACCTTTGCATAAAGATTTGCTGGATTATCATATGTTCTACACCTTTCGGAATGTTATGAGAACCAAGCATCTTACTCAGGGACAAAGATTCATTGCTGAGAGAAAATTCAGTGACAGCTGTATCTCACTCATTGAATTTGCTAAACTCTTCCCTACAATGAAGCAGAAAATTAATATTATATCTCATATGTTCCAAGAACTGAATTGCTCAAACCCAATACAAGAGAGCTAGAACACAGGACTTAATACCATTTGTGGCAGAAGTCTATTCCTTATTCCTTCCATGGAAGCTGTCATAAAATTCCTTTACGTGTGACTTCTCTATGCAGAACAAGCTTCTACAAGGCTATTAACCACACACAATACTTTAAAAGGTTCCCCTCTGAGTCTATGAGCTCTTAAGTGTATGGAAGAAGGGCCTGTAGATAGAGTTGTCTTTCTAGCCCCAGGGTCTACTATGTGGTCAACAACTGCACTGCAAAGGAACAAATATAGAGCTCAGCTGAAGCAGGGAGTGAAACAGAAGATTAGACTGGAGAAGGAAGTCAGTACCATAATGTGAAGGGTTTCATATGAATCGTGTAGAATATGTACTTCCTGACATAGGCTATGAATGTGCAGTATCTTACACAGAACAGAACACTTTCAATATCAGGGTAAGTCTCCATAGCAAGTGAAACTTTGAAAGTTATCCCCTCTTTAGTCCAGTGCCTGTACAAGAAGTTCTGAGTCTTCTTTTTTTAAATATTTGAGGAACTCATAGTTCCCAGGCACTCACTTCAATGTGTCGTAAGCAATTTCACTGAAGTATTGCATATACCTTGGGCCTGAGACCAAGTGCAAGGAATTTCACCCCATCAGAAAAATCATTGAGGCAGCTTAAGGTAATGGAAACCGGTGCTTTGGATTAAACCTGTCTCTTTCCATCTCTGTTTTTGGTGCCTAGATCATGGCTGTGGAGGGAAAAAAAACTAGGACGCATAAAACTTGAAAACTTTGGAATTAACAAGGGAAGAAAGACCAAATGGAGAAAATAAGGAGATATGCTCTAGTCTGTAACTCAGTTCCAACCTGAGGTCTAAAGAGTAACACAAAGTCTCCAAACCAATTGTACTCCACAGGTCAGAGTGCTCCACTGCCACACCCAAGCTTCTAATACTCTCTTTGGACTGAATTTTGGGACTGTAGCCTTTTCCTTTATCTCTAACTCTCTGTAGTTTATTTTCAAGACAGTACTTGTCAGACCTTAACTATAGTGTTGGAAATCAAACATTAAAAGCTAAAGAAAAATGAGTTACCTATCATAGTTTTAGATGAATCAACAGTGGAAAAAGAGGAATTAGAATGGCAAACACAGATGACTTTACTGTTTCAAAGATCATTTACTTATAAGTAATGTTCCCAATATTAAGGAATAGTTAAACTAGTCTCCTTGGTCTGCCATAACAAGATATCACAGACTGTGTACTGTAAACAACACATTCATTGTCTCACAGTTGTAGGGGCTGAAAACCCAAACTCAGTGTATCAGGATTGGTTTCTGGTGAGGCTTCTTTTCCTGGCTTGTAGATAATCATCGTCTTCTAGTGTCCTCAAATGGCCTTTCCTCTGTATTCATGCAGAGAGAGGAGAGAAGGGGAGAAGGAAGGAAGGAAGGAGAAGGGGGAGGGAGGGAAGAAGAGAGAGGAGAGAGAGATCTGATATCTCTTCTCTTCTTATAAAGATAGCAGTTTTATTTAATTAGGGTCCCACTGATATGAATCTCATTTGACCTTAATTACTTCCTTAAAACCCCTATTTCCAACCCCTAGTCACATTAGGGCTAGGACATCAAACTATGAATTTGGATGAAGACACAATCCAATCCATAACAGAACCATAAATATTTTTTTTGGAGACAGGGTATCATGTAGTCCAGGTTGGCCTTGAAATCCTGACTCTCCTGCCTCCACCTTCTCCACCTATTTGGATTACAGGTATTGTGCCTCCATGTCTAGCTTATTAACTGAACTTTACTAAAGAGGTTTAATGATTTGCACATACTGGTAAGAAGCTGAGGTCATGACTGTAACTCATCACTGGAAGCCATGGCCCTGCATTCTTCGTTATACCATGTTGTCTTAAGGACACACCCCTTCTGCTTATGTTTTCTTTCTTAGGGAGGCTGCAGAGAATTGGTTCAGGTTCTTCAGGAAATTTTGGTTAAATTCACCAGTAAACTCACCTTGATCTGATCCATTTAGGGAGATAATTATCAAACTGAATTTACTAGATACAGGCCTATTCAAAGAATCAATTGCCCTTGAGTATTGATAGAATGTTCTTTTGGATTTAAAATTTTTAGTTAAGCTACATATTAAAGGGTTTGGTAGATTGTCTTTTGGGAAATGGTCCATTTCATTTAGGCTATCAAATTTATGGTCATAATATTTCATTATTATCCTTTTACTAACCATGAGACCTACAGTTTTGGCCCCTCCTAAATTTCAGATTTCAGTTATTTATGACTTCTTCATATTTTTGTCTGAACTTTCTATAGTATATACTAACTGTACCAAGTAATATTCATTATAACATCTTCACACATGTAGACAATACAGTTTAACCCTTCCCATTCATCCCCTGTTGCTCTCCCATTTCAAGCTGGTCCCCTGCCTCTTCCCTTTCTAAAATTTTAAAATTTAAATTTTGCATATGAGAAAAACATGGTATTTGTCTTTATGAATTTGGATTGCCCATTCTATCCATTTTTCTGAAAATGGCATGATTTCATTATTCTTTGTGGCTGGACAGTATGCCATTGAATATATGTACCATTTTTCTTTTTTATTTGACCTAGTTGGATGATTGTCAATTTTATTACTCTTTTTCAAGAAATACCATTCAATTTAATTTCTTTTTCTCTATTCATTCCCAGTTTTTGATTTCATCAATTTCTCTAATTTTATTATCTATATGTATATTTTTATTTCTTTGGATATCATTTACTATTTTAATGGTCTCCTATGGAAGAAACTTCAACTATAGATTTTAAATCTTTCTTTTATAATATATGCATTCAGTACTATAAATTTGCCTTTAAACACTGCATTGGCTGAATCCCACAAGCCCTGATAAGTTATATTTTCATCTAATGCAAAGTATTTTATTTCTTCTAAAAAAATCTTCTATTTGACCTATGTGTCATTTAGAATTGTATTGTTTAATGTCCAAGTATTTGGAGATTTTCCAACTCTCATTTTATTGTTCATTTCTAGTTTAATCATATTATTGTCTGAGAGCATATATTGTATGGTTTCTATAATTTTTAACTTAATATGGTGCCTTTTGTATCCTGAAATGTGAACCATGTGGTATTTTATGAGATGTGTAAATATATTCTGTTGTTGAAGTATTATATAGATGTCAGCTAGATCTAGTTGACTGATTCCTGTTCAGTTCAACTATATCTTTGCTGATTTTCTGCCTCCTGGATCTGTCAACTAATAGACTTGAAAAGCATCTTGAAATACAATAGTAGAAGTGTCTGCTTTTGAGTTTTGTTTTTTAAAACCGCAATGACAATCTCTGACTTTTAAAGATTCACTTTGATAATTTTTAATTATATGTATCTGTGTCGATATGTGCATGTGAGTGCAGGTGACTGTGGAGTCTAAAGGGGTTGAATAAAAGGATGGAGCTGAAGTTACAGGCAGTTGTGAGCTGCCTGGTGTGTATGCTAGGAGCTAAACGTGGGTCCTGTCTAAGAACAGCACATTCTCTTAACCACTGAGATCTCTCCAGCCCCAGCTGACTTTTAATTGGGAATGCTTAGATCAGTTGAAATCACTACTGATAAGTTTGGATTAGTGTCTTCCACATTTCTTACTATCTCTCTATTCCATTTTTTCCTTGTTCTTGGACTCACTTTTCTTCTACTCCATTTCTGCCTTTAGTTAAGCATCATATATGAGTCCATTTCTTTATACTTTTTCCTTACTGCTGGAGACAGAACCCAGGGTCTTGCACTAGCTACTTCCCAGCCTCATATTAAAGTGTTTGCCATTGATGTTATGACATACATCCCTAACTGAATAAACTCCATTTTCAATTAACACTGCATCACTCCACAAGTATTACAAATATCTTATAACAATAATTACAACAATTTATAATACTGCTATCATTCATTTTGCCTATCTTTAGGCAAATCACCAAATACAATGTTGCTGTTCACCCATTAGAAAAAATGAGAATAAAAACGAACATTTTGAATTGACTTCTATTTATTCACCCTACAGTATTCTTTTGTCACAGAGATCTACAGTGTGATCTATATGAATTTGCCTATTTCTAAAGAACATATTTCAACACTTCTTGTAAAGAAGGTTTACTGGTAATAAATTACATCCAGGTTTCTCTAGATATCTCAATAGTCTCCTGTCATTACTCAGATGTCTTCTTGGTGTGGTGGGAAATATTCTGCAGTCCTATAATATAGTTTCAGTATTTTAGTGAGCCTGTACCCCTTTCACAAGTGCTCCTTTGGTTGGCTACCCACCTCATCCCCTGCTTAGATGATACAGGAAGAATAAAGGGGATTGGACTTGAGTCTTATCTTCTCCCAAATCACCTGGGTACTCATAAAATCTCAGTCAGGTTCTGAAAGAACAGTTTCCCTGGACTGTAGGTCTTAAGTATAGAAGAATGCTCTGAGTCTATTTCCAAGTGGCCAATTTTTCCCACCCCTTGTCAAAAGAACATAGGAATTTTTTCATATCTTTACTGCATAACCAAGAACAGATACTGGGGATAAAACTCATGAAAATAAAGCTGCCGCTGTTGGACTTTTTAATTCTCATGTTTGTCCATTTTGAGCCTTTGGCAATTCATCAACTGAAGTTTGTTGTCCTGCCCCACAACTGGCTCTAATGATGAGGCTTTGCTCCTAGATTTCTGTTCTTATGAGCCAAGGTCATCTGTATCTGCCCATCTGTCCAGCTGGAGGAATGTAGTTTTCTTTGTGACTTCAGTTATCTGGTACTTGGAAGAAGAGTTGACTTTTTACTTTATTTTGGTAATGAGAATAACTTACAAGCTCATTCCATTTGAGAACAAGTACCAGATATTTCTGTTGCTTTATCATATAAGATCCTGCCTTTTTTCTGCATATAACCATTTTCTTTCTCTTTTTTTTGGGGGGGGGCATGTGAGACAGAGTTTCTCTGTTGTAACTCCAGCTGTCCTGGAATTCCACTCTGTAGACCAGACTGGCCTTGAAATTCACAGAGATCCACCTGCCTTTGCCTCCCGAGTTCTGAGATTAAAGACATGCAACACCATCACCCGGCCTGTATGTGTGTATGTGTGTGTGTGTGTGTGTGTGTGTGTGTGTGTGTGTGTGTGTGTGTGTACATGTCTGCACACCCTTTTGCTTGCTTCTGGGATCTTTAGTCCTGGGAAATCTCAAGTCTATCCATCTTTGTTTCAATCTCCCTTACATCTATTTCCCCTTTTCAAGTCAGATAAAAAGTGCCCATGCTTCACATTAAACATGTACCTATTGATAGAAGCAACGGGATTAGCATTTGTGCTAATCCATTTTCATGGCTTTGTTTTAATACCAAGTAATTAGCCCTGTCTGCTTATGTATTTCAAGACTCCGTTCAAATTTTTGTGTTCCCTATAGAATTTGGCACACAGTAGGCATTTTACACATGGGAATTTCTTTAAAAAGGATTTTCATAATGAGTGGGGTAAATGTTATTATGCATATGATCTCTTCCATGTGTTTGGAGAGAGCATCATGTTTTGAAATGACCAAGAAACACTTCATGATGGAAGCTGAAACTGAACACTACCCTGAAGAATGGATAGGATTTATACTGAATCAGAAAAGAATGAAATGGCATTCGCAATTTTGGTCACAGCATGAGTAAAACTGAGAAACAAAATAAGAAAACAATCTTGCTTCTGAAGGATACACTATTTCTACTGTTAAAAACAGCCATTGGGACAACTTTGATGACAAGATTTTTTAAAAACATTGACAAACTATAGATACTAAGTCAATAACAATGACTAAATTTTTTTCATATAGTATTTAATAGTTAAGCAATGCTTCTCTGCCAGTACTCAGTACTAGGTCTTAATTTTAAATCCAAGCTTTCACTTGGAACATTACATATAATATGAAAATCAAAATATTGATTACTGGGCCCATAGCATATTAACTATGAAAATTAAACATAGAATGAGCTTCATTTCTCTTTATTAAGAGGGTAATATAGTCTGGAGAGAAAGATCTATAGTACGGCCTGCTTTATTTTTTAATCCAAATAAGTACAAACACAAGAAGCATTCAATAAACCTTTTCTACAAGTATAAAATAACATGTTTTTAAAAATATATTTCTTATAAGATCTTAAGTCATTCTGTGAGCCCAGGTAAAGGCATGTGTGTGAGAGAATTTGCTAATTGAAGTCCAAAGTAACAAAACAACTTTCATAACATCATCCAGTGAAATGTGGATCCTGGACACAAGTTCACGTCTAGCTAACTTTAAAGATCATATTATTTAAACACCACCATGCTATTCCCTCCCCCGCCCCGAAAAAAATCAAAACTGTAATGATCTTTAATTGTGTCCCTAGAGGTAGATCACTATCAGGAAAGGGTGTTAGAATTGTCATTCAAACATGGGATTAAGAAAGGTAGATAGACTTGATGCTTACTAAAGAGTCCTATTAACTAGAATCTGTGATCTAATCTAAATGCCTTAAGAACATGCTTTACTGTCATGTAAAGCAGATATTCAAACAAGCATAACTTATGTACATACTAAGCAACAGGATTTTTGCTTCCTAGCAAATTGCCCCACCATAATATCCTTCCTTTGAAATTTCACTTCAGCTTCCTAATGTTCTAGGGTTTTCTTTCTTTTTATTTTATGTACATTGATGCTTTGCCTGCATGTATGTCTGTGTGAGGATGTCAGATTCCCTGGAGCTGGAGTTACAGACAGTTATGAGCTGCCATGTGGGTGCTGGGAATTGAATCTGGGTCCTCTGGGAGAGGAGTCAGTGCTCTTAACCGCTGAGCCATCTCTCCAGCCCCTTTCTGGAGTTTTCTAAGCAGCAAGTGTCAGCTCTTATAAGCTTCCTACTTTGAAATAAATTACTGGGCCCTACACCCAGGAATGTTGATCCTGCAGAATCCTCTAGACAAAACTCAAGTTGCCATAATTCTCCACTGTAAAATGGCTGTCTGGTGTGTACACTAAAGTGTATGACATGGCTGCAGTAATTTTGAAGCACCATGGAGGAAATTGGGCCAGGTACTTTCAAACCAAATAAAAAATATCAAGGATTTCTCTGAGGCAATCATTCAACTCTTACAATGTTGCTGTTGCTTAATATTCTTAGTAGTTTCCATTGGGTACTTTAAAAATAATGACTATTTACAACACACAGTAAATACTGAGCTGTGATTGTAAATGTACCTTTGGTGATACAACCTTTGAGATTCTCCCCTTATGCCAGATCCAGGACATCTTGCTATTTCAGAGCTACAGTGATCAAGTGAAGTCTAATGAAATTGATCTTCTGCTTTAGACAGCTGGGCAGAGATGAAGACAGCTTGAATCAGGCCTGAACTGCGGTCAAAAACAACATCCTGCTTCATCTCCCTTCCCTCCCACTCTCTGAGTTTAGGATCAGTCACCTGGAACTGGAATGACTATCAGGAGCAAATTTTTGCTCAGACAGCAAGATGGGATTTAGGAATAGTTTATAAAATGGCAACAAGATTTTGTTATTTGCCTAGCATAACCTAATTCCAACATTGCTGTTAGACTTTTTCAGAATTATGTTTTGGTTTCACTTCCTTTATTTTCTATTGAGTAATAGAAAAACTCTCTCTTCATCTCTGTCTCTTTTTCTCTATTAACCTCTATTTTCCCTCCTTCTAAAAAACTGTGGGTGCTTCTCAGATTGACCTACTAAGCTCTCCTTTGTAATTATGCATGAGAGATGGGAAGTAATTCTCCCCTATCGGAGAATAGATCAACTCATAAAAGACTAATTACAATTTGACAACTTGAGGCTCCCCTGATAACAAAGGGCTATAAAATTATAATTCTTTAAGTTAAAAATATTGACTCCCATAAATATTCACTCCTGCATTTTAACGATCTTTATCTTCTTGCATGGAAACTCAGGATATGATACAGCCTTTGAATCTAAAGGTTTAGAAAGCTGTGTGGGGTCAACACCACCATTTGGTTATAAATTATAATTTATAAATTTATAAATATAAATTCCAGCAAGCTAGAATCACAAGCTGCAGGACTGTGGTGAACGCCTTTGAACCAGGGCAAAATGAAAGGAGTTGTCCACAACCAACAGTCTTTTTCCAGTGCTGAGGGTGACTGAAAGGCTTCCAGGGCAGCTTTTGAGCAGATTTCTTTGAGGAGTCCTCCAAAGCCTTCCCAAAGGGCTATTACTAAGTCTGAGACAGCAAGTTCAGTTCTCTCTGTGTCCAGCTGAAATTCTTCTACTGAGTATCAACTTGATAGTAGAGAATAAATGAGCTTGACTCTTACCATCCTTTAAAACACCTAAGGATTATGAATTTACATAGCATGAAACCTATCTAGCAAAGCTTTCAAAGCCAGAGGAATAAGGTCACAGATCTGGGCATCTGAAATAGGGTCTTACTCAATGTGTGACCGAATATTTCCAAACACTCTGTATATTATGTTAAGAAGAAAAGAATGAGCCATAAAAGTATTTTAACACAATTTCACAGTTAATTTACCAAGGGGTCAAAGGTTATCTGGAATCAGGAGGAAGTGGGAACAGACCTAAGTCCTGGGCTGCCACTACAGGGCTCACTGTCAGTAGAAATACTAGGAATTGATTGACAACAAAGCCTTCTTATTGACTCTTACTGCCTATTTGCACTTTCTCCTAGGAATACAGGCAAACAAGACACAGTTGTATGTTCACAAGAACAGTCATATTTCAACAGGGTAAAAGTGATACATTAGATTCTTTATGACTGTATAAAGGACAAGAAAAACATACTGGTGGCTGTATTGCTATCTATATGTTTATACTGAATATTTCTTCAGTTCTTTTGAAGGTTAAATGAGAAAATTCATATGAAGTATTTAAAACACTACCCTAGCTCATTATAGATACTTCCATGCCAGCTAACACTTCCAATTATCTGATACTTGACTGTGGTAGTGACAATCAAGCTATCCATCAAGCAGAGACATCAGCTGTGCATGCTTTTTGGCTGCCCAGACCCTAAGGGATGAATCAGAGCATGCTCAGAAATAGAATTGACTCTAAATTCTGTTCTCAGCCTCAAAATGTAACATATACTGGCAATGCTTGAGAACATTCCAACACTTCAGGTATGCCATCTGGTCTTCAAGATTAAGCATATTTTCATTAATTCGGAAACTGTGATTTTTTTTCCCTGGTAATCAAGGACAGTTCTAGGTTGGCATAGTTCCAATGCAAAATAAACACACACACACACACACACACACACACACACACACACACGGGAGGGGGGTGTAAAAGGGTTCCTTAAGAACTGTTTTCCAATAAATCCCTACTTAGCTTTCCTGCTCAATGAGAAAACCAATCGGCAAAGCCTCTTGACTCAGCAAAAGCTCCAGAGGATGAAAGATGGCAGAAGGGACTTCCCAGGCTTTTCACATTCATTGTCTTAGAATTGTAAATAAGAGGAACTCAGGTCCCTTAAACCAGTTCAGCTATGACTATGTACTATAGGTTTCCCAACCCTGTTCAGAGGACATCATAGAGAATTTGACTCAGAACTGAAGTAAAAGAAAGAGTCAGGGAGTGGTACTCAGAAAGAAAATACGTTAATTTTTACATATGAATTCTTAGTGTACACGGAAGCAGCGGCCCTTGTTGACCTTAAGATCAACACAGACTCTCAGAGATGAAAGATTTTTGTCTGATCTCAAAAAAAAAAAAAAAAAATGAATGTGAAAGGCCGAGCTTTAATGTAGGGTAAGAGCTAAGGGTGATTTTAAAGGATGAAAGAAATTTGAGTCTTATTTTAACTGCTAGAATGGCAGACCTCAAACTAGAGAGGAAGGACTGCATCAAATAGCTTCATGTAAAAAAATTATTTTTAAAAGATCTGAAGATGAAAGGTCATTTGGTTGACTTAGCTCAGAGAGCCATCTCTATGAGAGCCACTCACCTGATAGCAGATAGAGTAGCACTGTTTGGGTTTTCAGCAGTCTGCTAAAGTTAAATTCATGACACTTGCAGTGAATTCTAAATGTATTTTTAGTATGTGTTTTTTCCCTCCCCTCCCCCAACACATATATTTCTGATGTTACTTTGGAAATGAGCTGTTTCAGTTGCTTCTGTAGATCACACACAATTCCCAATAACTAATTTTAACTTTTTCATCTGGTTCCAGGAATGAGCCAGTGCCCAACAGAGAGTTGCTGTTGCTTTTGGAAAACTGCAGTCTCCAAAAAGAAAAGTGAACTTTGAGCCTCCATTTCAGCAGACCAATGGGCCTGTAGGTAGAGTGAGGACTAGTAGGAGCTGTGGGGTATCTTTTAAGCCCCGAACTTTTCAATCGAATTTTTAATTCATAATTATGCCTTTACAACTTCTTTACTCAAAGTAGATTTTTAAATATTCAATTCTGCAAGTGCTTTCTAATTTTTCTTACATTCAACATGGGCTATTAAGCTATTTTAATGACTTAGTTGTCTCTAGCAAAGAATTGATCCACTCATAAAAACATCCAAGTCCACTTTTTCATGTCCAAGTACAAATTTTAGGTCACGATGGTCTAAAAATCATTCTGTTAATCAGTTCAATTGATGACTTCATTCAACTACATAATTCAGTCTAATAATGGCTCTATTCTGCCTCACAACTAATTAATTCAGTATACTGTTGTCTTAGTTTTATCAGTCCAATCAGACAAGGTTTCACAGATTATATTTATTTTGTTAAATGAATAAATAAAATTGCTTAGAATGGGAAGATGCAGACTTCTGGAAAGATTTTTGACAAATGAAGTAATAGATAAAATCACCTTCCTTGTGTATCTAAAGACATATGCGCACATGTGTGGGTGTTTCTGAGATGTGCCCCAGTCCTCTTGGCTCCATCTCACAACTGCTGGGATTTCAGGCATGTGCCACCACACCTGGCTTCCTTGAATATATTAAATCTGCCAAGTTAAAGAAAACTCATGAAAACCTTAAAGAACAACTTGTAAGAAAATCAAGTTGCCAACAATGGCTATTCATTTACAAAACTCATGAGTTCATAATAGCCTGTGGGGTATTTTTGGTTCTGCCTCTCATGTTTTGAAATATTTCAATTTTTCAATTCCCACTGCAAGAATGATTTTTCAATCAATTTTTATGTCTGACAAACCATTCTGTAATTGAATCTCAACATCATCAGAGCATAATTGAAGATTATTTAGCAAGAAAGCTATCACACAGGGATGTTGAACCAAAATTTCTACAGGGTAAATATATAGTAAATATACAAAACTACACTAAAATATTAAATCCAAAATGTGAATAACCATAAACCTGTATGCTTCCAGTTCAAAAAAGAATATACCACATGAGTATATACCCTTGTCATACCAAGGTAGTCTCCAACTCTCTTTGACTTAATTACAGGAGATATCATGGGCTGGAAACCTATGTTAAAGCAAATGTTCATAGCTCTCCACTTTCCCTTTATCCCATCACATGGAGACAACAGAGCCATATGTTAAATTTACTGAAACATTGTAAGTTATGTGACATGTATTCTTTTTTGCTTTTGACTTTGGCTTCATCCCCCATGCACTACAATTTCCAATTAAGATTTCTATGATAAAATGTCTCACATAGGGCCTCAAGTTTTCAGCCTATACGACCACCAAAATGTTCTTTAGTAATTGTGAAAGAACTTCTATAATTATAATGGTTCTGTTGGAATGATTAAAAGAGGAAAATGTTATGTTCTTCAGAATGACAAAAGAATATGGACAGTTTCCTGCATGATTTTTTTTCTATTCTGAACCAAAATAATAGAAGAAAGCAGGAAAATGCGTCATTGAATATTAATTAAGCTCATTGAGTGGAGAAACTATGCATTTTCATCAGGGGTCCACCAACACCAGAATGTCTGGTACACAATATATCTAACATATTTTGAAAGTAAATGAATTAATTTCCAAAAGGTATTTAAGTCCTCAGCAAACATGATGAAGACATGTCTCATGTCCTCAAAGAATTCACAACAGAAGAACTCGTGTAAGTTGTTTAGTTGGACATATAAGTACTAGAATGGAATACGGAAGGAGGACTATGAGAGTAGAAAAACCAGCAGTTAATTTTGACTGGAGTATTTTAGAAAGCCCCCTAAAAAAGGTAGCACTTACACATCGATTCCAATTTTTATACACCCATTTTGTGCCAGGAATTTTCTGACCAGGCTACTTTTACCCAGCCATTTTGATGTGGCTTAAGATAAATAAACCATTATGCTTTCGTCAGTTTTATAAATTACCAAGTAATGTGTAAAGCAGATGTCCTTAAACCTTTCCTGAGACTTGCCCCAGTGCTAGTCTATACCAGAAGGTGAAGTGCAGGATACAGGGTAAAACTGGCATATTTACACTTTTCATTTACAAAGAATGGTGGCCTGGTCTCCTTTTCTCATCCCTAAAGTTCAAAATGTTTACTCAGTAACTTGTATTCTTATTCTGAGTGTTTACTTATATCTTCATATAGATATTTCAAATACTCTGATTTTCTCCCCTAAAATTCAATGACACCAAAGAGAACTATGATGTTTGAGCAACTCTGTGTTCTCTTGTTCTTAGACTTGAACTGTATAAGAAATCTTTAATCAGATTTCTAACTGTAATTCTATGCATATCACAACATTCCTTTAACTGGGGACTTTCAAACATATGATTGACATAACCTAGAAGTCAACTTGGAGGCACACGTACCACAGTGTCTGCATTTGCACGGCCCTCCTTGGGTTTGATTTGCAGAAAAAAAGGTAGAAGGAGAGAGAGGGGGAAGGAGAGAGGTAGGAAATAAGTTAACCTAGCTGATATAATCTTTTAATTTTGTTTTTTCTAACTATAAAGGTAATATGCTTGATATTTTTTTTAAATCAAGAACTTAACACAGGAGAGGAGCTGGAGAGATGGCTCAGTAAAGTGTTTGCCATGCAAGCATGAGGACATTAGTTCAAATCTCCAGCATAAATATAAAAAGCTGGGCATGTCTGTGGACCTCTTGTCCCAGTTCTGAGGAGGCAGAGATAAACAGTTCCTTGGACCTCCTAAATGAATCAGTTAGCTCCAGGTTCAGTGAGCAACATTATCTAAAAAGTAATGTGGAGGACTGAGGAGATAGCTCAGTGGATAATGTGCCTGCCACACAAGCTTGAGGACCTGAGTTCAAATCCCAAGAACCTACATAAAAGCTGGACACGAATGAGAACCTATAATCACAGCACTCCTACTAGGAGAAAGAGGTGGAACAATAGGAATCCTTGGATGCTCAAAGGCCAGGAAATTGGACATACACAGTAGGCAACAAGAGACCCTGTCATGTCTCAAAGCAGAAGGCAGTAGTTGACATACAAGATTGCCCTTTGACCTCCATACATGTTGTATGACACACGCAAAACCACACTCACAAACATGCACACATGCATTCATACATACACATATCACACACAAACATCATACATACACCAAAACACATAAGGGGTTGAAGTTGTCACTTCTAGCCTTCACACTCTCACACACATATGGGCATGCACACATACAGAAACACACATATATACCCCAAACAATAAAATAATAATAAAAAAAAGCAACACAGGAAAAATCAAACTGTCTTCTAATTGGTACTGTGGAGTTAGGCAGGTATGTTACACTACATAGTAATAGTTTCAAAATGATTATAGTTCCTCGTTGGTTGCTTCATAACAGGTCAAATGTTCTGCTTTGGATTTTTCAGTGCTAGTCATGAAGCCCAGGACCTTGCCCCTGCTAGACAACAGCTGTTACTGAGTCATAATCTTAGCCTCCAGTATTAAGCTGGAAAAGATGAGGGTCCAGAATAAGAGAAATTAGTTAGCTGGTAGTAACTGAAAGCCTTACCAGAGTAAGGAAAATTGTCATCAAATGAAATGCCGTTATGATCAGCAGCTGCCTAAAGATGCATCAACTTTATAAAATGGGGACACGGGGAAAAACATTTTGAAAATCCCATGGAAGTGAGAGATAAATTAAGAATTCAATAAAGATACAAAAAATAGAAATTTTAAACCTGTATATGTGTTTGCATTTGTCTAAACTATTCTATGTTACATACTACTATAGGTACAAAAAAATGAAATGTTTGCATTTTCATTTTATCTGAAAGATAATGCACTAAGTGATCTATCTCCACACCCAGTTATCTTGAACTACAGCATGTGTAGACAGTGGGACTAAAGGTTCTACCCATTCATGCATACCAGAAAAACTAAACAGGGGAAAGCCTGTGAACATGAGTACATGTAGAAGTAGTCCACACCCTTAGAGAATCTGACCCGAAAAGGACTCAAGAAAAAGTGAATATGAATATACACGACTTTTTGCATATAATTTCTGGAGGTTCATAGGCTTGAGGGTAAGGGCTCCTGTCTTGGTTTCTTTTGGCCCTGAGCAAAGCATTTCCTTTCTTGTGCAAGCATACAGCATTCTCAGCTGGGTATTAGCAGCGTCACCTTCCAGAAACAGGTTCCATTCTCACTCTTGCTCTTTGCCTCAGATGTTATTCTGATGGAGTGTGGATGGTGGCTTAACTCAATTTGACTTGGGGTCCTTGAGAAACTGGCATGTTGCCATGGCTGCTAGCCCTGTCTTGGAAGCTAATGTGCCATCTTGTGTATAACAATAACACAGTAAAAATAACAGAGCAGGAATTCCCTAAACCCCCCCCTTTTTTTTTTTAACCTAGCACATTGACAGGCGTGCAAAACTCGACTGGAGGTGTAATATTTTCGCCTTCTTTCTACATTAATTTTTCTTCCTGATTTCAATTAGCCAAACTTGAATGGAGACATTACAGACAGTTCAACCCCACCTCAGAGCTGTGCAGACAGCTCTTGTTGCCAAGCTGTCTATCACCAAGACAACTGGGCCAATGTGCTCTGGGTAAATAGCTCATCAGGGCCAGTTGCAGAAGGAACCATTTTACAATGACCTCCAATCGGATCAAAATCCTTAGGCTTACTGATCCAAAATATGTTTTGAAAGTACATGAGGTTATAAATAAATAATCATTAATATCTTCACAACATTCTTTACACTGATGAAAAGTGGCTTAGCTTCAGAGGTCATTTGTTTGCAAGTTGGTTTGAGGGATCTAGTAAGTGCAGAGTTCCTCTGTTTGTGAGTCATTGTTATTTTTTTCCTTTGCATTAATCATAAGTTTCTTCTAACACCTTCTTGTCAACCACAAACTCCCCGAAGCAGTCATCAGTAATATAGGCAATCTTTCTGCCTCTGGTCTCTTCTCTTTAAAAACACTCCGAATAAAAGGCAATGATAAAATGTGAGATAGTTGGCATTCTTGCCTCAGATGAAGCAGTCAGCTAAGGTTAATGTTTGGACACAGTGCCATTTAACAAAATCATATTTTCGACAAGTTCAGTACATACAAATGAGTCAGAAATGGAAAAAGTTGTTTGTGTGTGTGTGTGCATGTGTGCGTGCATGTGTTTTAGTTTGGCATACAAGTTATGAGTTTGGGGTCCTCAGAGATCTAGCAGAGGTGGTAGACCAGCATTCTCTCATGCAGCCTCTATGAGCACCGGTCCACCATCAGCAGCTTCGTGAGCAGCTCCTTGCAGCTTTATTGTTTTCTGGTCTCCTTGGTGGCAGGTGTCTGCTAATCAAAGGCTTAAGAAGGTGTGGGGTGTAGGAGTCAGCTCTGACTGGAAGGAAAATTTTCCATTCAGCCTTGGGCAACAATATTGGAGCTTTTTTTTTTTTAATGTTGTAATCAACTCTGTGCCAAGTGGGGCCCAAGCTCCCCCTACACAGCCCCAGGAATCCAAAGAAAGAAGTGTTTTCAATTCTCTTCAGAACGTCTGATCTCCCACACTGCAGACCAAATAAAAACAGTCTGGGCCAATTGTGCCTCCTCCTACCCCCATCTATTGTGGAATCCGCCTGGGAGAAACTCGGGAAAGTTGGCCTCAGGCCAGCACTGGCCTTCCATGGCAGCAGAAAATTTCCCTCACCTTTCCTCCATCAACTGCTTTCAGAAAATGAAAGACATGCCCCCACCTCAGATATCCCAGGGGAAGGGACAACTAGGAAGGACAAGGCAGAGCCTAAGATGATTTAACTGGAAACCGATGACCTGAGAAGTTCCAAGGCCTGAGTTGGCATGTTCCACATACTTGCTGCTTTTGTTATCTTTGCTTCTAGCAAATAGACACTGGGAGAAGAAATGCACTATGTTACTTAGGAGATGAACTGGCCACAGGTTGATACTCAGCATTACTACTTACGTCCCAACTTCAGACTTAAGACAACCTTCTCTTCAGACCAAAGCTCTCATCCCTGTTCCCCACTGGTTAGCAGTGCACCTCTGCCAAACCTGGACTGTGGTTCTCCCATCATAGAAACACGAGGTCACTGCTAGTGACCTCCTATAGTCAAGCAGTTCAAGTCACTTCTGGGGTCCTAAGTTGTAAAAACACAAGTGGATGACACTCCTGAAGTTACTGTCCACCCTATCCCCCCACTGACCTCGAGAACCCTTGGCCACAGGTCCCTCTGGTCATGTTTCTTCAGGGTCTCTGAGTCCTGAGAAGCACAAGTAAGCCATGCAACACCAATTCCATTATAAAAGTCCAGGTGGCCACGTTCAAAGCAAGAATAGCTTAAAACTCCAGATTTTCTGGCCAGAGACGCCAGTTTATATAGTAATAAAGTTCACAGCAGATTTTCCCCTAAGAATTTTACCAAGCAAACCTTCACAGGTGAGTGAGAAGTACTTTGGAGAACATGCCTCGGGACTGCCAGGGTTTTCAACTACGAATGAGAGGAGATGGTAAAAGAGGCCTGGATAAAGCATGAATACTGGATTGGGACTCTCAGAAACCAAAGCTTCTCAAGACCTCAATAAACAAAAGGTTAAAAGGCTAATCCTTCAGTTGCAGGTACATTGGGGTGTGGTGGGGAAGAGTTGGGAGACTAGGACAGCAGCATTGGAACGAACCCCACATGACCCTCTTTTTTCATCCTTAAGATAGAATGGTCTCTACCTAAAGTGGTTGGGGGAGGGCTCTAAGGGAGAATATGGTGGAATTCTAAGCAATATAATGCTTAGTAGGAATCCAGGCTATTTCCATTTTCAAAATATTCTAGTCTGGATTTATTAAAAATAAAACTAAATAAAAAAAGAACAAGGCTAAATTCAAACTTATGTTTTTATGTTCATGACACTAAATAAACAGATTTTACTGAATTCTCCCTTTTTAACTCATTGGTTGGTATTGTAAAGATGCAGCCAGCATCTAATATGCTTTCAATTGTGTCTTCAGCCCTCAAGACCCTGGGGGTCTGAAATCTCAGCCAACTTTGCAATTTAATCCAAAACCCAAAGCAGTTCAGATTCCAAGTAACCTGTTACCCTCTGCTAGCAAAACATCACTGGTGGTTTGAAAAAGGCCATTTTTAATAACCCCTTTTCAGTTTCCTGGCGGGCCCCCAGCTTTAGTTCAAAGTTGATTTTCCCCAGTGAGAGCACAGCTGGAAGAATCCAGAAGTGCACCATGCCATACTTCCACTACCCTGGGCTTCTAAGGCCCAGCTTTAGGGCAATGAAGAGGTCTGGGATGGGAAGGCAGGCAGGGGACTGGGCAGGCTGTGTCTCCCAGGGAATTTGCCTCAACTAGGGCCTTCCAGAGACAAAACAGCATATCACCCATAACAGTGAACACTACAGGAACTGAATCCAAATTGAATTTTGAGATTGTATCACTTTGGCTTATTTTTAAATAAATTTGATAATAAGAAACCACTGTAATTTGGGCTCCCTCTTGAGTGTCACAGTTGTTTGGAGTTTTTTGGTTATTGTTTTCTCTCAGTGGCTCATTCTTTAGATGTCACACAATAAGATGCCAAGAAAACAATCTGAAGAGAGACACTGGAAGTGGGGAGGAGGCAAGTATTCAGAACTTCATTTGTGCAGACAAATGAAGACAAGTGCAGATCCAGCTAGCCTTAAACTCCAAGACAGTAGTCTTACAGTCCCGAATTTCTCTTGTGTTTCTTGCCCTGGACTAGTGAAGTTGGGGTTGCCAGTAAAATGACCACTTAGCTCAAAATGTCTCATTTAAACTCCAAGTCTTCTTAAAACAGCAGAGTAGGATTGGGGCCAGAAAGTGCTTTCTAGTACAAACACTAGTGCACTTTTACAAGGCAGGTAAAGCCTGAAATTATGTTGCTAATTAATTTTATATTTCCTCCAGCTACCTAGAACCAACTGCAGCCCAACATTCCCCAATTGGGATTTTGCCAAGAATTCAGATAATGCCATTTATGGACCATGCCAACAGCTGAGGTCATGCTTTCTGTCTAAAGAGGAAAAAGAAGTAGGGAGGAATTCATGGAAAGTACATATGGGGGGGAAAAAGGGAGATAGGAAAGAGACAAGGGGTAAAATCTCTCTATAGCAACCAAGCCCAAACACACACACAGAGCAGAGGAGGCCCAAGAGGCTTTGCATTTGTACAACTTGGGGGTGAACATGAAGCAAAACAGATTAAAACAGTGTTCACGAGGAAAGCTCAAGAAATAGCAACATGGAGTTTCAAAAGCACTCCACCCCTCAAAACGGTGAAGAACATCAAAAAGCATGCTGCCTTGTACCGTGGCTGCAGGCAAACACTCTTTGCTTCATGCATGCCGGGAATGTGAACTGCCCGCCACCTGGTTCAGGGTTTGGGAATTAGAAGTGCAGTTTTGTTTCTAGCAGGAATTCAAGAATATGAGGACTAGAGAGAAGCTCTAGAATTGTGCTAGCCTGAACATTGCAGCTGGATAGCACTTTGGATTTTATTCAGTCTGATCATCCTTACTGTAGCGATAAGAAAAACAAGACCCCAAATGGGAAAAATAACACAGCCAAGTGTTACCATTAGCCACAGAGAGAAGATGGGCACCCAGCTCCCAATAGCTCATATTGAACATTCCACTGTTCCAAAAGAAAATGAGAAATGCAGGGACTGTGCAAGATCATTTCACAAAGCTAAAATTTCTAATCCTGATATTATATCATCTCTACTTTTAACATCAAAATATCTTTTCTTCCAGGAAACGATGACCCCAGAAAGTAACCATTGTTCTAGAATGTCTTCTATCCTTTACAGCATAACCAGCAAAAATAATAAGTTAAAAGCTCCATGTAACACATTAGTATTTGGGAGCAAATATTTGGCATGTAAAAACAGTAGTCTAAGCCAGGTGGTGGTGGTGGCAGCACACGCCTTTAATCCCAGCACTCAGGAGGCAGAGGCAGGTGGATCTCTGTGAGTTTGAGGCCAGCCAGGTCTACAGAGTAAGTTAAAGGACACCCAGAGTTACAACAGAGGAACATTGTCTCAAAAAAAAAAAAAGTCCTCTGTCACATATCACCAGTCAATCCAAGTTCTCATCTGGGCCTAAGTTTGGAATCCACTGAAAATGCCACTAAAGTGTTAGGCAGGGGACGGTGCATGGAAACGGGATGGTCTGGCAGGGGTGTGCATGGAGGGTGAGCTAGGAAAGGGATGTAGCACTTGGAAGACTGGAGAACCAAGCTGCCTTGGGCTCAGTCTCTCAGCCTGTTTTGTTTTCTGTTGGTTTGCGATGACAAGTTCAAATTATCACTATATCCTGCTTCAATGGCCAATGTCTCTGCTACTATATAGTTATATTTTTGATTTGGGGCTGTTTTTAAATTTTACTCATGAGTAAAAAAAGTCATAACACTCATTTTCCAAGTGTGGTATGTGGTTCTTATATAGAAATTTAGAGAGGTTACATTACTTGCCTAAAATTACCTGGTTCCTACAGGTTGAGTTTCATTCTAGATCTCTTAATCCTTCCTCTAGTCTACATGTCTATGCCATGTATGTAAACTTAGCATCTCAGCATGATCAGTTGGACGATGGCACTATAACATGTGTTATCAACACTCCTCACCCCGGAACGCTCAGAAGCACCACTTTGCACGCCTGAGCAATGAAGCACCAGGCTTCAGGTTCCAGAAAATTAGACTTGCTGCGGATATAAAGATCTCTGCCTCCTGACCACCCACTGATGTGACCTGTGGGAAATTTGTGGCCCTGTTGTCCTATCACTGCAGTTGCCCTGTTGCTATTATTTCTAGCCAGGTAAAGGCCAGAGCAGGGAACCTGCTTGTCAAAATGCACGCCCAGATATCATCATTGCCATCAACTGTCATGATCCTTATTGGGATGACTAAACAATCAGGTTAGGAATATGCTTTCTCTTAGGCACCATTCTGTTCTAACCAATTAAGAGTCAATCTGAGTATGAAAAATGATTTATTCATTAATCTTTACAAGAAGAATTTTAAAGGTAGAGTAAAAAAATAACACTGACAAAACAAACACCACACACCCATTATTTCACATGTAAGGCTGAATAAATTTACGATTCCTATTTGGGACTGTGGCTATTTGGGATTATTGCTAGTTGGGATCCCGGCTGTTTGTGATGATCCCCATGTATATGTCCCTTTAAGTGAGGAAGAATCATATTTTTTAAGTGAATAGCAAAAATGGTCTTCTGGTTCCTGGTGAGTCTGGGGTTAGAAAGTTCCAGGACCCTGACTTAGCAAAAGTACTGAGAAGGAAGACCTCATAGTCACTCAGCTGTGTCCCAGATAGAAGCTTCATAATTCATAAAAACTTTTAAAAGAAGTTGAATTAATATCTCTCTCTCTGCAGGCAGGAGCCCAGTAGAGATCATAGATCTGGCCCATCAATAAATGTTTATCTCTCAGATCCTGGTAAAAGTAAAACAGGACTCAAGGGCTTTGGGTAAAACAGTCAGCTTCCCAGAATCACATGGGAAAAAGTTAATATGGTGGTAATGAGCCACTTAAATGCCTGTCTGCCTATGTTACAATAACATGCCCTTTTCATTCCTTTCAACAGCTCCCAAAGGGCACTGTGGACAGCCATGTTTTCTGGGGATTTAGCTCCCATTCCAGGATCCTACCAAAAGCAAATCATTTCCTATCTCTCCCAAAGTTTTTTTTTTAAACATGCTGAGTTTCCCCCCATTCTTTGCCTGTTTTATTGTATACTTGTTATGAGTTTTCTTCTCCTGCCTGTTACTGCTTTTTCTTTATTGTCTCAATGTTTAGGTTTTTTTTTTTCACTGTTGTTGTTGCTGGGGATATTTTCTCCATCCGCTTTTCTTATTCTATTTCTTTGCTCTTCTCATATTTTTAGTATTTTTTTCTGTTTACTTTTCTCATTTTTTTTTCTCTTTTGGTTTTTGCTTTGTTGTTTTGTGGAGATTTTGCATTTATTTCTTCTATCTTTTCCCTCACCTTAAAAAATGGGGTTTGGTTTAATTCTTCTTTGCCATGCTTTTTTTTCTTCCCTTGGATTTTAACTGCTCTGTCTTTTTTTTGCTTTTTAGCAGTTTTTTTTGGGGGGGGTGTGAAGAGTAGTTTTTAAATTTTTGTTTTGATAGACTTTTTTCTTTAAAAATTTTCCTTTATCTATAATGTTTCATTTAATTAAAAAACTGTTGTCTCTTAGCCACTTGTGGTATACATCCTGATAATCTTGGCAGTCTAGAGGTAGAGGCAGAATTATGAGTTCAAGACCAGTCTGAGTTATACAGTTACATCATCCTGTCTCAAAAGAAGAGAGATCCATTTTCCTGTGCTCCTCTACCACTGTATCATGCTTTCTTCTGTGTCTTTTAACTTGGAATAGCATCTTTAACACTATTTTAGATTCACAAAAAAATGTTACAAAGATGGTACAGAGGATTCAATATCCTCAACACCAGGATTTCTCTATTACTAACATCTTCCATTTGTGATATATACATTGTATACATTTTAATACCTATCATGTTTTAACTAAAGTCAAATCTTTATTCAAATTTCCTTAGTTTCTACATAATGTTCTTTTTCTGTCTCTGTATCCCACACAGGATCCCACAGACTTGTCACATCGTGTTACTTGTCACATCTGCTTAGGCTTGGACAGTTTCTCAGACTTTTCATCTTTTTGGATTATAGTGACAGTTCTGAGGCATAGTGCCCAGGTGTTTTGCAGATTGTACCTCAGTTGCCACCCCATGATGTTAATCTTGATCTTGTGCTTGTTGCGATTCTCCACTATGAATTGACTCTCCCCTTTATTCTGGACTGTATTTTGAGAATCAAATCCTTCCTTGGGATAGAAAGGACTAAGCTCTACCTTCTGGAAGATGGCCAGTGCCACATTATTTTGTTATGGCTCTTTCAGATTGTCCTTCTGTTCCTTTGTCATGACCCTTCCATATTTTTTCAGTCATTTAACTTTCTAAAATTATTTCATTTTATTTTTCACACTTGTTTGCTTTATTTTTAATTTCGATTTGTTTTCCTCTATCTCCCTTCTGGATCCTCTTTTTTCCCTGTTACCTTTAAATGTTTTCCCTTGTTCCTTTTTGCACCGTTTACATTTACGTTTGTTTTAAAATGATTGTCTCCATTTCTATATCCATTAATCTTTTTTTACATAACATTTTCTCGATTAAATAAATATACACTATATAACTAACATATCTTACATATCCAGGAGAATAATGTAAAGATGCATGCTCTAAGCCTCACTTGGAATACTATTCCTCATCTTCTAGTTTTCACACCACTCCTGAAAGTTGTGTTCCCTCTCACAAATGACCAACAGACCCTGTGTTTTAACTCCTAAGAGTGTCTACTTTCTTTAACAACTCTGCTCTATCCATTATAGTCATTAAGCTGAAAATTGCCTGGAATATCAAAATGATACTTGCATATTTAATGCTTTTCTTGCATATAAACAGCTACATTAAAATCACCTTAGCCAGCTATAAGTAAAGGAGCTGTATCCTACACAGTCCTTCCTAGGACTTTTTAGCTCTTAGCCTCAGGAGTGTCTGTGTGTGTGTGTCCCACACTCTGTGAGTAACTAGGAACCAAGAATAAGTGAGAGGGATCCTTGGGATCTTGGGCAAGAAGCCTTTGTGAGAAGTGAATGAATATCCATGTGATTGGAAAGGCATCAGGAGACTTCCAGATGCTTCACAACTCAGGTGGCCTACTCTCTGTCAGCACTCCCTCTTATTCTAATGATTTCCTCTCTCTCCAGTCTGAGTTCTGGAAATTGTCATTATAGGCCTAACCCCATATGCAGCAAGGCCAGTGAGTAAAGCTAAGCTGCTTGTTACTTTGCTCTTTCACACTCCAGTTTCCCCAAGTGGCAAAACAAATGGGACAGCCTTTCCTGAAGAGCCCTGGATCATAGACCTTGTTTACAGGAGCTTGGCGGGGTGGGAGGGTGTGTGAATTAGATGACCTCTACAATCCCTTTTGGATAGTGAAATTCAGTCATCTGAGGATCGGTTGTTGCTGTCAATTTAGACTGACACCAGGAGGTGAGCAAACATGAGCTAGGAGCTGAGGAAAGTAAAGAACATCATTCTAGCTCCAACCAGAGCCCTTTACCTACTGCTCCTTTTCATTGTGCTGCTATGTGTTTAGAAAAGAAGCCAGGGATAATTCTCTAAAATGTAAGTCTCATCCTTCAAAGCCGAGGTTTCATTCTAGCTCAGTCAGAGTTGGATGATTCTGCAGGTCCATGACCCTGGCCTATAAAGCAGTTTGCTGGTGGTGGAGATCCACTCAACATTATCACAGAGTGGTCTTTCCTATCTTCTGCTTGCCTCTATACATCAGCCGAGATTGTATACTGGCACTGAGTTTAAAGACCATGTTACTTTATCTTCTTTCAATGTGGTATTAATTTTCACCAGGAAAAAAATGGTTAATGGAAATTGGGCACTTAAGGTAGTAAGAGGGACAGTTTTGCCTTTGGGCAATGCATAAGGGTTTGATTTTCTTTGAATTCTCAACCTTATTCTGAGGTTAGCAGCAACTAGTATAAGGGCAGTGCAAATACATGAGGTGAAGCCCTCATCTCAGAGACAGAAGAACCCACTGGCTCAACAGCACAATGATTTTTAACAGTCCACATATTGAAGGGCTTTTCAAAAATGTGGTTCTCATCCACAGTGACCAGACTGAGCAAATTTACAATACAAAGCAAGCTCAAACAGGCAAAGTAATATTGAGGTGGTGGAGAGGGGCTTTCTGCTTTTCTGGTCCAATCCTTGTCTGCAGGAGAGGAAGAAGGGAAGTTTACAAGGGCAGATGAGTATGGGAGGTGCTCAGAAGGCCTTCACACCCGCATCAGCCTCTTTGAGACTAAGAAGATCACTGCTGGTGCTAGTTCAAGCACTGGGAATTCCCTAGGCTGACCCTAGAAAAAAATTACTGACACCATAAATCCTGAAGTAGAGAAATAGAGCTAACAGAGGGAAACTTGACCTTGGGAATGTAAAGTGCTTGCTTCAAGGGAACCCATGACTTACAGAACAGGAAGCAGCCATAGAGATATTTTAATTAATCTTCAACCCTAACTATAATAAACAGTTCCCAAAGACTGGCAATTACAAATGACAGGGAGACTTTGAGTTGAGGGTGAAAAAAGTCTGTAAGCTGTGTAGGAAGGTTGAACCAGAGAAACTTAAAACATTTAGAGGACTTTGTATGTGACCTTGAAGGAAAGAAGCAAAATGGCAATGGGAAAGATGAAGGGGCACGAGAAATGCTAGATCAGCACACCATAGTTATGCTGAGTTCTAATATTAAAAATGAATTTGTAGTGAACTACAAAGGGAAAAATAACCCTTTTGAATGGATATATATATATATATTTTCTTGGTTCATGGTAAATGGCCTAATATAGGTATTTATAGGATGTACTTGAAATAAGATGTTTCTGTTAAAGCAAATACCCAGCCATCCAAGCCTGAGGTTGCAGTCCTGTATTCCCAGCCACCAAAGAGACTAAGGCAGGAGGATCACAAGTTCAAGACTTTCCTGAGCTACCAGTTGTGGTCAACTTAATGAGCTACCTGGTCTCAAGATAAAATGTTTAAAAAGTGTTGTGGCTATATTTCAGTGGTAGATAGCTTGTGTGGAATGTGCACTGCCCTGGTTTCATTTCTGTATGTGCTGAGCCATCTCTCCAGCCTAGGAAAACATTTTATAAGCTCCTTGAATTATCTTATAGAGACAATTGATTTTCCAAGCATGTTCTAGCTAATCATATGCCTTTCTGAAGGATTCTACCCTGTCAGGTTTCCTTCACAGTCACATGTAGTTTACACAGCATGTCATAATCACTAAAAATTCAGGCAGGTACCAGTCTACTTCATATACTCAGGACTCAACTCCCAGGAAGAAAGTAGCAAGAGCTCTGAGGATCCAGAACAAACTTCAAAGTGTAAAATCTATAGCTTATAGTCTACATAGAGAAAAAATAGATATTTGTCACTGTTTATATCTGTATCTTTATCAGAATGGGTTACAGCAAGATTTGAGTTCTAGTAGGGGCTTGTTTTATATGTTTGTCAGTGGTACTAGAGATTGAACCTATGGCTTCATACATGCTAGTTAAGCATTTCACCAATGAGCACGAGCAATTATAATGATATTAGTACTGCTGTGGTTTGTACATGGCCATGGCCTAACCCTAACCCTAACCCCAACCCCAACCCCAACCCCATGCCACACAACTTCATATGTTGAAATTTATTCCCCATTGTACTATATTCAAAAGATATAAAATTAATTCAGTGATGGTGTTTAGAAACAAGGCCTTTAAGAGGTGACTAAGTTTAAATAAGGCCAAAATGGTGGAGCTCTCGTGGTTGAGTTCTGGTAGATTAAGGAGAGCGGGGAGATACAGAGTCACACACATGCTCCTTGCCCCTCGTCATATGATTCTCTATTTAGCCTCAGGACCCTGGTTGCAAGGTCCCTGGCCTTGAGCTAAAGTAAAGTCTTTGGTTTATACAGTATCCTGTCTCATGTATTTTATTACATAATAGTAAATGGATTAATATACTTAGACCCCACAGTGCTGTTTGTAAGTACTGATAGAACTCATGTACATAAAAGCATTTAAAATTGAGCCTTACATAAGATAAGTCTATATGTGTATTGGCTACTGTCATCACTAGCTGTTGTTTGTTGTGACGCCAGGTGCTGTTAGTGTGAAAGTAAACATCTTAAGAGTTTCCTGAAGCTGTTCCATATTTTCTGTAGTTTTTCATTGCAGGTTTCTCCAAAGATGAGAGTGGCTGTCTGTCACTGTTCTTTCTCCCTAGACACTACCGCCATTAAGAGCTAAACTCTAGAACCAATTGTTACTCAAAATTGAACCTCAAAAACTCTTTTGGTCAGAATGAAAGCTTGACCTCCCTGCCTGCCATTCCTCTCATAGCATCGCTGAAACAAACTGCCTCACATGTCGTTGCTCACTACTATTCCTGTACAGACCATGGAAAGAGATGAGCAGACCAGCATGTACCACACTCTCTGGGAATTAACCTAGAACACAGTTTCCATTCCTTTGTGTGATTCAGTTTTTCTTCATCCCTACACTTCTCAGTGTTTCTATGGAGTTGCATGTTACTGGCTAGTCACAGGCAATGTGTTACCTTATCCTGCTAGCTAGGCCCCTGGGCAGCTGGGTCTGCTGGGACAGGCTGGACTCCAAAGACACTGGTTGATTCCCATTGTAGCTGGAGTCTTCCATCTCACTCCCCTAAGAACTCTGTGAGAAAGAGAAGCCAAGCTCACAGATGGATAACCCATCTTTACCCATCTCCTTTTTCAGGCAAAGGGCAACTAAGATATCAACATTCTCCCACCAGCAAGTTTTGTCATTGGCATCTGCTTTCTCCTAAACATAAATTGATCCTTGATTCCTGGTGCAAGCCTTTGTGTGATGAGGGATTTCAACATCCTTGGGAATTAATCACAAAGCCCTGGTTCTTTGGTTCAAGTACTGTAACCTCTTCCTAGGCCTACATCATTTATCCACATCCTCAGGCACACCCGGAATCTTTTTGCCACCCCAAACTACTCCACCTGTGCCGTTTTCTATATGTACATCATACTCTGGCTGCTTCTCTTCCACTAAGGACTTCTGTTTCCATCACTTGCACGTTGAGAACTCTTGATTTCTCCCAATTTAGCACGCACTCAGCATAATTGCTTTCTCTGGCTGGCCTGGGACCTGAAATCTATTATTTCAATGACTGCCCTTTCCATACTCCTAACTTTCTCTGTTTCCTGGTACCACCTACAAATCCACACTCTCCTGCTTCAGAACAGTTCTTTCTGGAGATCCTGGCCAGTTTCTGCTCTCATCCCCTCTATAGCTGCAGACTTGTCTTTCCATTGCTCACTGTCTTAACTCCAGAATCTTCACCCCTGCACTCTCTAATGGGAACATTATGCTCAAACCTGTTTTTTTTAAGGAAAAGCCTCTCAGCCTTACCTCTCCATTTACTTCCCCCTATCCTTTTCTTCCTAAGGTTCTGGAATAAGTAGTGTATAGTCACTGCCTCTTCCCATAGTGCAACCTGCTTCTGCTTCCTGAGCACATCCTCTTATCCCTATCAATATTGTTTTTATAACTAAGTATTCTACTGTACCCGTTACTAGACATAAGCACCCCAAAAGGGAACATTTGTCTATCTTAGCTATGTGGCCCCAGAGCCTAGCACAGTGCTTGATTGATAGGAGGTGCTCAATAAACGAATTATGTCACAAACACTTACTGAGCACCTACTAGGAACCAAGCACTATATCGGCTCTGTTAGAATCCACAACACGTGGGCCCTAATCCATCACAAAACCCACATTCAAGAACTACTAATTCTCACAGAAACCTCCCCATTGTGAATGCCCATGACCACTACTCTGTGCTGGACCTTCCTCACAACAGGCATTCAAATTTTGTTGACTAAGCCTGATAAGACCCAACAGATACCAAAAGACCAATTGTGAAGGGTTGCTCATTTAAATGGCCATGGGTAGGTCTGTTATGGGGTCTGGTAGCTGACAGAGGGGTTTCTAGGCCTTCAGAGACATTTCTGAACAGCTCTAGGGCAACATACTCACTTGCAAATCTATCTCAACACAGCTAAGCTTTACTAAGTCTCAGCATGACTTCTCCCTGGTCCTTTTCTTCAGCTTCTCTCAACAAATCTTTGTTTCCAGATTTTTATCCTCCACTTCAAACCAGTGCAGAATTCTCTTGCTCTTCTATTCAACAGTATGAAGAAATAGCAATATTAGAAGTGCTGTTGACTTCAGGATCCCATCTCATGTAAATGTGCTTCCGTTTCCCACATGTAGGCTACCTTTGCTAGCTCTACTTCTGCCAACTGGATCGCATGACAAGTGGTCAGTAAGAATAGAATGTGGTTTTAATGGTCAGGGAAAGGCTTTATGGACAAGACAGGGGACACTTTGTGATTACAGTTCAGAAGACAGAAATATTCATGCTAGACATGAGGATTGTGTGTGTGTGTGTGTGTGTGTGTGTGTGTGTGTGTGTGTTTCATGGTTTTCTTCTTGGAAAAAGGCAGTGTGTATATAGTGCAAGATCAAGAGGTGCAAAATGGAGCAAGTGTTCTTCCCACTCCTACCAAATTTTCCTATCCCGGAGTTATCACTATGTTTCTTCAAGAGCTGCTGGATACATTTACAAATATTGGTATATTTGTATTCTACTCACTGACTTAGAACATGGTACAAAACACCATAAGCAGAATCAACTGGTATGTGCAGAAGAGCTAACAAAATAAGGAAAACCCTCTTTCATCCAATATACTCTTAAGTCCCAACCTCTCTTAGTGGCCTTTTCCATCCCTCTTGGGGGCCCAAGCTCAAACTTCTGAATGCTTCCTATTGGTACCATGGTCTGCAGCTTTCAGAGTATGGTCTTAGCCCCAGTTTCCTGTAACTTTTGGTACAATTCTGTGAATTAATTTTCTCTTAAGCTATCTTTGCATTAGAGTTAGGTCAATTAGTAATCCCTGCACCTCCACTCTAGCTAGTTCAAAAAATATTTCCATCTGCAACTACTTCTAACCACTTCCACTCTCAATTTGCAACTCTATCTTATCCTTCAGGTCCTCATTGATTTTCATAGGCAACACTGGAATGTGAAATGAAAGCCTACCTAATGGGATCAAGCACATTTGGTAAGATTAAGTGGCCTACATATTGTTGGAGCTCATAAGTATTCAACAAATATTTGTTTCTTTCTCATTCTTTCCCTGATATCTCCTTCCCACCACCCTTCATCCATTCTCCACATTACATACATATGTGGTTCATCAGATGACATACAATTCATGAAATATTTCTCTATGCCTTTTCTCTATTGAAATCAATATCAGAGCATGATAACTTACCTGAACCCTAGAGGAAGGTGCTAGAAAACTCCAGGTATATACATCCCAAAGGAGAATCACTTTCAATACCTCTTACAGTCATTGGCTTCAGAATCTAGAGTGGCACCACTGTCACTTAGAAGCTGGAAAGGTCAATACTTACCCTGCATTCCAACCTTAAAATTCTACACATTCTTTATGACTCACCTCCAAAGTCATCTTCTTCTTGAAGCCTTCCAAACACTGGGCCAGTTAATATATTTTCACAGAAGTATGAATGAATGAAATGTTTCCTTTCTGTGCATTGCCAAAGATGAGTCTGTTCTTCCTGGTCTGATGCAATCCAGTAAGACTCCATTCCCCATTTCACCTCATTATCCCACCCCCTAAAGTATGCCTAACTAAATGAGGTGGAAGTTGGTGGCTACTGAGAAGCAGGTTAGGAGGTTCCCTCAACTCGTATGTGCTAAGTTAAACTTAAAGTGTGCTTCACCCTGAAACTGATTTATTTTCAACTTGATCTACTTCAGTGTATATGATGCAAGTATAACATAATTTTTAACTCGCATGTCATCTCCTTTATTTCAATGAATTTAAAATGTTTTTCATGTCATCACCTGTTCTTTGAAAATAATTTAATGATTTTGTCTTTCCTTCTGTTTCTATCCATAGTACATCTGCCCCCCCTTGAAGTCTCCTCTATTTTTTTCCAATTTTTGCTTTTACAAATAACATTGTACTGAACGTACAGAAATCTGTAGGTGACCATCTATTTCTCAGAAGTCATACTTTGAAGTTCAATTTCCCAGTCATGAGATACTAAAATTTGTACAGGTTTTTGCAGAAGCTACCAGGCCACTTCCTATATGCTGTGCTGATTCAATCCACTGGTAGTATACAAGAGTGATGAGATCACTGCACTGTGGTCAGCACAGTTCACAAATCTTTTCTAATATGATAGGCAACAACACTGACCTGTCATTGTTACTCCAACTTGAATTCTTTTATCATTAGTAAAATGGAAGAATTTTACAATAATGTTAACATGTATGATTTGTTTGGCCCTGTCCAGTCATTTAACCTATGTATTTCTTTTGCTTGCTTTTTGATGAAGATAACATTGTTTCCCTCATAAAAATGACATGCAGTTGATGTAATCAGCATGTTTGATAGTAATCATGCTTCTTGTTATTCACAATTGAGAAGTTTGATAAAGTCATGATAAACACTGTACTAGTGAATGCTGAGCCACAGCATACAGATTTGATTCATTAACAACAAAGCTGCAGCCAGCAGCACTGTCACACATGGCTGAAGCTCATGTGATACCCATAGTTTATCTGTAAGGTACTTCCCAGCCTGCTTAAGCTTAGAAGCACTCTATAGCACTAAGATTGGGGGGGTGTTGAACAGTGAAATCATCAAAAATGTGATTATGGCACTAAACACATCATGCAGAGAATATTTACAGCCTAAAAGTGGAAACAAAAAGCCACAGTTGGACTTCTGCAAAAAACCTGCACTGTGGGTGTTCAGCTATTGTAGTTATCTAGGTATGACCACACAACTGCCAGAATTGATCTTGGGTTTATCACTAGATTCCAGCAAATGGGCAATTTTGCAAATGTAAAAATCATGTAAGGACAGAATGCACCTTATTATACTATTGGCTGAGTGGCCAGATGACTACTTATATTTTAATGTTATTTGTGCTTTTATAGTTTTACATTTTTAATTATGCAAACACGTAACTTTTCCTTTTTGTTATTATATATATATATATATATATATATATATATATATATATACACACACACACCCACACACACACACACACATGTGTATGTGTGTGTGTGTGTGTGGGTGTGTGTGTGTGTGTATTCTAAAAATTCTCTTCAATAATACACCTGAAACTTCGTTTGATGAATGGTGTGTGAAATCATTTGGACAGGTACCAAGCACAAATCATAATGACCGCATCATGAGCACTGTGTCATTACAGCTCCCGGTGCAGGCTCCTCCAAACACAGGTAGGCCAGTTCTGGAATACATAAGCAATTTACAGAAAATAGAAAACAAGGAGCAAATGGCCTTACCTTTGCCACTCCATGAAGGTGCTGGCTCTTTGGCCACTCAGTAGCTGTATCTGTGTATTAGCAGGATAACAAGGAAGCCAGAGGCTGATGACTGGCAGGGACAAAGATGCCGATCTCTCCAGGCCACAAAATGGTATCCAAATTCCCTGACATGCTTCTAGAACTGATTCTGTGCCTCACCGCGGATCTGTTGAATCAGAATATTGGTGACTCAGTATTCAGACTCTGATTTTTTTTTTTTTAAATCATGGTAAACTATATAGAACATAAAGTTTACCATCTTTTTTAATTTTATAGTTCAGTGGCATTTGCCACACTCCCAGTGTTTGGAGCTGTCTATCTCCAGACCTTTCTCAGCTTCCCAAACTAAAACTTTTTACACAGAACTCCCATCCTCTCTCCTACCTCACCAGCATTAACCACTATTCTACTATACCTCTTTAATTTCTATAGTCTAGGTAACCCATAGCAGTAGAATCCTATTTGCCCTTTTGTGTAAAACAGGGTTTATTTTAATAAGAAAATGGTCAATGCTAAAGCATATCCATGTCTTATGAAACATCACTTATTTTAGAAAATCTTATATTATCCAAGGACCTCTGAGGGTTCCAAATACTGCCAGAGGACTCATAGAGTTGAAATTATCTAATATTAAGAAACTACATTGTAGGACCATAGAAATGGCTCATAGGTTAAGACCACTTGCTGCTCTTGCAGAGGATTTGAGATCAGTTCCTGTCACCCACATCAGGCAGCTCACAACTGCTTGTAACTTGGGACTCGGGTGATCAAATGCCCTCCTAGTCATCCACGGACATTGCACTCAGTTGTACAAACTCACACACGGATACATACATGCATACATACACACACACACAAATCTTTTTAAAGGAGAAGCAAATTGCATGTTTCTTCACTCACTCTCCTTCCCTCCCAAATGAAGTGTCCAGTGGCCACTTCTGTGTGATATTACAAAAGACTGACTGAGGAAGACACTAAGAAAAGTTACCAAAAAAATGAAAGACCACAACTCATAAATGTTTTATTTGTAAAATATTATTTCCATTCAAAAATAAGTTTTTGCGAATTATTTTGAATTTATCAGAGCTGTTCTTGAACTAGTAAATTTTTGGTTTCTGTTTTCTGTTCTAACATGCTAAATATCAATAGATGCAATGTACATAAAGAAAATGTCCAAGGATCCCATAAAACTTTTAAGAGTGTACAAGCAAACTGAGTATGGCTACACACACCCATAATTCCAGATACTGCAGACTGAGGCAAGAAGGTAGGAAATTTAACACCAGCCTAGGCTATGCCCATCCTAGGACAGACCAGGTAACTTAATGAGACTGTCTCTCAAAACCAAAATAATAAGAAGTGGGGGTGTGGCTCAGTAGTAGCACTTGTATAGAAGACACGGAATCTTTGGTTTGCTCCCCAGTTCTGAAAAAAAAAAATACTGTAAAAAAGTTCTAAAACAAAACCGAAAGCCTAGCATGATGCCACACACCTGTAATCCCAGAACTCAGGAGGCTGAGGCAGGAGGATCACAAGTTAGAGGACTATATAGCAAGTTCAAGGACAGCCTGAACTACATAGCAAGACCCAGATTCAAAAAGGGGGACCTTTTGTTTTAACCTTCTCTACAATAAATGACATGAAGATTGGCTCAGAATTGGCCTTAAAAAATAAGATTCCCAGGTGAAGCTCACGAGGGTCACTGCCACATATAATCAGCATATCATAGTGACTCGGGACAATGTATGATTCATCAGGTGTGTCTGATAAAACATTTAGGAACTTTAGCTTTAATACATGTGCACACACGTATAAGGCAATGTTAAGCCACAAAAAAAGAAAGAAAAAATGAGCTAATAAAAGCTTAGGATAGTGTCCAGAATGAAGGAGGTGATGGTACATTTCAGGAGTACTGGGTTTAGAGGTGTATCAAGAGTGACAAAAACAAAACACTGTATGTCCTCAAAAGGACAAATAAGCTAACAAGGAGACTGGAATCCAAGACAGATGGAGAATTGTCAAACATGTTAAAACTAGAGGCTAATATCTAGAGCTATCAAGCCCAGAGAACTGAAAAAAAATGTGGTTGAGTAGCCATCTTATAGAAGAGATCCTTCTCATAGGTAAGGCCATCCACACATGTGGCTTTCTATACCATCCCCTTGGCTAGTAATTCTCAAATCTGTTTATCCAGAAGCACTGATTCCATCTTTCCCTGGTTCCCTCTACCTGGACTTCCCTGGGCACCTCCAATTTCACTACAGAACTAGAATCAAATTGTTAGTCCTATTTTCACAAGTAAAGAACCAGTGGATCAAAATAAATCTTACTGGATTTCCCTCTGTGCTCCAGGAAGGGAAATAGTCCCAGTCTGACTGACTCTGAAGTGTGTACCTTTGCATTTCCATGATGCTAGCTTATATAATAATATGGAAGAAATGAAAACACAACCCTATAGACCTATCTTGTGGCAAGTTCCACAGAGGAATTGGTCTTTCCTCAAAAACAAATGTGCTTGAAGCCTAAATTTTATAGATTATATTTAAAAAATAATTTCTGGCACCACCAGGGGCAAAAAGAAAAATAAGTAGAAAAACTTGGAGAGATCACTGCCCCCCTCTAGACCACACTTTCCTGATCTTTAAAGGGAAGGTCTCCATGTCTTCTTACAGATGGGCCCTTCCAAGTGTCAAGTGTCTATAGAGGACAATGTTCTGGGGAAGGTACAGACATTATGAATAAGTGTTCATGCCATTTGGCCTGTGTAATAGCTCAGCTGTGTTCCAACCTCATCCTCCAGGACCTGTTGGGCTGCAGGCTGATCATATATCTTCACAGTACTCTCATCAGCTCCAGGCACCCAGCCAAACATGACGTATTTGTGCACAGTCCTGATGCGCCTCTGGCAATATCAGCATGTTACTCAACTGGAGAAGTGATCAGGTAAGAGTGAAAATCCTGAGCACATACAGTACACCCCACACATACACCCAAGACTCTGATGTACTCCTCCCTAGTCACTTACTAGCTGCATGGCCTTGGACAAGTCATGGAACCTCTCTGAGCCTCAGTTTCTCATCTGTGAAAAGAAGAAAAGGGGGTTAGTTAGCATACAAGGCTGGGGATGTTGTTCAGCTAGTAGAGTACTTGCTTAGCATGCACAAAGTCCAGAGTTCAATCCCCAGTACCAAATAAACCAGACATATATCTATGATCCCCGCACTTAAGAGAAGAGGCAGGAGGACCTGAAGTTCAAGGTAGGCTATAAAACCAGACTCAGGCCAACCTGGGAAACGTGTTAAAAAATAATGGTTAGTAATACATAATTTACCTAACTTGTAAAAATTTATATCTTTGGCTAAGTCAGGCCAGCCAATGCCAGCATTGCCTTGGTTCACTAGTTCTCACCAAGATACCCTCATTCTGTGTCCTTCCATTCTGATCCTTGGCCCATCATCCACCAGCAAAGAACACTCAAAGAACTAAGGCTGCATCTGAGGACCCACAGCCTCAGTCACTGTAGGCTCGGTCACGTAGAAATCAGGTGGCTTCTGTTTCCTTTCACAGAGGGGCAAGTTTCTTTCAACTGAGCCCCTCCAGTCATCTCTGCAGGAGCACGCACCCAATCACTCTCATTCTGATTCTTGAAGTCAATTTGTACAGATAAAATCCTCATTGTTGCGACAAGCCTGAAGATATCCGAAGACAACAATCATGTCCTATTCACCCTCTAGGTGTCTTTCCTTAATCTCCATTTTGTCTCATTCCATTTTTAAAGGGAATATAGTCAAACATAGTACTTGAGATGTGGTTCTACAGATGCTGGTCAGAATGAAACAATCGTCTCCTGCAATGTTAGAGCCTATACTATCATTAATGGAACCTAAGTTTATATTAATTCTTCCACCCTAAACATGGATTCATTCTTTAGAATTTTTAAAAGACTATTGTCTGCTTTATAAAACAAGCACAAAATGTCACACTTGCTCTTATCAGATTTATTTTGTTATTGTTGGATTATCTTTGTGGTCTAGTAAATTCTTCATAGATTCCTACTTCTGTCATCCAGCATATTCTTTTCCCCTTGCATTCCAGTTCTGTCTTCCCACCTCATGAGTGTGCCATTCTACAGCTCCACCCAAGACAGGAAGTCAAGCCAGAGCCAGGTAGAGCCCTGCAGCCTACTGCCAAGGACCTCTCTTTGAAAGGGTGAGGTTCAACATTTTTCCTAACTTGGTGTGCCTGAGAGATCTTGTACCCACTTGTTTTCATTATCACAGTGGTTCAGATAGCATCTTAGAGATCCTTCTTTCCAAAGAAGAAAGCTGAACTGGGAGGACGGGGGCTTTTCTCCATGTGCTTCTGCTAATCTCAAAGGGAATGGGAGTGAGAATTCCTGTTCTAGGGAAAATATCATTGACACCCTTTGTGAATGGTTTCTTCATGTGCACAGGTGGTTGTGGGAAATAAATAAGCAATGTATATAAAGCATCCAGCATGTTTGGCACATAGTAAATAGTCAATGAAAGATAACCTTAGAAAACAAACCCTATTCAGAATCTAACTAGTACAGCAATGCTGACTCATAGTTCCTCCATCTTGTTCACAGAGCACCACAGCAGAAATCTTTGTCATGCTCTTCTCTGCCCTATAGACACATTGTGCAACCATCAATTAATTAATTGATCTCATCAAAAAAGCCATTTCCTATATCCCAATTCTGACTACATAACACAGTTCCCCAATGGGGATACTGTGGCCAACACTACACTACATTGATTTTTTTTTTCAAAATGAGGCTCTGCTGTTCCACCTGTCCCTGCCCTATACCCATGAATGGCAGCATCTGGACAGCCACATTCTCTGCAGCCCAAATCACTGCCCTTCTAGCTGCTCCTTTACCCAATCCTGCTTTTTACAGGGCCAGTAACAGAATCCACACAAGGTGACCCAGGCTGGTCTTGAAATCAGGTAGTTTCCACATGTTTATGGCTAAAGGGCAGATTGTGATACCACACCCTGCTCACACCCACATCTCTTACATGATCCCCAGTTCCCTCACTCCTGCCTCCGCCATCTTGTCCCTGTGGCTCATGATGCTGCGTACCACATCTCAAGGCTTCCAGTCGCCACAGGTCCATGGTGAAGTCAAGGAAGAGGTGAATTTGAAATCCAAGAAATCTGTGAATATGCAACCCCAGAAGATATTTTATGCTGTGTTACTCTGGTACTGCTTTGGTAATAATCGGCATTATTATAGAAACAGTAAGTGTTCACATGTATGGTTTATAGTTTATAAAATCATCCAGTGAATAGCTTTCCCTTTGATCCTTAAAATAGTCTAGTGGCTTCATTTGTGGGAAAGCATTTATTTAAAAAATGAGAAACTGTCTTTATGAAACTAAACTATACATACAATACACAAAAATAATCTCCGCCATACAATCCAGTTTAATAAAACAAAAAGGTTGAATGTCAGCTACTTTGCCTCAGAAGGCATTAAACTCTAAGGTTCATATCTTTTAAGGAACATAATATTACCTTTATTTTAGAAATAGGCATAACAAGCCTCTAAGAAGTTAATTTGCTCAGCCTTCACATAGCAAATGACAGGGATGACAAAGCCTGGGTTATCTGACTGTAAATCCTCTCCTGATTCTTCCCACCTCAGTCCTGAGAAGGCCATTCAACTGCCTTCAGTAAAATGGCCGCCATCCTCCCTTTGAAGAAATGGGCAGTGGCTAACCGAAGCCATCTTCCTAAACATACAGGATCCTAACAAATTCTCCAAATTTTTTTTTTCTTTTTAAAGATCACCTTCCCTCCCAGGCAGCCAAGTTTCTAGATCATTCTAGGAAAGCTTCCTTTTCCTCCTTACAGGTAGGGAGCCACAGAAGCGTGCGCACCCTCTGCCAGCTGCGCCAGCCAGCTCCAACCCCGCCCTCCATCTTGCAGCAGTCCATTACTCGTCATCAAGTCACAAGGCCTGCCCACTGTCCCACTGCATCAGAAATGCTGCAGTCTGTGAAAATGGCGTTGTTTTCATTCTCTATGTCTCGGCCCACTCCTTCCCACTGCAGTCCCCACAAAGGACAGTAACGCAAGCACATGACAGAAATCCAAACCACGCAGTCCAGCTTCTGCATCAAGCCACAAGCCCCGAGGAGAACCCATGCCGAGGATGAGAAATGAGGTATTAGTCTCAAGCTGCCACTTTCCCCAACCACCTTGCTTAAAAAAAAAAGAAAGTAAGTAAACACCCCAAGTCAATTTTAATCAACTCGCTCATTCATTTCTTGTCTTACTTATTATAACTAGCTACTTCTTCAAAACTGCTCACTCCCTCCTAATTTAAATGACTAGCACAGTTAAAGGAGTGAGAGGGTTGTCATTCATGGCTGGGGACTATCAATTAGCCTGAGCTAAGTCACATATAAAGAATGGCCCTAGGAGCTGGCCTGCAGAGCTAGGCGTCATCACTGCACCACAAACCACCCAGGCTCAGCTCCAGCCCCGTGAGATACCAGATGATGTCAGCGTCCAGGCTGCCTCCCCGATACCTGAATTTAGAGCCCCAAACCCTGTATTGCCTCCTAGAAATGACTTCTCAAACCTCAAAAAAAAAAATCATTTCGGGTGGCATCGACCTCTTCTTAGCCTTCCCTTGATCAACCCTACTTCTTATATTTTTCTGTCTCCTTATCTGACCTTTTTTCTTTCTCCCAGATTACTTTCAACTTCTATAAATACCTGGCTCCTTGGCAGGGCTTCAGTCAGCATAGTCTTCAGCCTCTTCCTGAGTTTATCGACCTCAGGCTCCAGCTCTGCACAATTAGCTTAAACTGGCTCAAATGGATTTTAACTGGTCAGAAATGATTTTTTTTCCTTTGTCATAAAAGATCCAAAGTAATTAAGAGCAACTTCTGGCCATTTTCAACCCATTTGGTCCAGTTTACAGCGCTGACGCAGGAGCAAGGCACTGAGGGGCTCAGGATGCTTCTGGAACGAGATGAAGCTGCGTCAGGTCTGCTCAGAAGACCAGTGGGGGGACAAAAAAGACCTGATGCTAAGGACCATACCATTAGTAATGGTGACGCTAGAGGGGGAATCAGAAAGAACCTAATAGTCCATGAGGTAGGATCAAACCACTGTGGACCCCGGGGGAGGGGCTAAAAGAAGCCTGATGCTCAATGACGCAGTATCTAATCATTCGTTTGAGACAGGAGGGGAAGGATGCTGATGATGCTCAGCGGAGAGGAGCAAACCACTGTCATGCACAGGGAACTGAGTGGGGATGCTTTAGTGCAAGAGACCATCAAACCATTCTAGGTTATGATCTGGATGACTACAGGGAAGAGTAAAAGCATAGAGGATCTAAAAATCTCTGAGACAGGAGCAGGCCACTCTGGAGGTTTAATGGAAAGGATGCTGTTCTGAGAAGCAGGACCAAACCACTGGGGAAGGGAGGGGAGGAGGAAAGAGTTGAAATCTCTTCAAGCAAATTTAACTTCCCCCTAGTGACATAAAAGAAGATCCAACATTCTGTCAGAATCAAATCTTGTTTCATGATTTATAATGGGTTCGATATACATTATCTTCTTTGCTCTTTACTCGGCCCTGATGGTGGTTGTGGATCAGGCCAGCTTCCCACAAAAGCTTCTGCAGAAATTCTGAGCTGCCCCCAAGGGTTGCTAGGCAACAGTACAGCAGCTGCCCAGGGAACCTTGCCCTTTTGACATTAACCCCTTAGTTTCTGAAAGGAAAATAAGATGTATGAAAAATAAGGAGCAAGTTGAAGCAATTATTAATAAATGCTAGCCAAGGAGGAGTAAATGGCATACAGACTTAGTACATTTAAATGTAGATAGCGAGTGGGTAGGAAATGATGGATACAAAGGAGAGGGATCTGTTAATCATATATAAGTATGTATGTGTGTATATATACATATATATAATGTTGCAACTAATATATATATATATATTTGTGGTGTGTGTGTGTGTGTGTGTGTGTGTGTGTGTGTGTGTGTGTGTGTTACAACTACAACAATACCTGGGAAACATCACATTTTCCTATAATTCTTTTTTCATTGGAGCCCAATTTCGCCATTTTGGTCCCATAGTTTGTGTTCTGTCTCCTAGAGCAATGGTTGATAAAGGCAAACTAGGACTTGCAGGCCATACCCAACCTACTGACTATTTTTTTGTGCTGAACACAAGCTAAGAATGGTTTTGACATTTTAAATAGCTCTTTTTAAAGCAAAGGAAGGGTTGCATGCTCCCTCATTTACATATACATAGGGCTGTTTCTCTGTCACCAAGGCAGAGTTGAATAGGCACATAAAAACCAGAACAGTTCTTAAAACCATAACATGTACTGCTTGGCTCCTTAGACAACAAGTATGCCAATTTCATGGAGCCTACTTTTTTAGTTGGGAAAGATAACTGACCCTATGGTTCGGTGGTCTTTCACTTAGGAGACCATGGGTACTTCGGAGACTCCATCATCCCTCACTCCACATCCATCTTACTAGACAGCTGGGGCAGAGGTGAGGCCTGGCCTGAGATACAGTGGCCATGCAAACAAGTAGTTTTTTTTTTTTTTTTCTAGTACTGATGCCACAAGGTTCCTGGCTCCCCATTGTGCCTGCCTTCATGGGCTCAGGGCTAAATAACCTGGTCAGGAAGACAAAGCCCACAGTGATGTCTGCCAGGCATCCAGTCCCATTTTCCATGGCCTCTGTTGATCCTGGAGCCAACCTTCAGGCTGGACTCAACAGATTCAGGACGAAAATAGGCGGTTGGCTGGGAAGGCTGGCTTTCCACAAAGTGCTCTTTCCCCCAATGGCCAAAGCAAACGCTGCAGGCTGAGGCTAACAGCCAGCCAGCCGCTCCCGACCTCTGCAGGCCAGCACCAAGGAGGCCCAGAGTCAACAGTGCACGCACAGGTCTGCTATTTCATTCCTCCTTAATTACTCCGACATCAGATTCCCTTCAGTGAATCTGAAAAAACCAAATAGAACTGAAGGCGGCTCTCGCCTCTAGGAAAAAAATCAGAGATCTTCTCCGAACCTCAACTTCAAAGATTCACTCTCTTCAACCTCTCAGGTCACCTTCTGCAGCCTCAGATTAAACTGATTGCTTCTGTTTCCTTAAGGGAAGGAAGGATGTGTGCAGGAATGAGCTAACAGCACCCCGTGTTCTGGCTGGCTCACAGGCCAAACAGAGAAAACAGTCAGACCAATCATTCTTCCTGAATTAGGTAGCCAGTCTCCCCTCACTGTGAGGCAGGTTTGGGTAAGAGCCAGGATTTGGATATTGGGTGAGAAGGAGGGCATGGAGAAAGGAAGAGGGAGAAAGCAAAGGAAAAGGAGAGGAAGGCCAAAGGGAGACTGAAGAAAAACTTGCCTGCTTGGTTTTATTTTGTAGTACTAAGGAATGAACCCAGAGCCTCATAGACACTAGGCAAGTACTCTACCACTGAAATAGATCTCTAGTCCTCTTTTTACTTTTTGTTTTGAAACAGGCTCTAAGTTGCCCACGGTAGCTCGGAACTCAATTTGTAGTCCAGGCAAACCTTAAATAATACTATATAATATTGAATAATATATAAATTCAGTGTACTATATAACAAACATAAAATGTGATCCTCCTGCCTCCGCCTCCCAAGTAGCTGGGATTATAGGCCCAGCAAAGGAAATTTCATATGCTTTATCTAGCACATGAAATCTCTTTGAAAGTAATGACTTGTGGTCAATGAGTGACAGTGCTGGGCGGGGAGCAAACCTAGAAAATGATACTGCATTAGGTATGACATTTTCTTGCTGTCCATGTAGAAACTACTCTTCCAATGAACCTCTTTCTCCAATGATAATAATAGACATTGCACAATAATAACCAACATGTAATTAGTAAGAAATACATTTCCGGTGATGTTTTATTCCTAAACCACCCACCAATACACCCTAGGGTGACATAGACGACTCACAAGGTTATTGCAAGATATTTTAAATTTTTGAAGGAAATATACAGTTCATTTACTAGTACTATTGCATTTTTTATACCTAAGTGCTCAAGAAACATAAACGAGACATAGTTCTTTTCACTTAAGGGTGATAGAAAGAAAATCCCTGAGCAATTGCAGAGCAGTGAGAGTACAATGAACTAAAATAAAATACTGGGTACTCTTGCATAAGCACTACATGTATTACTTTATGTAATCTCCAGCCATTATGAGGTAAGTCCTAATATTGTTTCTATTTCTTAGATAAAGAAACTAAGGCTCCAAACGTTTAAATCATCTTCCCAGGGTACTCAGGCAAATGGTAAGGTGAGAAGCCAGTTACGGGAGACTCCAGAGACTGTGCTCTTAACCTGTTCTCAAGACTGCTTCTGCATACTTAGCTCTAGGCATACTAAAGACATAGGCTTAGAAGAATGTCTTCAGATGACAGAGTGTCTTTGGGCTAGAGAAATACCGGTACTAAAAATAAATACTAAATATAAGCAAAATATTTTAACTACTCAACTGCTTTTGAAAAATTGGGGGGGTAGGTCTCCATGCTTTACATAATCTTACCTTACTTTTTTGTTTTATTAGCATATATTCATTCTACATAGTATTATGGTGGGTTTAGTAAGGACAATTTGTTTAGACATATAAAGCATTCTGATTCTACTCATTTTCCCATAACTTCTCTTTTGTCCTCTCTGTACTCCATCTCTTGTTCTCCTCATCTCCTCCTGCCATCAGTCTCCTTTATGTTTTTATGTTGTAGATATGATCTCATGTATCTAGATAAACTATAGGATTCATCAATGAGATAAGACATGTAATACTTGTCTGGCTCATTTCGCTCAATATGATGATTACAGTCCATTTCCAGCAAACAAAATAACTTTATTCTTCATGGCTGAATAAAGCTCTATTATCCATATGTGCCATATTCTCTTTATCCATTCATCTGCCAACAGACCCTGAGGCTGATCCTGTAACTTGGTTATTTGAATAGTGCCCCATAAACATGGATGGCAAATATCTCTGTGATCAGTTGACTTAGTGTCCTCTGAGTATATAACAAGTGGTGGTACAGATGTTACTCTAAATTTTAATTATCTTGAAGCATTTAAATTCATTTTGTACTATAGTGCAAGAAGCAATATCTTTTTCCTAATGGAATATAAACTAGCCCTTAGTTGCCATTGTTCTTCCCCTAAATGAGGACAAAACTAAGAAACACAAGAGAGAAGACTCAAGAGAACTACAAAGGAAAGGATTCAGTGTCATGGTTGAACCAGTGTGTAGCCTGACCAACCTCTGGGCTTTCCCATCGTGTGAGGGAACTTTTTTTTGTCCATTTAAGTCGAGTTTGCTATAATTTGCAATCAAAACCATCTTTGTGGGAGTTACTTTCCTAAATCCCTGAGCACAATGTTTGGTATGCCCGTGCATATATAAGATCCCAGTATTAGTGTCAGTTATCCACAGAAGACTGATCTGAATCATAAAACATAATATATTACTCCATCCAATGTGTATACATAGGCCATTATGCACATTACTGTAACACATCACAATGACTTACTTACAGTTAATTTTTTAATTATACTATCTCCCACTGTGTAGTAAATCTGTAGTGCCTTATAAAGTGTCAGAAGACCCTCCAAAAACTGAAGTCAAATGTTAATCATTCAGTTCCCCTGCCACTCATGGGCACAATGCTGCCCAGCAAGCCCTATTCTTATTACTGTTTCTGGTGGCTCAAGGACTTGACCTTTCAGCTCTAGGCACATGAAGAATAGCTACAGATGACAAAGTTCAGTCGGCTAGACCAGCATCCAATATTCTATACCACACCTGACAAAGTCAGTGAAAAAATTGCTGGCATGAGCCATGAGCCTCAATGAATCCAGCACATAGGTAGGAAGAATTCTATGATGTCTACCACAAATGTGGTCAACTAATTGCAACCAGAGTACCACAAAGACATTTCCAGGAAGGACCCCCAAAATATGCCCATCCAATTCTCTCTTCTGTCCTAGATCCAAGAATGTAATTGTTTCATACAAATAGAACTGTAACAACTGAAAACTCTGGCCATTTTCATACTCCAATTCCTCTCTAGGCAGTAGCTCCTTCCTTCTAAATGCCCACGTGACTATGCACTTTCTTCTTCTACCACTTATTTTATTGACATGTGACTATCTGTGGTTGTCTATCTTTCTCAGTAGACTTTGAGTTTAAGGACAAGGACTGTGTCTTCTCATCCTCTGCATCCCATTGACCCAGCAGAAAACTTCAAATAGAATAGCTGATCAGAAAATGCTTTTCATTTTTCTAGTAGCTGTGGTTTTTTTTCTTTTTTCTTTTTTCTTTTCTCATTTCTCAGGTGTTGACAAGCATTTTTAGCCTAATAATAATGTCAGAAAAAGTTTAAGTCTATAATAATATAATGTTCAAATACAGATCCAAGGTAAAATTACAGTTTTCAAAGTATGGAATATATAATTCTCTTTAGGTGAAAATTTATTTATTAGTATTATAGAATAATCTTGTTAATACAATGCTTTTTGTGTGTGCACATGTTTGTGAGCATGTCTTTGTGCAAGTATGTTTGCACAAGTATGTGGAAACCAGAGATCAAGGTTAGGGGTCTTTCTCAATTACCCTCCACCTTAGTTTTAGGATAGGGTCGGTCACTCAAGCTAGAGCTCACTGATTCAGCTAACCTGGCTGGCCTACAAGTCCCAGGGCCCACCCTCCTGTCTCTGCCTTCCCAGCTGGGGTCACAGGTATGCCACCACCATGCCTTTTACATGGATGCTGGGGGTCCTAATTCAGGTCCTTTGGCTTGTGCATAAGTACTTTACTGACTGAGCCATCTCCTCCATCACCAGTGCATTTACTGAGCCATCTCCTCAGGTACCAATGATTTTATTTCAAAAAACAAATGGCATAAACTTTCATGAAAACTAGATACCTAATCACTGACACTAAAGGAAAACATTTTAAGGGTCTGTATTTTTAATTTTAGCAGAATCTACTAGATATATTTATTCAATGTAGTGCAAACATCTTCTATATATTTCAACCAGACTGAGAGAATAATATCTGAGATGAGTATTTGCTGAATAATAGCAATGTGTTTGTTGTGTAATTGCAAAATTAAAAACATAATCTTGAGAACTGGTGGTTCTCAAAGAGTGACCCTGGGTCACTGAAATCCTTTTAGAAAATTTACAAGCTCACCCTATTTTCGTGTGAATGCTACAAAGTTGTCTTTTTTGCTAAGTTGAACATACACTAATATGACAGAGGCAGTAGTGGTAAAACCACGGGCCCTTACCATGAGTCCAGGTGGAGAACCAAAATACATTAGTAAGCACTTAAGGACTGTCTCATCTTGTAAAAAAGGCTGAGTTCATTTATGATGTAACTGAAGTGCTTTTGAAAAATCATAACCTTTTTTGCCTTGGCCTAGATGGGGGTTTCTTCAGAGCGCTGCACATTGCCATTGTACAAACAGTTGCACCCGACTCCAACCTGGGTAGATTGCTGTTGTTGTTGCTCTAAGCCTGTTCTCTTTTCTCCATCAGACAGTTCAAAGGATTTTATCCTTCAGCGTCCCTCCTTCGGCAGTGTTCAAAGTTGGCAGAGAGCAGTGGGAATAGTCCAGAATTGCAGGCACCAATAGTCCTAGAACCTGCACTCCAACAGCATTCTTGCAAACCAGAGGCCTTTTTCATTCAGCCACTCTTCAGTTGGTATTAACACCGATGTTTCCAGAGCACCTGCAGGCTGGAGACTAACAGACGTCATCTAGGACCATAGGTGATGACGGAAGAAAGTGGCCTCTGAGTGCCAAACTAAAACCTGCCAAATTCAACCACTTACTGCATTTCATACATGCCCTGGGACTTTTCCATCTTCACATCCTTGCTCTTCCTGGTCTAGAGGTCATAAATGGCTTCTTTCCATTTCTTCTCAGAGTGACTGCTAATTGTCCTTCAAACACAGTCACCTGGCTCAAAATCCACCCACATCGCAGCCTACCCAATGAACCTAGGAGTTGTTGTTTCCTTCTCTTTCATATTCCCTCAAAGCACCTGGGTTCTGGCTCTTCCTATCTTTCTATTATCTGACTAAGTTCAAGTTTCTAACTTACTTACCCTCTCTCCCTGCACACTCATTTCTTGCCTCTAATACCGTATTTGCATATAAAGTGGCCTCCCTGCCACCAGTCTGTCTTTCTATCATACAGGCTTCATTATGCTATTGCCAAAGGCAGCTTTCTAAAATGCAGAGCACTTCTCTGATTTAAAATTTCTCATTGTAGAAGACTGTAAACTTAGTAACATAACAAACCACAGAAACTCAGTGAACTCAACAGAACAGAATCATGAGCCAGGGAGAGATGGAAGAGTAGTATGTTTTGAAACGTAGATTCCCAACAAGACTTGGTTTCCTGAAAATCTGTAATTTTAAAAGCTTCACAGATCAGCCAAGGATGGCAAGTATGTTTCACCTCGTGAATCAATTCAAATTGGCTGCAAGTAGCCATTTGGAGTACTGTGGCATGCTGTGTTGAGGATTGTAAGTCCCATCCAGGCTGAGTGGGAAAGAACATCATGTCTGATTAGCAATTGCTGCCAAGGGCAGGATAGTAATTAAGAGCAGTGGTCGTGCCAGGCATTTACCATACCTACCCTAGAAAAAGCACAACACCTTTGTGCGCTGTTCCATTCGTCATCTGGAAAAACACCCCCTACTCACACTCCCAGTCCTGGAGTCCCTAGAAAACTCTGAATCATCCTCCAAGTTCAATTCGGTGTCTTCTAGTCTGGGAAGCTTTGGCTGACTTTCCACATCATTCCTTCTCATCTGGCCTCTCATAACAATTTGTTCATAAGCAGAATGAACTATGTTCGACATTTCAAAGCTCCTTTTTAATATGGGTAATAGAAATAAATGAATTTTTTTGAGACAGAGTGTCTCTCTGTAATCCAGACTAGCCTTACTCTCATAATTCTGTCTCAGCCTTGTAGGTACTCAAGTTACAGTTGTGTCCCACCATGATTTGCCAATAAACTCATTTAAAAAACTAACTTATATTGCAAACCTTTGTCTATTGCTGTCCTATTCAACACTGGTATACCAGAGTCAGATGCTGTTGCTGTATTCAGCTCTCATCTTACACTAACCCCTCTGCTCAGTGCCTGGCATCTTCAGAATGCTCAGCAAGCATGAAATGAACTGAGAGCAGACTCCACGGAAGGGTATCAGTGGAGGAGGACTCACTCAAGGAGTCTGCAACTATGTCAAAAACATCTTTCCTTGAAGAACTATGGAGATAGTGGATCGGGTCCATGGGTGCAAGTGACCACTTCTGAATGAAGGAATACACAGCATCAGCAACAGGACTGCCTGAAATAGATGCAAAGATCTGCTCTTTCCTCTGTAACACATTCTGTTCCAGCTTCAGTGGCTACCCACTATTCTTATCAGCACTTCCTTTCTATATTTCATAATTTGTATCTCTCTCCCTCTCCCTCTGTGTGTATGTGTGTGTACATATGAGTGCTGTAGCATACTTGTGGAGGTCAGAGAACAACTTTGTAGGAATGCTTTCTCTTCTTCCTCTATGTAGGTTCCAGGGATTGAACATAGGTCATCACATAAGATGTCTTTACCCTCTAAAGCATTTTGCTGGCTCCTAGAGCACTCTTAAGAAATGGGAATCAACAATGAAATCTTCAAAGCTTCCCAGACCTGAAGATCTAGGCCCCAAAGATATACTCATTAACATATTAAATTTTTTAAATTTAGGTGTTTAGGTCTCCTGGACCCATGTACATAAACACAAACAAAGAAAGAGAGAGAAAGAGAGAGGGAGACAGAGAGACAGAGAGAGAGAAGAAGGAGGAGGAGGAGAAGGAAAGAAAGAAAAAAGAGAGAAAGAGAAAGAAAGAAAGAAAGAAAAAAAGAAAGAAAGAAAAAGAAAGGAGAAAAAGAGGCCATGACGTCCTCCTGCAGCTGATGGGAGCAGATGCAGAGACCCACAGCCAAACTTTAGGCAAGAGAGCCCAAATAGTAGATCTCCACTGGATCCCTTCCCTCTGAGCTTGGGGAATCCCATGAAAGAGGGGGCAGAAATATTGTAGGAGCCAGGGGGCTGAGGACACCAGGAGAACATGGCACATAGACTCAACTAAGCCGGGCTCATAGGGAATCACAGAGACTGGACCGGCAATCAGGGAGCCTACGTGGGTCTGTGCCAGGTCCTCTGCATATATGTTTTGGTTATTATCTTGGTGCTTTTGTGGGACTCCCAATAGTGAGAGTGGAGGTGTCTCTGACTCTTTTGCCTGATCTTGGGACCCTTTTCCTCTAACTGGATTGGCTCGTTCACCCTCGATATGAGGATTTGTACCTAGCCTTATTGTATCTTGTTATGCCATGTTCAGTTCATATTCCTGGGAGGCCTGCTCTTTTCTAAGGGAAAACAGAGAAGTGGATCTGAGGGAGAGAGGAGGGGCGTAGGAGTAGAGAGGGAGGGGATTCTGTGGTCAGGATGTATTGTATGAGAGAAGAATAAATTTAATAAATAAATAAAGGAAAACGAGGCTATAAATTTAAAGGAGAGCAAAGAGGGGTATACAGGATGGTTTGGGAGAAGGAAAGAGAAGGGAGAAATTATGTCATTATACTATAATCTTAAAAAATAAAGGAGATAATTTTAAATGTTTATAGTATAATAGATCAAGTGGTTATGAAATACATGTTTCAATATTTATTCGCCTCCAAAATTAGAGAAAACATATTAAGGGAAACTGTGGAAAAACCAAGTTCTTCCCTTCTTATTCAGATAATGCATTGGGCTTTGCCCTATAGTTGAGAAATAATACAGATTTGTATGCGTAGTATAGTATAGCAGGACTAGACTCACATGACTTGAATTCTTATTCTGACTACCCACAACTTGCTGAAATGCCCCCTGGCAATACCCACCGCCCCAAATTCTTACTCTATTATATGATATAAAAAGATAGATCTCTAGGGCGCCCTTCGTACCCCAAGTTCTGTTATTCAGTTAAGATAGGCATGTCTTGCAGTGACGAATATGAATAGAGGAATTGAATCAAATGTGTCCTTCAAGAATGTATAGCCTCATTTATTTATTCATCCAGCTGAATTTCATCTACTGTGCAACAAACACTCTTTTGGAATCTGGAAATGGAGCACTGAAGAAAGCATGAGCTCCATCTCTAAGTCTTTACATTCCAATGGAGGAAGATAGACTAAAATCAAATAAACAAAGTTCTACTATGTCAGTGAGTGCAATGGAAAAGAACAAATGTAATCAAGAAGGAAAGAGTGTCATATGGAATATCATTGCAAGTATGTAGGGTAATGAAGAAAGGCCTTTTTATAAAGTAATATTTGATTAAAGACATGAAAGAATTAAGAGAGCCAGCAATGTACATGTCTGGGGGGAAATAATTCCAAGATGATAAACAAAAAGTAAGAAGTCCTATGAAATAGTAAGCTAGAAGTACTCACAGAGGCTGCTGCAGCTGGAGCAGAGTAACAGAAGAACAATAAAGCAGGAGATGAGGCAGCAGGAAGAGAGGGCACAGAAGACCCTTGTAGGGCATCAGAAAACTGGATTTTATTCAGAGTGAGTCTGAGAACTACTGCAAGGCTTGCTCACAGGAAGCAATATGATATAACTTGTATCTTGAAAGGAATACTCTAGGCCTGGTCTTTAGACTAGAGTGTAAAAAAAAAGCAAGAAGGATTGGAACAAGCTGGCCAGGCACGGCAAATACACACCTTTAATCCCAGCATTGTAGAGGCAGAAGCTGACTGATCTCTGTGAGCTCAAGGCCAGCCTGGTCTATATAGTGAGTTCTGAGACAGCCAGGGCTATGTACAGAGAGACTGTCTCAAAATAGCAAAAAAATAATGTGCTAGATGATTGAAAGAACACAGACATCTATACATGAATCAATGAGCAACTCAAACAATGATAAGGTGATAATATGGAATGATATTGTGGAAGAGAGTTCAAGTACTGTGGTTAGTGGGCAAGACCAAGTGTGTGGGTGTATCTGTCATAGACAGGCAAAGATTCCACCTTTGTCCTAAAGGTGAAGAAGAAAGATCTATAAAATATGACTAGGATGAAGGTACAGGATACAGGGAGGAATAATGTCCAGTTACAAACCAAGTTCATGGTCTACAGCTAGATATCCTAATTCTCAACCCTATGCCCTTCCTGATATAATTCAGATGCCTTGCTTCATCTAGACTTAGATATTCACTTTTCTCAGATGGATCTCATATGTGCCCACAGCTCAAGGACATCATTTAGATTTTCCCATTAATTTTCAAGGACTGTTTCCATGCCAGATAGCCTGATCTGAACTAGGTAAGTTACTTTGTATATTTTTTGCTAGATGAATCCTATTTTGCCAGGCTCAAAATTATGTTCTTCTCTACTTCTTCCTTTTCCTTTGTCTCTATAGTATTTATTGTTCCATCATGTCCATCAATATGATTCTGAAGCCCTATCTATGAGTATAACTCATACATATAACATATCTTATGTCCCTGTCTCATCTTTCTCTTTAGCATTCAGCACCATCTAACACACCGTGATTCACTTTTCTTCGTCTGTCACACCCTCCAGCCACAAAGTAAGCACTGTGCTGGCAGGTAATGGTGTTTTGTTTACCACTCTGTCCTTAGTACCTTCAACAGGGCTCTTCAAATGTTAGTCACCCAGTAAACATTTATTGAATGAACTGACTTGTGACAATACTATTAAGAATACAAGTTCCCATTTTGTTCTGCCATCTGCAGAATGTAGCTTCTAATTCATGGTCTGAATTGCCTAAAGGGAAAAGAAATGGGAAAGTGACAATGCATGGCCCCCAAATTATACCCAGATCTTACACTGGGCAAAACTCTGTCAAACCATCATTTGCTATTATCTCCGGAGAGGCTTGGAGATATTCTTGATCTACACGGCCTTGTATCTAGCTTAAAATGTTCCCTGGTGCAGAATGGAAGAAGTAATAATGAGCAATCAACAGGCTACAGTTCACAAAGGAAATAACATTAATATTTGTGAACATTTTATAAGCCTGATTGTCCTGTCACCTAACCCTTAATATACCCTTAGATGTCAGAGACAGTCTCTCTCCTCAGAAAAATATCATTATCACATTATAACATTATATCCTGCTAATTATGTCATGACTTTAGTAATCGGGACATCTGTAAGTTGCCCATACTGTATTACCTGGCCTAAGTAACATGGCATCTTTAAAAGCCTGATTTGTTGCCTATTGAATAGGAAAGATCTAAGTTTCAAATTCAGTAGGAGAAAGTAGCCAATACATTGCAATGTGAGATTAACCTAGAAACATGATCAAAATAACAGTGAACCTCATGCTAGGCATGCTGTCAGGGACACAGCCCCAAAATATTCTTTGCAGCTACCCCCAAACGGGATTTGCTATTTTCTATACACCAGCTTTTCCATTTATTAGCCTTAGTTACAAATATCCATCCCAGCTACTGGAGAAAAAAATATATCCTACTCTGAAGACTCCAATTGCTCAGGAAATAATCCCAAAAATTGACAAATGGAACCTCATGAAATTAAAAGGAAACACAGCACAAGTGACAAGTGAAAAGACAGCCTCCAGAATGGGAGACAGTCTTTATTAGCCATACATCCGACAGGAGTCATAGCTACAGTATTCTGATAGCTGTTCTTGGTTGTCAACTTTACATCTGAAATTAACTAAAACTCAACTGGCTGGGTATACCTGTGAGAGATTTTTTTTTAACTAAATTATTTGAAGTGGGAAGATCCACTCTTAATCCAGATTGTTTAAGGTGGGAAGATATGTCCTTATTCAGATCTTTTGGGGTGGGAAGATCCACCTTTAATCTTAATCATACTTTCTGATGGCAGCCTATATAAAGGATATAGAAGAAGTAAGCTTGCTCTCTCTCTCTTTGCCTGCTTGAAAATGGACTTGCTAACAAGTCCATTCCTTCACTGGTATTAGAGTCTACTTCTTTGGGATTCTGACAAATACTGAAGCCCAGCTGAGGCATCCAGTTGTGTGGACCAAACAACTACTGGATTCTTTGACCTTTCATTGGTAGACAACCATCATGGGACCACCTGGGCCACACACACACACACACACACTTACATTTACATACACACATACATACATACACACACACACACACACACATATATTCATTTTGTCAGTTCTGTTCCTTTAGAGAACCCTGACTAATGTGAATATACAAAGAAATAAAAAATTAACAAGAAATCAAACAAATCAATCAATAATGAGCTAATAAAATGCCAGTATTCTCACGATATGCAAAATAGATAGCCAATAAAAATATGAAAAATGTCCAACCTCACTAGCCAGCAGAGAAATGAAAATTAAAAGAATATTGAAATTTCATCTCACCCCAGTCAGAATAGCAATCATTAAGAAAACAACAAGAGCTGGGCAGTGGTGGCACACATCTTTAATCCCAGCACTCAGGAGGCAGAGGCAGGTGGATCTCTGTGAGTTCGAGGCCAGGCTGGTCTACAGAGTGAGTTCCAGCACACAGCCAGAGTTACAACAGGGAGACCCTGTCTCAAAAAACAAAGAAAGGAAGGCAGGAAGGAAGGCAGGAAGGCAGGAAGGAAGGCAGGAAGGCAGGAAGGAAGGAAGGGAGGGAGGAAGGGAGGAAGGGAGGAAGGGAGGAAGGGAGGAAAGGAGGGGGAGGAAGGAGAGGAGGGAAGGGAAGGGAAGGGAAGGGAAGGGAAGGGAAGGGAAGGGAAGGGAAGGGAAGGGAAGGGAAGGGAAGGGAAGGGAAGGGAAGGGAAGGGAAGGGAAAGAAAAGACCAAGAAAACTGACAGGATATGGATATAGGTGAACCTTTATACACTGCTGATGGGAATATAAACTAGTCCAGCCATTATGGAAATCAGTGTGCTTCTTCAAAACATTAACAATAGATCTACTATATGGCCATGCTATATATATATACCACTCCTGGGTACTTCCCCAAAGGACTCCATGTCAACATTGTCACTGTAAATGGAAGAAATTACGACACATGGGAATAATAACTGACTCGCCTAAGTTAGTGCAAGTTAGCGGCAGACCCAGAACTAAACTCAGGTCTTCTGTCTCCACCCACTGCCCACTAGCTAGAAACTCTGTCCAAGGGTACATGCTCTTTCATCAGAAGATGACTTCTTGTTGGAAGCTGGTCAATAAAAGAAATGCAACCAGCTGCAAGTAAGGATTCACCCAGCAGCAGCCGGTTCTATGAACTCCTCTTCTCCACCCCCACACCAATCCCAGAAGCTCAATTCTAGGCCTGAAAAAATACAAGCATCAGCCAGGCTGTGAGGGTGCAGTACAGAATATGAGCCCCTCTTCTTCCCCTTCCCCTCTAGATCCCTGAAGCTTGAGCCTTGGAAAAGCCACAGACTTTAGGGAGGAGGCTGCCCCGTGACAGCTGCAGGCAGGTTATTCCAGAGAACGTTGAGATGGCAGGAATATTTTCCAGTTGAAATCAACCCAATTCTCTTTGCATTTGAGTCTCGGGAGCATTCATGATGAAAATCTAGACAGCATGACATTGTATGAACTCTGAAAGCCAGGCTGATGCTACTCTGGCTGGTGTTGCCTTTGGCTCACACTGAAGACCTAGTCAGAGCCCTGAAAAGGTTTGGCCAAAGCAGCTTTAGCCAAAGACCCTGTGCCATCCATATTTCACAGGCCTCTGAGTGTAGTGCTGGCCTGTTCTCAGAGAAAGTGAGTGACTTTTTATACTTTTGCTCAAGGAAGATCTGGGGCTGTGGGTATCACCACTTGGTGTAGCACAATAGGAAGTGGTTGGCTGAATCTTTATTTTAGCTGCCAAATCAAGAGAAAAGATGACCAAAAGAAAGCCTGGGAGACTGCAGATAAAGGGGATTCATTCTCTCCCAGAGTGCTACTGGTATCAGACATGGCCAAGGGATTCCGCACCAAGATTGGGGGTGGGGGGGAAACATCATCTTAAAGGAGGGATTCTGGACTGGAAGTGAAGAGAAATATGGTCTCCTGATTTTCTTCCATAATCCAGCCTGGACCCTCTCTGAACTATGTATGCTCATAAAAATGGCCACCCTTGGGGATGGAGAGATGGAAATGGTCGGTGGTTAAAAGCAAATCAGATCCCAGCTCCCGCATGGCTGGAGAGGGTAGCACACAATTCCCTTTAACTTCAGCTTCAGGGAATCTCACTCCCTTTTCTGGCTTTCTCGAGCACCTGCACTCATGTGCACGTACATACAGTTGAAATATTTTTAAGTTAAATGGCCTTGCTTACCCCAATTGCACAAGTGGAAGCCTGGACTATGAGCTGGATGCCAGTAGAAGTAGACTGTGCCACTCACTGGCTGCCTGAAAACTAACTAACCCCCTAACTAACCGCTTGCACTGGTCTTCAGCTTCATCACATTAATCTACAATGATAATAAGCCCTGCCTACCTCATAAAGCATATTAGTTACTTTTTATTGCTCTGACAAAAAAGTATAACTATAAGCAACTTGTAGAAGGATGGGTTTATTTGAGCTTACAGTTCCAGAGGGCTAAGAGTCTCACCATCAATGCAGGGAAGTGCTGCAGAGAGCACCAGGCTTCATGGCAGGAACACCTGACAGCTCACATCTCTCATCACAAGCAGCAAGCAGAAAGAGTACACTGAAAATGGCTTTTGATACCCCAAAGCCCAGCCACAGTGACATACTTTCTCTTGCAATGCAACACCTCCTAAACCTACCCAAACAGTGTCACCACCTGGGTATCAAGTATTTAGATGCCTGAGACTATGGTAGACATCTCATTTAAACTTTTGTGAGAAGCAAATGAAATGATGGGTACAGGTAGCTTTTAAATCCGTAAACTATAAGGCCCTTTGGTGTAGCTAGGGTCTTGGGAGCAGCCTAAGTGATACAACTGACGTGGGGATGTGTACAAGGAGACTCCCTAGACCTGGGATTTTGTGAGATGGAAGATGGAAGATCCACGTTGTCTCTAAATGGTGGGCCCTGGGTCTGTAACACATAGAAAGATGAGTGCAGAAGAAATCTAGTCAGCAGAGAAAAGCACTGTGCTTTCACTAGGTCTTCTTTGAGTGGCATATAGGTTGAGCTTTGCCATTTTCTAGGGCTAGAATGGCTCCAGCTCCCAAATATCATCATCACTAATGGCTAATATCCCATAGGAAATGCTGGGTTGTTAAGCTAAGTCATCTCTTCTGTTAGAAACATAGGTGTACTCACGGCATAGGAAGAGGTATGGGTCTGTAGCATTTGTTCCCTGTTGTAAAGCTTTCTTCTTAGTGCATGGCTCCCTCCAAGCCCTGTCCCATTCCACTCCACCAGGTATTATTGCACTGCTCTATTACTATTACAGTAGCCTACTAAATTGCAAGTAGTGCCAGAACTTAGCTCCAGAACCTTCAGCAGCATCCCATTCCCAGAAGGAAAAAAATCCAAAAAGCTTCAACCTGGCATTCCAGATTCTGAATCATCTTGCTCTAGCCTGCTTCCAGCTGTGCCTTAAATGAATGCCATCTGTGTTTTGGCTAAACTTCTCTGTTCCAGAAGCTACAGAGAGAACATGCATTACATGGAGAATACACTGCACTAGGAGTCCAGAGAACTGGCTCCAGTCCCAGCTCTTACATTAACTTTCTTGGTGATCTTGTCTAAGTCATGTATTTGACCATAATGTCTACAATGATGCAATTACTAGAGAAGTATACTAAATCTATTTGCTAGTAAGTTAAAGTGTAGGTATCTTTAAATCTCTCTGTGTATCTGTATGTGTGAGTACAAGACAATGTTGAATAAAAGTTCTTGCCTTCCACTTTGAGACAGTGTCTCTTGGTCACCACTTCATATGCCAGACCAGCTAGCCCTGAGCTTCTAGGCATTCTTCTGCCCCCACGCCCCATCCCATCAGAGGGGTATTGGATTCACAGACATATGCCACTGTAACCAACTTTACGTGGGTCCTGGGGAACCAAACTCACTTCTTCACACTTGCATAGCAAGTGCTTTACCCACTGAGCCATCTCATTTATTTGGATGACTTAAATCTTGAGATCTTTTAAAAATCTTTTAAAAATCTTTTTGAAAATTTCATATCTGAGTGCTATATTTACATGAGTCTCCCTCTTCTCCGTCCAATTTATGGCTTTTCCTTCATAATTTTTAATCATAATTTTTACATATACATATGCAAATTTATAAATACTAGAACATATTCCAGATCATCTCTACATTGTCACTTTTTTTTCCTATATGCTTTCTAAGCGAGAAGGACATTACTTAAGTTATAACCAGTATACATAGAATCACCCAGAGTCCTAGATAAACATGAAGAGTCTTCTGGTTTTAATTCTATGCAAGCTAAAGTCACATGATAATTATTCTGTTTTTGTCTTTCCTTTATATTCATGCTTCTTAAGGTCATTTAACGTTCCTGGAAAATGTCTGAGTCTCCCCAGTTTAAGAAATCACCACATTCTAATATTAAGACTTCTTTCCACAGGAGGACTGGGCCCCAACCTCCTGGCCTAGTGAGCTTTCCTTCATGCTGCTATTTCTAACAATGGCCGTGCCCAATCTCTGGTTCTTTGTAAGAGTCACCTTGTGATTTCCCTGTTAACCATCTAGAACAGTGAGCCTTACCTAACTTATCTACTCACACAATTAATAAGTTCCTGAGGGTCTCTGTCTGTCTTCCAGGATTTGACAGAAATTTTATATCCCTGAAATATATAGAACGCCATTTTAAATATGTTCTCTATCCGTTATCACATACAATAAGGGAATCAAAGTTGGAAAGGCTTCACATGATTCCCATCCAATGATTCCTTTTGCCTGGAAAGTTTCTCGAAGGCCCACAATGCCTGATTTGCAGGATCTAGGATGATGCCTGTGAATTGGCATTTCTGAATTCCCACGTGATATTGCTGGTGATGATCTAAGCATCATGTTTGAAGAACTGCTTACCTAATCTGATCTTTACCTTACCTAATTACCTAATATATCACTTTATAAATAAAGAAAACAGGGACCAACCAGCAAAAGAAAGAGACTTGTCTAAGGTTACCCTAAAAGTCAGTGACCACGCTGTGGCTCCTGACTTCTAAGCCATAGCACTTTCTTCCCCATCACAACTAAAACTGCTCCCCTTCTTTCTTGCCTCCCAAGAGTACAGTGAAGATAAAGTGAACATTGTCTGGAAAAGCCCTTTGGGTCCTGCATAGTTAAGATGCTCATAACCAGGTGGCAGTGTTATGGCTCTGCAGAGACATCTGATTCCAATTAGGGTTCTTCTTGCTGCCTAGACTCATATTTAGATGATCCTCTTTGCCTCCACCCTCTCTCCCAGCTGTGTCTGCAACAAAAAGCCACCCTTCTTGGCCCAGAGCCAGCTGGGGTCACTGTTACTAGCTGTGCCTTCCCTGAGGCTGTGTGCAGATGGAAAGGCCTAGTACAACCAAGGGGGTTGATGAGGTGCCTAGCTTGCTTCAAGCAGAGCTCCAAATGGGACTAAAGCTCAGGTTCCACCTCTGACCTGTACATACCCCCAACCAAGAGAAGCCTAGAAACCACAGGCCATATACAAGTCCTGTTGGAAATGGAGGAAGCCCTATATGCATGCATCCCACCATGCACCAGATCACATGTGCAAGAAGCCTATGCAGGAGTCACACCATATACAGGGTTTACTGACCTATGGATCACGGGTGGAATTCTGTCTGTGTCCTGCTTTTGTACTTCAGATGATCTAGGGAAGCTTTTTGACATAGTTAATGAAATTTCAGAAGCAATAGGAGGAGGTTATTACTTTCATTGCTACCTCATAACTGTAATTTTCCTACTGTTATGAATCTTAATGTGAATATCTGACATGCAGATAGTCTTAGGTGACCCTTGTGAAAGGGTCATTTGACTCCAAAAGGGATCAAGACCCACAAGTTGAGAACCACTATACTAGGCACATGAAGATGTTACCCCCTCCTGTAAGATTTCTGGGCAGAGGGACATTTTTAGGCATGGTATAGCTACTTCTACTCCTGTAATAGCTCACTCATATTCCTGCAAGTAATGCCAATTAAACTCATTGGCTCACCAACTTAGTCTTCTGTGGAATCATTTCTTTGATCTGTTATTGAGGTCCTATTTATGTGTGGACATTTGTTCTTGCCTCTCCAAGAAAAGTCAACACTATATCAGAAAATGAGAGTTTACATGTCAACATTCCACAAGCAAAGCAGGTAAAGTTGGTGATAACCATAATAATGGCAATTATCATTTACATGGCTTATCACTTTACAAAGTGTGTTTACATACCTAGCATCCTAAGAGCACATACTAGTAGTACTTTGCCAGTTCCACTAATATAAATTCTTTAAGGCAAAGCATGCCAGAATTCAACATTACCCCATCTGGCCCTGTCATACACATGACTCCAAGCTATGTGGATGACTTTACCCTCAGAAAGTAATGAACCAGTGGCCTAGTTGTTCCAGTATATCATGCTTGGTGGTAGAATGTCAACCCAATGGGGGTTGGGTGCAAAAGTGCTTCTTCTCAGAACATAAGTCCAGCCTCCACGGCTTCCCAGCTCCTTGGAAAACCAGGGCCGGAGAAGTTTCACACAATTTTCTCTTCTTTACACTTAGTGTCACATTTATCTCATCAGCCCCGATGGCTTAAAATGCCATCTGTTTGCCAAAGACTCCCAAATTATATTTCCAGCCATAACTATGTCTCAGATTCCAGACTAATATATCCAATTACCTATTCAACATCTCCATTCAGTTGTCAAATAGAATTCTCAAATTCATCATATCAAAAACTAAACCCCATGTCTCCTCTACCTTCCAAATACCTACAGGGAAGAGGTAACAACTGCTTAGAGACTACTTGGACCAATCCAAAGAGTGGAAGAATCTGGAAAACACAGCAATGAATAAGAAGTCTCCTGTATTATACAAGCCAAGTTCTTCTTAAAGAGGGAAGAAGCTAGCCTTTAATTATCTCTTTCCCCCTTTTCCTACCAGAGCATTCCAGGAAAGCACAAAATCAATTAATCTCTAAAGTAGCATTAAATTAAAAGCAAATGCAAAAGTGTTTTGCTCCTTCTAAATTGACGATGAGGGTAATTGAAAAAAAAAGAGGTAAAACAGTCTAGAGATTAATTATCTCTAGGAGTAGAAGGTGGCAAGATAGAAATGGAAGTAAGAGATAAGAGTTGTAACAGTACACCTACTCTGGTGGCTCAACAAGGAATACACATAGGCATATTCATACATGCAAACCCTGCCAGACCTCAGCAGAGGGAACCACCTGGCAAATGCCATCCATACTGGACAGTGGAACCCTGAGCATCTGAGCTCAGGTGTTTTTATTGATACAGAACTTCACAGGTGTTCTGCTGATAGCATGTGCAGATAATGACCAATCAAACATCCCCCACATAAATCCAACATCTGTAGACAATACTAAACGCCAAGGCCTAGACATCCCCTCACCCAACAGTAAACAAATAATTATTTTATACATCACTAAAAATAAACTTCTACAACAGAGAGTCAGCACGAACAGGAAGCAATTAGAAGAGAGGAAAGTGGGAATAAATACTCCCTATGAGCCCATTCATCTAGGGATTTTGGCCTAAGGCAATCTCCAAAACATCCAAATTGGGATCTTAGGAGGCTAATGGACCTTTCCCTTCACTCAAAACTCCAGGCCCTTACCCTTTATGATGATCATCTGCCAATACTCTGGTCCAAACTGAAATTGTATTCTTCTTGAACCATATCCCAACGTTTTTGAGCTTCCCCAGCCACGATGTTCCCATTTTCAATGTGGCAGTATAGATGCACAGAAAGTACTGGCCCCGAGGCACAGGAACTAGGTTCCAGACCCAAAGGCTTCAAAAATTCTATGAAAGCTACTCCCACCCTCAGCTCAGACTTCAGTAGGATCACATTCAAAAGAAAAGGATTTACAGGCAACTAAGGAGAGGGAGAAATAGTCTTCTCCAGGAAAGAGCACACCAATTAGTTATTCAATACCAAATAGTCTGCCCTGAAATCATACAGACAAGTAACATTATACAGACTGAGCAGTTTATATTCAGAAATATATATGTATACATATATATGCATTAACAATTAATTTTAAAAGAGGACCTGATTGGAAGGAGAGCAAGGTAGAATATATGGGAGGATTTGGAGGGAGGAGAGGGAAAGGAGAAATGATGTAATTATATTAGAATCTCAAAAAGAAAAGAAAAACAAGAGGACATTGGGATGTCTGTTTCCAAAGCAACCTCAGATCTCAGTGTCCACTACAGGCCTCCATCACTTTTGCTAGCTGCATGCTACTCCAGCAAAAGCACACAACAATGAAGCTTCTGTGCCTATAGTCCATCAATAAGGCCTAGAAAGAGAGAACTACCAGCTAACCCCCACTCCTGTTTGGATAATAAAATGAAGGTTTAAGACAAAGGGAAAAAATATAACCTCGCAGGGGATAAAAAGGATCAAACAAATGGATGTGCCAAAGCCCCAAAGCAACCTACTAGAATAAGTCTTAGAATGATAGTCAGGAGTCCTGCTAGTACTCCCTCTACAGCTAACCAGTTGTGTGCCCATGGGCAGTTCCTGCTTAGAATGTTTCTGATTTCAGAAATAAATGAACTGATTTGTACATAACTCTCCTGTCCCCTACTGATAACTCTCTAGGGAAAGTGCTTCTCAGCTGCCCTGGCTACTCTGAGCTTGTGCTCTTGATGTGGTCATGAATGAGTCTGGGGAAGCCTCAAAAATCAAGTGGAACATATCTGTAATCTGAACACTTGGGGAGCATAGGCAGGAGGATAATGAGTTTGAAGCCAGTATGGACTACAAAATGTGTTCCAAGTCAGTCTTGATACATAGTGAGATTCTGTCTACACACACACACACAGCAGAGATGACTGAACTGATGAGAGTACAGTAAGGAGCTGCTGATGACTTTTGCACAAGGAATATGACAAAACAGATATTACTGTGGTGAGAGTAAAGGCATGAGGTGGAATGACAGTGAATTCCATATGTCTGCCTGTGCTGAGGGGGAAGAAGGAACAGGGAGCACCTAGGTGGGTCATAGTGAGACCCAGACAGAGCTTCTAGCCAATTTCATTAAGCAAAATGTAACAGGCTCTTGTTAACGTCATTCAAACCCAAGTTAAGCCCTGAAGACTGGCAGGAGGCTCTGGAAGGGTCTCTGAGGAGTCCCATGCACACAGGAGCACAGAGAGCAGAGTAATCAGAGGAGAAAAGAAGAGGGCAGGGGTGGGAAGTGTTGCCAATGACAATGGGTCTACTACCCTTGGTGACCTGGTACCATTTAGGATGAGGGAGTGAGAACAGCAGGATGCAATCCCTAACTGTAGTGTGGCATACCTCAGGAAGCAGCTCAGGGATGGCCCCTGTACACATGACCCTGGTAGCTCTTAGTGCTTCCCCACAGCAGGAGAAAACCAACCTTCCCAACTATCTGTGCAGAAGCCAAGCAACCAAGAGGCTCCTGAAGAAACAACTTAGAAGGCATAAAAGGGTGCTGGGTATGGCCAGACACAGTGACCAGCAAACGTTTTGGAATGCTGCTTCACAGTGGGTGTGGCCTAGTATTGTCAAACAAGGCAGGGAAAAGCCTGGTTTGGTTTTGGCTTGACTTTAGAGGGGGCAATAAGTGCCCACAAACAGCTGGTTATGAAAACACACACACACACACACACACACACACACACACACACACACACACACACACATCCCCTCTGGAAAATCATGGACTTTAGCACATTCCCCAGAATGACATCAACCAGGGAATGGTGCCAAAAATGTGACTTTCACATTTCTGCAGCAACAGACGATTTCCTCTCCCCATTTGGCTTTTTTCTTATATGTATAAATAAAGGAGCCAGTCAATCGTTCAAAAACTATGAACATCTTAAGCACTTCCAGGCTTTGCAAGTAGTAATTATTAATAGAAGCAAGTGACCATGCCTCTCAGAAATGTTATTTCACATAGCCCTTTTCTGGTTCCTTAAAGGAGATTTATATATGAGGCCATGCTGAACTGAAATAATAAGAGTTGACACAATGACCACACCAAAATGGATTTTTCCCCACTTGATTTATATCACCAAGCTTACACATGAATGTTCCATTTGGTCTGCCCAAAGACTCTTAAGTCTGAGGACAGGAGACTGGAGGTCACCCAGCCCAGGGTGACTGAGAATCCACCAGGGCAAAAGAAGGCGAATGAAAACATCAGGGAAGCCCAGCTGTGTTAATGGCTTGCTGTCCTTCAGGCTTACCCAGAGGTCACTGCAAAGTCTAATGACTAAGAGAAACTCACTGTGCACTTCATGCCTTCAACTTCTGTCCCCTTATCTTTACCTCCCTGTTTCATCTGGCTTTCTTTCTGGGACATAACATTCCTTTAAACAGTGGAAATGATATGTGTTGTCTTCCTCCACTACCTGGACTCTCCACCAATCCTACCAACCAGGAAGCATCAGCCTTCCCAATGTAAGTGAGATGTAGAAATTGACTAGATACAATAACTCAAATTTGTGTCATAGGCTTTTCAGTGTGAGTTATAGCTGGGGTTATAAAGGGAACTGAGGCCCTAAAGTGTTTCTCTCTAATCAAATTTGGAGGGAAGGGGTTCTGATTGAACTGTAACTTCATAGGCTACTTACTAGTCTCTGATGGTTCTTCTTGATTGTCAGTGTGGCAGGATCTAGCATCACTAAGAGAAAAGCCTCTGGGAAGGTCTGTGAGAACATTTCCAAGAAGGATTAAACTGAGAAGATCCTTCCAGGGTGGATAGCCCCTTAATGGGTGACCCAAACATATGAAAAGACCCAAGGAAAAGGCAGTGCTGCTTATCTGCTGGTGAGTGTTCTCTTCTTCCTGCTACTGCTGTTGCTACTGCTATTATTGCCACTGCCCCCCAGGAGGAATCCTCCAGATTGGGACTATCAATGCATCCAGCTTCATGGACTGAGCACTACCAGGTTCTCAGCCTCTTCAGTGTGCAGATGGCCACCATTGTTAGACTACCCAGCCATTATCAGGTGCAAGTAATTCTAGTGAGTTCAGTTTATAAAATACATACTTTCTATCCATTCTATTCCCTAGAGAAGATTGCCTAATATGCATGTAGTCCATATTTTCTATGAATCCTTTCTTGTTGCTCAAAGATCTCACTCTCCAGCTCTAGTTATCTAGCTACCTAGCTAATAGAGGGTTTCCTCATTCCAGAAGGTGGCAATAGAGATGTTGAAATAGAAGTCTCTGTCTATTGCTACCAGAATGAATTTTAACTTAACAACAGGTAGGTTTGCAAATGCAAGCTAACAGTTTCTCTGAGCAGTGATATTAAGAGAAGGTCCAATTAAGCAGGGCCAGTTCTCCAACTGCTCTGACTTCAGGGGGCAGATTAAATGACTAGTTTTCAGCCGGCATCGCTTAATCTGTAACTCCAGTACTTGGGAGATTAAAGCAGGAGGATTGCCACAAGTTCAAGGCTAACCTGAACTACATAATGAATAGCAGGCTGACCTAGACTACAGTGTGAGACCCTGTCTTAGATAGATAAATAGATAAATAGATAGATAGATAGATAGGTAGATAGGTAGATAGGTAGATAGGTAAATAGATAGATAGATAGATAGATAGATAGATAGATAGATAGATAGATAGATAGATAGATCCATTTCCTCTTAACACTTTGGTGAGATGTTAATGATGTTGAAAAAGTATAAGATAGTCTTTCCAAAATTGTTTAAGGCTCCTAAAACATCATTGGGTCCTTGGGTCCTGCTAGCACTATCAGCTCTAATATGTACTGATTTTAATGTGAGACCACCAAGATAACCCCTGGATGGAGTTTGGAAAAAATACAATTGATTAAAATATGCATTTGAAAAATTATATGAAGAATTGCAATTAGCTCAATCACTCATTGCTATTGTGAATATGATCTAGATATGTCCCTCTAAAGTTCACTGCTGGAAGCTTGGTCCCCAGTGATACAGTGTTGAGGTTGTGGAATTCAAAGAAGTGGGGTCTAGTATAAGGTAATTAAGTCATGGGTGCATGATTTCCAGAAGAGATTAATGCTGGCCGTTCGTAGTAAGTTCTTATTAGAGTACTTGTTATAAAAGGCCATCCCAATCACTTGACCAGTTATATGCATTGCTAGTCCCCATTCTTTTTTTTTTTGCCATATTGTGACATAGTTAGTGGGAACTCAGAGACTGGACATAGGAGGCCACCTAATCTTGACCTTTCAGCTTCCAAAACTATAAGCTACACAAATCTCTTTTCTTTAAAAAGGACCAAGTCCACAGTATTTCATTATAGCAACAAACTGGACTGATAAAATTCCTTAACACAAATTAAGTCATGTAACTGAACATTAAGTACACAGAGTCAAACAGGACTTGAAAAAAATTCCATTGATGTATGTGCCATCCTTCTTGACAATCCGTTTCCTAATCTATAAAGTTGGACTGATAATTACACCAAATTTATCAATTTATTGCAAAGACTAAATGAAACAAGACCCTGTACATATAAACCAGTCAGTATAGTACTTGACATAGGGTGAGCAACCTATCAATAGTAACAGTTTATATTATTATCATTAAGACTCAGAATTCATAAAGCAGAAACCATATTTGCACATGTTAAATATCAGATCCCAGATGTCATCAATCTCTCTGTATATGGTGCCTGTTTATGAGTAGAAATCATCTTACAAGGTCACAAATAACAGTGCTAGCCACCAGAGCATTATCTCTTTAACACTGGTAGTAATAAAAGGTTAATCAAGCAGGTCAAGGCAGTTACTATACTGCAGGTCTAGTAGTTTTTTACAGCAAGATTACCTTTTATTTTAATGGAAATAACAAGTTCCTAAATAAAAGGACATGAATGAAAGATGTCATAGCATAGGTTGATTGTAAGGAAGGACTTTATCATGTCTAGTTTCAGTCAAGTTGGGGTGTTGTTGTTGGGGTGGGGGCAGTGCTGTTGCTGTTATTTTTAGTTTCGGATATTGTTTATTTGGTTGGCTGGTTTTGTTCTGGTAATACATACTTTTCTGGAATATAAACTCTCCTGCATCATTAATTTATTCTGCTTTAATAATCTCTATCAGTATACAAAACAAACAACTTGATTTCTCAAGACCTATTATCCTTCCTTCTCTGTATCCGTCCAAATTCTCTGTTCTTTATCAATGGAAAATAAAATATTGTCTATAGTCATTAGCTCCACTTCCTTACATCTGCTTCTGAATTCATTCAAAATGGGCTTATAGTAATAAAATCTCACCAAAATTCTTTCATTGAGCTCATCTGGCATTCATATTACTTAATACAGTAGAAGTATCTGTGTCTTCATCTTACTCAGGTATGAATCCACACTCAACTTTATTAATCCTCTTTCTTGAAACACTTCTTTCTCTTATCTTTCTCTGGATCCCTTCTTATCTCTCCGGGCCCTCCTCACCTTTCCTTACTACTTTATGTCCCAGGACTCCTTTCCTTTTCATTTATATACTCTCATGTGAAAATTTAACTTGGTCTCATAGATTTTACACAGACCACCTACATGCACTGAGTGCCATCATTTTAAATGCATTTCTCAATTCAAAATCAGCATATCCAACTACATAATTGACCTCATCCCTTGCATGTTCAATTGGCATTTGAAACTTGATGAGTCAAAAGAAGTTCCTGGTCCATGCATGAACACATATGACCCTTAAACTCTTTTCCACCTCAGGAAACAAGCCTCACAATGAAGTCTTTCTTGATACTTCTCCTTTCCTGTGGCCTTATATCCAGTTTATCCTATCTTCATACTAATTCCTCCTCCCTACCTCCATCCACTTTCACATCCACTGATAACACTACATTCCAATTGCTTCCCTTCCTCCCAGCCCCCTCTCTGCTAGCATGTAAATCAGTGGCTTTCATTATTTCTCTTGACCTATTTACCACCACAGCATCCTGGATAAACCATCCATCTTCCAAGTACAGCAAGAGTCATTCTTTTAAAATGCAAGTTAGATCATTGAATTTCCCCCAAAGACACCCAATAGCTTTATACTATTACTCTCAGAATAAAAGTGAAACACTTTTATCACACACCACTAGTTACTATATGATCTGTCCCTACCTACATTTCGGCCCATAGCATTCCCTCTTTATCACTATACTTTAATCATGATGTCCTCTCTGTCCCACTGATGTAGCACACCTGTATTTCTTCTATGAATGCTTTTCTTACAGATTCTACTCGGCTGAATTATCAGCTTAATGTCACCAAGTGTTATTCTATATCATACATAACATTTTATGCCTTTTGCTTTTAACACTTTCATTACCTAATATTTTCTTGTTGCTTTATTATCTCAACTTCCATACTAAACTACACTGTAAGCTATACAAGAATAGGAAACTTGGGACTGGAGAGAGAGATAGCTTGGTGGTTAAGAGCACTGGCCTCTCTTCCAAAGGACATAGGTTCATCTCCCAGCACCCACATGGCGGCTCTCAACCACCTGTAACTCCAGTTCCAGGGGATTCAATGCCCTCTTCTGGCCTCCATAGGCACCGCATAAATGTGGTGCATATACATTTATACAGGTAAAAACTTCATACACATAAAGTAAAAATAAAATTGTTTTTATTTTTTTAATTTATTTTTTGCTTGTTTTGTTTTTGTTTTTTTCAAGACAGGGTTTCTCTGTTATAACTCTGTCTGTCCTAAACTTACTTTGTAGACCAGGCTGCCTCAAACTCACAGAGATCTGCCTGCCTTTGTTTCTGGAGTGCTGGGATTATAGGCATGCACCACCACCATCTGGTATAAGATTTTTTTAAAAGAAGAATAAAGAACTTGTCAATATTGCTTAAAATTGTGTTTCTTGTCACTAAAATAGTGTTTAACACTGAGAAATGTCATTGAAGCCAGAAATTTATTTTTTCAGACATAATTCTATGTCCTGTAATAGACCCTAGAATATATTAAATACTGAATATTCAAAAATGAATAATAGGAAATCTATCTTGATAGATATGTGTCTATGTTAAAACTAGCTAAGCTCTCATTCATACCAATCATTTCTCTTCAGTAATATAATGCATGAAATGCAAGCTTTTAAAAGTTCATATGATCAAAACAGAAAGTAATTCCATGGTAACTGTTACAAAAACACCCAACATAACCTAAAGGAGGATGATTTGTTTGACTCATATTTATAGAGATTTCATGGACTAGTGGCAGGAATAAGAAAGGGAGGATGGAACCTGGAGTCAGTTATGATCTTCTAAGTTACACTTCTAGTAACCTACTTCCTCCCTTTAATCCTGACCTCTTAATGTATGTGCCACCTCACAAAATAGTGTTATTAGCTGGGGACCAAGCATTCAGTATATGATCCTATCTGGGAACACTTCTTATTCAAACCATAACATTCTTCCTTTGGCCCCCCCAAACGTCTAGGGCCATCTCATAGGACCAAATGCATTCGATTCAAGAATCCCTGCATTATTAACAGTTCCAATAGTACCAAAAAAGTTTAAGTCCAATTTTTCCCAATACTCAAGGCAAGCTCTTAATCATGAGCACCATAAAAATAAAAATAAACAAACTATGTACTTCAAACATATGATGACTAAACATTCTTATTCTAAAAGGAGAAAAAAGGGGGAGAATGAAGAAGGATAGAAGGATCAAAGAAAAACAAGACTGAAACCCAGCAAAGCAAAGATTAAATCTTGCAGCACCATGTGTGGTATTGTGGAATATGATGTTAAAATGTGAACTTTAAGGTGCTGGACCACCACATCTCTTTAATATTGCTGTTTTCAGATCACATGACCTCTCTATTGAGTTGGCTATACTCATTGTATGCAGTTTTCCTTTGCAGACAGTCTACATTTCTGACATTTTCTATATCCTAGTGTCTCCATTATATCTTAGACTTTATTCTCATAACTTTATCTGTCACCCAAAGATTGCCAACTATCCAAAGTCTAGCCTCTGAAACCATCCTTTGAAACATGAGTGGAAGCCTCCATGACCCCATAGTTCTTGCATTTTGCATACCTACAAAAGAAGAATCAGTTAGATGTTGCCAAGGTCTCTTGCCTCCTCACACAGCTGAAGTGATGTCTTGAGTTAAAAGATCAGAGCTGTATGCTCTTCTTATGGTTTTGTCAAATTTTTTAGAACCTCTTAATATAATCGCTGACTCTCAATACACAGAAAGGGTTGTTTTACATATAGAAACTGCTGAGCTTATTCTGTATGACTGAGAATTAACCTTGCTATCTAAGCAACAGCAACAGACAATTAGAAGTAGAAATCATCCATTATATATCACCCATATTCACTCTCATACGGGTTTGCACAAGGAAATGATAAGATTGACCAATTATTAATAGGAAATGTGTTAGAAGCCTCAGAATTTCATAAAACGCACCATGTCAACAGAAAAAGTTTAAAAAGAAATTTTTTTATCACTTGGCAATGGGCCGAGGAAATTATAAAGAATTTCCTTAATTGTTCTTTGTATAACCAAGTTCCGTTACCCACTGGAAGTAACAGTAAGGGTACCCAAAGAAATGAAATTTGACAAATTGATGTATTTCACTTTACAGATTTTGGAAAATTAAAGTTTGTGCATTATACAATTGATACCTATTCAGAGTTTCAATGGGAAACTGCTTTAAATTCTGAAAAGGCTGATTACATATTTATTAGAAGTAATGGCTATCATGGGAATAACTTTACAGATGAAGACAGACAATGCTCCAGCATATGTCTCTAGTAAAATGAAACAGTTTTTTTTTTTTACCTATTTTAATATAAAACATATTACAGGTATACCACACAATCCTACAGGACAAGCAGATATAAAAAGATCCAATCATACATTAAATGAAATGTTTCATAAACAAAAAGGGGAAATGAAAACCCCTAGAGATAGAGATTGATTGCATAATGCCTTACTGACTTTAAATTTTTTGAATGTCAGTAAAACAGGCACAGCAGCAGCTGAGAGACACTCACTGAATTATAGAAAAAAACTGCTGAACTAGATCAGCCTGTATACTTTAAAGATGTGTTAACCTCAGAATTGAAACCAGGGAAAGTGCTGTGCTGGATAAAAGGGCTTTGCCTTTGTTTCTGCAGGAGAAGAGAAGCTGTGGGTATCATCAGGATTAATAAAAATTCAATCTGAATATAAATCTTCTGAATTCCACATGCTGACATGGAGATAGCAACCCAAGGAAGGAAGAGACAGAGAAAGACAGATGCAGGTAACACCAAAAGCTGTTCCCCCTACGTAGGGACAGCTCAAAAGGCTGGCTAAGGAAGGAGAAGCGACAGTTCATCAGATTCGAAAACCTTTAAATGCTACACTGTTTAGATCAATCATACTCCAGGGCAGGCTCCATGCCCCAGGAGTATTGGGCAACATAAAACAGACTCCATGTTTTTATTTGTGTGCTTTTTGTTTTGGCATTTTTTTTGTCTTACTGGTTTTTTTGTTTTGTTTTTTAATCTTTGTTTTGTTTTAGGGTTTCTTTGAGGGGAGAAAGAGAAAACATAAAATTGGTTGGGTATGGAGGTAAGGAGGATCCAGGAGGTATTGGGGAGGGGAAATAATATGATTAAAATATAAAAAATAAAATTAAAAACCAAAAAGTCATCTGTAGCAGAAAATAAATATTCAAGGTCTATAAAAATTCAGTCTCATAACTGTGGATTGTTATAAAATCCAAAATAAATTATATACTTTATTATTCTAAGAGGTAAGAACGAGGACACAGTTACAATCAAATAAAAGGCAAACCCAAAATTCAACAGTGTACAAAGCTCAATGTCTAACATCTTGAACTTTCTCGTGATCTTCTGGGCTCCCGTAGTTCTCTGGCTCTACCATCTTCAACACGGAGAGAGCTTGTCTCATAAGCTCAGGCTAACTCTGCTCCATATCTGTTGTTGTCCTTGGTGGTCATACCATATAGTCTTGGCATCTCCAGCATCCTGGGGTCTCCACTATAACTGAGGATGCACCTTCACCAATGGCCATTCCTGGTCTACTCAGGGACTCCACCTCTACCACATGATGCCAAGCCTCAGTTTCTCTCTATGACCCCTTCATGCCTTCAAAAAAGTAATGTAGGAGAGTCTCATACATTACTCGCCAAGTTCTGCAGCCATTTTTATGTGAAACCTTGATACGCCCTCCACTATACAATAGCTTCTTTTTGCTGACCCCAAGGAAATACATCCCAGAAGATTTTTGCCTCACTGAGGCTGGTCTATTATTAATCACAGCTCATTCTTTATTCCCAGTTAGAGATCATCTATTGTTCCAATAAAGCAAAGGTTTCATTTCCACAAATTCCTTATTTAAAATGCCTCGTGAATGGCCCTGATAGAATCTTAGCTTCCTTCTTAAATTTCATAAGTCACGCCTCCATCAACACCTGCATCTCTTTCAATATTCCTACCTTCCAAACTCCAACTTACTAAACTATGAGAACCTCCAGCCCAATGCTCCAAAAGCTTCCAAAATTCTGCTCCATTAACAAAAAAATGTCAGATCTATCACAGGAGAACCTCATCTCCCTGGTACCGATTTCTGTCCTAGTTTGTGTTTTGTTTCTGTAGTAAACACCATGACCAAAATACAACTTGGGAAGGACAATGTTTTTTTCATCTTACAGCTCTGTTAATTCTGGTTCCATAATGAGACAGAACACCATAGTGGCAGAGGTGTGGCAGGGAGGAGGCTATTCAGCTCATGGTAAACAAGAAGGAGAGAAGAAGGGACCAGGGATCACCTTCAAAGAAACCACCAGCCTGCTACTTCCTTCCACTAGGCCCTTCTTCCCAAAGTTTCAGAAATAGCAGGGCCAGCTGGAGACCATGTGTTCAACACAGGAGCTGGTGAGACACTTTCATATTCAAACCATAACACATAAGCTTCATTCCTCCATTTTTATCATCAATCCTTTTGTTAAAAGGATAGGTTCTAGTCTCTTTCTAGAAACTCGAAAAGCAAGCCTGTACATTCAGTAACAGCTACTAGAGGAACAGTGCACACCACTTCCTCATACCAGCCTTGGAAACTATCACTGACAATTTCAAAATGAATGATTTATGCTTTTCCTGGAAGCACTGACACCTGAAGTACATGCCTAATGCTTTGCCCTTGTCCTTACAACCCTTATGAATTTGCCAGTGGTATGACTTCTCCTTCCACTTATGGGTAAAGATGAAGAGTTACACACACATACATTTACCATTATCTCCTTGCAAATATCCACCTAAACAATGATATGGAAATTTGCTTTCACAAGGCAGGAGATTTTAAGAACTTTATGTGGAGAATTTGACTCACACAAAGACCTTGTGTACTGGAGGTTTTCCCACTAAGTAGTTTAAGTTATGTTTCTATTGTAAAGGACACAGATTTTAAGCCCAAATCATTTGCATAAAGCTTGGAGAATTTTAATGTTTTGCTCTTAAATGTGTGACAAAATCCATCATGTATTTAAGAAGTCTGTAATAAGTATGAACAGAAGAAGATTAAAATGAAAACCCAACTTTTCCTGTTATTGATTTAGGAAGTAGAGGAAATACATGGTATAGAAAACTGCAGTAAATATTGTCAACGAACTAAGAGAAGTTTTTTAAATCCAACAAATAAGAACAGTATTTTTTTTTTTTAGTGAAGATTCATCCGGATGGTGGTGCATGCCTTTAATCCCAGCACTAGGGAGGCAGAGGCAGGTGGATCTCTGTGAGTTCAAGGACAGCCTGGTCTATAGAGGGGGTTCCAAGACAGCCAGAGTTTCAACAAATAAACCCTGCCTCATAAAACAAAAACAATATCAAATAAATGAAAATTCAGTTACTTATAGTCATCTCTTTGACCAACTATGAGCGTCTGCACTAACTACTACCCACCACAAAAAGAAGCTTCTCTGACCATGGTTCAGAGCAGCACAAATGTTATAAGTATAAACAAAATTCTTTAGAAGGCAGTTTGACAGCATGACCATTTAGCAAAACAACAGTAGGTTCCCCATCCACTAGGCCTATGATCTCCCCAGATACCAGTCAAAATTCTAGCATGGCTAGGGAAGGTGCTCCTAAAGTTCCACCTCTAGCTGAAGATCATTGGCACTGGAGGGCAGCTGGGGGTGGGGAGAGTCATTTTTTCAGGTGTATGGCGACTGAGAAATTGCCCTCGTTCCATGCTCCAGTGGATGGCCCCACACCCATGCACACATTGGCAGCACCGACTGGACTCGGTGAGCTATTGGTTTTTACAGGAGGATGTGAAGTTGGGAGAAAGACATATTGTGTGGCCCCAGGAAGAAAGGAGTTAGTGGGGAGGAGGTGGATATGTTCAACATCATTGTTGAAAAATGTTTTATCCATGTATTAAAATTTTCAAATAATAACAAAAGTAAATTTATATAATTTATAGGGGTTCTTGGAAACGAACACTAAGACAACAGAAGTCAAAATCTCAACAGAACAGTTGGATGTCAAAATAAATGAAAGTATCCAGCTACAGAACAAAATGACACACGAAGAAGAGAACAGGTAAAATTGGAGAACTATGACTTCTGCAACAAGACAAAATTGTTTAAAGACGAGTACTAAACTGTCAATGAGATGGATTTTTTAAAATTCCTAAGAAGTAAAAATTATGACTTTGTGGGTTCAAAGGGCCTGTGAAGTACCTTACTGGGTATAGCATTACATTTTAGTGTGGAGAAGATGTTAGGAACATAGCAGAAGATAGGCTTTCTACCATCATCTCCCTGAAGAAGCACTGGTCTTTTTCTGTGCCACTGGAGATCAACACAGGTCCTCATGCATGGCAAGCAAATAGAACACTGAGTTCCACCCCCAGCTCAGAAATATTTTTTGACACGTTACAGGCAAGATTATTACTGTAGAAGTCTGGGAGTTGAGTGGAGAAGTTCTAGTATACTGTTGAAATGGAAAATGAGAGAATTCATGCACTGAACAGGTTAAGTACAAGCAAGAATAGTTTCACTTTACCCACGTCACCCCCAACCCCAAGGCAGCACTACTCAGTGCCAATAAAGACCCCTTCAGGCCAGGCAGTGGTGGTGCATACCTTTAATTCCAGCACTTGGGAGACAGAGACAGCAGATCTCTGTGAGTTCAAGGACAACCTGGTCTAGAGAGTGAGTTCTTGGATAGCCAGAGTTACAACAGAGAAACCCTATCTTGAAAAAAAAAACCAAATAAGGCGGGGGTGGGGGGTGGCACTGGAGAGATGGCTCAGCAGTTAAAAGCACTGACTGCTCTTCCAGAGGACCTCAGTTCAATTTCCAGCACTTACATGGTGGCTCGTAACCATCTATAATGGGATCAGATGTCCTCTTCTGGCATGCAGGTGTACGTGCAGATAGAGCACTCATATAAAATAAAATATATAAAGATTTAAAATTTAAAATTAAAAAAAAACTTCATACCACACCTCCTATAAGGGAAAAGAGATATACAATGAATGAAAGCTTGACTTTCCCAGCCATGTGGGATTCTTCACAACATATTCTTACCCCACACACAGCTGAGTGTTTGGAAGATAACAAGCTCATAGAAGAGATAAGAGTCACAGCAATCACTGCTCTGAACTCAGCCACATTCTACTAAGTTTTGAGGCCTCCATCAAGAAGACTTCATAGAATGTCTCAGGTATGCATGACCCATGGATAATCCTAATCCATCTCTGCATCCTGCACCTCACTCCAGCTCTATAGCCAATTTTTCATTTATCACCTCCACATACATCAAATAGGAGCCTTTGGAGATGGCTCACAAGCACGTTCAAACCATCAGCCCAACTCTAGTAAGACTGAAAGCACATGAATTTTGCAGATCTCCCCTGTAGAGAAAACAAATGGGAATATCTCAGCACTTGTCCCAGTTTGGTGAATGGATAGAGGCCATACAATCTTAAGAACTTCCTGGACAACAGAAAATAAGAATTGTGGATCAGGAATATATCTATGGCCCCTCAGAATCCCTAGTCAGTTTCATTGACAAGAGTACTCTCTTTTAAAGTCAGTCAATAAGAACTAGAGATGATGACTGCTTCTTCAAATGTGAAGAAGGCAACAAAATCATTTAAGAAACACAAAAACTTAGGAATCATCATATCACTAAAGGGACACAATAACAATGATCCAATAACCAACTCCAAAGAAATGGAGTTCTAAGCCACACAGAGTGGAGCATATCTTTGATCTCAACACTCAGGAGGTGAATCTCTGTGAGTTCAAGGACAGCCTGTCTACAAAGTGAGTTCCAGGACAGCCCAGGCTGTCACACAGAGAAACCCTGTTATGAAAAAAAGGAAAGAAGGAAGGAAGGGAGGAAGGGAGGAAGGGAGGAAGGGAGGGAGGGAGGGAGGGAGGGAGGGAGGGAGGGAAGGAAGGAAGGAAGGAAGGAAGGAAGGAAGGAAGGAAGGAAGGAAGGAAGGAACAGAGAGAGGGAGGGCTACAAATTTCCTGGCCAAAAACTTAAATGATTGGATTAGACAATTTGGTAAGGTAAAGATAACGCAGTAGAAACTGAACAAAATCATAAAAATTATACTTAAACAGAATGAGAAACTCGATAAAGAAATTAAATACTTTTTAAAATAAAACAGAAACATTTTAAAACAAAAATTGTAGAGCTGAAGAAAACAATGAATGAAATAAAATTCAAAGGTGGTTACATTTGCCTATTCAAGGAGAAAGAGAATTTGTAATTATCCACATAGAGAAGAAAAGTCATGTCCAAAAAGAAAGGGACTGATGGGACACCATCAACAGATAATATATACAGATTCAACCCAAAGAGTATGAACTGGGATTCATTATAGTCAAATTCTCACAAGTAAAAACAGCATTTTTAAAGCATGAGAAAATTCATACACATAGGACCTCTATACGAATAGAAGTAAATTTCTGCACAGAAACTTTAGAGACTAGGAAAGAATGAGATGATAGACTAAAAGTACTAAAAGAACGAAACTACCAGAAAAAAATACATCCCCAGTAATGTTCTCCTTTAGAAATTGAGAAGCTAGAAAACCTTCCTCAAATTCTAAGGAGTTTTTCAAGCTGAAATGAAAGACTATCAATGGGACGTGAAATATATGGAAGTAAACAACATACAGGTAACTAGTGTTAACTCTACTTTAGAATGTGTACTGTAAGAGTAGTGTATAAATCACTTCCAACTGTAATATTAAAGATAAAAGAATAAAATGCTAAATATGTATCCCCACAATCACTTGTTAATGGATACATAATATAAACAGGAGTAAGGTGTGGCATCAGTAACGTAAAATATGGGGAAAACAGAAGTTAAAAATATAGTTTATATATAATTAAAGAAAAGTTATCAGATTAAAATAGATAGCTAGAAGATATTTTATATAAGCTTTGTGTTCACCAATATGCAAAACTGTGATGTGTGTGTGTATGTCTGTGTGAGAGAGAGAGAGTGAGAGAGAGAGAGACAGAGGGAGAGAGAGAGAGGGAGAGAGAGAGACAGAGGGAGAGAGAGAGAGGGAGAGAGGGGGGAGGGAGAGGGAGACAGAGACAGAGACAGAGACAGAGAGAGAAAGAGAAGAGAAGAGAAGAGAAGAGAAGAGAAGAGAAGAGAAGAGAAGAGAAGAGAAGAGAATCAAAATTCAACACCACAAAGGAAAATAGCAAGATTGGAAGAGAAATAACAAACTATACCTGTCAGAAAACAACAAAATGTAAATATGTAATAGTTACCTACAGAAGTTACATCAGTAGTTATAGATGTAATCTTCAAAGTCAAAAAGATACATAGTGACTGAAAGTATTTTTAAAGGATCCAATGTGCTACCAATAAGAAACTGAAATTTTCTTTGAAGTTGAAAAGGAAGGATCAGAAAAAGTTATGCCATTCAAGTGGACCAAACCACAACAGAGGTAACTACTATGCTTATATCAGAAAAAAATAGAGTGAAAATCTCTTAGTAGAGACAGAGAAGGTCATTATATAATAGTAAAGAGGTTAATTGTTTTAGAATATCCAATAATCATGATGATATCTACACCCAACATCAGGGTGCCTAAATATATTAAGCAAGCTTTCATAGATTTGAAAGAAGAGATAACTGTAGTATAATGATAGAAAGGGACTCTTCAGAAATGGGCACACCACTTAGACACAGAATAGAGGAAACCATGAATCTGAGCAACACTGCAGATCAAATGGACCTAACAGACAGGTATGTTAACTTTCATCCAATAGTAGTACTATACATATTATTTTCAGCACACACACAACATTCCCAGGGTAGAACATATATTAGAGCACAAAACAAGTCTCACCAAGTTCAAGAAGACTGAAGTCATGTTAACTATCTTTTCTGACCACAATGGTATGATAAGAAAATCAGTAAAAGGAGAAAAACTTTTAAAAAAAACACTCACATGTGCATATTAAGCAGTAGGTTTAACCAAAAAGTCAAAGAAGAAATCAAAAGGAAAAAAATTAAACAGTATTATCTTGAAACAAAACTAGAAGCACCAAAACTTACAGGATACAGAAAAAGCAATTGCTTAGAGCAGTGGTTCTCAACCTGTGGATCATGATCCCTTTACGGGGGTTAACCTAGGGATGGATATATATATATATATATATATATATATATATATATATATACACACACATATATATATACACATATATATATAATCAGATATTCACATTATGATTCACAACAGTAGAAAAATTACAGTTATAAAGTAGCAACAAAAAAAGACTTTATAGTTGGGGTCACCACAACATGAGGAACTGTATTAAATGGTCACAGCATTAGGAAGGTTGAGAACCACTGGCTTCTAATAACAAATGCCTACATTAAGAAAAAATAACTCAAGTAAACTATCTAACTTTACACTCTGGGGAACAAGGGAAAAAAATAAGTCCCCAAGCCAATAGAAATAAAGGACATAAAAGAACATCAGTGCAAAGACAAATGTTTTTAAAGATAAAAGTAGATAAAACATTAGCTAGAAAAAGAAAAAAAGAGGATACGCAAATAAGTAAAATCAGAAATGAAGAGAAGATACTACAGCTGCTACATGTAAATACAAAAGATCACAAGAGTTACTAGGAACTATTCCATAACAAGAAATGGGGGAGGTAGAAAAAACAGAGGAATTCCTAGAAATAGACAAACTACCAAGACTGAATCATAAAGAAATGGAAATTCTGATGGGATCAAAGACAAGAAACTCAATCAGAAATCCAAAACCTTCCTATAAATGAAAACTCAAGAAAAATAGATTCTTTAGTAAATTTGACCAAACACTTAAAGAAAAATTAGTACCAATTGTTCTTACACATGTCCCCCAAAATCAGAGAGATAAACATGTTCAATCTCATCTTACAAGGCCAGAATTACCCTGTTATCAAAACCAGGCAAGGGCATTACAAGAACAACATATACTAATATCCCTCATGAACAGAGACACAAAAGCCATCAACAAAATACTAGCAAACAGAATTAAACAGCACATCAAAGAGACACAAAACGTGGGACTCTTTTTAGAGATGGTTATTTTATTGTTAAGCTACATTGGCATTATTGCAGTGTGCATATTGAACGACTAACTGGCAGGGATAGTTAAAATATGCACATTATAGTTTAGCAAATAAGACATTGACAGCATAAAGTACAGCTTTACAGTAAAGTTGACTGAAGGAATGTTGTGCCTTTGGAGAATCAACTTCAAAGAAACATTTGCCATACCAACCCCATCAGTGCCAGGAATTAACTAAACTGAAGGAATGGTAAGCAGTGTCATGGAGCTGTAAGAAAGAATTTTCAAGGATAATTTTATAATCTCCTCCTGCAGTGGGATAGCCAACAATATCTTGGATAATCACAGATCTGGCTAACAAACCAACTGAGTTTATCAGAGGAATAAAATATAGCAAAGTGTTGGCCTCAAAATCCAACCACTGTGAGGGGCCCAAATCACCAACTCCATTAGTTCTGCACTTCAGAAATTATAGTTGTGATATGGGTCAAAGAGACCTTGTTAACAGGGAGATAAGATTTCCATGCAAAGAGCAGGGAGATTTAGAGCTGTGACTTCTTTAGGATCTGATTCAATTGGAATTTTAGTTTCTTCCCACCCATATGACTGATGCAATAAAACTGGCCTAAAGTTACTTGGGAAGAACCTGCACCTCTGAAAAAACAAATAAAAAATATCTTAGTTTCTTTTCTATTGCTGTGACAAGACACCATGACCAAGGCAATGTATAGAACAAAGAGTTTATTTCGTGCTTATCATTTCAGAGGGTTAGAGTTGGTGACCATCATGATGGGGAGCATGGCAGCAGGCAGGCACGGCAATGGAGCAGTAGCTGAGAGCTTACATCCAATCCACAAGCAGGAGACAGATACAGAGAGGGGGAGTTGGGAAGGAGATGGAGAGAGAGAGAGAATGAACAATGAACTGGGAATGGCATAAACTTTTGGAATCTCAAACCCCACCCCACCCCACCCCACCCCACCCCACCCCCAGTGACACATTGTGTCCTCCAACAAGGCCACACCGCCTAATCCTTCAAAAATAGTTTCCCCAACTGGGGACCAGGTGTTCAAATATATTAGCCAGTAGGGCTGTTTTCATTCAATCCACCACAGGCAGTTTAAATAGAAAGGTTCTCTATTGGTACTTTAGTACAACCTTCAAAGTACAGACAATGCCTAAACGTACAATGAAATAAGTCTAGAATATCGCCTAGAGAGAGGCTGAGGCCAATCAACAGTCTTTTGGCCTTCTTACAGACTATGCCAGTGGTTTGTAATTTGGGTTTTCAATGCCAACTTGGGTTTTCAAGTTCTCCTGGGAACTTGAAAAACACAAATCTCCACACATCCTTAGACCTACCAAAATCACAAGTTCTAGAAGTGGTACCCAGCAACCTGTGTTCTAACAAACCTTCCAGGTGATTCTGATGGTGGACACTCAAGTTGTAAACACCCTGACCCAGGTAAATAGTGTTTTTAAGTTCAAATATGGCCAATTCCTTCTCAACAGAGTAGAAGAATACACCATGATTTAGAGAATCAAAACATTAGTTCTAAAGTGTGCATTTGGCAGGGTTGTTCTCTCTGTGCATGTTGCTCAGGAGCCTGCAGAATGTGATTCAAAATCTGAGAAGCCCCAATCCTGGCCCCCTTGATGAATAAGATTGCTGAACAATGCTACATAACTCACTGAAATGCAAATGTTCTAAAGCACAGGTTGTATGATTCTTCCAGCAGCATGCAGTCCTGACAGCAAATGTTAGTCACCCACAGACAAGGAAGACATTCAGTCACTAAAGAGATCTCCGCATGCTCTCATTGTAAAGGTATACACACCTTACATTTTGGGTGGAAATATACCCCTTTAAGCACATTTCTATGTCCTGGATATAGATATGCTCCTGAAATTCATATGTTGGAACTTAATACTCAATAGATAACATTAAGAGGTGGTACCATTGGGAAGTGATTAAGACAAAAGCTTTCCAACCTAGTGAATTGGATTAGTGTCTCTGTAGAAAAGGCTTAGTCTAAATACCTTGATCTCCCTTTTGCGATGAGAGAACACAGAAACAAAGTAACATCTTTTAAGCACAGAGTAGGCCCTCACCAGACACTGAAACTACAGACATCTTGATCTTCCCAGCTTCCAGAATTACAAACAATATATTTCTACTGTTTGTAAGCTACCCAGCCTAAGGGATTGTTTTTAACGCAGCCAAACAAACTAAGACACATGTCCACACCAAACAAGAGCACACATCGTTTAGGAGGAGCTAATGAGGTTCCACACAGAGGAATGAAGTACGGTCTTCTGAGTTGAGGTGAAAACCAATGGTCAGCAACAAACAATCAAGGACAGTGGGTTCTCAACACATAGCTGCAACTTAGCACAAAATCATCTTCATGCAGTTGGAACCAAAACTCCCTATGCCTCTTCAGTTCAAGAAGGCAAAAGCAAAGCCTTGACAATCAGTTCAATAATCTTGCTGGAACCAGGAAATGTCTTTGTGATTCATTCCAGACCAGATCTCTCGGGAAACAATGTCAGTTGACACTCAGTTCCTATTAAACTACTGCTTTCTGCTCAACCCCCACTACCACTGACCTCAAAGGCTATTTGGTTGGGGATGGGCTGCTGTGCCTTCATGAGGAAGTCCTTCTCCCAAATCTCTGGCTCAACCATAAAACCTTGGTCTCCTAAACTCTAAGTCACAGTCTATCATGGAAGAAAGTCAGGGCAGGAACTCAAGATAAGAATGTGGAGGCAGGAACTATTGCAGAGGCCATGGAGGAACACTGCTCACTGGCTTGCTTTGAACAGTTTCCTCAGCCTGCTTTCTTTTATATTTCTTCTCCCGTATAATCAACCCCGACCCGTCTCCTTCCCTCCCTCCACTCTTCGCAGCTCTTCCATCATCCTTCTCCCCAGACCTATCCACTGCCTCCCTGACCTCTACTCTTCCCCCTGTCTCCCTGCCCCTGCTTCTCCCCAGGAAAGAACACTCCTTCCAGCGTTATTGATCAAACAGGGTATAACAAGATGGAACAAGGCAAGGCACTACTCCCTACCTCAAGGGTGGACTAGGCAACCCAGCAGGAGGAAAATGGTCCCAAGGACAGGTAAAAGGATCAGAGAGAGACCCACCACCACTCCAGCTTGGAGTTCTACAAGAATACCAGACAACCATAAGATATATTTAGGGGAACCTCCAGGTTCCGTATCTCAAGCTTCAGGCTCTGTGAGCCCCTAAGAGTGCTGGTCAGTTGACTCTGTGGGGTTTGTTCTCCTGGTGTCCTCCACTGCAATCCCTCCTCCCCCTCTTCCATGGAACTCCCTGAGCTCTACACAATGTTTGGCTCTGGGCCTCTGCATCTGCTCCCATAAACTGTTGGAGGAGTCTCTCTGATAAAGACTGGGCTAGTCACTGATCTATAAGTAGAGCAGGATCTCATTAGAAATCATCTGTCTATCCAGTCTCTAGTTCTTGGCCAGCCCAGCAGTGTCAGGCATGGGTTCCCTCCCTTGGCATGGGGTTCTGCCCTTCCATTGTCCCAGCAGCTCCTATAGGGAGGATAGGTAATTGGTTGAAGGTTTTGTAGGAGGGATGGTGTCCCAGTCCCACCACTGGAAGCCTTGCCTGGGTACAGAAGATGGCCGGTTCAGGCTCCCTATCCCAAATTACTAGAGCTCCTCACTAGGATCTTCCTCATAGATTCCAGTGAGTTTCCACTGCTCTAGGTATCCCTATCACCCCCTTAATGTCCTCCAATTCCAGCTACCCCCCCCATATAATCTCTCCCTTCATCCTGCTCCCCTTACCTGATCCTTTCTCTTTCCATTCCTATCTTCCCCCAGCCCATCTCCCCCTGTTCTATTTCCCGTTTACCAGGGAAATCCCTGTGTCCCCACTTGGGTCCTCCTTGTTGCACAGTCTGTCTGGGTCTGCAGGTTGTAATACCTTTGCCCTTTGCTTAACAGTTAATATCCACATATAAATGAGTACATGCTATGTTTGTCTTTCTGGAACTGGGTTACCTCACTCAGGATGATTTGCCTGCAAAATTCATGAGGTCATTTTTTAATAGCTGAGTAGTACTCCATTGTGTAAATGTACCACATTTTCTTTAACCATTCTTCACTTGAGGGGCACCTAGGTTGTTTCCAATTTCTGGCTATTATGAATAAAGCTGCTATGAACATAGCTGAGCAAGTGTCCTTCTGGTAGGATGGAACCTCCTTTGGGTATATGCCCAGGAGTGGTATAGCTGGGTCTTGAAGTAGGTCAATTTCCTGAAGAATCACCATATTTATTGCCATAGTGTCTGTAAAAGTTTGCACTCCCACCAGAAATGGAGGAGTGTACCCCTTGCTCCATATCCTCGCCAGCATGAGCTGTCATTTGAGCTATTGATCTTAGCCATTCTGACAGGTGTAAGATGGAATCTCAAAATGGTTCTGATTTGCATTTCCCAGATGGCTAAGGATGTTGAACATTTCTTTAAGTGTTTCTCAGTCATTTGGGATTACTCTTTTGAGAATTCTCTGTTTATATCTGTATCACATTTTTGATAGGATTATTTGTTTTGTTGATGCCTAGTTTCTTGAGTTCTTTATATATTTTGGATATTGGCCCTCTATCAGAAATGAAGTTGATGAAAATCTTTTCCCATCATGTATGTAGTCAGCCCACTTTCTTATAGCATCCATTTCTACTTGCCCAGGGATGGCACCACCCACAGTGATCTGGACATTCACACATCAGCCATCAATCAAGAATATGCACCACTGCTTTGCCCACAGACAAATTAGGTAGGGGAATTTTCTCAACTGAGGTTTCCCCTTCCAAAAAGATTCTAGCTTGTGTCAAGTTGACATAAAACTGACCAGCACACATGCACTCTATGCACAGGCCAGATACAAAGTCAATGCTCAATAAAGACCAGGTATAATTAATCTAAGCACAGTGGTGCACACATGTGACCTCAGCACTGGCATGGGAATAGAGCAAGAATATCAAGAGTTTGTGGCCAGCATGGGCTATATAGAGAGACTCCTGTCTCAAAAGGGGGCATCATGTATATCTTGATTAGCATCTCACATCAAAGCAACTCTAAAATAAAGACCAAAATCTCTAAAGAAGCTACTAGACTCTAACAACTAGAAGAAGACTCAGTAAAGCAGAGGATTTTACAGGTTTGTGTCTCCATTAAAAGATCACAACCTGTTTGTAAGAAAAGAGTCCTATATTCATTGAACCTCTGTGCTTCCTTATAGATAAATGGAACAACTGATAAGCTACAATTCACTGAGTTATGTCTATGCCAGAACAATAGTTCTGGCTTTGGAATGGAATTGCCAGGCCATAACAAGTGGCCTCCTTAGAAATGCAAACCCTTCTCCACCTTTTCATCACCATACTATACAACATGCTGCTTTCCTTTGGAATCTAGAAGATATTTAGCAGATTAGCATACCTACAGAAGATAAACGGAGTTCTGCCTAGGGAAGGGGGCCCTTGAAAAGGGTAGAGTTCCACTCAGAAGCAAAAAGCCTGATGAAAAACACTCCCCCACCTGAGTTTATCAACTCTAGTGGTCCATTCTTGCTTAAATAATGCTGTTTTAAGCCCTACCAAAGGACCCCAAATGTGTGTCTTCATGAGTAAGGGAGTAAGATCTGACAACAGGAGCACATCCCTTTGATTATCAGCAATCTATCTCACCAAGGAAAAGGGAAGACCTTTCATCACACATTTCCTAGCTTCAGTCTTCTTTTCCTCACATTTTCAGTGTCTGTTTCTCCTTGCACCAAGAATGGCAGTTACAAAACATAGCTTTCTGGGGATTACAAATAGAATTTCCTGCAACGAGTGTCTGGTGGCATTTTGTCTCAATGTTCCAACAGTGAGGCACTTCTTATTCAAACACAGAACTCAAAACATCTCCAAATTTCATCTGGTTCTTTTTTTCAATTCTGAGAATTAAACTCAGGTACCTTACACAAACTAGGCAAGTGTTGTACCACTGAGCTATATCCCAAGACCTGTTTCATTTTGTTTTGTTGGTTTTACGGACACTGAGCTGCTCGGGCTAGATTTGAATTTTTGTTCCTGATACCTCAATTTCTAGGGTAGCAGAGACTATAACCATGCCTTCTTGCTTCATGATACTCATTGGCCAAAGTGGGAAAGTTTAACAGAACTCTAAACATGTTCATTAATTTTGCCCTAAAGAATATAAGAGATTTGACACCATTGAAATACATGACTCTTCCTTTATGGAAAAAATAAACCCCTCCATTGAACCTTCTCAGTTCAAAGGAAGAAATAATGGTTTTTCATCAAGAATGACATGCAGGACCTGCAAGGGGCTAGAGAGAAGAGAGAGGGAAAGCGATTAACCTATATTTGAATTTAAAATGTAAAATAAGAATGATATATACAAAGTTTTTCTTAACAATGCATTTGGTTCCAATTCTCAGGTTAGAAACAAGGCAGTGTTTTCTAGAAACATTTGCCCTTCTTTAAAAGTCTAATTTGGCTTTACTTGTAATTCTTCTGCTTGAGAAATGGATAAATAAAATGAGACCTGTTTGACTAGAGAATGCAGATGCTACAATTTCACTGCCATGAAATGTTCATTAAACAGAATTTGATGTTCCCAGTCTCTAGCTTAAGTAAACAAACTGCGTGCTTTAAATTTTTATTTTGTTCTTTAAAAAAAAAAAAAGTTGCCTTTCACTAATACTGATTATTTTATTGATATTTATTCTGTATCTTGTTTTTCCATGGCAACAGCCTGTGATAAATGTCTGTCTACATCTCCTTTCAGTGGACCATAGCCCACACAGTGAGTTTGTTTACTGTGTTTGCTATAAGCACCAAGTAAAAACAATGCAGAGGGAACAATAAGCAACCATCTCATTTTTTTTTTATTCAGTTGAGAGACTGAATTGGAGACAGCATTGTGTGGTAGAAAGAACATAGCCAAAGGGGCAGGTGGTGTACTTTCTAGTTTCCAGTTCTGCCAGTTGCTGGCTGTAGTATCTACAATATGCTATTTCCCTCCCTCTGATATGCTGGCATTCAAAAAGATGGAGAGTCTCAATCAATAACAGCACCTGTCTCAAAAAATTGAAAATGGCTCAGACTTCAAAGCACTTGCCTTTCCAGCAAAAAGGCCTAAGTTCAAGTTCCAGAACTCACATAAAAATGCCAGGCATCCGTACCATTGAGAAAGAAAACATAACTATTGATACACACAAGTGATGTGATGTGTAAACTCTTCCTTCATGTTTTAAAACCTAGTCTCCAATGTAATGGTATTAAGATATAGAATGATTGGCCAAGACGGAGATGATTAAATCATGAGTGCTTAGGAGAGGTTACTAGGTCATTCAAAAAGAGCCCTCCTAGTCCCAATGTTCTGATGGAAGAGGCTTGCAAGTTCAGTTGTAACGAGGTGGCCTAGCAAGTGTGAGGCAATCCCAGGTTCAATTCTCTAGTGCAAAAGGACAGGGGAGGGTGGGGAGGAGGGAAAAGATGGACGTCAGAGATTTATTTACTCCTTTTACCCTGAGTTGACACAGCATGGAGGCACCATTCAAGAAGCAGAGCGTCGCTCTCATTAGACACTGAATTTGTTGCTACTTTGGGTTTTCTGGCTTCCATAATCCTGAGAAATAAATTTCTATTTGCAAATCACCTAGTCTAAGATATTTTATTATAATAGGCTAAGACAGATCTTAAAAACTCTTCTGAAAACAGCCATCACAAAAAACTGCTTACCACATGATTCCATTTACACATACAGTTTATGAAGTGACATCATAGAAAAGAACCAGAAAACTGCAGCCAGTGACTAGAAACTTCACAGTGAAAAACTGCAGCAAAGTGGTAGGAAAACTATTCTAACCTTCAGCTATTCAGCGTTGCCTTTAACTATCTGGACAGGTAGTCAGATAAGCAAAATGAATGCCACCATGAGGCATTTGCAAACCCACCTCATCTTTTCCCAGATGGCTTCCATAGTCCTCCTTTCTTCTATGCATGGTGCCTCTAAAGATCTTCTGTAGCAGTTTTGCTACGTGCTTGTTTACCCTCTGGGTCAGGAAACAAAAAAGAAAAATAGGAAGAAAGAAATATTTACAGCCCTTATTGGTGGCATGGATTTGGGAGAGCAGGAGCTGATAGTAAACTGGACTAACATCTCCACACAATATACCTGAACATAATTCCCTACCCAGATCTCCGGATTGCAACCAATATATACTCTGAGCAAAGTTCCCAGAAGTCTAAGCTGCATGCAATCACAAGGACAAGCTGCACATGGCAAAACCATGTTGTTTTCATAATGGCACATAAATTATAGCCACCAGTAACAAATAGACTAAGTTAAACTCACTCTCATCCAACTATATCTGGGATGGACACAAAAACATATTCCAAAAACCATTCTGTGTTTTTAGAAAAACCAAGATCACAAAACCCCTTCAACATGTCTCAGTACAATCTTCACTTTCCAACCTTTATTGTCTTGAAAACAATCCAAATACTTCTAATCTTTTCCCCTAGAAGATGTTCTTTAATTGATATCATCACAATCTTACTGAAAAAAAAAGCCAGATCTTCTTTCCTCCTCTCCTTACAACCTAGGCATTAGTTCTTTACTGCCCATAGACTGAAGTCCAAGCACATCCAAGTGACATGATCACAGTGCTCAGTAGCCTGGCTGGTGCCTGCTTTTCCAGCCTTAATTGGCACTTTGTTCTCCCTTGCACAGCTCCCCTCAGTCTTACAGAACCTGAAGTCGTTCTCCAGACACACCGTAGTTGTGTCAGCAGCCATGCTTTTCCTTCTGTTCTCTCACCTGAGATGCTTTCTCATGTCACTTAGCACTCCAACCTCTTACCAATGCGTTCAAATTCTGCTCACCTGACAATACTGATTCTCCACATTGCCTCTTTCAGGGAGCTTTACTTGATGCTCTTCATGCCTATCACCACCATTCACATTTAATTAGTCATTCATTGCTATGAGTATTTCTCTACTGTCAAAGCTTCAACCTCAATCTTTCATGATTTCTCAAGTGGACTCTTAAAAAACTACATTTCCCAAACACCCTTTTCAACTGATCTCTTTTAAGTCCTGCCAGCAGGAGTCAATTAGAGGAAAACTTGCAAATAGAGTAGAAAGTGTCTTCTTTCCTTCCATTGTTTTTACTATTTCCCACTGGTATCCAGTAGCTTCTTTCCACACTCTTATCAGCCTCACTGAACCTCCTGAAAACAGCAGCTAAGGCATGTTCCCTTGACAACCAGAACTCAGGTTCTCTTATCAATTAGGCTGTACTCCCTGGTCCATCCCACTACCATAGTCATTCCCCTTTAACTCCTTAATTTGAATTCCCTTTCTCAGGTCTCAAAGTACCCACCAACCTAAAGTGCACCCTCTAAACTGCAAACTCAAAATACCAGTTATGCACACAATCCTTCAACCCCACCTGCTGTTAGAATGCCCAGATCATTCTCTGCTTACCTTGCTTTTTCTCTTTCCCTTTACCAATTCCTTTTTGTTTGAAATATACGGTTTTTTTCCTATTTTCCTGATTGGCTCCTACAATACTGTCACAGCACTCTGCCTGACCTTGTATTACCACACATAGAGCATCTTTGTATGAGCAAATGAATCTCTCGTCTACACACACTATGTAATTAGGACATATTAGCTGAGTGAATGAGTAAATGAGCAAATAAATGGGAGGGATTCTGTAACTAGCCTTTCTAGGACACTCCTGTAATGGGAAATAATACTCTGGTAAAGATATAAAGGGAGAAGTTTAACTAAAGATGAGCAGAGTGAAAAGATCGGTATATGTTTTAATTCTCTAATGTTGTTTTCTATGAAACATAATACTGCCTATATTTAAGTCCATCTGTTACAATTTTACTTTGGAAACAAAAAAATAAAGCGAATAGAAAACATGATTTATCTCTTAAAGGGAAAAAACAGTATTTATAATTTATAATAGATTTATAAATATTTAATATATTTAAACACATATTTAATTTATATTAATTATATTATATAATGTATATACATATAAATTAATTTATATTTAATAAATATATTATACTTAATATATTTATAAAAATATATTTGAATATATAAATGTTTATAATATTTATAATTTATATAGTAGCCTACTATATAAATACATCATGGCAGCTCAAAAAATATAAAAGTTTACTGTGTGTCTGAGACTCTGATTTTCATGAAGGAAATACAAGTCATTTTTAAGTGTATAATACAGCTGTAGAAACAATAGAAGGTGGACTGGCTTTGAGAGTCAGTAGACAAGTCTCTGGCCAAATTACTTCTTTTCTCTAGACCTCAGTTTCTTCATCAATAACATAAATAACATTAGAGGGAATGGACTAGCAGTTCAAATACACTGTGGCCTGGGTTATTATGGAGAAAGCAACATAGTCACCAACTCATACTTCTAGCATAGTAGCAGATAGAAGATGGGAACTGACGGTATAAATTCACCAGATGTAGTTGTTGATTTGGGGGAAGATGCTTTTTATTCTTTTATCTAATTAAATCACTGATTCTTAGTACTGGAGCCCTAGAGCCTTTCAGCCTCCTTACAATCCAGTCTGAGACCCACTGCTGACTGGGCCCCTCTGATTAGCTCCTTCTGAAATTTGACTCTTCTGGTTCAGGCTCAAACTCTTCCCCAAGGGGTCTGGTTCAAACCGATCTTCTGAGATGGCTGTCTCTGACCAAGCTCTTCTGACTCTGGCAGATTCTGGCAGAGTCCCACAACTTCTTTGACAGCCTCAGACTGAGCTCTGCTCAGCTTCAAACTGACTCTTCAAACTTATTCTTCACATCTGATACTGGCTTCTTCTGCTGAGCTACCTTTCTGTCTCTGTGTCTCTCCCTGAGCTCTCATTGCTCCATACTGCTGCAGTCAGCCTCTCTGCTCCCCAGTCAGACTGCTTCATTGTCTCTATGTCTCATCTCCGGTCAGCATCAGCCTGCTTCAGACTGCTCACCTCATACTGCTTTTGTCTGACTACTTCATACTGCCTCTGTAACTGACTCTTCTGTAACTGATCCCTTTATATATCTTGAGAGTTGGGCATGTCCTCACTCTGACTCACTCTGCTAACATTTCCTCTGATTTGTCACTTTACCTGTCCTTCACTCTGATTCATCTCAGAAGTCACTTTCTATGTGACACTGATTCTATCTAAGTTCAACTTCCTGTGTCTGCTTCCACACTCTTGTTTCTGTCTTAGGAATTAAAGGCATGAACCACTGCTTTCTAAATACTGGGATTAAAGGTGTGTGTACATTCCATCCAGACCACACAGACCTCTGAATGTAGACGCTTGGAATATAACTAACCCTTCCTTGCTTTCACACAGGCCTATTCCTCTACAGGGAACTCAAAACCTAATGAGAGTTGGATAAATGAACAGGGGATAGCCTGATTCTCCCAGATGGGTATATAAGGAGGATGTCTAATTTTCCCATGGAGATGGTAACCTATTTGATACTTCTCACTCCTCTCTGTTTCCCCTGGTAATATTTCCCAAGCACAACTGAAGAATTGGGTGAAATGTACTATGAGCTCTTGCCAGATCATTTGATGGATACCTCTTATGCACTCCAGTTGCCAGAAAGTCATTTGTTTACTACTTCATATATTGCTGGTGTCAGCATGTGCTGGCTGTATTCTAATGCAAAGGGTGGTGCTAGGACTTACACATGAAAATAACTAGTTAATAAGTTTTATAATTTCAGTCAACAAGTATTCGTTGATCACCTACCATATAAACAAGCATAAATGACATTCACTATCCTGCCATAAAATTCACTTAGGTGACTAGTCCTCCCCCAAATAATAACCAATTGTATGATACCATTTATAAGTAATAAGTTCTATAAAAATCTGCATTAAAAATTGTGAACAAGGAAGGACTCTCTGAAGAGATGGTAGTTGCCATGACATCCAAACATTGTGTAGGGCCTGGGGTAAAAACAGGATCTTGATTATCCCTGGCAGAGAAAATCTTGTAGTAGGGAGTAGCTTGATGGTTTGAAAGAGGCCATTGTGGCTAGTGCACAGTGGAGAGAATGGTAGAGGATGAAGCTTTTGAGATACATAGGGGTCTGATTACATTGTAGCTTTTGATTTTATTTCAAGAAAGATGGGAAGCAACTGAGAGGATTGGAAGAAAAAAATTATGCTACTTCCCTTACAGTTTTAACATGTAACTGTGGATGCAGCACATCTAGATCTCTGTATGTGTTGATAAGTAAATATAAAAATATATAAGCAAGAATAATTTGGAAGCTGCTGCAACAGCTAAGAAAAAAATGGTATTTTGGATAAGAATTTTGGCCAAAGAGGTGGAAAAAAAGTTAATGGGTTCAGGCTGTTAGAGATAAAATTCAGAAAATAGAACAAATGGTTGGATATGAGGTTTAAGGGAAAGTGAAGGAGTCAAGGATGATTCCCAGGCTTCTGGTTCAAGAAACTTTAGCACAAGAGTTCTCCCCCAAGGCACCTAGTCAGATCAAGGGAAAAGATAAGAATTAGCTATAGTTCTCAATAATCGGCCATACTCTGGTACTGGTATTCTTATGTTTTGTTTAGGGGACAGAAGGGAAGAGAGACAGGGAGAGAGAGGGAGGGAGAAAAGGGGGAGAGAAGGAGAAAGAGAGAACAAGTATATAGAGTCCAGAAGTCAACCTTAAGTGTTATTCCTCAGGCACCATCTACCTTGTTCTTGTTTGTTTGTAACGAGGTCTCCCACTTAGCATAAATTCGTCAATTAGTCCAGGATAACTTAGTCTGAGTGGCTGGCCATTGAGCCCCAGGGATCTGTGTGTCTCTGCCTCTCCAGCTCTGGGATGACAGGTGTGTGGCACCATGTCTGGATTTGTTTCTGGGATGTAACTTACGTCCTCATGCTTGCATAGCATGCCCTTTATCAACTGGGCCATCTCTCCAGCCCCAGTATTCTTTTAAAAACAGGGCCTCATTATATAACCTAGGCTGGTCTTAAACTTATGATCCTCCTGCCTCAATCTCTTAAGTGCTGGAATTGCAGGTGTGTGCCACCATGCCAAGTTTTGCAATCTGTGTTGTTGTTGTTTCATTTTGTCCCCCACTCCCGCCCCAGCTTCCTCTGAATTTGTAACTGCTCCATCTTGGGCCTCTCCATTGCCAATCTTTAATGGAGTTTCTCTCAGTATCACTTGCCTATAGGAGTCACCTGATTATAATAGCCCAAGTTCCCTCAGCTCTTGTACATTCACACCTGCATACTGCAAAACTCGAGACCCTGAAAACTTCCCCCAAGTATTTCTAGGAGTCCTTGGGCTGTCTAACATGTGTTCACCACTAGTGCTCACAAATTTTAGATATTCAGTTCCATAATTAGGGTCATTTTAACCTTGTTGGCTCTGAAATATGCATTTAAAAGCTGCAATGTGGAAATAAATGTTTAATGTATGCAAACGCAAATCACTGTTACTTTTAACATTCATAAAAAGTTGTATTACATTTGAAAACAATTTGTGGGTTATATTTTCTCACTTCACAAGAATTCCCAAGTATGCATGATGATTCCTTAGAAATCATAGCCAATTGCAAATTAAAGGAGTTAGTTATAGCCAAATAATTTCAAAAGCAACATTTTTTAAGATCCTTTCTAATTTTTTTACAAGAAGAGAATTCTATTTCATGTGCACTGTGGGCGCATTTTTATTACATTTGATATGATAATGGGTGAGGCCTCCAAAAGCCTAGTTTGTAAACGACTCTGCCCACCAGCAGTACCCACTACTCATAAAGCAGTTTTCTGGAGGCAAAGCCCCACTGCCACTGTTACCAGTACCACCTCTAGAGCAGCTGTTTGTAGCTACCCCAAAACTGCAAAACTGTATGTACCAAAGCATTCCTGGAGTCCTGAGAGTTCTCATTCAGTTGCATATCAGTATGGGAAGATTGCCATTCCTTGTTTCTCTGAAACACTCTATGTTTTAATGTCTCTCAGACCACTTTGATTAACTTGCTACTTCTGACTATACTCTGCAGTCCAAGGGACTAGCTGCTTTTCCTCCTAACCCAGTAGTTTCTCATTCCCTTTCACTAAACCAAAAAAAAAAAAAATCCCACAATGACCCAGCCCACCAGTTTCAGAAAAGTCCAGTCCTGCATGAAAAATAGTCTAGGTTCAAGATGGCCATCACTACAAGTCTTTCAAAAAGTAAAAATAAAAACTACTTTCAATCCACACCAGCCTTATATTTCCCAGGTTTTTGGGGCAACTGATTTTCTAAAGAAGTGTCAAAGACCTAAGATGTGATGTGTGTCATTCCTATTCCACAAGAGAGTTCTAGTTTACTTTCTGTTGCTGTTATACAACACTCAGACCAAAAGCAACACAGGGAAGGTATGGCTTATACTTCCAGTTAACAATTCACCACTGAGAAAGATCAGGGCATAAACTCAAGGCAGGAGCCTGAAAAAAGGAAGGAAAGAAGAAAGAAAGAAACATGGAAGAATGCTCTTTGCTAGCTCCTTCATAGGCTCAAGCTCAAGGCCAAATTTATGGTGGGTCTTCCTGATTCATATAATCTTATTAACAAAAGCTGGTGAGAGTTCTCATTCAGTTGCATATCAGTATGGGAAGATTGCCATTCCTTGTTTCTCTGAAACACTCTAGTTGTGTTTTAACATAACTAGAAAGCCCAGCAGCTTTGTTAGAGAGACCAGAACCACCTGCCTAGAGATAGTACCATCTGCAATGTGTTAGGCCTGACTTTATCAATAATAATAAACATATTTATCAATAAATAATAAACATAATCTCCCCCAGACATGCTCACAGGCCAATATGGTCAAGGCAATTCCTCAATCAAGGTTGTATAAACTTGACAGTTAAAGCCTACTAGGGCAGAGGATAATTGGACTATGCTTTGGAATCAACTTTATAGATGCATTGATCCTCCTGTTAAGAAAGTAAATGGAAAGCATGTTTGGACTGAGGAAATGCCTTAGTCAGTAAAACACTTGCTGCATGTATTAGTCGGGGTTCTCAAAAAAAAAGGCTGATAGAATGAATATGTATATATTATTCATAAATATATTTTATGTATAAATATATTTCTATATATATACACATATATATGTGATTTATTAGACTGACATACAGGATGTGGTCTGAATATTTCAACAATGGCTATCTCATAACAACAAGCCAGGAGTTCATTGTTCAGTCTTAGTGGCTGAATATCTCAGCAGTCTAAATCTGGAGCTGGAGTCCTGGAAGATTCTTGAAAAGCTGCTGGTCTTTAGTCTATGTTAGAATCCTGGAGAAACTGGATTTAACACTAGCCACAACAACAGGATAGACAAACTTGCTAGCAAGAGTGAGGGCAAGCAGGCAAAAAGTAGTTTCCTTCTTCCATATTCTGTAGGTGGACTGCCACCAATAGGTGTAGTCCAGATTTATGGTGGTCTTCCTGATTCATATAATCTTATTGAGAAAATCCCTCACAGGAGTGTGCCAGCAGCTTGGATTTTAGTTGATCCCAGAGATAGTCAAGTTGACAACCAAGATTAGCCACTGCACTATGCAAGTATGAAGACCTCAGTCTGGATTTCCAGCATCCATGTAAACAGCCAGATGAGCTGCACATTACAGATTACAGCACATGTCTGTAATCCTAGCACTGGGGGAATACAGATAGAAGGAATCCTGGGCTGTGTTATCCAGCTAGTATAGCTGAATCAGTAAGTATTAATTTCAGTAAGAGACCTCAAAAATAAGGTGATTGAGGAAAACACCTGCATTTGACCTCTGGTTTCTGAATGAATGTGCATGTGCTACACACACACACACACACACACATATATATATATATATATATGCACGAAAGCATGTTTGTTACCCATTATGGTTTACAAAGAATATTTATATACATTGTCATAGTAACCCTGTGAGGTAGGAAAGGGTCTTGAGTGAGACAGAGTTCTGGCCAGCCCCCTGTATATCAGGGAGTACTGGTCATTTTTGAGAAGAAATCATTCTGTAAAATAAACTCTGTATGGAAAACTTTCATCTTGTAACACATAGAAGAGTAACAGGGTATGAGAATGGAGGTGGGAAGGAAATATAGAAGTCTGTCTATAATTAGGAACAAAGACTCTAAATTGATTTTCAAATAGACTTTCAAATTGATGAACACTTACTTTTCAATCTTGGGAAAGATTATAAAAATGAAGAGAAAATCTGTTTTCCTTTATGGCTTCCTGACCATCTTTGTCCACAAAAGTATTACTTCCATATTGCAGTTGTAATCTCATGGGTTCCTCTTTCCAGTGGGTAAATAGGCCATGTCCTCTTGCCTCTCCCACGTCTGGTGCTCAAATGAGTTGTGTAAGCAACATTTGGAGCCATTCAGAAGAAAAGAAATTCTGATCTCATCAAGACCCAGGAGATCAAAGCCCCACCCCCCCCACAAACATGTCAATAAATCACTTAGAACAACCAAGTGTACCGAATTTACGTAAATGTTACTGATTAAGACCAAAGTAAAAACACTTGCCAGATCCAAACAAGCTTTGGAAATCACATTCAACATGGACAGCCTAGCATAGCTATGTAGTTTACCTCCCTGCCCAGGAATCAATATTCCGGAACATTCTTCAGAAAGTAAAACTGAAAATGTTTATAAAAACCTTTATATAATCCTAAGTCTTATGGCCTGTTTTTTGAATAAATTAATGATGGCCACTTGTGGGTATGGTGACTGCACCACAAACAGGAATATGGTTGCTTTGGTTTTGTTGTTGTTGTTTGTTTGTTTTTGTTTGGGGGGTTGTTTGTTTTGTTGTTGCTTTGGTTTTTGTTACCCTTGTTTGGAGAATATTGATGGATTGATACCTGTAATCAATATGAGCTTCATAAGTCAAATTCTTATGCATTTAATATAATGCATTATATCTGTTAAGTTGAAAAAAATCAAGCATGACACTTCTAGGCAAACATGACTGTTAATCTCCATAATTCCGACTCAACGTAGTAAACTGCAAATTTTTCACAAAATTGACAACACGGCTAAAATTTCCCAAAATACAAATTTCACACATATATAGTATCTTCTTTGGGTTTCTATTGCTGTGATAAAGACCATGACCAAAAGCAACCTGAGAAGGAAAGGGTTTATCTGACTTACATATCCTGGGTCACACTCCACTGAAGGAAGCCGAGGCAAGAACCTGAAGACAGGGACTGAAACAGAGACTACGAAGGGAGACTGCTCACAGTCCTGCGAACCAGTCTCTTATACAACCCAGGACCACCTGCCCAGGAGTGGCACCGCCCACAGTGAGCTGGGCCCTCCAGCATCAATCACTAATCAAGAAAATGCCTGACAGACGTGTTGACTTGACACAAACAGCACAAGCAGTATGTGATAAACCCATATTAGCAGCAACAGCTTTTTCTGGTTCTGTAGTGTGGACAAATTTATAGAGAAATCCAGCGCACCCAATATAAAAAAAAATGTTTGTGTGGCTGTGGAGAAGGCTTAGTGGGTTAAAAGCGCTTGCTATGGCTCTGAGTTCAAATCTCCAGAGCCCATCTAGAACTAACTAGACGTGATAGCACATGTTTGTAATCCCAGTGTTCCTGTGGTGAGATGGGAGCCAGAGTCAAATGAATCTTCAGAAATTCATGGTTCAGCTAGCCTGGTGTGCAGACTATGAGCAAACAGTAAAGGAGAGACCCTGTCTCAAACAAAGTGGAGGACATGGACCAACACCCTAAGTTGTCTTCTGGCCTCCACACATGTGAAGTGGTACATGCACACCTGCACTCAGACACACATATACCTGCACACACATCATACATACTCATACCACACATGTATACACACATATGCACAAATTAAGTTTCCAGAAAACCACAATTTTTTCTTACTGTTATGGTATCTGCAATCATTTCCTTATTAGCTTCTCATCCAGCAACTGACTTTCATTACAAACGTCTCTGATAACACACAGTCACAACTACGTATCCTCAAGCAGGTATGAGCTATTTCATACCCACAGGTGTATATTGCAGCACTGACATACATCTATAATACCAGAGACTACAATTCAAAGTTGAGGCAAAACTCGACTTTTCCAGTACATGCTCAACAGATAGTATGAGGCAAATCTGGAAAGAAAATGCACTTTCTGGGCCAGTGAAATGGCTCAGTGGGTGAAAGTACAAGCCTGTAGAAGCCTGATGACCTGAGTTCAATCCTTAGATCCCACAGTGCACATATGACTCTGTCATCTGACTTCCACATGCATGTCATGGCATATGTGCCCCTGTGTGTACAAACACACACACACACACACACACACACACACACACACACTAGTATTAATAGTAGTAAATATTTTTGTTTTATTGAAAATAGATTTTTTTCTCACATATATCCTGGTTATGGTTTCCTCTCCCTCTCTATTCCTCCTAGTTCCTCCCTACCTCCCCTCCCCTCTAGATCCACCCTCTGTCTCTCATTAGAAAACAAACACCCTTCTAAAGAATAATAATAAAATATAATATGATGTAATAAGATAAAGCAAAAATTAACACATGGGAATTGGACAAAACAAACAGAAGGAAAAGAGCCCAAGAGAAGGCACAGAATAAGAACTCAGAAATCCCATAAACACAATAAACTGGAATTCATGATACATACACAAAGGACCTGTAGGATAAAAAGAGCAGAAAAATACAAATACAATAAAAAAATAATAAGATAAAGTTAAAACAGAAAGGAAAAGCCCTGACACAACATTGTGAGACAAGGAACCTCCAAAAATGCCCTTGAGTTCCTATTCTGTTGGCCATCTACAGCTGGACAGGCAGCCTATCCTTAAGAATAGTTTCCCCAGTGAGACACCCTCAGAGGAAACTAAATTGTCATTTGCAAGTGGTTGTAAATTGGAGATCGCGTCTGGGCTAGGGAAGGGGGCTTGTGTCCACTTCTCCTTTCAGCTCTAGGACCCCTTCTGGTGCATACCTGTGCACCGTGCACATGCTGCCTCAGATTGCTACCTGTTTGTTTTTGTTTTTTGTCAGAACAGTAACCTTTGGTTTGATCTTAGGACCCTGGGCTATCTAGTCTCAGGTTCTTGGTCACCCAAGCAGGTCAGTTCCATCTCATGGAGTGGTCCTTAAGTCAAATCAGGTAATTGATGGATTACTCCCAAAACGTTTGTGCCACCATTTCCCTTGCATATCTTGCAGGCAGGACACCATCATAGATCAAAGGATTTGTGGCTGGTTTGGTGTTCATGTTTTGCCATTGTTATCATGCAGAGAACCTTCCTGTACAAAAGATGTTAGTGGTGAAGGCTCTACCAGCTTGACATCTATGTGTTTGTTCAATGAGTTGTGTAAGTGGTGCCTTGTCATCAGTTTGTGGGGAACAACCAATCTATAGTCTAGGCAACAGCCAGGGTTGTTTGGAGATTGCCACAGAACCATTTTGGCCAACAACTCAAATAGATGTAACCCAATCCCAGTACTGAAAGCTTCCTTCACTTGGTGACAAGAAATGACAAGTTGGGGCTCTGTCTCTTCCATTATTTGGCAATTTCAATTTGATCACCTACATATGTGTGTGTGTGTGTGTGTGTGTATGTATATATATACACACACATATATATACATATATATATATATATGGAAGCTTCTATTGTACTAGATTTCCATACTGTCCTTCAAATGGTCCTTAATTTTAGCTGTCTCTAACTGTATTCACTCCTTTCTCCCCCTTTTCCTCCCTCTCTCCACTTGATCCTCCCATCCCAGTCCTCCCCCTTCATCCATTCATAACTATCTATTCTATTTTCCTTTTCTAGGGAGATCTGCCCCTCCCAGTCCCTTATGCTATTCCTAACTTCTGTATTCTATAGATTGTAGCTTGATTATTGTTGATTTAACAAACTAATATCCACATGTAAGTGAATACACACCATTTTTATCTTTCTGGGTCTGGGTAACCTCACTCAGGATGATTTTTTCCTACTTTCATCTATTCATCTGTAAATTTTATTGTTGTTAACAGCTTAAAATACTCCATTGTATAAATGTACCACATTTTATTTATCCATCCATCCACTAATGGAAATTTAAGTTGTTTCCAATTTCTGGATATTATAAATAGAGCAGCAATGATCTTGGCTAAGCAAGTATCTCTGTGGTAGTATGGAGTGTTCTTTGGGTATATGCCCAAGAGTGGCATAGCTGGATCTTGAGGTAGATTCCCATCTTCCAGAGGAACCGCCACACTGATTTTCATAGTGGTTGTACAAGTTTGCACTCCTAACAGCAATGGATGAATGTTCCCCTTACTCCAGCATGAGCTGTTTTTTGTTTTGTTTTGTTTTGTTGGTTTTTTTTTAATCTTAGCCATTCTTGTGTAAGATGAAATCTCAAAGTAGTTTGATTTGCATTTCTCTGATGACTACAGATGTTGAACATTTCTTTGTTTTTTCAGCCATTTCAGTTTCTTCTTTTGAGAACTCGCTGTTCAGATTTGTATCTCATTTTTAATTGGGTTATTTATTTTCTTGATGTTCATTTTTTTTAGTTCTTTATATATTTTAGATATTATTCATCTATTGAATGTGTAGTTGGTAGAACCCTTTTCCCATTGTGTAGGCTACCACTTTGTCCTAATGATGGTGCCCTTTGTCTTACAGAAGATGTTCAGTTCAATGAGGTCCTATTATTAATTGTTGATTTTAGTACCTGTTCTGTTCAGAAAGTCTTCCTGTGACAGTGAGTTCAAAATGATTCCCCAGTTTCTCTTCTATCAGGTTCAGTGTATATGGCTTTATGTTGAGGTTTTTGATCCATTTGGAGTTGAGTTTTATGCAGGGTGATAAGTATGGACCTATTTGTATTCTTCTACATACAGCCATCCATTTTGACCAGCACCGTTTGTTGAAGATACTTTTTTCCAGTGTGAATTTCTGACTTCTTTGTTAAAAATTAGGTGTCCATAGATGTGTGGACTTATGTCTGGCTTTTTAGTTCAATTCATTGATCAATTTGTCTCTTTTTATGCCAATCCCATGCTGGTTTTATTACTGTAACTCTGTAGTCAATTTAAGGTAGAGGATGGTGATACCTCCAGCAGTTCTTTTATTATTCAGGATTGTTTTAGCTATCCTGGGTTTTTTGTGTTTCCACATGAAGCATAAAATTGTCATTTCAAGATATGTGAAGAATTGTGTTGGAAGTTTGATAGGGATTGTATTGAATCAATATATTGCTCTTAGTAGGTTGACCATTTTTACTATGTGATCCATGACTATGGGACAGCTTTCCATCTTCTGATAGTTTTTCAATTTTACAGGGATTACAATTAAGAGATTGCATGAGTCTCAGAAGAGACTTTGAACTTTGAACTTTTAAACATTGTTGAGACTTTGATAGACTATGGGGACTTTAAAGTTGGACTGACTGCAGGTTTGCATTTTAATATGGCTACAAGCCTATGGGGGTCAGGGAGTAGAATGTGGTTGGTTTGAATGAAAATAGCTCCCATAGGGTCATAGGTAGTTGGACTGTTAGGAGGTGTGACTTTGTTGAAGCAAGTGTGTCACTAGGGGCGGGGAGGCTTTGAGGTTTCAAATGCTCAAGCCAGCCCCCCCGCATCACTCTCTCTTCCTTATGCCTGCCCATCCAGATGTAGAACTCTCAGCTACCTCTCCAGCACCATGTCTCCCTTCATGCTGTCATGTTCCCAACTATAATGTAAGTGGAATAAACCTCTGAACCTGTAAGTCAGCCCCAATTGAATGTTTTCCTTTATAAGAGTTGCTGTAGTCATGGTATCTTTTCATAGCAACAGAACTCCAACTAAAATATACGCATATAGGAATTTCTTTTCTTGTCCAGTCTATTTGGTGTTCTGTATGCTTCTTGTACCTTGATAGACATCTCCTTCTTTAGGTTAGGAAATATTTCTTCTGATTTTGTTTTAAAAAAATATTTTCTGTGCCTTTGGCCTGAGTTTCTTCTCCTTCCTCTATTCCTTGATTTTGTCTTTTTGTAGTGTACCAGATTTTCTGAATGTTTTGTACCAGGAGTTTTTTTTTTTTATTTTAGATTTCTTCTATCATGGCTTCAATGCTGGAGATTCTCTCTTCCATCTCTTGTATTCTGTTGGTGAAGCTTGCCTCTGAATTTCCTGTTCAAGTTCCTAAATTTTTCATTTCCAGAGTTCACACAGTTTAGACTTTTTTATTGATTCTATTTCCACTTTCAGATATTGAAGAGTTTTATTTATTTCCTTTCACTATTTGTGTTTTCATAGAGTTCTGTAAAATATTTCCTTAAGGACCTCTATCATATTCATGAAGGCTAATTTAAGATCTTTTTCTTGGACTTCAGTTATGGTTGTTGGGTTCTAGTGGATACATATTGTCTTGGCCTTTATTGGGTGTGTTTATACATTGATGATTAGGCATCTGGGTTTGGAAAATGCTGGGGAAGTTTATTTTTAGTTATGTTTGAAATTGTTTTTGTGCACTGTTGGAAAAAAAGATGCATAGGCCTTGGCATTTTGTATTGTTTGCAGGTGTTAGATTTCTGTGGGGGTTGTTTGATTGCTTATATCTGCACCTAAGGAGTTCTGAATCAGTAAAAACACCTGAGCTCAAATGCTCAGGGTTCCACTGTGAGTATGGCAGGAGGGTGGTTCCCTCTGCTAAGGTCTGGCAGGGCTTCCGCACCTCCTTGTTTCCTTGGTGAGCCAACAGCAGCAAACAACTACAGGGAAGATTGTAATTCTAAGTGCCTATATCTGGTCTTGTCCTTATTGGGTGGGTGTTTTGCTCCTTAGATTCTTTTACCCTCTCTGGTTCTTAGGAAAGTGTGGTGGCTGTGTGTTGCCTGGTAAGAAACTCTTCTGGGATCCTGATTAGGTGTGACCACTGGAGTTTCCAAGTAAAATGTGTTTCTAGGTATTGGGAGCTGACACTTAAGAATGAGGATGGGCTAGGAGCAGGGATGAATGAGTCCCCAGGAGGAAGGAAAGCAGAGTGTTCCACCAGGATCTGCTTAGTTCCCTGGAAATGGGGACAGAGAGTGAGAGAGTGAGGAAAGGCCACAGAAGGTGGTCTTTTACAGAGCTGGGGATGAAGCTGGGAGACTGGACTTGCAGAAATGAAGAGAGTGGTGAAGATCTGCAGTTATCCTACCTGCTTCACTGGTGTCTTTGGTTTTCTATTGCTGTGATGAAATACCATGACCAAACGCAAGGGAGGATGGGGCTTATTTGGCTTATACTTCTAGATCATAGTCCTTCATCAGAGGAAGTCAGGACAGGAACTTAAACAGGACTTTGCTTCTTTTTTTTTGGAATAGCAATATATCCTAGATTCAAGAGATGAATCATGATGGAGACAGGAGCTGATGCAGAAGCCATGGAGGGGTACTGCTTACTGGCTTGCTTCCCATGGCTTGCTCAGCCTGATCTCTTATAGAACACAGAACTACCAGCCCAGGGATGGCACCATCCATAATGGGCTGGGCCCTTCCCCCACCAATTACTAATTAAGAAAATGCCTTACAAACAGATCTTAGAAGGCATTTTCTCAATTAAGGTTCTATCCTTTCAGATAACTCTAGTTTGGGTGTCAGGTTGACATAAGACTAGCAAGCAACACACCTGACAGGAGTGGCCAGCAGATTCCCAGGGAATGCTTGCTGGAGTTTCAGGCTGGGATAAAGTAATAAATCAAGGGAGGAAGTTAGGTGGGGAAGATCTGTGTGATCCGCTGGAAATGGGGAGAGGGAAAGGAGGCCACAGCAGGTCATCTGCTACAGAGCTGGGGATGAGACCGAGGGATTTGATTTGGAGGAGGTGGGTGAAATGTGAAAATATGCAGTTAGCCTACCTGTTTCCCTGGCTGGAGTCAATTATGGAATAAATAATAAAATAAAATAAATAATAAAAAAATAAAAAGTAATAGTAAAATAAAAATACACTTTCTTAGACAGTATTTCCTTTAACTAGCACAGTTCTAACTACTCACTCTCATTGTGAATATCAGCTAAAAAAGTAATAAAATAAAAGGTGAGAAAAAAATCTACCCATAGCGGGGGAAAAACAATTGGATTCACATAAATATGACTAAGTGTTGGCAAGAAAACCTGTTCTAACTCATATTTTGCTATATCATCATGTTTGGATGGTGAGAGCGCAAGGAAAGATGGAGGTGGCAAATAGAGTTTCAAAGCTTCAGACCACAACCAAAACAGCACTATTTCAAACAGAAACAGGTTGGGTTTTTTTCTTACTGGGCTGTCAAGGAGCATCTATAACATGCCAAGGGCCTGAGACTACTGGTTTATGAAAAGGAAAAAAGCATGGATCCTATTGTTCAGTAACTTTGAGAAGGAAAAGAGATGAGATGCAAAAGGACAATGGGAGTGTTACCACATCTTCACTAGCTACTGTCATCTTCTTTACTAGAAGGACTTCACTTTTGTTTGGAATAGCAATGTATCCCAGACTCAAGAGATGAGTCATGATTATTTTAAGCTATTCGAGTACTCATGTTTCCCTTTGCCAAATCCTCTTTTTCTGATTCCCTTGCAAGTACAAGTGGTCATAAGATGAAGTCCCGTCCAAAGAAATTGTATAAGTGGAAATCTTTTGGAATGCTTATATGGAAGATTTTATGGGGATTTCTCCAGCCTGATGAGAAAACCTTGCACTCTTGGCCATTTTTCACATAAATGTGTGGGTGTCATGACTGCAACTATAGCAGCTACCTTGCAACCACGAGGCAATAAAAATGAAAACAAAAAGCCATATATTTGAAATGGAGCAAAAGAATAGAAATAGTTTAGGTTTGTTGTCTCTATGACATCATTAAGACATTTCTAGACTTCATGATGAGTAAACAGACTAGTCTTTATTGTTTAAAACATCCCTGGGTTTTCTGTTACTTAAAAATAATGTAATTCACATATACTGGTTAGTATGAATATTAAAGAAATGAGGAAGGTTACTACAATCTACCAAAGCTGACTCTGGAAGCAACAGAAACTCTGACAAGTGTCTGAATTTGTACTGAAAACTAAACAAGAACAAAACTCTCAACAATGATATGCCTACAACCATATGATTTCACTGGTGAATTCTACAAATTATTTAGGAAGAAGGAATACTAATTTTACTCAAACTCCTCCAAAAAATTAAAGAATAATAGATATTTTAATTATATAAAACCATAATTTCCCTTATACAAAATATCCCTTATGAATATAGATGCAAAAATCTTCAGGAATCCTAATAGAATAAACATGATTATCATAGAATAGAATAGAATAAAACATGATTATCAGAATGGATTTTTTTTTAAAGAAAAGACTGAAAAAATCCAAAACTCTTTCTTGATTAGAAAACTAAAAATTTAAGAACAAAAAATCTGCAAACATGTTAAAGACCGTTTATGAAGAACACACAACTCATCACACCAAACTCTTTCCTAACATGATAAACTGCAAGAGCAAGGGTTGCATTTTTAATTTTAATTATTTGCCTAAGATATATATATAAAACAAAAAGACAGATAACTTCCTAGTATGCTGTGTGGGCTGTTCATGTGGGGATACAAGGAGACATAATCCTGAAATCCCATTTGCCCAAGGACAGGTAACCTCCTAGACTGGTGGGGACTGTGCAGGGAACCCCAGAGTGGGGAACCTCGGAATAGTCCTAGTCAGATTCCATTATATTCCTTGCCTGTATTTAATTAATCTAATTAAAGCTTGCTTCAAACTTGGCTCAAAACAGTGGTGATGGTCTTACTCTTGTCCGGTGAACTTTATAAGACAAGGATGCATTTCCACACTGCTCTTCCTCACTGCACTGACAGTTCTACCTAAAGCAGTTATAGAAGAATTATAGAAGGGATTGGAAAGAGCAACACTTTTGCAGACTTCCATGGTCTTGTAGAGAAAATCTTATAGAAATCATGCAAAAAAATAGTTTAGAGCTGTTAATAAACGCTGCAAGTACAAAATTTTGTAATTAACATGCAAAACTCATTTTTACTTCTCTACCATGATGATGAACAATCCAAAAGTTGATCACAGAAATTATTTTCTATGATATGAAAGTTTGTGTTCCTCAAAATTCATGTTCTGAAATGTAACCCCCAAAGTGACTTGAAGGTGAGGTCTTTTCAAGATAATTAGCTCATGAAGGAATGACCATCAGGAATGAGATTGATTGTAATTTTAATGTGGTTTAGTTTTATTATAAAAGAGACTGCAAAGACTTACTTTACTACTTTCTTGATGTCAACACATTCAATGACATATCTATAAGACATATGCCCTTATCAGATGCCAAAGATGCTGCCATTTTGATCTTGAATGTCGCAGTCTCTTAAGAGCAAGAAGTAAATTGGTTCAAGATCCATGCAATTTATAGCACTTAGTCATAGGTACTTAGTCTGACTACAATATAATTACATTTCTAATACCACTATAAAGAATATAATAATTAGAAATGAGTTTTACTGAAGACATAGAAGACTTATAAACTGAAAAGTATAAAACTGCCAAATTTGTGGAAGCAGAGCTCAGAGAGGAGAGTTCAGAGAAACAGCAAGGTAGAAGCGAGTAGAAGCAGAGCTCAGAGAAGTAAAGAGTTGGTTCAGACAGGCAGTGGAGTGCAGTCAGCCTACAGACAGTTCAGTTCAGAAGGAGAAACCGAGAAGAGCAGGGTCAGCAGAGAAAAAGCATAGATTCAGAAGCAGACAGTTTATGATTTACAGTTTGGAGTTCACAGCACAGCTCAGAGTGAAAAGAGGCAGTCAGAAGACAGCTAGAGTGAGCTCAGTCAGTAGTAAGTCTTGGAGGCTGAAACGTTCTAGGTTTAGGTTCACAGATTAGATTGTACAGAGGCTGAAGCCTTCTAGGTCTAGGTTTAAGATCAGATTAAGACTGTACAGAGGCTGAAAGGGATCGGTGATTGAATTAGCAAAGAATAAACTGTCCTCTGCCCTGAACCAACAAGAAAAATCAATAAAACCAATGCATATATCTACACCTACATGACTTAAATTAAATACAAGTAGTCTTTTCCACTGCCTCTTTCAGTCTCTCCTTCTGGACCAACTCCATTCCTTTGTGAAACCTGCCACCCTGCAGAACTAATTTCTACCAGGGACCAAACTATGCTGGGACTCAGGGGCCTCACAGTCACCACATTTGGCTGGGATCCAGATTGGGCAACAGAAACTCAAAAACAGAACACCAACCCAGTAAAGATGAGACCAGATATACTTAGATCCCAATACAAAAGCACAAACATGAACAACCAAGATAATATGCAGCCTCCAGAATCTAGCAATCCTATTATCATAGGCCCTAGAAAAAGTAATTTAGTTGAAGCATAAGAAAGGACTTCAAAATAGCAATTTTGAATATGTTCATGGACCTTAAACATAATATGAATAAACAATTCAAGACATGAAAATAGACTTTAACAAAGAAATAGATTCACTAAAGAAAACCCAAACTGAAATAAAATTGAAAATGAAAAGCTCAGAATGTCAAACAAAAACTATAGTTGTATCCCTCTATGTTCAGCAAGGATGACACAGAGGTATATTCATAAGTCCAAAGTCTGCCAGACCTCAGCAGAGAGAAACACTGTCATGGCTAGTGCCAGACTCCATAGTGAGGCCCCAAGCATCTGAGTTCAGGTGGTTTTATTGATTCAGAACTCCTTAGATGTTCTACTGATACCACGTGGAGATCATAAGCAATTAAACAACCCCACAGAAAGCCAACACCTGCAAATAATACAGAACACTAAGATCTAGGTTAGCCCCTCACCCAACAGTGCATAAAACAATTTCAAACATAAAACTAAAAATAAACTTCCCCAACAAAAAAACCTCACAGGTCAGCCTCACCAACAGATTACAAGACATGAAAGAGAGAATTTCAGGTAGACAAGGTAGAAGAAATGAATAGCTCAGTCAAAGAAAATGTTAAATCTAAAAAAAAAAAAGCAGGCACAAAACAGCCAGAAAGTCTTGGACACTATAAAAAGACCAAACCTATGAATAATAGTTATACAGGAAGGAGAAGAAACTCAGCTCAGAGACCCAGAAAATATTTTCAACATAATTATAGAAGAAAATGTCCCCAATCTAAAGTAAAAAAATAAATCTATGAAAGTACAAGAAATATACAGAGCACCAAATATACAGGAGCAGAAAAGAAATTCCCCATGACACATAATAATTAAAATACTAAATGTACAGAGCGGCTGCAAAAAAACTGCAAAGAGAAAGCTGCAAAGAGCAAAAACCAAGTCACCAATAAAAGCAGGCCCATTAGATTAACACCTGACTTTTTAATGGGAACTCTAAAAGTGAGAAAAGACTGGACAGATGTTCCATAGACCCTAAAAGAACACAGATGCCACACAAATTACTAGTCCCAGCAAAACTCTCAATCACAATTGACAAAATCATTCCATAATAATAACAAATTTAAGCAAAGTTAATCAGGAATCTCACTCAAAATAAAGGAAACATATAAAACAGGAACAGATGCTAGGCTTTTGTCTTGTTTTTAATTACTTTTTTGGCACAAGGAGTCAATGATGTTCAGCAAATATAACTTCTAAGTACATGTAGTAGAAAGATTAGGCACCTCACAAAGTGTTTCCAGGATAACTGGACAGACACATGTGAAATACAGAGTATCTCTAATACATCCTAACTTTATATATAAAAAGTAAAGTTGGAATGAATCCCAGTATGGAATGTTAGGTTTTTAGATGAGAACACCTCAGTACACCACACCACAAAACAGAACTCAAAAGCTACCTTCAGGAAAGGAAGCAGAATGCTTATCCAGAAGGTGGGTCAAGCAGGCCTAGGGGAGAGACTGGAAGTCATCTTCAGGACATTCACACACAAGCCTCAAAACCACTTGTGGCTTTTGGTGAGAAAGCCATTCCTCCAGCGAGTGGGTCAACAATCCCATTTTGTCACTCTATGACTCAGGGGACAGAGCCTGATGCATCTTGAGAGATAGCCTGTTATTTGAAACTGAGTAACCCTGGAGACCTAAAAACTGGAACAAACATAAGACAAGGAGCCTGAATCTCATTTGCCACAGCCCCAGGGTGAGAGACAGCCTTCAGAAGTAGTTGGTGAAAGTAGGAGAGCAAGACACTGACAAACTACAGACTGTTGATGACAAGAGGCTCAGGCGGGAAATAGATAGGGATAGATAACCCTGTCCTCAGTTTCTAGCTGCCAAAAAAAGATCTCAACAGCTAAGAACTCCAGAGATTGATAATCCTGAGCCTGAGTCAGTGTGTAGATCAACATATGGAGTCACCTAATTGTTCCTCATTTCTCAAGAGTCTCAAAACTCTGTAGCTCTTGTAGTCTACTTGACACCACGGTTACACCCTTAAGTACAGCTGTTAATACATAGAAACTCTTGAAAATACAAAGACATGTTTCTATTCCTGTGATAAAACATAAGAAAAAGCATTCGGGGGGTATTTCAGCTTATACTTCCGGTAACAGCCTATCACTGAGGGAACCCAGGGCAGGCACTCGGAACCTGGAGACAGGAACTAAAGCAGATGCCATGGATAAGTGCTGCTTACTGATTTGCTCCCCATTGCTTGAGCAGCTTGCATTCTTATACAACTTAGGACCACCTTCCCAGAGGTGGCACTGTCCATGGGCATCAATCATTAACCAAGAAAATGCCCCCATGGGCTTGCCTACAGGCCATTCTCAGGAGGCCTTTTTTTTCAAATGAGGTAACTTCTTCCTAAATGACTCTAGCTTATGTCAAGTTGATATAAAACTAGCCATCACAAAGCAGCTGTGGCTGTTTCCCACATTCTCAGTACAATTAGGAGATAATCCCCAGCCAGAACATTATGGGTATGCAGTTCAGGGAAAGCGAGAGAACCTGTCCAGATCATCAATTGCAAAGCCAAGTATGTCCAGCAGAGGCTCCTGGTATGCAAAGGAGAGAAGCTAATAAAGTGGGGAAAGCTCTGGCAGGCATTGGATGCTTGTCAAATACAAGTTCAACATCAGTATGAAGTACAAGAAAAGCAAAAGTCTCTGAGTTCATCTGACTCGTTCCCCTACATAAAAACGGCTGTATTCTGTGTTCAAGGACCCAGGGATAAACTTCTCTAACACTTCAAATTTTCACCTTATTATTGTTTACTTCCCCACCACACACCTTGTATTTCCCGTTTTGTATCTTTTTGTTATATTTTAGCAGTTTTTTACCTTAAAAGATTTTAAATTATGTTTTTACTTATTATCTTTCATACATACATCTAATTTTGTTTATGTGTCTTTTTCTCTGTTAGGCGTTTTATTTTTTTTTTTCCTTTTTCTTCTTTCATTTTATTGCCCATTGTATTTCTCCGTTTTGCTCTCACTCTAACTAGTATTTTGATCTAATTTTACTAGATTTGTTCATTGGTTGCTATGAATTTTAAAAAAAATTACCCATTTTATTCTGTGTGTTTATGTATGTGTCTAAGTATATGTACATGTACCCCATGCATGCAGAAGTTCATGGATGTCAAAAGAGACCTTTTATCCCCTAGGACTAGAGTTACAGATGGTCACGAGCCTCCATGTGGGTGCCAGGAACCAAACCCAGGTCTTCTGCAAGAGCAGCAGGTACTCTTAACCACTGAGCCATCCCTCCAGTCCCTGCTATGGATTTTTTTAACTCAAGTTTTATATTTTATGCCCCTTTTCTATGTGTTGGAAACTTTCCCTTTGTTGGAAAATCTTTCTTCTTTCTTTTTTTTTTTTTCAATCTTTTCTTATCTCTTGGTTCTATCTTTCAATTCAAAACATTATACTCCATTTGTGCTCCTTTTCTTTTCATTTATCTAACTTTGATTCTTGTCTATTTCCTCCATTTCCTTTCCCTATTCATTTTTCTCAGTCATTTACTATTTCTACATTGACTGTAAATAATTTGTACTTCATAGCACATTCTATATTAGCTTTTCCATTTTTTGGATAATGGCAATTAGTGATATATTAGTAGGCTTTAATCAATTATAAGTATATTCTTATACATAGTATGGATGGATTTGTGGCTGTTATAACTGTTTTCTCCTGGGTGGTACTGAGTATTGACTCTCAAGAGTTCAAGGGTTTGTCTATCTTGTTGATTCTCTCAAAAAACCAACTCTTTGTTTCATTGATTGTATTGTTCTCTTTATTTGAATTTTATTGATTTCAGCCCTCAGCTTGATTATTTCTTGCTGTCTATTCCTCTCTTAGGTGTGCTTGCTTCTTTTTGTTCTAGGACTTTCAAATGTGCTGTTAGTTTGTTAGTATGTGATCTCTCCACTCTTTTTTGGTAAGCACTTTGTACTATGAATTTTCCCCTTAGCACAGCTTTCATTGTGTCCCATAAGTCTGTGTATGTTGGGGATTCATTTTCATTGAATTCTAGAAAGTCTTGAATTTCTTTCTTTATTTCTGTCCTGACCCAATCATTATTCAGTAAATAGCTGTTCAATTTCCATGAATTTGTGGCCCTTCTGTTGTTACTGTTGTTGTTGAAATGCATCTTTTATCCCTGGTGGTCTGATAAGATGCAAGGGTTATTTCAGTTTTCTCGTATCTATTGTGACTTGTTTTATGTCCAAGTATGTGATCAGTTTTGGAGAAGGTACCGTGAGGTGATGAGATCAAGGCATATTCTTTTGTGCATGAATGAAATGTTCTGTAGATATCTGTTAGGTTCATTTGATTTATAACATCTGTTCTAGCATTTCTCAGTTTAGTGTTTGTCTGGATGATCTATCAGTTGGTGAGAGTAGGGTATTGAAATCTCCCACTATCAGTGTGTGAGGGTCAATGTATGTTTTAAGCTTTAGCAATGTTTCTTTTACAAAAGTGGGAGCCCTTATGTTGCGGGCATAGATGTTAAAGATTGAAATGTCCTCTTGGTGGATTGTTCCTTTGATGAGTATGTAGTGTCCTTTCCTGTTCCTTTTGATTAATTTTGGTTCAAAGTCTATTTTGTTGGATATTAAAATGACTACAGCGGCTTGCTTCTTAGGCCCATTTGCTTGGTAAATCTTTTCCCAACCCTTTACTCTGAGGTAATCTCTATCTAATGTTTATCTTGAGGTTGAGGTACATTTCTTGTATACAGCAGAAAGCTGGATTTTATTTTCAAATCCAATCTGTTACTCTGTGATTTTTTTATTGGGGAATTGAGTCCATTGATGTTGAGAGATCTCAAAGACCAATGATTGTTAGGTCCCGTTATTTTGTAGCTGTTGTTGGCTTTGGTGTGTGTGTATGTGTGTGTGTGAGTGTGTGTGTGAGTGTGTGTGTGTGTGTGTGTGAGTGTGTGAGTGTGTGTGTGTGTGTGTGTGTGTGTGTGTGTGTGTATTTTCTGTTGGTTTCGATGCTGTGCAGTTATATATTTCCTGTGTTTGCGTGTGTGTGGTTAAGCTTCTTGGGTTGCAGTTTTCCTTCTAGCATCTCTGTAGGGATGGATTCATAGATAGATATTGCTTGAAATTAGATTTGTCATGGAATATTTTGTTTTCTCCATCTATGGTAATTGAGAGTTTTGCTGGGTATAGAAGTCTGGGCTGAAATCTGTGTTCTCTTAGAGTCTATACCACATCAGTCCATTCCTTCTGGCTTTTAGAGTCTCTGTTGAGAAATTGGGTGTAATTCTAATTGGTTTGCCTTTATATGTTGCTTGCTGTTTTTCTCTTGTAGCTTTTAGTATTCTTTCTTTATTTTATACATTTAGTGTTTTGCTTATTATGTGATGGGGGATTTTTTTTTCTGGTCTATTCTATTTGGTGTTCTTTATGCTTCTTGTACCTTTATAGGGACCTCCTGCATATACCCCAAGGACATCCTACCACATGGATGCTTGCTCAACTATGTTCATAGCAGCTTTGTTCATAATAGCCAGAAATTGGAAACAGCCTAGATGTCCCTCAACTGAAGAATGGATAAAGAAATCGTGGTACATATACACAATGGAGTACTACTTAGCTATTTTTTAAAATGACTACATGAATTGATCAGACAAATGGATGGAACTAGAAAAAAAATCATTCTGTGTGAGGTAACCCAGTCCCAGAAAGACAAACTCAACATGTACTCACTTATAAGTGACTATTAACTGTTAAGCAAAGGACAAAGGTGGTGCAATCCACAAACCCAAAGAGACTGAGCAACAAGGAGGGGCTTGGTTGTAAAGCAGGAATCTCCCTGGTGTGGGGGAGGTGGAACAGACAGTGTGAGTGGGCTGGGGGGGAGGATGGGAATTGGAGGAGGGGAAGCCATGTGTGGGAAGAGGGATGGAGGGAGTATATGAAGGGACAGCAGGTACTGGGGGATGTTAAGGGGGGATCTGGTGACCAAGGCAGTGGAAACTCACTTGAGTCCACAATGGAGACCTTGTTGAGGACCTCTAGCAATGGGGGATGGGTAACCTAAACAGGATATCTTGTGTAGCAGACAAGGCTCCCAGTAGAGGGACTGGGACACCACTCCAGCCACAAAAACTTCTTATAACCTATCTTCCCTACAGGACCACTGAGACAATGGAAAGGCAGAACATCATACCAAAGGAGAGAACCCATGCCTGATTCTTCAGGGTAGGCCAGGAACTAGAGACTGGATAGCCAGGAGGTGATTTATAATGATATCCTGTTGTACTCATAGATCAGTACCTAGTCCAGTCTCCATCAGAGAGGCTTCTGCCAGCAGCTGATGAAAACAGATGCAGAGGCCCAGAGCCAAACATCATGCAGAGTTCTGGAAAACTCACAGAAGATGGGGAGGAGGCATTTCAGGACAAGAGTTGTCGGGGACATCAGGAGAGCAGACCCACAGATTCAACAGATCAGTGCTCTTGGGGTCCCTCAGAGCCTCAAGCAAATAATCTAATGATGCAACGCAAACACAAAAGCAGGAAGCAAGAAAATAATAAAGCAACAAATTAGTAAAATGGAGATTTAAAAAACATAGAATCATTTAAACAAAAGTTGATTTGTTGAAAACAAACTGGATTAACAATACCTTAGCTAAGTTAAGTAAAAGAAATAGAAAGAAAATCTGAATAAAATTAAAGATGAAAAGGATGATGATCCAACAGATTCCAACAAAATACAGAGGATCATAAGGAAATATTTAGAAAAAATTAAAAAACTGGAAAATATAGATAACATGAATAAATGTCTAAAACATATGACCTATCAAAATTAAATCAAGAATATATAAACAACTTCAACATATCTATTACAAGCATTTGGAATGAAGGCGTAATTAAAAAACTGCCACCCCGAAAATCCAGGACCATCATTTTTACTGCTGACGGAAGGGGAATAGTGAATATTCCTCAAACAGTTCCACAAACTACAAAGGGAAAGAACACTATCAAATTCATTCAATGAAACCACTATTACCTTCATATCAACACTGGTCAAGAACACTCAAAAAAGTATAGACTAATCTTCCCAGGAAAATAAATGCAAAAATCCCAAGGAATTTCATAAAAATCACATTCAAAATGTATTAATAAGACAAGAAAAGGGGCTCATATAGCCTGAACAAGTTCATTACATTCTAGGGTTTTAAGGTTGGTTTCATATGCATAAATCAATAGATGTAATAAACAGACTTAGGAATAGAGGCATTTGACAAAGTTCAAGACCCTCTTTTGGAAAAAAAAATTGCAAAGAAACTTAGAAAAGAAGAATCATATTCCAACATAATAAAGGCTCTATGTGAAAATCCTATGACTAGTATTATACAAAATGGGAAATAACTGAACACAATGTTGGAAGTCTTCGAGTAATGAGACAAGAGAAATACATATATGTAGATGTAGATTCAGGGCAAAAGGCAGTTTATTCCATGCTGATTCACTCCCCAGTCCTAGAGGGTTTCAGCCTCCATACAATCTAACCTTAAGTCTAGACCTGGAAGGCTTCTACCTCCATATAATCTAATCTTCAACCCTAAACCTAGAAAGTTTCCGTCTCTGAGCTTACTCTGACTAGCTGTCTTCTGAACTCTGAACTGTAAATCATAAACCATCTGCTTCTGACTCTGCCTTTTCTCTTAGCTTATTCTGGACTGCTCTTCTTTGCTTCTCGTTCTGAACTGAACTGTCTGTGAGTTGACTGTACTTAAACTGCCTGACTGAATTAACTCTCCACTTCTTTCTGAGTTCTGCCTCTTGTCTGCTTCTCATTTACTTCCACTTTGCTTCTGTCTGAGTTTTGTTTCCACATTCTGTTTCTACCTTACTGCTTCCTTCTCTGAACTCTGAACTCTACCTCCACTTGCTGCTTCTCTCTCTGAGCTCTGCCTCTGCCTCCCAAGTGCTTGTATTAAAGGCATACACCACCACTGCCTTCTGAATTGGAAATAAAAGTGTATACTACATTGGGATTAAAGGAAGCCATGCTGAAAAGGAAGAACTTAACATATCTCTATTTGCAGATGATATGACCCTATAATTCAAAATAAATACTTTAATGACTCCATGAAAAAAAGTTCTCACAACTGATAGACACTTTCAGTGACACTACTCACAATAGTTAAGAAATGGAATTGGCCTACATGCCCATCAACAATAAATGAATAAAGAAAATGTGATATGCATAATGAAATTTTATTAAGCAAATAAAGAAAAATGAAATCATGATATTTTCAAGAAAATACATATAACTGGAGATCATCATGTTAAGCAAAATAAGCCAGATTCTGACAAATGCTATTTTTCCTCTCATATCTGGACTCTAGGTTTTCGGGAGTCAAGAAAATAGCAAGGGAACTCTGAGAGGGGATAAAGAAATCTTAAAGGGGAGGATCTCTACATATTAAGGAAAAATTTGGAAACCATATATCTAGTGGGTTAACATATAAAATATACCTTATAAAAGTCTTTATTAAAACTTGCAATAGTAATAATTTGATTTAAAAATAAAAGACCTATGGGCTAGAGCAATGATTCAGTCAGTAAAGTATTTCTAGCACAGACATGAAGGCCTAAGTTCAATTCCCAAAACCTACCTAAAAAAGCTAATCACAATGGCATGTGCCTGTACTCCTAGCACTGGAAAGCAGAAACAGGAAAATCTCCAGCCCTTCTGTCCAGCCAGTCTGGCTGAATCTGTAAATGCCAGGTCTAATGAGAGACCTTATCTCAAAATAGTAAGTAATTAAAGAACACTCCCAATTGACCACTGGCCTCCACACACATGTATACATGCATCTCCACAGACATGAAATTAATTAATGAATGATTCTTCTTAATAAGATATACATTACTGTAATGGTTAATGTTGATGATCAAGTTGAGAGTTAGAGTCACCATGGAAATCAACCTCCAGGTGTGCCTGTAGAGGGATCTCTAGATTAAACTGAAGTGGGAAGACCCTGTTCAGCACCATTCCATGAGCCGGGGTCTGGGACTGAATAAGAAGAAAGGGAGCTGAACAACAGCATTCATCATTCTGCTTCCTGGCTACAGATGCAATGTGACCAGCTGCCTCGAGCTCCTGCCATCATGACTTCCTAGCCATGATAGACCACACCCTCAAACTGAGCCAAAATAAACCCTTCCTTCCATAGGTGGCTTTCATCAAGTACTTTGTTGCAGCAACGAGACAAATAACCAATGCAATTAGCAATCATCAGGGGAATGCAATCCAAAACCACAGTAGGATATCATGTCATATCTAGGCAGTAGGATTAATAGCATCAATATGTTAAAAGATGTAATACAGTTACATCATGAAGATGGCAACATACAACTCCCCCACCTTCATTCTCCCTAGATAGCTAGCCACAGCTGCAAATAACTCTGGGACATCTAGGGGATTCAGCTATGAGACTACACCAACACAATGGAAGAAAACAAAAGTCCTGAAAATAACTGAGTAGTACAAATAGCTTAATTTGGTGGGCACCAAAACATCCTGTGGGCCAGAATGGCATAGAACTCCCTGAGCAATAATCCCACTCAAAGGAACAGGGTGTGCAGGGCAAACTGTTAACTTCTTAAGATTGTCAGTGCATTGCCCAAATGACCAGTTTCAGTTGTACCTTATCCAGATCACTGGAGAGACTGACTCAGCTGAAACATCTGGAGTTAGCAGGAAACAAAGAAAGAGTTGGATACCAGTGTCTACCACATGGTAGGAGCCACTGCACTCCACAGTGTTCTGCTTAGAGGACATAGGCATCTCTTGGGAATAAACTTCTACAGTTACTATGGAAGTCAGTATGGAGGTTCAAAACTAAGCAAACAAATAAAACAAAGAATCACCATATGACGCACTATATCATTCCTACGTATATAGCTAAGAAGATCTAAGACAGCAAACCACAGAGATACTCGCACATCCATATTTATTACTGCTTTAATCACAGTAGTCAAGATTTAGAACCATCTCATTGTCCAGAAACAGATTAATGGGCAAAGAAAATTCAGTACATGTACATAATAGAATTTTATTCAGCCACTGGAAAACACAAACTTATGACATTAGCTGAAAAGAAAAATGGATGCCATTGGAGATTGCTTATGCTAAGTAAAAAGGGTAAACTCATTCATATGTGGAATGTAGATTTAAACACACACACATACATACATACATACACACACACACACACACACACACACACACACACACACACACACCATGAAAAGGGACTATGGGAAGGGAGAAGAGGCCTACAAGGGAGTGAGGAAGAAGAGAGGGCAATAGAATATACATGTTATAAAAGCAGAAGGAACAACTATTCATGGGAAGGAAGTGGACCAATAAGAGGGAGAAAGAAAAGACAAGGGAGTACTTTGGGGCAAGGAAAAACTAAATATGATATGTATGTGTGAAAATGTTAGGGAGCACATAGCCCAGAGGGTGAACAGTGACAAATATGACAGTTCTGAGAATAAATGACAGTTGAGTACTCATCCCTGAAAAGGATATTTTAATCCCCCCTCCAAGGCTCAGGGAACATCATGGAAGGAGTAGAAACAATGATAAGAGCTGGAAGACAGAAGGGCTGCAAAATGCTGACTTCAGGGTAGCACACAGCCATCGTTAACATGATCTCACAGCAGCTGCAGTTCCCTGCACTGGGCCTGCTCAAGACAGGGGCTGTGAACAGTAAGTCATGGATTATTGAGTGGTTCATGGGGCCCTACTCCACCCTGTTGAACTATTGGCTACTGATAGATTCTAGAGGAGTAATAGTCATTGTCTTCAGTCGTGTACAAAAGACGATGAGGCTGTGAGACTCCAGTTGATATAGTTCTTAATCCATGGACACATAGGCAACCCTGATTAAACCCAGTGAGTCACAAAACAAAACTAAACAAACAAAATGACATGAATGTGGGGAGAAGATTCGTAACGTGGAGTGGGGAATGATAGAGGTTGGAGGAAGAGAAGAGAGGGGAGGTGTTAAAGTAGTCAGAATACGTTATATGCATTATGAAATTGTCAAAAATATAATCACTAAAAAGGAAAATGTCATGGTGAAATCCATTACTTTGTTAATGCTTTTTAATGCTAATTAAAAATTAAGTGAATTTAAAATTTAAAAATAAAGTTCACTAATAAAAACATTTCTTCGTATGATAACCAAAAAACTAATTAAAAAATAAATTAACACAGCCACAGTAGATCCTTCAGGTACCTGATCTACAACCCCTTTCCCACCTCCTACCCCAAAGCTACTGAAGCTGATGTGGCCATAGGCAGCCTGGTCAAGGGACCCAGCATAACCAACATGTTACTGGTGCCTAATGTCCTTGGGTCCCCAGGCAGGGGGTCTACACAGCACTACTCACAACTAATTTCTGAAGCTAATCTTGTGCACACTACCAGCCCCAGCTCCCACAACTTGCCATGCACAAATAGTTACACCAACTCATGCCACCACCCCCAGGGCTGATCTTGTGTCCACACCTGTTCCTGCAACCATTCACATGCACACTGCAGCTGTGTTCCCTAAAGCTATACATACAGACACAGCCAAGTGACCCTCATCATCGGCTCCATCATTGCACATAATGCCCATATCAGGGCTTAAAGTTATGTACATGCATGCCACCAACACACACATACTACTCACACACGCACATACAGCTGGCCTTACCTTCTGGCACCAATTCAAACTAATGTACTTTACCCTAGACAGTTCTTATAATAACACTGTGTGACTCAATTTCTGTTACTATAACAAAACTCTGAGATAACTCACATATAAAGAGTAAATGCTTATTTTAGCTCATTATTTTGAAGTTTTAGTTCATAACTGACTGACCCCTTTGCTACGGGCCTGTGGCAGCACAGTACATTATGATGGGAGCACATATTGGGGCAAACTGGCCACCTCATGGCTGGAAACATAAGGAGAGGAAGTGAAAGAGACTGAAGTCCCACAATTCATTTTGAGGTTAAAGCCACAATGACTTCAGTTCTTTCTAATAGGCTCTACCTTATAAAGGTGCTGTCTCCTCTCAATGGGGAAGAATGGCAACAGAAATGAGAACAAGTCTTTAATATGTGGGCTTTTGGGGGATTTTTGAGATCCAAAGTATAGCAGACATGCATACGTATCACCAGCTTGTGCCCCTTATTGACACATGCAGCAGGAATGGCTATCACTACCCACAGCTGGACATTTCAACATGTACCTACATGCCACCATTTCCAACTAGTACAGCCAAGCATGAACACATCACCAGCACCCACTGCCACATATGTTCCAATAGTTGGCCCTATTGGCACATGCTATAATGCCATTCCCTCTGAAAATAAATAGACCTGAAGCTAGCCTCAGAAGAATGCCTTGTTTGCATTCTTATGATGCTATCAGAAGAGATATTAAATGTTAGGGCTGTAAAAGAAACAGCTTTAGAGATGAGTGCCCCACACACATATGGGGACCTGAGTTTGGAAACATAGCACCCATATAAAATGTAGGTATGGCAGTCCACACCTATAACCACACTGCTGGGAAGCAAAGAAAGGGGAATCTCCAGAGCTTGCCAGCCAGTCTAGTCAATAATTAAGCTACAGGTTCAGTAAGATATCTTTTCTCAAATATAAGGTGGAGAAATAATGGAGGAAGACATCTACAATGCCAACCTCTTGCCTCTACATGCACTCATACACATACACTCACAGTGGGATATGTACACACACATAGACAGAGAGACAGAGAGAGAAGAGAAATAGCAGACCTCGTTCTGCAAATTCTCACCCAAGTTCCTGTAAATAACCCCAATGAAACCCACTGGCTCATACTACAAAACAAAAGAGACAAGAAGATAGAAGGGAGCTAGTTGAGAAGAAAAACGGAATTATGAGGAGTCGTAGAAGGACAAGAAAGATAACATGGGGTAAATCTAATTTATATACATGAATGAAAACCTCATAATGAAATCTATTTTTATTGTATAGTTAATATATGCTGATGTAAAAAAAAAAAAGAAACAACAAATTTCAACATAGAGCACTAAGCAAAATGGCAGGGAAACGGGACAGTCCTACCCGCAGAAAGACTTTATGGAAAAAAGAAAAGGGAAAGTATCATTGACTCCACAGGCCCAGAATCTGGCACTCTGAAAGAACTGAGTTGAGGATAAGAAGTCTGCAGTCTGTTCAGTAAGCAGATGCTGAAGATGCTGTACTTCCTGGCTTGCTCGCTGGTGTTATGGTGGGCAATCGCCTTAAGGGAGGTCTTACCATCCAACTATTCAGCTGGGGAGAGCAGAAGACCTGCCCTTTTATATATCCAAACTGCAAAGGCCTCCCTTTCTCCACGGCTGAAGTGAGGGACTTCCTTGAAACTCACTCTGGATGCAAGAAACAGGCTGTAACTTTGACTCGGATTCACAGAGCAGCTCCACACACACACACCCATCTGTTTGCATGGGAAGTACATGCCGAAGAAAGCTGGCAGTGATTACAGTTGTGGCTCTAAAGGCCCAACTCTGAGGAAAGAGAGCAGCTGTGTGCAAATACAAATGGGGCCGCTGCTAGGAAAGAAAGCAGCAGCTCTAGTACACACAGGCCACTTGGCACCTCATGCTTCCTGTTGCCAGCATACGATGCTCTGGTATGACTGATTTCTACACTCTCAGAGCACCAAAAATATTTGGTGGAAATGAATAGGTCTGGGCTTATGGAGATATTCAATAGAGGGGTCCCCAGGCTAAGATGAAGAGAGAAGTTTGAGGGAACATTCTGTATTCTACGTGTGTTTGGTCCTGGATATGGTAAACAATGGCATGAATTCAGCTCTGAGTGATCAGCTTAACTGCATCCAGGCAAAAACGATGGGGGATGGGGTGGGGGTTGGCCTGCAAACAGCCCTTTTGGGTCTAACCTGTTGGGACCTCAGAATCAAAACAACTACTCCTCTACTTCCCATATCAATCAAACTGCAAAGCAACCAGCCTAGGGGTGGAGGTGGCCAGTCATCTCAATCCAATCTCAAGAAGGAAGATACAGTGACTGGTTCATTTTTATCGTTGTTGCTCTTGTTCCATGGCAGTGGTACTGTTCTTTCCTTTTATTCTTCATTTATTTTGTATTATCCATCATTAGCATTTCTAATACATTGTCTATGATAAAAGAGAGAGCAAAAGAGGGAGGAAGGAAAGAAGGGAGGGGGGAGAGAGGGAAGGAGGGAAGGGAGGAAAGAAGAAAAGGAGGGAAGGAAGGAAGGAGGGAGGGAGGGAGGGAAACCTCAGCTCTCAATATACCTCAAATTCCATGTTCCGATGTGGAATCAGTTTCCTGAAATTTTATGGTTTTACAGAACAAAGAAGTTCATATATCAAGGAAAATTTAAAATATATTGGTGGGCACATCAGAGAGGTAGTTACAGCAAGATGGGGAAGGCTTTCCTATAGGCCTCAGATGTTATCTGATAGCATTCTTAGATTTGGGGTTGGCGGAAGCTAGTGGTATGTTAACAGATGCCAAAAGATGTTTATCTATTAGTCACAAGGTGTTAGTTTTGACACAGAGGCAGGGCTAGAATTAGCCCAAGATAAGGCAATTAGCCTCTAGACCTGCAGCATTCCAATCTCTGCACATCACTAAGTTGATTCACTGCTTCTTTCCAGGAATTCTCATTCACAATGTTAATCCCAAATATTTTCTCCTTCCTATTTCTTTCCCTTTTTCCCTTCCCGACTGAACTTCTTTTTATTTACTTATAAACACTTCAAGATTTATTATTTAAAAATTCCCAGCTTATCCTATAAGGAACTCAGCTCCTATTTTTTTCCAACTCAAAACCCAGATGAGAAATTCTGTGAGGAAATTGCAATTTTGACAAAGGGGGCAGAAAGTAATTTTAAAATGCAGTGGAGGAACTGGAGAGATTGCTCAGAGGTTAAGACCTTGGGGAGACATCGGAGTTGGAAGACATGAGTACATGAGTGCCCATAGAGGCATCGGATCTCCCTGAACCAGGAGTTGCAGGTAGTTGTGAGCCAACTGATGTGCATACTGGGAAATGAACTAGGGTCCTCTGCAAGGGCAGTACATGCTCTTAACTACTGAACCATCTCTCCTGCCCCCTTAATGTGCTCTTGAATTCAGTTTTCAAGCTATTTATTGAGGATTTGCATCTATGTTCATCAGTGAGATTTGTCTATAGTTCTCTTTTCGTACTTTGTTCTGACTATTTTGGTATCAGGGTAACACACACACACACACAATTTTAAAATAAAAATACATCTAAAATCAACAAGACAATAAATTATAAAGATCATACACCAGTGCCAAATAGGATTTATTCCAGAAATGCAAAGATAATGCAACATTCACAATAAATATAATATGCTGTATAAATAGAATCAAGGACAAAAATCACATGAACATTTTAATACATGCAGAAAAAGCACATGATAAAATTCATCATTCCTCCGTAATTGAAACCCTAGAACAAGGAATAGAAAGCTTAGACTTCAATATAATAAAAGTTGTATACACTATTATTCTTAATGGCAAAAAACTTGAAAGCATTTCCTTCTAAAATTAGAAAATGAGATATGGGTGTTCACTCTCACACTCTTATTCAATATGGTCCTTGAAATCTTTTCTAGAAATAATGCAAAACAAAAAAAGCAAAAGGGATACAAACAGATGACATGATCCTGAGCTTAAAAGATCATAAAGTCTCCACCAAAAAATCTTCGATCTGATAATCACTTTCAGGAAAGTAATAAAATATAATATCAGTAGCCTTTTTTATATATAATAGTTTTTAATATAATTTTAATATAATATATATTTTAATATAATAGTTTTTATATAATAGTTTATTTTAATATATAGTTTTTTAATGTAATAGTTTATTAATTCCTTGAGAATTTTATATATGTACACAATATATTTCTATCATATTCATTCCCCATGTCCCCTCTAACTCCTCCCAGATTCACCCTACCCCTCTCAACTTCATATCCTCTTTTATTTCAATGACCCACCAAGGCAAATTTGTGTTGTCCATATACTCATGAGGATGGGGCCAATCATTAGAGCATGGTAGACATACCAGGAGCCACACCTTAAAGAAAATGGACTTTTCCCTTCCCCAGAAGCCATCAATTTCCAGTGACTACTCAGCTAGGGTGGTAGCCCATATGTACCTCCCCCATCCATGCTGGACTGGCTTGATCTTACACATGACTTAGGCAGTCAACCACAGTTGTGAGTTCATTAGTGCAGTGATCCTGTAAGGTCCAGAAGATAGGTTCACTCCATCACTTCTCAACCTCTGGCTCTTACAATCTTTTGACCTTTACTGATCCCTGAGCCTTGGAGGGAAAGTGTGCAGAATAAATGTCTCATTTGTGGCTGATCACTCCATTGACGGTTATTCTCTACAATTTACAAGTTGTGAGATTTTCATTAAGTGCTTTGCTGACTAGTTTTATGTAAACTTGAAACAAGATAGACTAATTTGGGAAGAAGGAATCTCAAGGAAGAGGAATTGTATCCAACAGATTGGTCTGTGGCAATGTCTTTAACTGGTGATTGATGAAAAAAGACCTAGTGACTGTGGGTTGATACCACCTCTGAGCAGGTGGTCCTGGGGTGTATAAGAAATCAGTCTGACCATGCCATGAGGAGCAAGACAATAAGCAGCACTCCTTCCTGGCCTCTGCATCAACACCTGCCTCCAGGGTCCTACCCTGTTTGAGTTCTTGCTCTGACTTCCTTCAGTGATGGACTGTGATATAGAACTGTAAGATTGAAAAAACCCTTTCCTCCCTAAGTTGCTTTTGGTCATGGTCTTTATCGTAGTAAAATTAAGACAAGTGCTATCCACTTGCACAAAGAAACTTCTCTGATGAAGACCAAGAGCTGCACTAACCTATGGGTATAGAGATATGTATTTAGAGGGCAGTTTGATACTATGCCCATTTAGCAAAATAATAATAGTAGGTTCATCCCTGGGGCCTATGAGCTCCCAACCATAGATTCTTGGCAGTAGTTTTTCTATATAAAAACAATGACCTCGCTGAAAAAGAAGTCAGAAAAACAATTCCATTTCAACAGCTTCAACAAAATAAAATAAAATACTAAGACCTAAACTAATGATACCTCAATAATAAAATCTATAGAAGACAGAAGAATCTGGAAAAACAAACTGTAGAATCCACTCTAAAATAGAAATGCTTCTCATTTCCATAGATGGAGTTAATGCTGTTTGTTAATGCTCTGCTACCAAATGTGCCCTAGAGGTTAAATGTGATAACCATCAAAATTCTAATAGGTTCATGAGTGCTATGGCCCTGTCATGCTCAGAACACACTATTTCACAGCAGTCTTCCCCAATCTCTGGCTCTTACAATCTTTCCATCTCCTCTTCCATAATATTCCCTGGGCCATGTAAGGGTGTATGATAAAGATATCTCATTCAGGGCTGAGTTCGCCACAGTTCTCAGAAGCCTGACTACCTGTTGTTTTCTATACTAATTGCTATCAATTGCAAAAGTAGGCTCTGGAGAAAGTACAAGAAATTGGGAGGAGGCTGTGGCAGAAGGGTGTAGGTGGAGTTGGAAGGACACCAGGAGGTTGGCATGACCAAAATAAATTGTATTTATGAGTGTAATTCTCATAAATATATCATTTAAAAAGAAAGAAACGTCTAATGGCATTTCTTACAGAACTAGGAAAAAAATCCTAAAGTTCATATCAAAGCACAAAAGATCTCAAATAATCAGGACAACCCTAAGCAAAGAGTAACCCTAGAGGACTTACAGTACCTGCTGTCAAACTATAATATAGAGTCATAGGAAAGAGAATGGCAGCATGGCACTGGCACAAAAGCCCATAGACTAGGAGTGGAGTGTGGTGGGGTGGGATGGGGTGGAGTAGAGTGGAATAGAATATAAATAACCCTATGTAGGGTCAGTGAGACGGCTCAGCATTTGCCATCAAGCCTGATGGCCTGAGTTCAATTACTGGGACACAAAAGGTTGGAGGGGAGAACCAGTTGCCTCAAGTTGTCCTGACCTCCATGCACGCACATGCATACACACACACATACATACACAAAATTGCTTAATTAATTATAATAAATAAATATAGTTTTATTTAAAAAGAAATAATCTCATGGAGCTACAACCATCTGATTATTTGACAAATTTCCCCAAAACCACACAATTATAAAAGAACATGTGGTGCTGAGAAAGTGAGTATCGACATGAAAGACTGAAACTAGACCTGGAACTTTTACCCTGTACAAAAATCAGCTCAAAATGAACACTAATGGGAGACCTGAATCTTTGAATTTTTATGCAAAAATGTAGAAGAAACAGCAATATATGAAGGTCTAAGCATAGGTGATGAATCTCAACAGAATTTTCAGGACATAATTGGCTACTGGAATTGAATTAGCTTAAAACATTTCTGTATAGCAAGAAAAATAATCAACAGAGTGAAGAGACAGCCTATAGAATAGAAGAAATTCTTTGCCAACTATTCATATGACAGTAGATTAACATCCAAAATGCATAAAGAACTCAAAACATTAAATACCAAACAGAAAGTAATCCAATTGATAAGTGGGCTAAAGAATTAAACTGACATTTCAAAAATATATTTTATTTATATATTACCATTTAATTTCATGTAGTATGTGGTGTATTTTGATCATATTCACCAACCTGACACATATTATTACATTATTCATGAGAGCCAAACTACAGAATCAGCCTAGGTGCTTATAAGAAGACGAATGGGCAAAGAAAATTTGCTATGTATGCACACTAGAGTTTATTAAGCCATAAAGAACAATGACATTTTGACATTTCCAGGGAAATAGAGATCATCATGTTTGTTGACATAAACCAGTCTCAAAGAAACAAGTATAACATGCTTTTTTTCTCCTCATATGTGGAATCTAGTGGGGAAGGGGGGGATGTGAAAGTAAAGATGGGAGTGCTGGAGATGTGAAGTGAAAGAGAGGAGGAGTCACAGAGGGAGTAAATGGGACAAAAGGACATTATAACCATACACGGAAATTTCACAATGAAACCACTTATTTGTACAATTAGTATGCACTAGTGAAAACAAAAATTAGAAAGAACTTCCAGGGGAAAACAAAACACTCCACAACCCCAGAATTATTAGGGTTATTTTGCTCAATTCCAGTCAAGAAACACTGAACGAACAAAATGACTCGACTGCAGATGATTTTTTTTTTGGGGGGGGAATCATTCAGCATTTATGTTTTTGTGTCAGACTCTTAATATTATTTAAGGTTTTGAGATTTACTCATTCTGATACAAATATCAGTACTTGACCCTTTTTTATAGTGACAGGGATTAAAGCCAGGTCTGATGACTGTTATGCAAACACTGCCATCAAGCTGTGGCCACAGCCCCATACTTTATTATTCTTCATTGCTGCTTATTATTACCAGATAGGTCAATATCACAATTTATCTTTGCTTGACCTGACACTCTATGCAGTTATATTTAAAGGCTTCTATGGAAAACGCTATCAAAAATGGCCATTGTATTATAATAGTGGGGTAAAATTGTGGCTAAAACACAAAAGTTGCAAATTCGTGCAAGTATATAAACAAAGGATATATTGATGTCAGGCATGATGATACATGTCTATAATCCTTGTGCTAAGAAAGGAGAATCAGATCAAGACATCTTCACATAAAGAGTTTGAGGCTAACATAAGCTACATGACACCATGTCTCCAAAATTGGAAAAAAATGTTGACGTATGTTGAGAGAGGAATGGACAACAATGCAGTGATAGCAAGAGACATCAATACTATACTTCAACAATAGATAGCTAATCAGGCACAAAGTCAATAAGTATATATTTAACTTGAACTGTATTTAAGACCAAAAGCACCTAACAAACATATAATGTTATACCCAAGAGCAACAGGATACACACTTTTCTTGAGCATACATGGAACACTTCTATGACAGATTATATGCTAGACCACAAAACAACTCTTAACAACTTTAAGAAGACAGGAAGTTGCTGGGCTGTGGCGACACACACCTTTAATCCCAGCTCTCTGGAGGCAGAGGCAGGTAGATCTCTGTGAGTTCAAGGCCAGCGTGGTCTACAGAGTGAGTTCCAGGACAGCTAGAGTTACAACAGAGAAACCCTGTCTTGGAAAACAAAAAGAAAAAGAAAAAGAAGAAGAAGAAGACTGGAAGCATATCAAATATCTTTTCTGACCACAGATGTAAATGCAACTAGAAATCAATAACATGAGGCAAGACGGAAAATCTACAAACAATGGAAAGTAAATAATAAGCTCTTAAATAGTCAATGAGTCAAAGAAGAAAGCAAAAAGGAAATGAAAAACAACACAGCTTAATACAAACTAAAATAGAAACAAAACACACCAAAAGCAGTTCTACAGAGAAAGTTAATAGCTGGAAGACTTATATTTGAGCAGGATGAACTTGAATTTATAGGCTAATGCCACACTCAAGGAAATATATAGGAGCAATCTAAGACCCAAATTAATAGAAAGAAGAAACATAAAATAGCATAAACTTAAAAGAAAAGATCAATGAAATATGAGGGCTTGTGGGAGGGAGATGACAGAGGGTAATGGAATGAAGACAAATAAAATTCATCATATACATGTGTGAAACTGTCGAAGAATTTTTTTAAATGGAAGAAAAAGAGGTTAACAAATTGTTTTCTATTGACTAGACTCAATTCTCATGCATGTCAGCAGTTTCACTCTGTTCCATGAAACATTTAAAAGAATACAACTTAAATCATTTGGAAGGAGTAAAATGTTCCAAAAAAACAAAGATCTATTTTATTAATAGCAAAAAAATAAGAAATATGAGGTCTTTTAAGATAAACAAAATTTTTCAAATTCTAAGCTATACTTAGAAAAATAAGAGAAGACTCAAATAAAAACAGAAATGAAGACATAATAATTGATAATACAGAAATACAAAAGATCACAAGTGACTATTATGAAGTTATAGAACAACAAATAAATAAACTTGAGAACTAAATAAATTGTTGGTAACAGCTTATGAAGACTGAATCATGATAAATTGAAAGTCTGAACATAGTAACTATGAGAAATGAGATTAAATTAATAATAAAAGATCCCCATAAAAGAAGAGCCTGAGATCTGGTGATTTTATCTAGATGTCTACAAAACTCTTAAAGGACTAATACACCCCAAACTCTTCCAAAAAGAGAAGAAGAACAAGCAATTCCAAATTCATTTTACAAGGCCAGCATCACCATGGCACCAAAGCCAGACACAAGCACTACAGGAAAAGAAAATTATAGGCCAATATCCCTGATGAACACAGATAGAAGAGATCCTCAAAAATACTAGTAAATCAAATTCAAGACCACAATAAAAGGATCATATACCACTATCATGTAGAATTTATCCCTGGGGTATATGAATAAATTAAAACACACAAATCAGGGATAGTGGCATGTCTCAGTCCATTTGCCAACAAGCCTGGCAACCACAGCTTAATCCCTGGGACTCACACCGAGGAAGGAGAAAGTCAATTACCACAAGTTCCTCTCTGACCTCCACATGTGCAGGTAGTATACACATGCACATGTAAACACATACACACACAAGTAATAAAAATTTACAAACCACTTGAGTCAATAAATTCAATATATCACATTACTGGAATAATGAGAGAAGTCAGGAAATCATCAGAAATACAGAGCAAGTATTTGAGAAAATTATTCTACATTTTTTCATGATTTAAAAAATGTCAATAATTTGAGGTTAGAGAGAATGCACTTGCACACTACAGAGACACATGCCCAACATCCTCAGTAATGCAAAACTGAAGACTACCTACTACTCTAACATCAGAAAGAATATTTTTTAAAAATTAGTGAAAATTCAGGCATGATGGTTCATGCCTGTAATCCCAACACACTTGAAAGATGGTGGCAGAAAGTCCATGAGTTCATCCTTGGCTACATAATGAGTTCAGGGTCAGCCTTGGCTACATGACACCCTGTCACTCCCCAAAAAAATCAGTGTGTTTCTAATGCATTAACAATGAACTTCACAAAAAAAAGAAATAAATATAAAATCTTATTCACAATAGCATCAGAAACAGCAAAATATACAGGAATAAATTTAACCAAAGAGATAAGAGAAATGTACACTGAAAATTATATACCACTGATTTTTTAAAATTTGTAGTAGACACAAATAAATGGAATGATATGCTCAAGAACAAAAATAAAACATAATATTTATATGTTCATAACACTCACAGAGATCTACAGACTCACTAAAATCTCTCTCCAAATGACAATGGCATTTTTCACAGAAATGTTTTTTAAGTCCTATGAGTCTTATGGAAACACAAGTCCTGAGTAATCAAAGCAATATTGAGTAAAAAGGAGAAAATAGACTGCAGATATCATTCTACCTGCTCTCAAATTAAATTTGAAAGTTACAGTAACAAGAACACTTGTGGTAGTGGCATAAGAACAGACACACAGACTAATGGAGCAGTATGGTGATCTCAGAAACAAACCTACACATGGGAAATTGGCTGATCTTTGAGAAGAATGCCAAGAACACACCATGGGCAAAGGGCAAGCTCCTTAATTAGCTGTGCTGAGAAAACCGAACATTCAAATACATAAGAATGAAATTGCATAGTTCTACTGCACATAAAAATTAATTCAAAACAGTTTAAAGACTTCAGCATAACAACTAAAGCTATAAAACTCAGAGAAGACACTGGGGAAAATCTCCTTAACACTGGTCTCTGCAATGAATTTGTGAATTTAACACCTAAAGCACAGACAAAAGCAAAAGCAAAAATACACAAGCGGGGCTTCAAGCTAAAAATTTTAATGCACAGCAAAGAAAACATCAACAAAATAGAGTGAAAATATATGTAGTGGGAGAAAATACTCATGAGCCATGTCATAGCGAGGGCATTAATACCCTAAACAGATAAGGAAAGCACAACTCAACAATTAAAATCCTCTGAGCTGTGTAGCCATTGATTCAGAGCAAAAGGCAGTTTATTCTTTGCCTAATTAAATCACCAGTCCTTAGTCCTGGAGCCCTGGAGCATTTCATCCTCTGTGTAATCTAGTCTTAAGCTTAGAACTGTAAGGCTCAGCTTCAGCCTCCATACAATCTAAAACATTTAAGCTTCTGAAGCTGACTGCTGACTGAGCCACTCTGAACTCAGCTCCTCTGACTGGCTGGTTCAACTCACTAGCTGTTCTGGCCCAAACCCTTTTCCAAGCTGACTGGTTCAAACTGACCTGAGCCGACTGTTTCTGGCTGAACTCTTCTGACTCTGGCTGAGTCTGGCTGATTCTCTGACTGTCTCAGACTAAACTGGTCTTGTCTTTACAGCAACCTGGGTGAACCAAGAGGCCAGTGAAATAAAACATACAAAGACAGGTAAATAATACATGATCACAGTTATGTACAGATCCTTTAAAAAGTAGACTCATAGAAGCAAAGGACAGAATGGTGGCTGCCAGTTGCTAGAAGGTATAGGAAAATGGGGAATGTCAGTCAAAGAGTAAGTTTGTATAGTTAAAAGAGTAAAAACTCTGCAAATCTGATGTCTATTATAGTGATAATAGCTAATCATATTGTTTTGAATAATTGAAATTGGGTGAAAGAATAGATCTTGCACATCCTCACATACACAAAGAAGTATTATGAGGTGATGAATAGATTAATCTGCTTGAATGGGGAATGTATGTAACAATTTATTTGAATATCAAAAATAGCACATGTACCTTAAATATGAATATTTATTTATAAATGATACCTGAATTTTAAAAGATACAGGAGTAATTCTTCATTACTTTAATTTAAATTTGGAAATGAATTCTTAGAACAACAAAAGAAAAAATAGATAACAAAAGAAAAGTCAGATAAATTAGAGTTTCTCAAATTTAAAAATATGCATAAAAGTAAAAAGACAGTATCCAAAATGAGAGCAGGCAGTTGTAAATCATATATCTGATAAATATCTAGCATGAAGAATGTCTGAAGAATGTTTAAACACAGTAACAGACAAACCCAGTAAAAAAGTAAGCAGGGGACTTAAAGTATATTTTTTCTATGAAAGATATACAAATGACTAAGAAGCATAAGAAACAATGTTCAACCTTGTTATCCATTAGTAAAATGCAAATAAAAACTACATTGAGATACTACTTTATATCAACCAAATGGGAAGTGTTGGTGGTGAGGATGTGGTAAGAATCTAGAATGGCTAATGACTATTTAATCCATCAGTTGTGCTTGTAGGTATGTACATTTCCAAAGGAACTAAAATAATGCATTAAAGTACACATTTGCATATGGATAATCACTGTGTTTCTCTTGTTGATAATTCAAAGTTGTAAACAACTTGAATCCATGATAACCAGATGATAAATAGAATGTGCTGTACCATATTCATCCACAAACATGAATGAAGTGCTGATGTAGGCTACACTATGGAAGAACCTCAAAAACATGCTGAACACATTGTATTTTCTGAACAAGTAAATCCATAAAAGCAAATCAGTCATTTCCAAAGATAAAGGGGAGATGGGAAGTGACTAAGGTGTATAGTTTCCTTTCAGGGTGATGAGAATGTTTTAGAACTAAACAGAGGTGATGAATGAACAGTATGGTAAATGTACTATGTGCCACTGAGTTGCCCACCTTAACATGGCTAATTTTATGTTTTGTAAGTTGTTCTTCCAAAATGCTGGCAAAAACAGCAACATCTAAGGAAAATCCAGTTGTGCTTGAGGAGCACCCAAGGATGCACACAGATATTTCAAAGCTATGACTTGAAAACAGTGGAGGCAGGAAGGAGATTCTTGAAGTGACAGTCTAGAAATCTCAGTTTGTGATCTACTGTTAATCATTTGCATGGACTGAGACAAGTTGTGTAGCATCTTTGGGTAGCTTTTGCATTTGCAAAATTCAAAGTCTCCAATTTTCTTCCTTTATACTATAAAAATGTCAGCAGAATTATTCACAATTATGAACTATATGAAAATTGTGTACATGAACATGCCCACATGAGCTCACAGACTCGCTGGGAGGTATGGAACTAGTCCATGAGTATCAAAGAGCTTGATATTATATAGAAAGACTAGCTGAATTTAGAACTAACCAATTGTATTCTTACCTATTTTGTATGTTCACAAAATAATTGTTGAATGCCTAATATATGCCAAATAGTGTACCAGGCACTGAGGATACATATAAAAAAGTTACTATCCTTCATAGAGCCATATGATCTAGTAGGAAAGACAGAAAAACAGACAATTAGAGCTTGATAAGGAAATGTGATATGGAATGTAATGAGAACCTGCGGTTTCAAACAGGCATTACCACCTAACTCAATCTGGAAAGATTCCTGGGATAGAGTAACAAAACGCTAGCCAGGTAAAGTAATAAGTAGAGAAAACTCAAAACTTAAGAAGGAAAGTGGAAAAGGTACAAATATTCCTTAAATAAAATAGCATCTTCAGGGGAATGCAGGCAGCTAGCATTGTTGGTGCTGGCGAGGCAGGAGTGGCAAAAGAAAAAGTTTATTCAGTAAGTGAGGACAGGGTCGAAAGACAGACTTTTTGGACCCCAAACAAGCGAGAGAAACTGCCTCGATATTTGAAGTGGAGAGTATTACATTTCAAGCCCCATCTCCCCACTCCCCCACTCTGTGTCTGTCTGTCTCTGTCTGTCTGCCTGTCTGTTGGTCTTGCTTTCTCTCTCTCTCTCTCTCACACACACACACACACACACACACACACACACACGTGTCTGTGTGTGTGTATACCCACCCATGGGTGCCCATAGAAGAGTTCTGAATACCCATAGTTCCATGATTAGATTTACATTTTGGGATCATTTTGGCAGTGTGGGGGCTGAGGAGACCCAGGCTACAGATGTCAGGTAGAGCATCAGGGTAGCTCCAATTTGAAATGATAAGGCCTTGAATTAAGGCAGTGAAAGCTGAATAAAGATAATGGATTTGAAATATATTTAAGAAAAAATCAACAGAACTTGATGAATTCATAGCTAATAGGAATTGATTCCAGGATGACTCCTCAGATTCTAGTTTAGGTGACTCTTAGTTAATGGTGCCACCAAGTAAAGCAGGAAACTCTGAGATAGGGCCATGTTAAGTTGTAATAAGGTACATCCAAATGGGACATATTGGATTTATTGTACCTTCAAATGTCGTATGGATTCATACACCGATCTCTAGCTTGATGATAGGATTAGCATATGAAGTGAAGGTTACCAGAACACAAGGAGTAGTGGACCATAAAGAGCAGAAGCCTCAAGAGAAGATGACTCCCACAGCTTTTCCTCATGCTTTTTCTCTGGCTCTTTTTCTTCTGTTTTGTTTGTTTTGTCCTATTCCAGTTTATTTTATTTTATTATTTTTAGATGCCATTTGCATTCTAATGAGAGAGAGAAAGAAAGGGTAGAGATTTGGCTGGAAGGGGAGGTGAGAGGGTCTGGGAGGAGTTGCAGGAGAGAAAATCCATGATCAGAATATATTATGTGAAAAAAATCTATTTTCAGTAAAAATATTTTTTAGAAGATTAGAAAATTTTCCTGATTCCTCTCCACCTACAGATCAAATCTCCTATACAAGAATAGCAGTAATCTTTGAAGAAAGAACTGGAGGGAAATGATAGCTTTATGCATCTGAAAGGGAATATTACTCTAGACAGGAAAAGAAGATTTCAGGTCTTCTGCAATCAGTCAGCTATCATCACAAATGTGCCAAGTTCCAACCAGAACTTCCTGATCTCTTGGTGATCCAGACAAGACCATCCCTACCCTCAGCTTGACACAGCAGGTTAGCATCAAATACCACTATCTTGTGGCTCATGCCTGCTACTGCCAACACAGTGGCCCATGAATTGTGTTTGGAAGGCTGTGCGTATGGCTTTTCTCCTCTGCTTCTAAATGGAGGAAATTCACTTGGCTGATTTTTGCAAATACTCTCTAGGAGGAATGTGCAGCAGGTCTTGCTCTCCTTAGACATAAATTAAGATTTTGTTTGTTCTGAACGACTACTGCCCCATCCTGCCAGAAACTCCACTGTGCTTTCTGGAGTGTGCAACCTCTATTTATTAGGTTATTTTGTTGGCCACAGGTTCACACTGTGCTTTGTTCTCATTGCTTTGCCGCTCCCATGACTGGCTGCCGAGTAAACCAGACGGTGACCTCTGATTCACTCATCCACCGATTCTATTCATATCTTCTCGTTGTCTTTGGATGGTGTGACCAAGAACCTCAAAGCAGATGCTGTGAGCCTTGTGTGCTGTTCCAGAGTGACAAGCTCCTCCCAGACCCTGGAGACACATAGGAAATCCAGCTGCAAGACCTCTCTCCTGGCCCCACCCCAGCAATGGTAGTACAGTTGGGGACACAGAGCTTTGAAATTCTGGCTCTCCTAGATCACTTTGAGCATGAGCAAGCCTGGCCCTGTTTGAAGGCAAAGAAGTCAGCTGCCTGCAAGCGATTTTAAGATTTTTATATCCAAAAACATCTCCACTTACCTATCCCATTTCCTTTTGCTTAAGGAACTGTGCCTCCAAAACTGCCTTCAGGGCAAACCTATACAGGGAAAGGGTGCAACTAGATATCAAATTAGCTGCTGGCTCAAACTATGCTGGTGATCAGGAGAAAGCCTCTTCGCTTTTCTGGGCCTCATTTTCCTTAATGTACTGTACAATATACTATACTTAGAGATTGTGTGGTATCATCTCTAAGGCCTCTTCTGAATATAAAATTCTGTGTTACTATGACCCAAGTTCAAGCTCCAAAGTTACTCTACAGAGGCTACCATTTAAGTCACCAAAATTTATTTATCCATTTGTTTGAATTGAATAGATATGCCACCAGAAAAAGAGAATCAAGGGCATGGCTTTGTCACATGGATGGAACAGAAACCCTTCATGGAAACAAATGTGGAGAAGAAAACTAGAGATTCCCCACTCTCTTTTTGGCACTGATTAGATCATCGCCTCCTACCCACTTCCCAGTCCTCACTACTGGCCACCTTAACCAGGAGAAAACCAATGCCATCCAGAAGGTAAAAGAGTACAGGAAGGTGGACATTAACTTTCAGGTTTGGGGAGCAAGACAAAATTGTAAAATAGGCTGATTCCTAAAGACCAAGGCTCCAGATGGACCATCCCCAGAGTGCTATACAGTATTGGGGCAGAAAGCAATTTTCCCCAGAAGGATGTGACCTACGTACCCAGAGGCCTAGGAAGGCAACCACTAGGTAGTCTCTTTCCTCCTAAAGGAAGAAAAGGCTAGAATCCCAATTAGCCTTTCTTGGCCTCCTTGGGATAGACCAGCCACAAAAGAACACTAATTAATAATGGTATCTAACATTGATTAGCATTTACTATATAATAAGCAGGATTCTAGGTCCTTCATAACATTGAAATAATTAACCCTTATAACAATCGTGTAGGGCAAGTGCTGTTATTAACCCCATTTTGCAAATTAAGATAGTGAAAGAAACTGCTTAAGTAATTTGCTTAAGGGAACATGGATAAGAAAAAAATGGAAGCCATTCAGCCAGGGAATCCAGTTCCAAACTTAGTGCTCTCAGTTGAAACAGATAAGAGCAGGAAAGATCCTTAGGGACTTCCAAGGACCACTTCTTCTTTATACATAAGGGAACTAAGGCACAGAAAGAAAGGGAGTTGCTCAGTGCCACACACTAAGCAAGTATGTGAATAACAGAGCCAGAACCAGTATCTTAATCTACCTGCTCCCAACTCAGTGTTCTTTCTACTACTGCTTCTGATCTTGTGTTGTGGTTCTTTGTTGAATTGCCTTCTTTACGCAGCTGACAATGACAGCTCGGTCATTCCCACAGCCTGTCTGACAAGATTGTGGACAGGCAACCATCTCTGTTGTATGAGTCATTCTTCCCTTTCCCAAATACAAATGAGTCTAGAGTTGGCTTCAACCAAACATTTTCCAAATGATTAGATCCCTAAATCCCAGTATCACCTCTGTGGGGGTTACCGATAGAATGCAAAACCAACATTTTCCATCCATAAAGACATCAACACCCAACCACGCCAAGGCCTTGACCTTCTGAGAAGATGAGTGTTCAATGATGTATGAGGCCCGCCTCCTGCTCAGACAGATCCATGGACTCAAATCGGAACTTTTTAAGGGTCATTCAGGGAAACCAATACTGAGCCCAGCTGGAAAAATTCTGCCTGATTCATTAAGACATGATGAGTAAAACTTATGAAAGTGGAGAGTAAGGCTGGGCGGTGGGCTTTGGAGGGAGTTTGGCTAGCCTGGTTTATAATGCCACTCAGGTCTGCTGGCCAGGGCCTGGGTGATGGGCAGCCCAGGTCCTCCAAATATCCAGGCTACTCTTCACTTTGTATTCATGGCGTTCTGCCTCAAAATGTTGGACTCCACAAAACCATGTCCCCACTCCACACCTCACTCCACCCCTCCAGCGGGTGTGGGAAACAAAAGGCTCTACTAGAGATGAGAAGTTTTAAAGGCCTCTGTGGGGCTGAGGCTTGGACCAACATGAGACATTCTATCCATTACCCAATTCCTTTATTATGGGCCTCAGACCTGGACACACATGGAGCCTGCTGAAGCATGAAAGACCTATCTCCTCATGAGGATGAGAGATAGGAGTCCCAGGTCTTGGCAAAGGAGAACAATGCAGGAAAACCTTTTCTAGACAGGAGTGAAGGACAGTCCAAAGAGGCTAGTTAACGTCACAGGGCAGTATTGGTGCCCCCTTATGCTATGTTCAGACTTTCCACCACATAAGCTTGGCACAAACCCCATGATGAAAGAGGAAACCTGTTGATGCTGAAGCAGCTGTGAGGTGCAAAACAAATAGTATTCCCTTCACGCATTTACTCACTATTTTTCCAGACAACAGTTAACAACTGTCTATGATATGCAAAGTATCATGGAGAGATTTTTAAAAATACAAATCAGGGGGCCAATTTTCCAAAAAGTCATATACTCAAGGGGCCATGGCCTATATGTTCCCAAAAACCACACAGCTGTGTTTGAGAAAGGCCTTTAAATGAGATTATTACAGTTTCTCAACTTGAAGAACCTTCAGAAAAGGACCATCTGGGGACAGTTTTTTGTTGTACAAGTGAAAACACAAAAGAAAGGACAGAAGCGTAACAGAGTTGGCCTATCCATTAAAGGCTTCAACAGACTAAAACATTACTTGGTTCCATGCTCACCTTAGCAATACATAGACTAAAATTGGAATGACACAGATGAGATTAAGATGGCTCTTGTGGGAAGATAACATATAAATACAATCATTCCACATTTTTGTTCACACATAGTCAAAAAATTACACTGTATCCCATGAATTTGTGCAATTTTAGGTATAAATTTATGCAGTTTGATATGAAATATTAAGAGAATGTTTCTTAAAAATTTTTATGTTTAAGAGTCAAAGAATATTGGGGCTGAAGAGATGGTTCAGTGGTTAAGAGGACTGGCTGCTTTTCCAGAGGACCTAGGATCAATTCCCAACATGGTAGCTCACAGCTGTCTGTAACTCCAGTTCCAAGGAGACTTGAATCCCTCTTCTGGCTTCCTAGGGCAGTGCACACAAGTGGTGCACAGACATACATGTACCAGACACACAAATCATAACAAAATAATTTTTTAAATATTCAAAGAATAGATAAGATTTTTTCCCAAAATAATATTATCATAAAGTTCTAATATATAGCCAGAGTCAAATGGAATTTGTGGGGTACGGGACAAAATGAAACTGTGAGGGCTTTCATTAGAAATTAGGAGAAAGTGCTATGAAAATCTGTTTGTTTTTTTAACTGTAACTCTGGCTGTCCTGGAACTCACTCTGGAGACCAGGCTGGCCTCGAACTCACAGAGATCCACCTGCCTCTCCCTCCCGAGTCCTGGGATTAAAGGCATGCACTACCACCACTTGGCTGAACATCTGTTCTTATTGTGCGTGTCATTCATGCACATGTCTTCCCTGTCCTTCCACTATCCCACTCTCTCTCACCTTGCCATAGTATTTTCTATTAGCCATTTAGTATGGTTCTAAGAATAATTTAAAATGTGAATTATTAGCATGAGTTTTACATGTATATAGTGTTCAATATCAATAAGAGCATTTAACTGAAATAAAAAAAAATCAGCAGAACTACACAACTCATAGGTTATACTTTGTATATGCACACACAAAAATAAAGCCAAAGTGAATCATACTCTCAAATGTTAAATGAAAACTTTAAAAATAAGTATAAAAGAAAATATCTAGGATTTAAGGCTGAGTTAAGGCACCTTAGATAGAACAACAAAATCATGAGCTATTAAACTGTTGCTAAACTATAATTCATTCAAAATCTAAATTTTCACTCTGCAAAGATCTCATTAAAAAGAAATGGTGAGGTTGGGCAGTGGTGGTTCATGCCTTTAATCCCAGCACTCTGGAGGAGGAAGCAGGTTGATTTCTGTGCGTCTGAGGCCAGTCTGGTCTACACTACTTCCAACTCAGTTCTCTGTTGCTTCTCACCCTATCCAGAGGAAGCCATCCTTCTGGGGTGTGAAGTTTGTTGTGCAGTGTGAGTTTGTGGTGTTCCTTGGTTCCCAACTGCCAGAATACCTTTCACCTCGGAGCTGTGTAACACTTGAGTTGGGGACACTTTCTCAACCTCAGAGCTGTAACACTTACAAGGACATGTAAAATGTTGCAGCTGTTCTAGAAAACATTTTGGCCATTTTTAAACTAAACATGTAACTACCATTTACCTAACAATCACCTTCTGCATATTTATTTGACAGATACTCATATATGTTTTCCACAAAAGGTGTATACGGATGTTTACAGCAGCTTTGTTTGTACTAGCAAAACACTGGAAACAACCCAATGGTGAATGTATAACTGAAAAGTATAACCTATAGTCCTGTCCATGCCATGGAGTCTACTTAGTAGTAAAAGGAATGAACTATAAATGTGTTACGGGTTGCATATGAACTACTCCCCAGAGGTTCATGTGTTTAAGCCTCGATACCTATTATTGAGGCATTATTTTGGGTTCCTTGTTCCTGGCCCCTTTCTGTCTCCCTTCCTCTCCTTCCTGCTGGCCATGGAATGAAAATGTTCCTCTCCTACATGCTCTGACAACATGTTGTTCTGATCAAATGAATGGAGCCAAAAAACACCAAGATTGCATATTTGGAAATCATGAGTCAAAAAAATACATCTTTATTCTCTAGTTTCTCTGTGTTAGGTGTTTTGTCACAAGGACAAAATTGTAACAACACATGTGACAACTTGAATGCATTTCAAGGGCATTATGCCAGGCAGCATCACTCTCAACATGTCACCTGCTACATAATCACATTTGAATAAATTTCTTAAAATGACAAAAATTTTGGTGATGGATGGATGAGACTCCCCAGGTTCCAGTGAACACCTCCAAATCCATGGTCACTCAGACAGTCCTGCTTAAACTAAAAGACATGAATCTGAAAAAGAAATGTGTAGCGAGGAGGTTAATAGGGATGTGGGGGAAACAGGAGAAAGTGGGGGGGGGTGAAAGCCATCAGAATACATTGTATACATATATAAAACCATTAAAGAACAAGTGTAATCAAAATTATAAGTCAAATAATATATGATACACACACACACACACACACACGAAACTAATTGTAAGATGGGATAGATGACACCAAGCAACAGCACAAGACTGATGCACATATGGATTCACAGAGACTGGGGCAGTATGTACAAGGCATGCACAGGTCCAGGCCAGATGGGATCCCACCACTGAGAGGGGAACTGGAAACAAGCCCTGATCCCTAACCCGGAAGGTATCTTCAATTTACATCTACTTGCAAAGGAAAAAAAATTGTTTTATTCTAATGGCTTCTGTCTGGGTACATAGACTACACTTAAGGGCAGGCCCCATGTCCAGCAGGAGACGGCCAACATAAAATGAACTCAATGGTGTTTTTTTAGATTTCTTTTTTTCCAATATTGCTTTGTTTGGACATTTTTTTTAATCTTACTGGTCTTTTACTTGCATATTATACTTTTCATCTTTATGTTTTTATGGGGTTTTGTGTGTGTTTCTTGTGTTCCTTCGATTTTTTAATTCTGATTTGCTTGGTTTTTTATTTGCCTGTTTATTTTCTAAAGAGAGATACAAAGAAGGCATGAAGTTGAATGGGTGAGGAGGTGGGGAAGTAGGGAGGATCTGGGAGGAGATGGGTAGGGGAGCCCTGATCAGGAGCATATATTTAAATGCTTAGTCCCCAGTTGGTAAAACTGTTTGGAAAGGATTAGATGTGGCCTTGTTGAGGGAAGTGTGTCACTGTGGGCAGTCTTTGAGGTTTCAAAGGACTTGTGCCATTACCAGTGTGGTGTCTCTTCCTCCGATTTGCAGATCAAGATGTGAGCTCTCAGCTCTTCCTGACACCTTGCCTTTGCTCCATCACCATAGACTCTAACCCTCTGAAAACACTGGTCAAACTAAAAGCTTTCTTTCATAAGTTGCCTTGGTCATGGTGCTTGATCACAGCAATAGGAAAGCAACTAGCACAGATCTAGAAAAAAGAGAGAACATGGAGCATTTATGGATCTGCTTTACCCCATTCAGTATAATTTGTCCAGTTCTATTCATTTACCTCCAAATTTCATAATTTCCTTTTTCTTTGGAGCTGAATAAAATTCATTGTGTATATGGACCACCTTTTTATAACCCATCCATGAGTTGAAAGACACAAGTTGTTTCCATTTCCTAGTTAGTTTGAATAGAGCAGCAGTGAACATGCCTGAGCAAATGTCTGTGGAGCAGGATATCAAGTCCTTTTGGTATACGGCAAGGAGTGATACAGCTGAGTCATATGGCAGGCCTACTTTTAGCTTTTTGTGAATCCTTCACGCTAATTTCCACAGTGGCTAGTTTGCAATAAGACCAACAGTGAGTGAGGGTTCCCCTTTTCCTCCATCCTTAAGAGCTTTGTAGTCAGTTTTTTGGTTTTTTGTTTGTTTTTTATCTTAGCCTTTCTGGCTGGAGTAAGATGAAACCTCTAAGTAGTTTTGCATGTATTTTCCATTATTGCTAAAGATACTGAATACTTTTAAAAATATTTCTTAGCTACTTTTATTTTTTGTTTAGAATCTCTCTGTTCAGATATATAGCACATCTTTATTGGGTTTTTTGTTGTTGTTTTAGTTCTTTCATATTCCGGATACTCAGCCTTTATCAGATGTATAACTGACAAAGATTCTCTTCCACTCTGTGAGCTTTCTCTTTACTAACTTGATTATTTATTTCCTTTGTTTTTCAGGTTTTTAGTTTTATGAGATCCCATTTGCCAATTGTTGCCTTAGTTCCAGAGTGAACAGAGTCCTATTCAGAAAGTTCTTTCCTGTACCTATAATTGTGAAGACTACCCTCTCTGTTTTCTTCTAGTCGTTTCAGAGTTTCAGTGTGATTGAGGTATTTGATCCATTTTGAGTTGATTTTTATGCAGGATGATAGACATGGCACTAAATTCATTCTTCTATATGTGGACACCGAGATTTCCCAGCAGCATTGTTGAAGAGGGTATCTTGCCTCCAGTGTGTACTTTGGCATCATTGAATATCAGGTGCCTACAAATATGCATACTTAAGACTGGGTCTTCTATTCTGATCCATTAATCTACACTTCAATTTTTGTGCCAGTACCTCATTTTTATTTTTACTATGACACTGTAAAGTAACTTGAAATCCAGCATTATTCTTTTAGCTCAGGAATGCTGTGGTTATCCAGAGTCTTCTGAACTTCCAAATGAATTTAATAATCTTTTTCATTTCTATTGAAAATGTCATGGGGATTTTGGTTGGTATTATATTGAATCTATACATTGATTTTGGTAGGATGGTCATTTTCACATTATTGATTCTACCAATTTTAAGCATGGAAATGCTTTTCATCTTCTAATGTTTTTCTCAATCTCTTTCTTCAGAAATTTTAAGTTTTTGATGCAGAGGTCTTTCATCTCCTTGTTAGGTTTATTCTTGGGTGTTTTTGAGACCATTGTGAGTACAAATATTTCCATGATCTGCTTCTAGCATGTTTGTTATTGGCATACAGAAAGGCTGCTGGTTTTTCTAAATTTAATCTGTATTCTGCCACTTTGCTGAAGTTGATCATTTCTATAATTTTTTTGGAGGAATCTTTTGGATCTCTTATATATAAATGTCATCTGCAAATAGAGATAATTTGACTTCCTACTTTTAATTTTAATTTTAATTCTCTTCTCTTATTGCTCTATCTAATCTTTCAAGAACTAGATTGATAAGGAGTGGAGATTGTGAACAACCCTGTATAATTCCTGATTTTTATGGGATTGCTTTGAATTTTTCTCCTTTCAAGATGATGTTGGCTATGGGTTTGTAATACACAGTCATTATTATGTTGAAGTGTGTTTCTTCCAGGCCTATTCTTTCTGACATTTATGATGACACTATGCTGAATTTTTTTCAGAGGCTTTTTCTGCATCTATTGAAATGATTGTGTGTGTTTGCTCATTTACCCAATTTATTACATTTATTGACTTGTATATGTATCCTGCATTTCTGGAATAAAGTCAACTTGGTCACAGTGGATACTTTTAAATGTATATCTATCTGTGTTTGGTTTTCAATTTTTTGAGGGTCATAAAGGTTCTTTGTTATGTACAAAGGATCTTGATCTTTTTCAAGGAAGATAGATCACTTAGTCCAGTTTAATGAAACCTATATCCTCTGAGTACTGATAGAAACACTGTTAGCACATGTTCAGTCCATATTTTGGGGTCAGACTGTGTAGGTTTGAGCAGATGCAACAAGAGCAAAACATTGGCCAGACTTCTGAGGATAATTCCAATAGAGCTGCTGGCAACCCATCTTGCCTTCAGATAGCTAAGGAATACAAGGAATACACTATCAGTATGCAATTATTTTTGAGAATGTTTGGATCTATTTTCATATGGGATACTGACCTATGATTCTCTTTATTTGTGGTTGTCTTCTTTTAGATTTATTTAGTTTTATTTTATGTGAATAGATGTTCTGCCTACATGTATATGTTCCACATGCATGCCTGGTGCACATAGAGGCTAGAATAGGGTGTTGGATCTCCTGGAACTGGAGTTACAGATGATTATCAGCCATCACCTGGTTGTTAGAAATGAAGTCCAGGTCCTCTGGAAGAGCAACCAGTGCTCTTAACCCCTGAGCCATCTCTCCAGCCTAGAGTGTAAGTTTTCAAACTAGCCCCTCTACTGTTCTTAATTTCTTTGGTGTGTATTGCAATATTTACTTGTTCATTTATTATTAATTTGTGCTTCCATCAAGGGTCTATAAATCTTGTATTTTTTCAATTAATCATCTCTTGGCTTCATTAACTCTGTATTCTTGTTTGTTTGTTTCTATTTCATTCATTTCTGCACCGTCTTTATTATTTCTTCCCATCTACTGGATTCTGAGTTTGGTTTGTTCTTGTTTTTCCAAACTATTTAGATGTATTTGTGCTCTTTCTGATTTTTTTAATGTAGGCACTTAGAGCTATAAACTTCCCTTTTAAAACTTTTAATGTGTTCCAGAAGTTTTAATATATTGTATTTTCACTTTAATTTATTGATAGGAATTTTTATATTTCTTCCTGATTTCTTCTTTGACCCATTTATCATTCAGTACTGTATTTCTTAATCTCCATGAGTTTATGGAATTTCTGGAGATTTTTTTTGCTACTGATAATGAGCTTTATTGCTTTGGCAAACAGAATACATGGAGTTATCCCAGTTTTTCTGTTTGTTTTTGAATCTATTTTATGTTCTACTTTGTGGTTTATTTTAAACAAATTTGTGCTGAGTAAAATGTATATTCTTTGGCATGTGGATGAAATATTATATAGATATCCACTAAGTCCATTTTATGTATGGTGTCATTTAATTCCAGTGTTTTCTGTTTGTTTTTTTTGGAGGGGTTGTTTTTGTTTTTGGTTTTTTTGGTTTTTTGTTTTTTTGTTTTAGATAACCTGTCTATTGAAACCATCTGCTATTATTGGGTTGTTGTTAATCTTTGTCTTTAATTCCAATGATTTTTGCTTTTTATGAAACTGAGTGCACAAGATTGCCGTGTCTTTTTGGTTAATTCCCTTGATCAGAATGAAGTATTCTTCTTTACCTTCCCTGGCTTCTCTTCAGGGACTTCAACTCTGCCTCATGATGCCAAGCCTCAGCTTTTCTCCATGACTCTTTTATCCCTGGAGTTTCTATTACAACTGAGGCTGTACCTTCACCAATGGCCTCTCTTGACCTCTCACAATGCCAAGCCTCAGTGTCTTTCTGACTTCCTCAATCCTGCAGTTTTCGTGCTGCCAAAACCAGTACCACATGGGGGACTCTTACACATTACCAAGTTGGGCTGCCAGCATGAGATGAAGCCTTGGCACCCTCTGGACCACAGCTTTGTGTGCTGACTCTAAGGAAATATTTCACAAAACATTTTTTTTCTCAGTCATGCATATCTCTTCTCCAATTCTCACCTCCAGATGACCAGAAACCACATATTCTTAATTCAAAATATCACACAAATGGCCCTGATAAGAGTCTTTGCTTCCCTTTGAAACTTCACAAAGCCAGACCTACATTGTCTACACCTCTCTCAATATTTCTATCTTTCAAGCTCCTAGCAAATAGCCTACTAAGCTCCAGGTAGGCACTCAATGGCTTTTCTAGCCCAAAGTTCCAAAGTCCTTCCACAATCTTCCCAAAGACAATGTAGTAAGGTCTGTCACAGCAATAGCCCATTCTCTAATACCAATTGCTGTCCTAGTTTCCTGTTTCTGTGATAAACACTGTGGTCAAAAGAAACTTGAGGTAGAAAGGGTTTATTTCACCTCACAGGTTACAGTTGTTCATTGAGAAGAGTCAGTACAGGAACACCAGGCAGAACCTGGGGGCAGGAATTGAAACACAGGCCATGGAGGAACGCTGCTTACTGATGTGCTACCAATGGCTTGCTCAGTCTACTTTTTTATAGCACCCAGGATCACTTGCCTAAAGATGGCACCATCACAGTGGGCTGAGCCCTCTCACATTAATCATTAACCAAGAAATACCCCCACAGACTTGCCTACGGGCCAATCTAATTGATGCAATTGCTCAACTGAGTTCCCTAATCCTAGATAATTCTTAACTTGTTTCAAGTTGACAAAAAAAAACCTAATTGGCACAATTATTTTTATAATTGTTCTTTTAAACTCTGTGTCCTGGGGTTCAACTAGGTAATTCCCATTAAAGACCATTTTTATAGGACCAGTGGTCTTAAGAGGGTGAGGCATATTGTCTTGGACTTATGTGTTGTTTATGTTTTTGTGATGGGACCTGAGCAGTAGATTTATTTTCTTGGTTGTGTGTCTGCTATGACATTCTGGATGGCCTATGTTGAATGGAAGCTTGGCTCCATTTTTGCTGTTGACCAAACTTGGGTGAATTTCAGGCCAGGCAGGAAGAGTGAGCAGATCAGTCCTTCAAATACTCAGTGTTGATTAGTGATTTGAGAGACTGAGGTGATTCCAATCTAGTGGTAACCAGTATGTCATGGGGATGTTAGAGGGTTGTGGAATTGCTTGAGTGATGGCCAAGAAAGTCCTCTTATGTAGCTACCAACTGGTTCTGGTCACAGAAAGGTGGAACAGGGCCAGGCGGACTCACTGAGACAGTACATGAATACAACTTCCAACTAAGCCTAAGTATAAGGAGAAAGACCTAGACCAGACCAGACTAACCAAGAAATTATGAAGCACAGCTCTCAGATGGACCTGAGTATAAATAAACTTTTATTGAAACACGCAAAAAAAGGAATTTTAGTGATGGAAAAATAAATAGGTAGTGCTAGGGACAATGGATAGAGGAATGGTTACATATAAAGTAGAAGCAAAGAGAATTTGTGGTCATAGAACAGTTCTTCTAATTAGAATGTTGGTTAACAACTCTTCATACAGTAAAATATCATGACATTTGTTATAGACTGAATTGTGTACACTAAAATTTATGTTGGAGCCTCAGGACCTCAAAATACGGCTGTTCATGGAAACGGAGCCTTTAAAGAGATGATAGGTTGAAATGAGGCCAGTAGGGTTGGCCTTAATCCAATCTGATTGGGTATCTTTTTAAAAAGATATTTCTTAAAACAAATAAACAAGCATAATTTTAAGAGAGAGAGACTTGGAGACTGAGAGACAGCAGAGGCATGCATGCTTGCACAGAGTAATGACCATGTAAAGAGCTGACAAAGGGGCAGGTGTGTACAAGTCAAAGGGAAAGGCCTCGTTGAAATTAACTCTGCTGGCACCTTGACTTGACTTCTAGTTTCCAGAACTGTGAAAAAAGTGTATTTCTGTTCTTAAAGTCACCAAGACTGTGGTACTTACTGCAGCCTCAGAAAACTAAGATAGTTCTACATGCCAAAAACTGAATTCCCTCCATATAAAAACCAGTAAAATGGACTATGATTGCATTCGTCTGCTTGGGCTGACATAACAAAGTACCATAGATTGAATGGTTTGAAAACATTTTGTTTCCTCATAGTTATGTGCACAAGAAGTCCATTTTCAATGTATCATAGTTGGATTCTGATTAGGCTTTCCTTTAGGGCTTGTAGAAGCTGCCCTTTCTCTATGCCTTCAGATGACCTTGCCTTTGCACTTGGGGGAGGACTTCAGTGGCTTTTCCTCTTTTTGCAATTTTATTTCATGTGTATGGATGTTTTGCCTGTATGTATGTCTGTGTACCATGTGTATGCAGTGTGTATGCCTCAGAGGTCAGAAGAGGACATCGGGTCCCCTGATGATAGAGATACATATAGCTGTGAGCTGCCATGTGGTTGCTGGGATCAAACACAAGCCCTTTGGAAGAGCAGCGAATGCTCTTAACTGCTAAGCCATCTCTCTAGTTCCTCTCCACCTCTTCTTTTCACAATACCAGTTCATAGGATTAGAATTCCCCAATTATGACCTCATTTAACCGTAATTATTTCCCTAAAGGTCCTGTCTCCCAATATCCACAACATAAAATCTGCTAGAGACGCTCACACCATAACAAAAGTGTATCACTAGTTCATTGTTTTGTACTAACATGAATTCTTGGTGTGGAAATTTTAGCATGGTTATATAAAATGTTATCATTGAGGGAGGTTGGGTAAAGGATACATGGGAACTCTCTGTCTAACTTGTTCAACTTATAAGTCTAAAATTATTTCAAAATGAAAAGTCAAAAACAAAAACCAAAACAAACAAAATAAAAGAAGGCAGTATTCTAAGAAGTCTCACAGTGTACAATCATCTGTGTCTTGACTCTTTCCTTACCAGAAGGAACCAAGACAGTCTCTAGCTTTGTAATCCATGACCCTCACCAATTCCCTGAGCCTCAGTATCTTCATCATTAAAAATTATAGCATATAGACCAGAGTTCTGCTGAGGCTATTGGGAACCCTGGACCTTTGTACCATTCTGGCCTCTCATTAACTTTCAGTTATTTTTTTTATATATACTTCCTGTCTTGCTGTAAAATGGGAATGATCTCTATCCAGATCTCCCTCACAATGCTGTATTATGGATCTGGGAGACAACAGCAGGCATCTGGTTCCATGACATCCTCATCTTGCTTTTAGAATTCTCTTCCCCAAGTAGCAAAATTAGAAGACAAGAAAAGAGAAGGGAAGAAATTAGGCAACATGTAGGAAGGAGAAGGGGGGAAAGCTGCATGCCAGATGTTTTTTGAGAAATGAAGAAAGTGTGAGGTGAAGTAAGCGTTTGACAAGAATGTTCAGGAAGAAGATTAATCACTATTTCAGTGTTCCATGTCCAAAGCGATTGTGTCTTTGCTTGTTTGCCTGGGTCTGATTTCAGAATTAGAGAACCCAGTTTTCTCCTTAAGCCAGGATGGGATGGAGGGACACACCAGGGCTCCTTTAAGGTTGGCCACTAATAGAGGACAGATGGAAATGACTGGAATGCCCTTAAATAAAGTAGAGCACAGCCGAGAGAAAAAAAAAAACTGTTAAAAGAAAGTACATAAACAGTTTGACCACAAGCTACCAGGTTCTGACTTGCTGATAGGGGTGTAAAACTAACTTGTCAGCTTGCTTTTCAAGTGCCAAACAGTGAGTGCTCAAGTGGCAAGGACCAGTCAACAGGCGCAGTCACTCCCACTGTTCCAAATCTTTCCCTGGCTTCCTATAGCCTGTCAAGAATGTCTAAACCCCTCTGCCTTGAATGGAAGGCCCTCAGTAAGCTGGCCCAAACTTGCTTTTCATGCTCCCACCATGCAGCAAATGTAAGAAATCAGCCCCCACATTCCTGTCTACTGGCTGTGTAACATTGAAAAGAAAATCACTTAACGTCTCTGAGCCTTGCATTCTTCGTGTGTTAAATGACAATAATCCACACCCAGTGACATCATGGACTATTTTTAAAGAGCACAACAACAGAAAAAGCAGCTAGGTGAACCCAGTGTGTTTCAAGTGTTAGGTCTCTGTCAACCAGGGTATTACCACTCTTTGAAGCTGACCAGTGACAATCTCTCTTATTTAGGAAAGACCAATCATTTTCTCATATCTGAAACTCTCTGACTCTTCATCAAAAATGTCCCAAGAGACTGTGTTAACTTTGCGTCACTTTCCAGATAAAAATTAATGACCTTCTCTGTATATCTTACACAAAATTCTGTAGCTTCTGCCAACTACACTAAAATTTAAAAATCTCCTCATGGAACCATCTCCCTCACTAAAACGCATGGGATACTCAATGGTAGGCATTATGTCCTATTGAATTAAATAAGTTCAATACCTCTGTATAATAGGTCTCAACAGGTGTTTGTTGAATTAGACTGTGGAATTAAATCTTTTCCATGGGTTAGGGCACTATTTAAGGGCTATAGACTTATTAAAAAACCTTATCATTATAATGTCAGTTACACTTAAGTTAGTTTCTTTAAACAAATATTGACCTGGAACAAATTACACATAAAGGGTCAGGCCAGGTATTAAATGTCCAGCTGTAAATGGGCAACAGTTTGAGTCTTACTACACATTGAAATCACCTGGAGAAGCATTAAAAAATACTGATATGGGTCCCCACCCAGAATATTATGGTTTATTCCATTTGCAATGTAGCACATCAGAAGTCTTACTGTTAACCCTAGTCAACATCACTGGTCCTGTCATAGAAATGTGAATGTAAGTAAATTATGAGCTTAACAGATATTTTGAAAGAAGAATGCTACAGAGATTTATTATCTCATCTGAAACATGTGAAATTCTATATTCAGCAAAAGTAACTTTCAACGAAAGAGTGGAAATGAAATGTCCTCAAATGAAGGGGAGACCAACCATTTATCATGGAGAATCCTAACCCAAAAGAACATAGAAGTTTCTCTGAACAGAAATAAAATGACATTTTTTAAAAGAAGTATAATGCTTGCCTATGCTGCACAGGTCTCTGGGTTCCATCCCCAGGGACTATAAAGGGAAAAAACTGTATTGGAACTTGGGATGAAAACAAGAGCTATCTGAAGACAAAATGTTCCTTGTGAAATGCTCTCAAAGCCATATGTGGTAATGAAATGTTCTCCACATACATCTATCTATGTAAATGTGTATGGGAAATATTTCAGACAATTACACTAAAAATAAGGGAGTGTCTCACTGCAGAGCATTTATGCTAGAGCAATGAAGTTATGTCTATGAAAATACCAATACATAATGTTCATGACAGCTTTATTAAATCTTGAAATAAACAAAATATCGTATAATAAATTACTGAATAAACTCGGGAGCATGCATTTCATGGAATATAATACAATGATATAAAAAAATCAAAGTATTTGATTTGATAAATGCAGCAGCCTGAGGTATCTCAAAGCATCACACTGAATAAAAAAAATCAGTCACAAAGCATTGCATACCATACATAACATTTCACATATATTAATTGACTAAACTATAGATATATAGATGTACCATTGTAGAGGAACACTTGGAATTTTTGTGTTAGGAAAAGCTTTTTGGATTAACTGACTAGTCACTAGTGGTTCATGTTCCCACCCCAGCTGTGGTATAGTTGTTTATGAGTTAGAATTGGAATGCTTGATGCAGGTGGCTATAATTTGGTTGGGTGCAGTCACTCTGGCACCTGTAGCTTGTCTTTGTGAGTGCATGCCTCATGGGTTTATGGGAACTTTGGCTTAGGGCATAAAAGGTCTGAAGGGTATGCACTGGTTGGTGGTTTGTTGGTTGGGTTGCTGTCCTTAGTGTGAGAACAAAGGTTGGAGAGATTTGAGCTTAGGACAGCCTAAAAAGAGACTGTGAAGATTTCTACCTTTCTCTCTTCCTGTACTAAGGCTGCTTGTAAAAGCGGTGAAGATTTCTGTCTTTCCTTTCTCCTTCCCTAAATTGAGGGTAAAAGATTGTAGCCTACTGCCATAGGCATGGTGATACATGTACTCAGTAAGCTGAGGGAGGAAGATCACAAGTTCAAGGTCACCTTGAGCTACATAGTGAGATCATATATATTACACACACACAAAGAGGGAGAGACAGATGAATGTTAAAGATGGGAAATAGACAAGGAAGTTCTGAAAGAACTGTTGTGTCTTAATTGAAATGGTAAGTGAATCTACATACATGATAAATGGTGTAGAATTACACATGTACATTGTGCTGATGTCAATTATCTGTTCTTTGTCTTGTACTACAATTAAAAAACACCACTGTGGGAAGTGAAGGAAGGAAGCATACATGCTACCTATATTGTCTGTGAGACTTAGTATAAGTCCATACTTATTTCAAATTAAAAAGTTAAACAGAAGTCAACCACATTATATTCCTTTAATCTAAGAACTAAGGAGTCTGAGGAAGAAAGATCACATAAATTCAAGGCCAGGCTGGCCTACAGATCAGGGCTCTGTCTCAAAAGGGGGAAAGGGCATACTGGGGATGTAGCTCAGTGGTAGGGAGCTTGCTGAGCATATAGTTTCCTGCGTTCAATCCTAGCACTCCAGGGAAACAAAAGATAACATTTAATGACTATCATTCTAAGTAACTTTAACTGCAATGATTTCTTATTGGATAGGTAATGTAAAAATGAAGTAAATTATAACATCAATGACCTAAACTGAAGACAGAGAAGAACTAAAATTGTTTGTATGTGAATTAAATTGTTATCATCTTAAAGTAGGATTCTATAACTCTAAAATACTTTTTATTAAGTCACATGATTATCACAAAGAAAACAGTTATAGTAGGTACACAAAAGGTAAGAAACCTGAAGAATACCAGAACAAAAAAAAGCAATCAAAAATGGGGCCAGCAGAAAAAGGAAGACTAGAGAACCTACAAAGTAAGTCCTTACTTATCAATCATTACTTCAGATGAAATGGATTTAGATTGTTCACTTGGGAGATATAAAGTAAGACAAAGATATGCTGCCCTAGACTCTTATTAGATTGTTAGTCTTGATTGTCATCTTGACAAGAACCACTTGGGAGACAAAACTCTAGATGTGCCTATTAGGACATTTCTAGAGAAGTCTAGCTGAGGTAGGAAGGCCTCCTCTGGACACAGGTGGTGGCGCCATGCCACAGGCCATTTTCATGGACTGACTAAAAAGCAAGGAGCAAGAGATCTCAGTATTCTCTTCTGTCTGCTTCATAGTCATGGATGCAATGTGAGCAGCTTCTTTATGACTCACCATTGTGCCTTTCCCACCGTGACAGACTGTACCCTCAAATTGTGAGCCAAAACAAACTCTTCCTTTCTGAAATTGCTTCTGTCAGTTAGTTATTTTGTCACAGCGATGGGAAAAGTAACTGATCCGTTCAGTCTAGCTTTAGGGACACACACACAGTCTGAGAGTAAAGGAATGATGATTAAGACAAGGTATTCCATGCAAATGATAAGGTGAACAGCTGTGGCTATACTTACGTAACACAAAATAAACTTCAAGTTAAAAACCTGTCACAAAAGATAAAAAGCACCCTATACACTGATGTGTGTGTGTGTGTGTAAAAGGGTTGATTCAACAAGAATATATATCAATTGCAAATATTGTTATATCCAACATAAACACACAACACATGCAGTACATAATGTACATAAACACATATAGCGAAAGTTAATAGAACTAGGGGTGGGAGAGTAGATGACTCAGCAGTTCAGTGCACTAGGCGATCTTGTAGAGGGCCCAAGTTCAGTTCCTAGCACCCAGTTCCTAACACCCACACCAAGTGGCTCACCTATACCAAGCAGCTCACAACCACCTGTAACTCCAGGTCAAAGTGACAAAGATGGCAGAACAGAGGGGTAAGGGCTAGAGATGTGGCTGCCGTTGACAAGGGAATGTGCCATCGCTGAGGCTCAGGCCACTGCCAGACTTGCCTTGCCCCACTGTTGCCCACTAGGCCAGTGTCGCCTCTCTGCCCACCCTGCCCAAGGCTTGGAGGAAGAGACTGGGATGGTGGAGTGGCACAACAAGGAGCTAGAGCCATGGTAGCGGTGACAAGTATGGAAAAGTGACTGAGGCAGACAAAGGAGCATATCATTAACGAGTAGAGCCGGTTCTCGGGCAGTCAGGACACTCAGGCCACTCTCTGCCTACCCACGCACCCCCAGTTGCCACTCCCTAGGCAGGTGGAGGAAACAAGTCAGGAAGAGGAGACAGAGATGGCATAATGGAATGGCCCACACTGGGCCCCAGGCAATGATCAGCCTGCTGGCCTGCTGCTGCTGCTTCTCAAATTGCTCACCCTACTGTGTGGAGGAGGCTAGTAACCAGGACAGCAGGGTGGTGTGCAGTAGCCTGGAGCTAGCGCAGATCCTGCCGTGAGCATACTGCCCAACTGCAGGTTCTCCCTGATCCTGAGCGACAAACAGCAAGAAATCCCAGCTGAAGAATGTTTCCTTTTCTGGGTTGAGTTTCCTCCAAAGATTTCCATAATCCCTTCTGCCATCAGAAGCCATGTTGATGTCCAGGACTGATGCTGCCACTGGAGGCCATGTTGATGTGGTTGATACATTTTTTTTTTTACAGTGACATCAGTGACTGTAGATTCGTAACTGAGAATGAGAGACATTGAAGGCTTCCATGCCAAACCCCTCCCCCATCCCACCCCCAACAAAGCAACAGTCCAGAAGTGAATGTATTGAAGAGGTCCTTGAAAATTGTCATGAAAATCCTGAAGTGTAGCTCTTTACAGTCGGTGGCTTTGGGCAGGGATGGGGTTGGGGTGGGAAGGAATCCGTTTTCTTTAAGGGTCTGGCCACTGGGAGTTTGACCATGCTTCAGTAAGTATATGGGGAACATAAATTAGACTTTTTTTAAAAGAAGGGCACAGGGGTGGGAAGGCAGACCTAGGAGGCATAGGAAGTGGGTGTGATCGGGATACATTGTATGAAATTCTCAAATTATTAATAAAAATATTATGTTAAAAAAGAAATAAATTTCAAGTAAAACAACCTAAGCTTATACTGCACAGCTATCAAAGAACTAATAAAAAGGACTGGGTATGATAGGACATATTTGTAATCTCAGAGCTAGGGAGGTTAAGTCAGGAGGATAGTTAGTTTGAGGCCAAACAGGTATACAGAATGATTTAATAATACAATATTATTAATAATACAATATTAATAATAATAATACAAATTGAAACCAATTTGTATTATGTACAATTGTTTGTTTATACAAATTATTTGCTTTGAGAACAAATCTCAAAAATGTTAATGAATAAATAAAATATATAAATAACAAAAAGAAAAGTAGAAGGAAGAAATAGTAAAAATCAGACAATAATAAATGAATTTTAGAAAAAGAATATAAAACATTTTTAATTAAGTAAATTTTTTGAAAATATAAACAAAATTGGCTACACTAAAAATAAGAGAGAACACTAAAGTACATAAATAAGACAGGAGACATTACATTATAACCGATACCACAGAAACACAATGGGTCATAACAAAATTTCATAACTTTTAAGAAATAGAAACACACAACATCTCAAGTTCAGATTATGAGTAAATAGAAAAATAAAACAGACAAGTAATAAAAGACAATGACTCAATAATTAAAAACATCCCAGCCAATAAAAGCTCAGGACATGATGGGTTTGTGCCTAAATCCATCCATTAAATAATTAGTATTAACTCACCCCAAATTTTTTCCAATAAATGAAGACATGTATAGTTTTCCAAACTCATTTACAAAGTTACCATTTTCCTGTTACAAAAGCAAGACAAGTTAAAAGAAAAAAATGCATATTACTGCTTGTGATAAACAACAAATACTAGTGTGGTGGTTTGAATGAAATGGTCCCTATTGGCTCATAGGGAGTGGCACTATTAAGAGGTGTAGCCTTGTTGGAGGAAGTATGTCACTGTGAGAGGACTTGGAGATTTCAGAAGCTCAAGACAGACCCAGTGCCTCATGCTCTTCTTCCTGCTGCCTGCCAATCTGGATGTAGAACTCCCAGCTACCTCTCCAGTACCATGGCTGCCAACATGATGCCATGCTTCCCTCCATGACAATAATGGACTGAACCTCTGACACTGTAAAGCCTGCCCCAATTAAATGTTTTCCTTTCTAAGAATTGCCGTGGTCATAGTGTTTCTTCACAAGGACAGCAACCCTTACCAAGACAAATAGTAAAACATAATTTTCATAGTTCTAAAGCCACTTGGGAAGAAAAGTCATCATTGGACTTACCCAGTAGTGGATTCCACGCACTACAATATTGACTTCTGGGAAACATGTGCCTATGGTGTAATAGTGGCATGACTGCTATGGGAGAAATCAACTGCTTTCTGATTAGACTTTAGGCCTGCTCTACAGGAGGGAATTCATGCCTGGTACTATGAACTTGGATGAAAGCCCATAGTTTAGAATGTCTTAGGCCCTATGGGGTAATCTACTATCATTGCTTTGCTAAATGGACATGTTATCAAACTGCCTTCTAAATTTTTATGTTATTATCCATGAATTAATTCTGCTCTCAATCATGATCAGAGAAACTCTCTGTAATAGGCAACAGTCAATGCAAAGACCCATAACTGATTAAAGTTCTGAGAATAAATGGTTGTTTGAGTGTTTATCCCTAAGTGGGACATTTATATTAAACCCTCCAGAGCTCAAAAAGCATTGCAGAGGGGGGTGGAAAGGGTTTAAGTGCTGGAGGATTTGGAGGAGTACTATGAAATGCTGTTTTCTGGATATAATATGGCCTTCATTCTCATGAACTCAAAGCATCTAGTATTACCTTCGAAAGACCTGCAGAAGATCAAGCAAGCCAGCATTCCAAAATGGATGGGAGAGGGGTTGTACTGGCTAGGTTTTTGTCAACTTAACACAAGCTAGACTCATCTGAGGAGAGGAAAAATCAACTGAGAATTCTTTCCTTTCAGCTTGGCCTACAGGCAAGCCTGTGGGACATTTTCTTGACTGATTATGGATGTATAAGTGCCTAACTCACTAACCTTAGTTAGGCGGTTAGCTCCTGCCACACGGACTAGACTTAATTTTTTTCTTTTTGCTTTTTTTCCTCCTGTGTTTGTTTGGTTTTTTTTTTTTATTTTCGGTTTTTTCTGTTTCTTTTTGTCTGTTTTTTTCCTCATGTTTTGTTTTGTTTATGGTCTCGTTTTTATTTTTTGGTATTTATTCATCTATCTATTTATTTATTTATTGGAGGGCACAGAGGTGGGAGGGTGGAACTGGGAAGAATAGGAAGAAGGTGTGGTTGAGATACGGTGTATGAAACTCTCAAGTAATTAATAAAAGTATCATGTTGAAAAAAAATAAAACAATCAGCATTAGTCTGCTTTCCATCCATATAAAGAAATTCCTAAGATAATTAACTCAGAAAATGAAAGTGTTTATTTCGACTCATGATTTTGGAGGTTCCAGTCCATGATGAAGCAATCTCCTTTACTTTGGGCCTATGGCAAGACTGCACATCATAGTGAGAAAACAAGGCAGATCAAAACCACTAATCTTATGAGCAAAGAATCAAAGCAAGAAAAGGAAGGGGATGGAGGCCCATGATCCCCTTTGAGAGCACAATGACCTCCCTTAAGGTCCCACCCCTCAGACATTTGCACTACTTTCCAATAGTGATACCTCAGGACCAAGCTTTTATTAGAGGGGATTTGAAAGATCTTCAAGGTCTAAAGTGTAACACAATTCCATTTACAATAGCATCATCATCATCATCATAATGATAATAATAATCATAACAATAGATGTCTCAGCAGTTAAGAGCACTTGCTACTCTCACAGATGATCTCAGTTAAGTTCACAGCATCCACATCAGGTGACTCACAGCCACGTATAATTCCAGTTCTATGGAATGTCCTCTTCTGACTTTCACAACCACCCATACAGACATGGCATTCATTCCTACATGTACATGAGCAAGCAAACACACACACACACACACACACAATTTGTAAGTTTTTGTTTGGTTTTTGTTAAGAGAGAAAGAATTTGAAGTTGAGTGTTTAGGGAGGGAGTATTTGGAAGGAGTTGGGGAAGGGGAAAGAGTAATAACAAAGATGCATAAAAATTTTTTACTGAAAATGGGACACTGCATTTTGATAGCAGGAAAGCAAAATGTTAAAATTTTAGAAACAAAAATAATGCTTAGAAATAAATTTAATAAACTAAAATATTCACTTCAAACTCTAAAATAGTGATAAAAGAAATAGAAGAAAATGCAAATAAATTGAAAAACATCCTACTCAAATATTATGACTAATATTACTAAAATGTCCATAATAAAGCTGACCATGGTGACATGCACCTGTAAACTTAGCATTTGGGAGACGGAGGCAAAAAATACCACTATAAGTTTAATTTCAGCCTAGACTACATGATATCGTCCAAGCCAGCCTGGGTTATATATCAAAACAAGAAAAGGGGTAGGGGGAAAGGGGAGGGGAAACAGAAAGGAAGAAAGATAGAAGGAAGGAAAGAATCCATACTATTCAAAGTGGTCTATAAAGGCAATGTAGCCCCTATTAAAATCAAGTAATACTTCTCACAGAAGCAGAAAGAAACCATCCTAAAACTCATATGAAAGACCCAAAAAGCTAAAGCAGTCTTGATACAGAAGATGGAGGTATAACAGTTTCTGGTTTCAAACTATATTATCAATGCACATAGCCAAAACAGCATGCTACTGACATAAAAAGAAGAAAAAAAGAAAAGGTAATAAGCCAGGTGCAGCACTAGGGAAATGAACTCAGGAGGATCAGAAGTTCAAAGACATCCTCTGCTACATAATGAGTTTAATTCCAGTCTAAGCTGCATCAGCTCCTGCCTCAAAAACAACAGACCAATGACACAGATAAAGAACCAAGAAAATTAATTCAATTAATATTTTACAAAGAAGTCAATAATTCACCTGAGGGAAGCACTAAGTGAATAGTGTTATGAAAATTGGATAGCCATATATAAAATTATTAAAGACCTGAAATGTATAAGATGTGCAACCATAACTCCCAACCCTTTGGGGAAAACCACCTTGGCATTGGTCTCCACAATGGTTTGTAGTCGATAAGACACCAAAAGTGCAGCCATCAAAAGCAAATATACACATCAACAAATGAAAAGTTTTTCATTGGGAAAGATATAATCAACCAAATAAAAGGGCAACTTAATAATGAAGATAATGTCTGTGAACTGTGTATCTGTTAAGTGTTTAGAATCCAAATTACATTAAAAGTTTATATCACTCAGTAGCAAGACTACAATGGGCAGATGAATTGAATAGACATCTTTAAATATGAAAATAACCAGCAGGTACAGAAGCATGTACTCATCATCACTAATCATCAGAAAAATGCATGACAAAATCACAACAGGATGTTACCTAAGCCTGTTTGAACAGCTATTATTGAAACCATAATAGATTTTTTTTTTAGTGTTAGTAAAATAGTAAGGGAAAAAGAACTCTTTGGCATCACTTGGAATGTTCAGTTGTGCAGCCACTATGAAAAACAGTACAAAGGTTCCTCCAAAAATTAAAGAAGAGCTCAGGCATGACAGTGGTGATCTGTAATCCTGGCACTCAAGAGAATCGTAAGTTCAAGGCTAGCCTAGGCTACATAGTAAGAAAATGTCTTAAAATATTTTTTTAATGGACCTACCATTTGACTCAGCAATCCTGCCCCTGGGTAGACCTAAATTAGTCACAACTACTACCTGCACTCCCATATTCACTGAAGCCTTATTTATATATGCAAATATGAAAATGTCTAAGTGTCCACTGACAGATGAATGAGTGAAGAAAATGTGAATTGGGTATAGATAGATACATGCGGTGAAATATCATTTAGCTATGAAGCAGCAGCAAAGTTCTGCCATCTGTGGCAGCATGGATGACCCTTGAGGGCACTATATTAATTAAAGAAATTCAGACAAAGACAAAACTGTATCATTTAGATTATACATATCCTAAAATCTCAAACTCATAGAAATCAAGAATCAGATAGAAAAGGAGTTGCCAGGAGCACTGTGGAGGAGGAAATGTTGACCAAAGGGTATAAATTTTTAGTTACAGGAGGAATAAGTTCTTGGTATCTAATACAGAGTGGGATGCTTATGATGAATGACAATTCATTGCAGTCTTAGAAACTGTTGAGAGTAGATCTTAAATGTTCTCATCACAAAAGGAGGAAGATAATGTGTGTGTTAACGAACTTGAGTTTGCTACTAATTTCATAGTATATACACATATCAAAGCATCAACTGTATACACTAAATACATATATAGTTTTTATTTGTCAATAATGTCTCAATAAAGTTGAGGGTGTTCATTAGTTAATTAATTACCTGTTACCCTGCCAGGCATCCTGACTACAACTCATGATAGGCTCTGAGACAGCGTGATTCAGCAAAGCCACTTCCAAGTTACTGACCTAGGTAAACTGTATGGATGAGAAATGTTTCTTGTCAGTTTGAACTACTAATCATTGGGGTAGTTTGTTATGCAGCAAGAGCTAATTGATATGTTTTTGCTGGGTTGATATTTTAAAGAAATTTTCCAAAATCAAGAAATTGGCCAAGAAAATAATTGTATTAGTTGGGTTCTGTGAATACAATTTTGTTAGCATCACAAAGTGAATGTAAAAGTACCCTCCTTTTGTACTGCCTGAGTTCTAAATGATTGGTATTGTTTGTTCCTCAAATATGTGTAAGAATTCAACCAGAGTTGCTGCCTGGGCTGGGTGTTTTTTGTTGTTATTGTTTTGTTTTGTTTTGTTTTCGTATGGGAAAGATTTTAGTAACTGAGTCAACTCTGGAGAGAAAAAGTGGATCCAGGGAGGAGAAAAGGAACTTTAAATTTTGCAGGAATTACAAACAAAAGCACAGGCTCGTGAGAGGACTAGGACAAAAGAATCAAATCACCATGACAGGCCGCAGGACTTACAAGGAAAAAATTCATGATTTCTCAAGGTGTCCCCAAACCTCTCCAACTACCTCCAATTTTTCTTTTACGTAATTTTCCCAGTTCAAACATCAATTTCCTTCAATCCCAAATTAAGGGTCTCAAACTCCAAACATTTCCACTCTTCCCTTATCCCACCATAGGAGCCTGCATCTTCCCAGGCTGCCGGTGTGATTCCCCAGTTTCCATGAGCACTGGAACAGGTGAGCAGTTTCAAGCTATAGGGCAGGGATCTTTGGGGGGGGCAGTCTCAATTTCTATAGGCCCACTAAGGCTTTACAAGGCCTCAGAGACTTCCGAGGAGGAGGAGGAAGAGGAGGAGGAGGAAGGGGGGGAGGAAGTTCCACACACCTCTGCTTGCCTAGTCCCCAAGCAGAGGCTCACAGGAAGGATGAAGCACCCAAACAAAGCCAGAGAGCTCTTACCTGTCGCCTCTGCAAATTAGAGACTGCAGTTCCTGGCTTGACATGTGAAAGGGGATTAGGGAGATGGGAGGGAGAATGAGAAGATGAAAGCAAATGTGGAGGAAGACAGTTTCAACACCACAAAGTGGCAAGGGAAATGCCTGATAACAGGGAAACCAAGCATGGTTTAGAAGGCTTCCCATTCCTCCCTCTAGGTTTTCATCATCCTTTTGAGATATCCTCTACTGCGCAGAAAGAGCCACTACAAAAGAAAAAGGAATCTCTGTGTCTTGCAGTCTGGGCCAAACCCCTCCCTCCCAGCTTCAAAGGCTGAGCAAGGCAGCCTTTCGGGGGACATAAAAACCACATCACCCCCACTAACCCTCCATCTATCTGTCCATGCTTGGAACCAACTTCCCTTCTAGGTGCAGGGGGCTTATGGTAATTAAGAACAAAGAGAGTAAGGCCCAGGATTTTTCAGATGGCTCAGCTTCCACATCCAGACCTGCAGGTTTCTGGGTAAGATAAACTTACAGATACCCAAGGTAGCCCTTCCATTCCTCCCTCCCATATACCACCTGCCCGTACCACCCATGAATTCATTCAGAGTAGTTGACATGAAAATTTAAATATCAAGAGATTCGGAAGGTCCGTGTAGTACACTTATATTTCAAACATATTTATCTTGTGGCAAATCTGCCCTGAGGCAAGGCCTGTATTGTCTCCTTTGTAACAATAAGGGATCTATGCTGAGATTTTTGTGTACATGTACACATCCTATTTGTATAAAATCATCACACAGACTAATTTTAGCTTCTACTCATAACTTTTTTTTAAAATTATATGAATTTATTTGTGTGTGTGTGTGTGTGTGTGTGTGCATGAGAGAGGGAGTGTGTGTATGTGTATGTGTGTGTGTGTGTGTGCGTGCCTGCACATGTACATACACACATACACACACACACACACACACATACACACACACACACACACACATACACACACACACACACACACACACCCTAAGAGATCAAAAGAGGGCATCTAATCTCCCTGGAGCTGGTTGCAGGCAGCTATGTGCTGCCTAATGTAGGTGCTAGATACAAAACTGTGGTCTTGTGCAAGAGCAGCAAGTATTGGTAACCACTGAGCTGTCTCGCCAGTCCTCTATTCATAATTCTTGCCTAAACAATTATTGATATGATAGTTAAAAGGTAATGATTTTCTCATCCTTAGTGTGCCTTCTAAAACTAATACCATGTTGTAATATGATGCACTGAGAGCACAGCATCACATTCATGGTCTTTTATCAAAATTGTATAACTTCATTCTACTCACAAGGAAATGTCAGACAATCTCAAATCGAGGAGCATTCTACAAAGTAACTGATGTAAATTCTTCAAAAGTGACAGTGTAAGAGAAGCAAAGCAAACATAAGTAACGATTTCTAGTTAACAAAAGACTGAAGGAGAAATGAATGACCCTGAGTTGGAAGGAGCGGTTAATATAAAGGCCATTGTAACAGTTAAAATCTATAATGCCATCCAGAAATGATGTGTTGGACATGTGATCCTTGCTGATGGTGCTATTTTGAGGAAGCCATTGAACCTTTGGAAAGTGGGGCCTCACTGGTGGAAGTGGATCAATGGGGACAGGTGTTCGAAGGTTATGTTCCGGCCCTGGTGTGCCATGATGTGAGAAGCCTCTACAAAATACAACAACAGGATGGAGCCCAGAAACAAACTCACACATACATTATTACTAACTTTCAACAAGGACCAAGAAGATAAAAAATGGGAAAAGGAGTGCAGAGAAAACTGGAAAGGCACGTGAAAGGGACTGCGATATATTGCTTGTTTTAACAATGAACAAAACTCAACTTAAAATGGACTCAAAATATAAACATAAGCTAGGTGTGGTAGGGTCTATGTACAATTGCAACACTCCAGAGGCTGAGGCAAGAAGATGGTGAATTTGAGGGCAGACTGAGTTAAACAGTGAAAGGTTGTCAATAAAAAATAAATAAGAACAAACCTAAGACCTAATGGGATTTTCAAAAGCCCTAGGAAATAACATGTGGGCAGGGGGAACACCTTCATATTTAACTTTGGGAAGACTTACCGAAAGCTTAGACAGCAAAGGAAAAAATAAAAAGGTAGGATCATATCAAACTGAAAAATATCTACACAGCCAAGGAAGTAACCAACAAAATGAAAAGTCAAACAATAGAATGGGAGAAAATATTTAAAGCTATATATCCATTAAGGAAGTCATAATATTCAAAGTAGATAAAGAACTCACACGACTCAATAGCAAAATAAAAATGAGTAGTCAAATGTAAAAGTGGCAAGTGGCCTGAATAAATGTTTCTCCAAAGAAGACAAAAACTAGCTAGCAAGAACATGAGAAAATGCTCAATGTCATCAGAGAAAAGCAAATCCAAAGCACTATGAGGCATCTCCTCATACATGGTAAGATGGCAGCTACCCAAAGACAAGAAGTAGTAACTGTAGATGATAATGGTAAGAAAAAGAAATTTTTATTTTATTGTATTTATTATTCTCTGTGTTCCATAGTGTACATGTATAGGCCAGAGGAAAACTTCATGGAGTTGTTTCTCTCCTTTCACCTTTATGTGGGTTCTAGGGATTAAACTCAAGCCACTGGCTTATGTACAAGTATCTTTACCCACATGAGTCATCATTTTACTGGCCCAGAAAAGAGAACTCCTCTGATACACTCTCAAGTTTCAATTATATATTTTTCAAGTAACACAAGAAACATATAAAAGTTTTAATGATGTTCTTAGGTAGCAAGATTATAGATTTACTTCTTTAGCTGGATCTCTTTGTGAATGACCCTGAAAGTAATCATGATATGATAATATATCATTTTGGTAATGCTCAAATGTGAATTTCATACAATTATGAAGCCAGTACTTGTAGTTGAGCCATTAAATTAATAAGTCTAGCCAACTAATCACAGTGTTTATAACTCGACTCTTTGCTGTTGATACTTGATTTTTTAATTTAATAATCTGTTAATTGGGATGATATGTATGGCCATTCTTACCACAAACCAATTTTGTTCTAAAATAGTATTTATGTCTTGGAGATTTCAGAAGTTCTTAATACATGTCCTCTTGACTATCAAATACCCACAGAATATTAAAGAAGCCATGCAATTTAATCTATTACTTCATCTTATTTCACAACACAAGCCACAGTCAGTATGTTTGAGCTTCTAATGCTGCTATAATTTAAACAACCAGAACTCTATAAAGTCTATGCTCACTTAGTATTTCTAAGAACATAAAAGGGTTATAAACCCAAAATTGTTCCACGCAAATAAAGCTTTTAAAAAACAAGTCATTCAAAATGTTTTAGATAAGTGTAATTTCAAGCTATTGCTTAACATTATAGTGTTAATATTCAGTCTTATTTAAATATCCATTAAAAAGTAGATTGCCAGGCATGGTGGCACACATCTAGCATTCAAGAGATCGAAATAGAAGAATTATGTTCCAACAGCAGCCTGAGCTACACAGCGAGACTATATTAATTACAAAATTTTCAGCTGCTGTGATAAAATACTATGACCAAGACAACTTAAAGATGGAAGACTTTATTTCGGTTTACAGTTCCAGAGGGATATGAGTCCATCATGACAAGGAAGCATGGCAGCAAGCTATGGGTGTGCAGCAGGAGCAGGAAGCTGGGGGCTCACATCCTTTATTGTAAGCACAAATCAGAAAGAGTAAACTGGAAGCACACAAGGCTTTTTCATCTCAAAGCCTGCCCTCAGTGCCATACTTTCTCCATCAGGGCTACACTACCCAAACCTCCCCAAATGGCACACCCAACTGGAGACCGAGTATCCAAATGCCTGAGACTATGGGGAATATTTCTCATTCAAACCACTACAAAAGCCCTGTCTAAAAATCAATGAGAGCAGAACTACCATACATTGCACTTAATCTTAGCCAAAAAGGGGCTAGAACTGCCGTATGACTCACTAATCCTCTTACTTGGTGTTCTAGTGTGCTTTTCTGTTGTTAAGAAAAACACCGTGGACAAAACCAACTTAAAGAAGAGAGTTTATTTGGCTTTCACTTCCAGACCACACAGTTCATCATTGAGGGAAGTCAGAGCAGGAGCTCAAGCAAGGACTGAAGCAGAAACCATGGAGGAATGTTGTTTACTGGCCTTCCCTCCACTCAGGTTTCTTTCACCTGCTACAACAATCATGACCACTGGGTCTCTAACATTCACACTGCATTGTCTTAGTAGCTGGTATAGTTTGTATCTGAAATGTCTCCCCAAGACCAGTGTGTTAGAAGCTTGATTCCCAGCTTGGCACTATTTGAAAGTGATAGAATTTTCAACAGGTGGGGCCTACTAGAAGGTAGATGAATCACTAGGGCCATGCTGTTGGAGGGGATATGTTGACCTTTCTTCCTTTCTTTCACTTTCCAGCCATGAAATCAGTGGATTTGGCCCATTCTGTGCTACTGTTTTGAACCAAACAACCATAACCTAAAGAAGTGAGCTAAGCAATCAGGGCTGAAATATCTAAAACTATAAGCCAAAGTCAACTTTTTTATTACTAAAGTCATCACCTTGGGTATCTGTTATTGTGATGGGAAGCTGATTAACATAGTAGCAGAAAGTATCAGACAGTAGCAAATTCCAAAATAAAAGGACTTCGCTGGTACATGACAAAAGCACACAAGCTCAATTTCTCCATTTCTGTCTGTTTTATACCTGGCTTACAGGTATAAGACTCTAGAAAATAGGAACTAGTTGTCAAAAACAGCTTTGTTCGCTTTATAGGCCATGAATGTGAAACCAAAATCCTTTATTACTTTTAATTTGCATTTTTAAAATTTGTGTGTTTGTAGCTTGGCACATAAATACAAGTTTATGTGCATGTGAGCATCATATTCTCTGGAACTGAAGTTATAGGCCATTGTGAGCGCCCCAATGTGGGTGCTGAAAACTGAACCCAAGTGTCCTACAAGAGTAGTAAATGCTTTTAACCACAGAGCATTTAATCCCTGGTAAACCACCTTCTTTCATACCATATGTGTTATATTTCCCTCACTGTATCTGTGATAGTTTATATTGCATGCCAACTTGATGGGAACTAGAATCACAATGAAGAGAAATATCTGGGTATATCTGCAGGAAATTGTTGGGATTGGGTTAATTGAGATAGTAAAACCCATCATAAATGCAGATGGCACCATTCCCTGGGCTGGGGTCCTTAACTGTACAAAAAAGAGAAAGTAAGCTAAGCACCAGAATTCATCTGTTTCCTGACTATAGTAATAATGTGATCAGCCACTTCCTGCTTCTGCCACCTGCCTTCCCACCATGATGTACTGTATCCATCAAACTGTAAACCAAAATAAACCTTTCCTTTCTACATTCTCTCTTTCCTTCCTCCCTTTCTTCCTTCCTTTCCTCCCTCCTATCTTCCTCTCTCCCTCCCTCCCTTCCTCCCTCCCTTCCTTCCTTCTTTCCTTCCTTCCTTTCTTCTTCCCTTCATTTCTTCTTCCCTTCCTTCTTTCCTTCCTTTCTTCTTTCCCTCTTTCCATCCTTCTTTCCTTCTTTTCTTCCTTCTTTCCATCCTTCTTTCCTTCCTTCTCCCTTCCTTTCTTCTCTCCATTTTTCTTTCCTTCCCTCCTTCTCTCATTTTTCCTTCCTTCCTTCTTAACTTCTTTCCTTCCTTCCTTCTTTTGATCTTTCCTTCCTTTCTTCTTCCCTTCCTTCTTTCCATCCTTCTTTCCTTCCTTCTCCCTTCCTTTCTTCTCTCCATTTTTCTTTCCTTACCTCCTTCTCTCATTTTTCCTTCCTTCCTTCTTAACTTCTTTCCTTCCTTCCTTCTTTTGATCTTTCCTTCCTTTCTTCTTCCCTTCCTTCTTTCCATCCTCCTTTCCTTCGTTTCTTCTTCCCTTATTTCCTTTCTTCATTTCTTCTTCTCCTCCTTCTCCCCCCCCCCCCCGCCTTCCTTCTTCCCTTCCTTCCTTAAGTAGCTTCTTGTCAGGTATTTGTCACAGCAGCCAGGAAGATAACTAAAACAACATCAATCCATTCTTCACAGAATGGCTAGTCTGTTATGATTACAGCTTATACAAGCCCACTGCTTTTTCAATTATTGAATGTTATAACAATATGTTTTGGTATTTATGGTCTCAAACTATTTCAATAAATATTGTATTCCATGTAATGTCTGTTCAATGAAGTATCTGTGTTACCTAGCTAGTATTAAACTAGTTTTGGCAGAAATATCAAATGTCTGGGGCCATGAAAAAAAATGCTATATCATTCATCTCTATAAGTACTTGTCAGTGGCTCTTCTTGACTCTTTTTTAAATAATATATTTATTTATTGTTTAAGAATTTTATACATGTATACAATGCATTCTTTCATATCTATCTACCATTTCCCCCTCCAGCTTTTCCCAGACCCCACCCAATATGTTCTCTTACTAACTTTATGTTTTCTCCTTTTTTAAATACTCCACTGAGTCTGCTTGGTGTTACCAATATGTACATGATAAATGAATGTGGAGCTTCCACTGAAGCATGTGTGACCTACCAGTGGCCACATGCCCAAGGAAAAAGAATTCTTCCTCCCCCAGCAACCATGAACGATCAATAGCTCCTCAGCTAGGAGTGGAGCCTCATGTGTCCCACCACTCATGCTGGAATGTTAACTGGCTTGATCTCTTGAGAGTCTTACGCACGTAACCATAGCTGCTGTGAGTTCATGAGTGTGATTGGCTGTGTCGTGCCCAAAAGACATTTCACAGAAGCCTTCCCATTTTCTAGCTCTTACATTCTTCCTGCCCTCTTCTTCTGTGATGCTGTTTGAGCCTCCAAGGGTGGAGGTAGAATATAGACATCCCATTTAAAGCTAAGAACTAAGAGTCATTTATTCTAAATACTTTGGCAAGTTATGAGTTTCTGCATTAACTGCTGACCATTACCAAAAGAAGCTTCCTGGTCAAGGTTAAAAGTAGCATAGATCTACATGTATAAACAGCCATCTAGAAGGCAGTTTGAGAACATGTCCACTTAGCAATATAACAATAGTAGGTTCCTCACTTAGTGTCTATGATATCCTAAGCTATGGACTTTTAACCAAGTTACAGTACAAGGTATGGGTTCCTTCCTATGGAGCAAGCCTCGAATCCAATCAGAAAATGGTTGTCATACCATTTTGTCATTATGTCATACCATAACAGTCATATACTATTGCACAAGTGGACACATCTTGACAGGAAGATCAGTAGCAGTCAGTGTCCAGTACTGAATAAGACTATTAGTGATTTTTCTCCCCCAGTGGTCTATATAGCACCTTCTAGCACCATGAAGGCTACACAGAAGTTTCTTAGTCAGTTTGAGATTGATTTCTCTGTGTCCTGCAACCAAACTGTATTAGCATCTTCAACAATAGGATCTTACAACCTAGTTGTGGTGGGCAACAAAGAGCCATGACACTAGTTTGTCTTGATGCCAGGAGGGGAAGGTGGCTGTATCTTCCCTGGTCAATAAATAATAGGGCGGCTCCATACCTAGTACTGATATTGTTTAATAAACCGTGTCTTCTGAGAGCAGCATTGTCTGCTGATATAATATATATCCTTTCAAACTCCTTTTTTAAAACTATATTTTATAATTAGCTTACAAATTACTAGGTTTCCATAAGACTTTTTCATACATCTTTAATTTTTATTAACTCGCCTTCTACTCCCTCCTCTCCCCTTGCCCTGTCTCCTCTCCACTTAAACCTTCAACTCCCAGTATCTGCCAATTTCATTCATATCACATGTGTTTTATCCCCTCCAGTTAATTTTTTTAATTGGGTTACAATGTCTTTTTTTCATATATCTTTCATTTTGGTTAACCCTCCCTCGAATCCCTCTTTCCTCGAACATTACCTCCCTCAGTATTCCTCTCATAAGACACAGGAAGGTCCTTTGTGATCTGCTTTTATAATTTCTCTAGCTTCATCTCTCACTGCTTCCATTCACCTCTCCCTGATACTCTATTCTACAAGACACTTCTACTCTGTTATCTAAACACACCCATCATGATTTCAACTCCTTCATGTCTTGCAATGTTCTTCTCTGATTTATATTGCCCTTTTTCAACTGTTTCACAAATACTAGATTATTGCTATATATCAAGCACTTAGCTAACCATTAGAAATACAAAGATTATTAAGACATAGTCTCATCCTAAGGAATCAACAATATAATGGGGTAAAAATAATCAAATGTATATTAAGCTGCTCCATGGTGTGCTACTATGGAGGGATAGAATCAGCTGTTAAAGAACCACAAAAGAAGAAAATGCAAATTACTTTAAGAGAGTGGCAGAATAGGCAACTCTAAGCTTTCATATCCTGACAGAAACATCAAAACCAAGCACAAACTGTCAAAATCAACTTTGTAAAAATTCAGAAAGACAGCCAAAGCTTTATAACAACAAAGCACATACTAGATAATGAAAGGAGAACTTCAAATCGGTGGGAGGGTCTTATGTTATTTATTGTTTTTCTCCCAACCAATACCTGAGACTTTGATAGTCTTAATTTTGGAGAGTTAACAGCTCATGTGCCTGCTGTAGGTCCTGAGTCCCTGGTTCCCAAGGAAACAGAGCAGATCTTTTTGACAGATTATTGAGTGTGTCTGCTCTAAGCTGTCTAGGGGATGCCTGAGTACTGACAGAAGATGGTCACTGCTGTTTTGCCTAACTTGCAAACCTGGAAATGAGCATTGCTTTAAAACAAACTGTAGGTCAAAGAACTTTCCAATAAATAGGGTGAAAGATTGCTGTTGAAAAAAAATAGAGCACTAAGATCCGTGAGCACAATCTGGGAATAGTTTCTTTGAGAAACAGAGACATTCCAAAGCATCCACACAGCCTGGGAAAATTAGAAAACCAAGTACATTCACAGGACGAGACACGTTCAGAAAGCACCTGATAAGATCCCCAAGTTCCATACTGGCCAGATCCCTATGCCAAGTGAAAGCCTGGGTAACTATTGGAGGAAAGCCAGAGCAGAACCAATCTACAGAAATGCTTTGTTTCTTATTGTCTCCTGGCATTTGAGGTAGATTTCTGTCAAAACACTAGCTTAACATGAACTAGAGAGCACAGACTTCAGTGACCACACATGATAGGAATAGTCTTCATAGACATACTTTGGGACCATCAGTACAAAAGCATATTGCTATGACATTCAATAATTAAAAATTCAGTGGAGCGTAAAGAAAAGAAACAGTTTGGTTTCCAGAGTTATTGTGTTACAATAGCCAACTGCTCCCTTTAAAAAATAAATAAAAACAAAAACAAAACGAAAAATCTTTAAGAAAATCACCAGGCATCTAAAGGTACAGAGAAGTGTGGCCTACTCAAAAGAAGAATGTAAACTGACATGAGACTTACTACAGGAAGTAGTAAACAACTGTCATAAATACACTCAAAGAGCTAAGAAAAACAGAAAACTAAAGGAAATGAAATTGAGCTGGTTATTGTGGTATATACCTGAAATCCCAGCACTTGAGAGACAGGGCAGGAGAAAGAATTTACACGTGAACAAATCAAGAATGTCAACAAATGGGAATTATAAAAAGGAACCTGGGCCAGAGAGATGTCTCGGTAAGTAAAGGAACTTGCCACCGAAGCCTCATGACCTGAGTTCAATCCCCAGAACCTACGTGGGAAGAGATAACACACTCCTTAAAGTTGTATGCACACGCACACACACACACACACACACACACACACACATACACACACACTAAACCTTTTTAAAGGAAACAAATATTCAAATTAAAAAAAAGCATGGATTGGAATGTAGAAAAAAAATTAATGATTCAGGGCAGTGACATAGCTTAGTGGTAGAATACATGCCGAATGTGTATGAGGTCCTGGTTTCACTCTCTAGTACCATGCACACAAGGAAAAAAAACACATAATTAAAGTATATGTTGATTGCAAGAGACTTGTTTTAGCTGAAAAAAACACAAATAGAATGAAAGTGAAAAGAAGTAATGTAAATTATACCAAAGCAGCTAGCATTGCACTCCAGAACCAGCCTTAAGTCAAAAACCACTCAAGCAAACAGGAGGGCCCTGCAGATTGATGAAAGTGTCAACTCCTCAAGAATATATAATAATTGTAACTACTATGGACCTCATAACAGCATCTCAGAAGATATAAAAAAAAGAATGGCTACATTAAAGAAAGAGACTAAAATGAATTTAAAAAATAATAGTTGGAGGCTACAAAATTCAGTTTTTAAAAATAGAATGACAAAAACAGGTATCTGTTAGGGAAACAGAGAGTTGGAAAAATATAATCCATGTGTGTTAGCCAGGGTCCTCAAGAGCAACAGAACAAACAAAAATTATACAGACAAGCATAGACGCTTATCACGGGAATTGGCTTAGGTCACTGTGGAGGCCATAAAATTCTATAATGTGACATCTCTGAGCTGTAGAAGCAGGAAATCTGAGACTGTGACTCTGAATCAGTCCAAAGACCTGAAAAGTAAGATAGTCACCAGTATTTCTCCCACTCCAGGGCTAAGTTTTAGACTCTGAGGAAGCAGGCATTCTAACATCCTAAGGCAGGAGAATGTAGGTGTCTTAGCTCAAAACACAGAGAGACTTGACCTTTCCTACAACTTTTTGTTCTATTTGGGTCTTTAATGGATTAGATAATGCCCACCCACATTGGTGAGAGTGGAATGTTTTTACTCAGTGTACTGACTCAAATGTTGAGCTCTTCCAGAAATACTATCACAGACATACCCAGAAATGTTTTACTAGCTATGTGAGCTTCCCTTAGCCCAGTCAATTTGACTCATAAAATTAACCATCACACACCAACCATCTCTAACAGACATATATAGAGCACTCCACCCAATGAGAGCAGAACGCATACTCTTCTCAAGTGTACTTGGAACATTCTCCAAGACAGACCAGATGTTAGACCATAAAACAAATCTCAATAAATTTCAAAAGATTGAAATCTTATAGCATGTCTCTTTGTCCGCAATGAAATAAAAACTAAAATTGATTACAAAACTGAAATTTTCTAAATGAAATAAAATGCTCTTAAACAACCAGCGAGTGGGTCAAAGAAAAAATATTGGAAAAAAATACCAAAATTAAAAATAGAAGAACAGCATACCTAAGCATGTGACGCAGCAAAGGCAGCAATCCCAGATAACTGCCAACGCTTAAGAATAAGAGGGTATGGGAGACGTGCCATCAGTTCAAAGCACATACCGCTCTTGCAGAGGACCTGAGTCTGGTTCTCAGCACAGACATTGATCTACTCACAAACGCCTGTAACTCCAGTTCCAAGTAGTCCAACACCCATTTCTGTCTTCCAAAGTTAGCTGCACAGGCATGCCCATACTCATACAGAGATACTCATATATGCACATAATTAAAGATAAAATAAATTATTGTTCTTTGAAATGAGGGAAAATAAAAGGGTTGGTGATGCATGTCAATAGTGAAACATAAACTTAGAATGCACAAGGCTATGAATTCACTATTTAGCATAATAAATGAATAAATAAATAACTAAATAAATAGCAAATGTGGAGCTAGAGAGATGTCTCAGCAGTTAAGAGTACTCATTGCTCTTGCAGAGGACCCAGGTTCAGTTCCCAGCACCCACATGGTGGCTTACAACCATCCATGACTCCAGCTCCAGGAGCTCTCATGCCATCTATGAAATCCACAGTCACCAGACACACACATACATACATACATGGTACACATACATACATGCAAGCAAAATACTCATACACATGAAATACACTCAAAATCTCAAAAAGTAAAATAGATAACACATGAATAACCATTGAGGAATAAGAAAAAAAAACACACCAAATCTACACCTAGCAAAAGGAAGGAAATGATAGACACTAGAACAAAGGAGTCAATAAAAGCAACAAAGGAAATCAATGAAACCAAAAGCTGTTTCTTTGGGAAATCCAAGAAATTGGTTAAATCTCTAGCTAGGCTGACAGTGAAATAAAGAAAGAAGATATAACTAAAATCAGAAATGTAAGTGGAACCATTCAGCTCAATCACACACAAACAAAATATTATAAGAATATAATATAATCATCTGTGAACAAATAAAATGACCTACATGAAATCAAAACACTTAGCACAAGCAAAGAGATTGATTCACTAGGTCATTTAAAAGTTCATATCAGAGAGGGAAGCTAGAGACACCCAGCACACACCTGCATCTCCCTGAGACTAAACACAGCAAGCACCTGGCTGCAGGTAGATGGGCAAAGGGAAAATACACATGATAGCAACAGTAAACAATAGACAGAGGTGGGGTAACAGAAACAGCAGCTGTTAGATGTGTAAAACAAACAAACAAACAAACAGAAAGCCTACCATCAGGACCCCCTGAGTGCAACAACATGGTAAGGACCGTGAAGAACCTCAACAGAGGCTTGAGTGCAAAACAGTCCTTTAACGTCAGTGAGTATCACAGGGACAGCATTTGGCACTCTGAAGAAAATAAAGTTGGAACAGGAGATCAGCGACCCACACAGCTGAATTCACAGTGGATCCCTGAACCTCCTAGCTTGCACACTGGTACGGTGACAATGAACCACCAGGCACCAAACTTTGTTATTGGGGAGGATCAGAAACCCTTGAGATTCAAAGAAGCTCTTTCCACTTCACTAATTAAGTGTCTGGCCACTGCAGGGGGGGGCAGGAAATTGGCAATGATTTGAATATAGATTCATGGACACAATTCTATGAAGTAGGAGGTACAGACTGCTACGGAGGGAAGTGGAAGGCATTTCCCTTTGGCAACCATGGCCCAACCTCTAGAAAGAGATTTTAGACCAGCTGTGTGCGTGGCAGTAGCATGGCTGGGGCAGGCAGAATCACTCAGTGCCCTTACACCCCACCAACACAGACTGCATCGATTTGAGTGCGGGAGACGTTTAGAGAAAGTGGGTCACTGATGAGCATTTCTCACAGCACTCACTTGCACTGGCAGAGCGCTTCTCATGTGACCACCCGTGCCGTTGTATAGTCCACAGACCTGGACTATGGAGGTGACGTGAGGACAACTTGCATTTACTAAATAGCTGGACCTGTGTACAGAAACTAATGGAGCGAGTTAAGCCAGCAGAGGACATTGTCTTAGCTTGCATGCCCTGGCAAGCAAGGAAGGGAAGGGCCAGCCTCCATACAGCTCTTTCTGGTTCTACCTGTCAGGACCTGAGAGAGAAAGGGCCTCATAACACCCACCACACACCTACTGAACTTTAAAATGAGAGGCCTGAGAAAAAAAACAGAAGTGCCCCCCCTCCAGTCCCATGACTGTGCTTTACTGTCCTGTTCTGTTTCCTTTGCTACGTTTTCCACAACTTTATACGATTTCCTCCATTGTGTCTTATTTCTCTTTTTTCCTTTCCCTTTCTCCCTTGTTATTACTTTACTGTTGACGCCTCGAACTCTGCATTTTAACTTCCTACTTTGTGTCATTTTACCTTCTTTTTTTTCCATCCCCACTACATGTGCAGTTGCTGATCTGAATCATAGATCAACAGCTGTTACTGGATTTAAGGATCTGGCTTGGTTTATTGCTGTTCTTGTTTTTGCTTGCTTTCTTTTGAGTTTTAGTCAGGATTGAAACCTCAAGAGAAGCCTGTTGACCAAGATAGACAGGCAGACACATATATATACTTGGTGGGGGGGCTTAAGACAGACAGACAAATAAAACCATAAAAGAGGCTTATCCTAATAGGTGCACAAATCTCTATGAAAATTAAACACACACACACAAGGCAATATAACTATGATGGCAAATCTTGGTTGTGAACTTGACACACTTGGGATTAGGGAGCCACAACTGAAGAACTGCCTCCATTACACTGGCCTATGAGCATGTCTGTGGGAGCATTTTCTTTATTGCAAATTGATACAAAAGTACTCAGCCCATTATAGGTAGTACCATAGGAGCAAGCCAGTAAACAGCTTCAGTTCTTTCCGTGAGTCCTGCCTTTGCTTCCCTGGATGATGGACTGTAACTTTTAAGATGTAATCTTTTCCTTCCCAAGTTCCTTTTGGCCACTGTGTCTATTATAGCAACAGAAAGCAAACTACAACAGGAGAAACACAAAAGTATTTTTTAAAATTTATTTATACTTCTCTCACATAATACATGCCAAAAAAGTTTCCCTTTTCTCCACTCCTCAAGGTTCCCCACATACATCTACCCTCTCCCCCAGACCCATTCCCCCTCCGCTTCCATTCAGAAAAGAGAAGGCCTCTCAGGGATATAAGGCAAACATGGCATAACAAGATACAATAAGACAAGGCACAAACCCTCACATCAAGGCTGGAAGAGGCAACACAGTAGGAGCAAAAAGGTCCCAAGAGCAGGCAAAATATTCAATCCCACAAAAACACCAAGTTAACAACCCTAGTGCAGACCCACACAGGTTATATGATTGCTGCTTCACTCTCTGTGATTCCCTATGAGCCCTGCATAGTTGATTCTGTGGGCCATGTTCTTCTGGTGCCCTCAACCCCTCTGGCTCCTCTTCAGATGATAAAAATCTTTCAGAACTATTTTTAAAGAGAGGCAATGTGACTTTTCCAAAAGGTTGCAATTCAAAGCTATCAACATGATAGAAATGTTGGACAAATAATTCAAAAGTAATTCTAAAAATTATCAATAATCTCAAAGAAAGGACAAATAAATAGATGAATGACAAAGTTGATTCAAGATGTAAACAAAAAGAATCATCAAAGAGATAAAATTTAAGGGAGGGAATACAAATAGAATCCTTATAATTGAGAAGCTCAATAAATCAAATAAAAACTCGATGAACAACTTCATCTATAGACCAAACCAAGTAGAATAAAAGACATCAGAAGTTGAAGCCAATATTGAAGAAGTATTACATCCACATAAAAATAAAAAAATGGCAGTCATGACCATATTCAGGAGCTCCAAGGCACAACAGAGCAAATCCACAAAACTGTTTTGTAGAAGAGTGAGTCAAGGTGTAGACTAAAACCTACTTAATAAAATTATAGCACAAGAATTTCCCAAATCTAGGGAAAGAAATGGACAGAAAATAAAGGAGGTGTTTAAAGCATTAAGGTCTGGAGGAGTAGAACAGCACTGGACTGTATATGAGACCCCAGGTTTAATCTCCAGCATCAAAAAATACCTTAGAGGCTTGGGAATATAACCTCATACAGACATGATGAGAAAAGAAGCTCTTCACATCACAGTATAGTTAAAATTCTGAGAACACAGAACAAATTAAAAATACTGAAAGCATGGGATTTCCAGGTGCCTTTGAGATGCTTGGGTGTCTGTGGGTTGGCCCAGTGCCTGCATGATGCCGAGGTATCTACAGGATTCCCTGGAGCCTGGGGGAAGACCTGGTGCCTATGAGATGTCCGGATTCCTGGAGTGATACCCTGGTGCCCATGGGGGGGTCCTGGTCCCAGTCCTGGGAAGGTCCTGGGAGGCCCTAGTCCTGTGAGAGGCCCTGGTGCCTGTTGGAACTCAAGATGCCAGTGGGAGGCCTTGGTGCCTGCAGGAGGCCTCGGTGGCTATCGGATGGCTGGGTGTCTGTATGATATCCAGGTGCCTGAGAGATGGCCAGGTGCCCACTGGATGCCTGGGCACCTGTGGGATGCCCTGGTGCCCATGAGTGGCCCTGATGCCAACCAGATGTCCAAGTGCTGGCAGGATGACCAGATGCCCATGCTTGCCTGTGGGGAGACTGGGTGCCTGTGTGATGTCCAGGTGCCTGCAAGGTTGCTAGGTACCTGCATGATGCCTAGGCATCTGCAGGATCCCCTGGTACCTGTGGTAGGTCCTGATGCCTGTAGAGGGCTCTGGTGCCTGTGGATATCCAGGTGCCTCTGGGATATCCAGATCCCTGCGGAATGTCCAAGTGTCTGCAGGAGGCCCTGGTCCCTGTGGGATGTCGGGAACCTATGAGATGCCCTGGTGCTTGCAAGACACCAGGGAGCCTGCTCCCTGGTTTGGGTGGTAAGGCTCAACCTTAGGTCGAACTCTGTCATGCTTTATCTTGGGCTAGTATGGGCCAGGTCAAAGTTCACAATCAGAGTAGCCTTCTGCCTCCAAAGACCATGTTGAAGCCCATCATCCATGCTCCTGCCACATAAGTTTGACTTAATTTTCTTTTTTTCTTAATTTTTTGAGGACACAGGGGTGTAGAACAGGGAGGAATGGGAAGAGGGCCTTATTGAGATACATTGTATGAAACTCAAATTATTAATAAAGTATTATTTTTAAAAAAGAAAAAAATAGTGAAATCTACAAGAAGAAAGTTCAGAGTTACTTATGAAGGCAAACCTATCACAGTCACAGCAAGCTTCTCAACAGAAACCCTGCAGGCAAGAAAAACAAAGAGTGTTCTAGTACAAGTATGAAACAGAATGATGTTAACTAGAAAACTGGCCCTTTAGACTTGAAGGAGGGGAAGGCCTTCCATGATAAGCATAAAATAAAGCAATTCATGAGCACAAAGCAAGCATACAGAAGACACTTAAAAGTGCCATACACAATAGAGGGAGAAAGATACACACAAGCATGAGTATTTGTGGGAAAATAAATCTCAATAAAATAATCCGTTAAAATGAGAACTTGGAAAGAATGAAAAACAGTTAACTCAATAAAAAGCAAAACTTTAATATGAAGGAAGAAATTAATGCCTACCTTTCACAATAGTCCTAAATTTAAATGATCTTAACTCTTCAATTAGATACATATTGGCTGAATGGACTATGAACCAATATTTAAGTGTCTGCTGCCTACAATATATTCACCTCACTGGCAATGATGCACACAGGCTGAACATAAAAGGATGTAAAAGGATATTGTAAGGGAATGGAATCTGAAAGAAAGCTTGAGTAGGTACACCTGATAAATGCAAACATCCAGCTAAAATGAGTCAGAAAGGACAATGTCTCTACATATTAGTGAAGGAAGAGTCCATCGAAGAGATATAAAGATAACAGTGAACTTTGATTCACCCAACTTCATCAATCAAATACTTCTATGTACAAATGGGCAGACAGGTCCAGATAAAACCACACTGGATGAGTGCAATATCCCACTTTCATCAACATATAGATCATCCAAAACAAAACAGACAAACAAAAAAGTAACATAAATCAGACAGATTTTAAAGACAACTACAGAATATTCCATCCAATAGCCATGGAGCACACATTCTTCACTGAAAGTCAAGGAATTTTCCTCATAATAGATCAAATTTTAGGCACATTCTAAATTATCTTGATGAACATTTTTAACTGAAATAATCTCTTATATCTTATCAGATCATAATGAAATAAAACTAGAACTTGATAGGAAGAAAAACCACAAGACAATATAAGCATATAGAGAAAAATATTTTTTGTTTTTGATTGATGTTTGTTTGTTTGAGACAAGGTCTCACTGTGTGGCCTTGGCTGGCCTGGAACTTGTTATGTAGACTAGGCTGGCCTCAAACTCATAGAGATCTGCCTGCCTCTGCTTGCCTCTGCCTGCCTCTACCACTGGAGAAAATAATTTTGAGAAAAATAATTTTGAATGATCAGTGGGTCATCAAACAATTCAATGGGAAAACTCAACCTTGGGGTAGTGAAGGCAATTGTAACAGGGAGATTAGATTAATAAGTGCTTAAAATAAATACTGAAAGGAAGCACAAAAAATTAACCTAATGATGCACCTCAAAGTCTCAGAAAAAAACATGTTAAATGCAAGACAAACAGAAGGAAACAAATAATAAAGATAAGGGCATAAATTGATAAAATGGAAATTAAAATTAGCAACACAAGAGGTCAGTAAAACAAAGTTAGCTCTTTGAAAAGATAAACAAGAGTGCAAAACTTTTGAGCAAACTAACAAAAAAATGAAAGGGCTTAAATTATAAAAATGGAAGTAACAAAAGTGATATTGCAACAGAAACCAACAAAATTAAGATCATTAGGTAATATTCATAATATTATGAAAACTTATGTTCCAATACAATGAAAAATGTAGAAGAAATGGATAACTTCCTAGACTCAATATTACCCACCAAAATTGGAACAAGAGGATAGTAATAACCCAAACAGATAAATAACAAGCAATGAGACTGAAGTAGAAAGGGTCTCTGAACTACGAAAGCCCAGGGCTGGATGGGTTCACTGCTGAATTTTATGCAACCTTTAAAGAAGAACTAATACTAGCCCTGATTTCAAAACTTATTATAAGCTGCAATAATCAAAATAGTTTGCAAATGGCATAAAGGAAAACATAGATCACAGCCTTTTAAACTGTGAATTGTGTCAAATAACAAAATGTAAGGAGCAAAAAAAAAGGCAACAGTAAAAGTTTTCTGATGTACAACCAAATATTAATATAAAGTCCAATATTTAATGAATCTAGGGTGTTTCTAGCAGTATTCACCCATGCTGTAGTACACGACTTCACTGCAACCCTGGTTCTACACACACCATGGGCACCTAACACACCCTGCAAAACTAACAAATAGTTCCTGAAACACTTTTTCTCAGATTCAAGACTAATATATGTTATGAATTGCAGTGTCTTTATTGTAAACACACAGCTTTCTTCTCTGTGCCCTACAGTGTCAAACATTCAGCTGAGATCTAATTCTTCATGTGAAAATAAGCAAGCATATCCATCTCTACTTTATACAAAAAAAATTCCTTTTGTCTCAATAAATAGTGAAACTAAGTATATGTGTACCAAAGAATTTCTTTAAAGAAATGTATGATTTATAATCAGTAAACGTTTGATTTCTGTATCTACTTTACGTATTTATATATCCGAGATCATTACAAATTTCTTGGGCAAAAAGTATCATGAATGCAAAAGCTTTCAGAAATCCTGAAACCCTGATATAGACCAGCACTATGTATAATAATTATATATTAATATAAAAGGGAAAATATTTAAAAAGAGAAATTGGAAAGAAAAATGAGCTGGAGTCAAATGGGCAGTTTTAGAAGTGAAAAAAAGTATCTTTATTAACCTAATAATAGCATTTTAAAGATACTACAGTGCTAATTTATATCTTCCAAAATACAGTTTGTAGGAACAAGTTTTATACTTTAAAAACAAAATAACAGAAATGACACTTCGCACCTACTAGGGTGGCTATAAGATGATAGACAGAGATGAATGATAGATAGATAGATAGATACATAGATAGATAGATAAATTAGTGCTCCTAATTATTTATGATAGCAAGAAAGTATAACCAGCCTACATATCTATCAAAAGATGAATAGATAATGAAAATGTGGAACACATACACCATGGAGTACTATTCAGCTGTAAAGAAAAATAAAAATCATGAAATTTTCAGGAAAATGGACAGACTTGGAAGATACAATATTAAATGTAGTATCCAAACTTAGAAAGAAAACTACTGTTCTCCCTCATATGTTGATCCTAATCTGTAATGTATACTTGTGCATATAAGGAAGTGAAAGTGTGGATATAGTATAACAATTAGAAAAAGACCAACAGAGGGTAATGTTAGGTGATGATAAGGACATAATGTAGGCAACAGAACACAAGTCAAGAAAGGTTACAAAGCTATTTTTTTCTGGTTTAAGCTCCTTCATAAATTTGTGTCTTCGTTCCTTCATGATAGATAAATGAATTCAACTTTCTAGTTATTGAAGTAGCAAGAACCTCAAAAGAAATAAATAATGTGGCTGACAATGGAGGTGTAAAACCCTAAGTGAAGCTCCAAGGTTTCAGAATGGCCATTCTAGACACATAAACGTTCACTGCCATGTATAGAGTTTGAAACTGGGCAAGTGTTTGATTAGATTCCTTAATTATGATGTTTTTATTTGTCATTTAATTATAATAAAGTAATTTTGTTTAAAAATTTTAAATCGAGAAATTACAAATCTCATAGATGATGGTAGGAATGTAAAACTTACAGTCAAAAGGTGGAAACAACCCAGTTTCCATCATTATATGAAAGTAATATTATTTGAGCATGAAAATGTCTGAGGAATTGCTGGGCATGGTAGCCCACATGTTTAATCCCAGCATTTGAGAGGCAGGTGGTTCTCTGTGAGTTGGAGGAAAGCCTACTCTACCTCATGAGTTCCAGACCAGCCAGGGCTATATAGTGAGACCCTGTCTGAAAATAAAGTGTCTGAGCAACAGGGAAAGAGGAATCCAAAGCCTGGTTAGATGGTATACTGTGAACAGGGAAGCCCATACTTGTTCCACTGGGACACAAAGAACTGAGGAAATAATGGATCCAGACAAAAACTGAGTTTACATGTTACTAAAAGAGGAAACTAAGGAAGCAATACCCTGTCTATCCTCAGGTTCCAAGATTTTCAGTTAAATGAGAGACAGAGTCAACTCCCACTAGAGAAAAGAGGTGGTAAAAGTAAAGGAATTAAGAGGAAAGGTATGGTCTAAGTATGGTGGCACATGCCTGCAAGTGAAGCTTTGAGAGGAAGAGGCAGCCATATTGAGAGTCTACACAGGGAGACTCTCTCAAGACAAAGAGGATGAGAAATTCGAGAATTAGATTAGCATGATTGCCTGTGTGCATAATCTCATCTATTGTGGAGGGTAAGGCAGAGGAGAATGAGTTCAAGATCAGACCCACAAGATAAGTACTTTTCTCGAAAGGAGGGAAGGGAGAACAAGAAAGAAAGAGAAGGGGGAGGAAGAAATTGAGAAATCCAAGAATAAGCTGCCTAGGGACATACAGATGGGTTGCTGGGCTACTCATTTGATGACCTAGCTAAGAACGGGAAACCATAAATTTGTATTGGCTCTAAACTTCATAACTGTGATCCTTTTATTTCCAACAGCCAGAGTATTGGACAGGAAACCAGTGGGAACTTGAACTCTCCCTGAGCTGTGGATCTACAGGACAGACACAGCAATAGAAAGAGGAAGCTTGGTGAGAATGATCAAAATGAGGTTCGTAGGCTCAACATGGAGCCCTGAGGAGTACCAAAACATACAGGTTGAACAGAAGGAGGGCATGAAGGTAAATGGAAAGGAAGAGGCAGAAGCCAGTGGTGTCATAAAAGGAAACACATCCTCAAAACTCCAGAGGCTCATGAAGCCTGGAGATCCCATCATCCAAATTTTGCTGTGGAAGTCAGGACAGAAAGAATCCCAGAAAGATTAAGAAAGAAAAAAGAAATTTGCCCAGGTTCCCAGTGACTTAGTTAGAACAAAACTTCAGCACTTTAAGTTCTAGCTAGTGTTTTTATCTATTTAATGGCACTTGACTACATTTTCTTCTCTTGTTTTAAAAGTCATGTATGTTTTCTGTACATAATTTGGACAACTCCAAAAATAATTAATTTGAAACCTTAATCTTACCACTAAATGGAAACATTTCAACATATGTGGTAGTTTTAAAAACAAGTTCACAAATTCTTTGCCACTTACCCCCACCCAGAGGAAGGTCCCATTCCTAGCTCCTGGAACATAGATGGACTGGTCTTAGCAACTATGTCCAACAGAGAGGATGCAGGGAAGGTGGTGCAGTGTGACTCCCGACACTAGGTCATAAAAGCAGCACTGCTTCCTCCTGGCTTACTCTCTTGGGATACTTGTTCTTGGAACCCAGCTGTCATGCTATGAGGAAACCCAGGCCACATGGAGAGGCCACATGTAAGCATTGCAGCTGACGGTTCCAGCAGAGTTCCTAGCCAGCAAGCAACATCAACTGCCAGACATGTGGATGAGGAAGCCATTGTCTGACAGCAACTGTGTGATGGGACTCAAGGAAGGACCGTGTGATTTGTCACAGGCAACCCTGGGAGTGCTGAGTGAGACTCCTAAGTGACTGCTGTTATTTTACATCACTAAGCGGGAGGGTGGCTTGTTATGTAGCACAAAATTACCTTTTAGGCATGTATCTCTCAATTACACTCTTGGAGTCATGATGCATATACTATTTTCCCTCCTCCTTTTTTATTCTACATTAGTTACTGTCATTTTTCCCATGTGATTAAAATGCTTTTAATCCTGGCACAGTGGACTATGCCTGTGATCCCGGCATTTTGGAGGTGGGAGCCAGAGAATCACAAGTTTGAGGACAGGCTGAACTACATATTGAGACACTCTCAAAACACAAAAACTTGTTTTGAAATATTACTAAAATGGACACATGATAGTCTACCATATCAACATTTAATCAGTCTTTATTGTGAGACAGCTGTATTCATTTGTAGTTTTTCAGTCATACATGATGCCTCTTGAATCTACACTCTATCTGTTTGGGGACTGGATATCACAGGGCTTAGCATGTGCCTAGCAGCACGCTCTACCACTGAACTATGCCACTAACTCTTGACTATTTTTTAAGTATATGGAGGTTTAGGGTGTTGTGGGGATTTTTATTTTATTTTGTGAAATATTTTTGCAATTTGAGTGGTAAAAGTAATGCATATTACCTGAAACAATTCAAATGCAAAGGTTTTTTTAAACAAAATTAATAGATTTTTCCATTCTCCCTCCAAAGCCACTCCTCTGCTACAATCACTATAAAGTTTTAGTGATTCTTCCCATGTTTCCATGTGTGTGTACAAGATGCAAATAATCACTTGAGACCCCTTAGCTTATTCTACTCAGCAAAGAAAATAGATTTTCCTCACTCTAAATGAATGCTGGAAGTGATTTCTCCAAGAAAAGTGATCTACAGAAGCCCCTGCTTCAGACACCCTGGACACAGAGAAAGATAGGAAAAGAGTACCCTGCCGAAAAATATGAGCATTAAATGGCAGTCTAGAGGCCAAGAGATCTATGTAGAAGACAAGGTGGAAAGATTGTAAGAGCTAGAGGTGGTGGATGACTCCCATGAAATAGTATTTTCCAGACACGACAGGTTAATACTATGAACTCACAGAAACTGTGACAGCAAACACAACACCTGCACCAACGCAAGCCAGACAAAATTACACTACTAAGTAGGGAAGTAGACACAAAGTCCCACTCCTAGCCAAGACGCTATTTGCAATTGATACCTGCTGGCAAAGGAAAATCAGTTTTCTCTAACAGAGTGTTAGTGGGTACATCAACCACACTCCAGGGCATACCCCATGCTTAGAAGTGCTTGGCCAACACAAATTGGACTCCATCTTTTTTGTGTGTCTTTCTTTAAGAGAAAGAAATGATAAGAATCATGTAGCTCAGTCTGGCATTAAAGTCCTGGCAATCCTCTTGCCTCAGCCTCTCAAGTACTATAGTAATAGACATGTGCCATCATATTTGGCTTTTAGGATTCTAAGACTTTAATAAATCAGGATGTTGTTCTTCATATTTCCTAGGGTTGTCCAAAATCTAAAACATGAGTGTTGAGCATAGTGGTACATGCCTGTAATCCTAGTACTACAGAGGGTAAGTCAGGAAGATTGTAAACTCAAGGCTAACACGGTTACTTAATGAGATCATGTCCTTCATCCCCACACAAAAAAAACACATTATGAAGCAGTTGTAGTCTAATCAGTTTAGAATCAGTGTCCTTGAGGAGGTCCAGCAGTTTTGCTATATTTCCATAGTCCATTTATTCCCTCTCACCATAAATATTTTCTATATTGCTCTCTGTCCTCAAATCACAAATGTATTCTCTATCTTCACTTTTTGTCAAGGATGTGATTTTCTTTTGCACCAAGAAAGCAGATGCAGTCAAAATTAAAGCATTGCAGACTATTATTGTTGCCCTTAGTTATCCCCCAGTGGTAGAAGTCTCTATTGCTGAAGACACCATGCACAGATACAGGGCTGAGATATCCCTGAGCAAGAACTGACCTAAATACCAGAAGGCACCATGCAAGCTTCCAAAGGAGAGAATCAACCAACACTCCTACCAGCTACGATGCCTATGACCCACAATGACCAGCATGGCACAATAACCCTAAGAGTGCAGTAATGGCACACATGCCTTAGCAGTAACCAGCATCTCTTTAATTGAACTTAAGACCTGTTCAATGAGAGGAAAATCAAGCCTGATACTGGAAACCTAGGCAACTATCCAGGCCTAGTGAAGTCATTAGTCTTGGAGGAGAACCAACAACTATCACTTTATTAAACCAGCACAATTTCTAATTATAATCTACTGACATTTGTCTTTATACTCACAGATAAGTATAGTCTTTCACCCTCATCAAGGAAACTTCTATTTGCAACAGACTGAGACCACTATAGAAAACCAGAACCAACCAAAATGCAAAGTTGTGGAGCCCAGTCCAAATGGATATATCTACAAAACAAATAAGTTCTACATCTAAGGCTCAGAGAAATTGCTGAAGATGCTGAGGAATGATGTAGGAACCAGAGATTCAGGGAGTTTGCCATGAGACTGTGTCTCCTTGTAATATCAGAAGCTACACCCATAAGGTCTCACCAACATAACTATTTAAACAAGAGCTGAACAAGAACACCAACAGACATGCCAAAGAAGATTGGGGAGGGGCAAGGCTTCAACCCTACACAAAGAACTACAGGCAACTAAGGAATGCCGAGAGTGGGAGACGTAGTCTTCTCCAGGGAAGAACACATCGATTCCTAACAGTCAACCTTGAAAATATACATAGGAGCAACATTGTACAGAATGAGCACATTATATTTAAGAATATATATGTATGTATGCATATATATGTGCATGTAACAGCAATTAATTTAAATAGAGGCTATGAATTTGAAAGAGAGCAAGGAGGAATATGTATGGGAAGGATTTTGAGGGAGGAAAGTGAAGGGAGAAATGATGTAATTATGTTATAATCTCAAAAATAAATGAAATAATTTAACAAAAAGAGAAAAAGAACATGAAGTTGAATGGGTAGGGAGGTAGGAGAGGATCTGGGAGAATTTGGGAGGGAGGAAAGAATATGATCAAAATAGACTGAATGAAATTCTCAAAAAAATAAACCTAAAATAAACAATAATCACACTGGGAAAGAAAGAAAAATGACAGTCTTCAGTAAAATCTCTAACTATCTCCCCCCTCCACTATCACCCTTAGCCAGACCAAAGATTTTGAATCCAAGAACTCTGGCAGGTGATTGGAGAAATCTCATGAGCTGATATGCCCTACCCTAGTAAGAAAGTTTCCAATATAATTTTTTTAATCAGGTGAAACAATGAACAGAAAGTTTTTTTTTTACCCTCAGAGATCATCATGAAATAAGAAAGTGCTGTAAAATATGAGTCTTTAGAAAAATCAAGAAATTACATAGATATTCTATATCTTCTTAAAATATCTATAATTAGAACTTGGCATAGTGGTACACACCTGTAATGCCAGCATTTGGAAGTGAAACAGGAGCATCAGAAGTTCAAGGTCATCCTCAGCTACTTAGTGACCCAGAGGGCTGGGCTGGGCTATATGTGGCCCCTGTCTTAGAAAAACAAAAATCTCTAATTCACCTTTTGACATCTGTGTCTTGAATTCCATGAGCTATTCTTAGATGGCAGAAGATTGAGATCTAAATACACTTTCCTACAAATTGGAAGCTGCCCCAGTATGATTTATTGATTAACCTTCAATAATCCCTCATATTCTTCATAGTTTCCTGAGGAGATGGTCTTACAACTGAGGTTGTAGGGTCAAACAACAAAAGTGACTTTAAAGCTTTGAAATTTGTCAAGTTTCCCTTTAGAAAAATCATACCAATTTCCATCCTCACAAAGAGTACATGAAAAAGAATTCATTTCTACAGCCTCACTAATACTTAATACTATCATTTTTTTCTGATTTTATGAGCCAACAATACATATTTTGTGCTTAATTACTTTGGGTTATGGCAAAGGATGGGGCTAACTTCACTTACAAGAGGAGCTGATCATAATTTTCCAAGGGGAAGTTGGGAGAGGTCACAGCGGCCCATCTGTGTGAGGGAAGGGATGTTCCAAGTAACACCAAACAGGTTGCAGACTTCCCCACCCTTCTTGGCCCCAAAGCCTCACCTTCACAGAATCCTAGGGGAGCTGTACTGGGTAGCTTTCCAGGGGCCCTCTGGCAGCCAAAAAGGTCATAGGGAGGAGAGAGTTTCTCATCTGTATAAATGTGTGTCTTTCTCTTTCTTTTCTCCTCCCTAAAATAGACTCCTGAGGCATTTGGCATTCCCCAGAGAGTGGGAGCCAGCCCCTCATGGCTGACAATTCCCATTAGCATGCCTTCATTGCTGGGTTTTTATTGCATTGATCAAATTCCTTTCTCCAGGAACATTCCCCTGCCCACCAGCTTAGTTATGTACTGAAGAAGAGCATCTGGGAAGCACTCAGGCTTTTTATCTAGCCTGCTGGGTCCCAAAAAACAGGGCAAGATAGAATGATCCTTAATGGGGGATGTGCTCCCATCCTCTCAGGGGCACACACCACAATAACTGCTGCCCTTGGAGAAACACTTACCTAGAAGGACAGCTTTTAAATCCAAGGATTGATTGGTGTGTGTGTGTGTGTGTGTGTGTGTGTGTGTGTGTGTGTGTGTGTGTGTGTGTGTGTGTGTGTGTGTTTATGAGCCAGGGAGAATTAAATGATGAGAAATGCAAGCAAAGAACTCAGGGATTAAAAGTAAAAGTACTTCTCAATTGAGAGGCTATAGCCAACTTCTCAGTGGACCTGGCATAGGATCTAAGCTTTGAAGAATGAGTTGGAGTTCAGCAGACAGAAATGATGGAAGGGAGGAATCCAGACTGGGAGAAAAACATTAGAAAGGGCACAAACTCAGAGAAGCAAGTATTGAGCTAAGTGCCAGCAATCAGCCAGACCGAAAAGGAAGGCACTGTAACCTGGTCTCCAGTACTCAGTAGATGTTGATTAAGTGTAGAAAATCCCAAAAAAATACAAGAGGTGGCATTAGGCTGAGCGTGGTGGTATACAATTGTATTCTTGGCACTCAAGAGGAATATGAGTTTGAGGTGGCATGAGTAAGAGAGAAAAGGGGGAAGGTAGAAGGGAGTGAAGAAATTAATGTCAGAGTTCAGATCATGAGGGCCTTTGAAAGCCAGGTCAAGCATTTTGAAATTAGGTGTTTAGGAATTACCAAGAGAAAGGACAGGATCTAGTCTCAACCTTAGAAAGGCAGCCTCAATATTGCATGCAAACAGAGTAAAAACACTGAGCATGGAACAGAAGGAAGAATGAGTTAAGAGGCAATTTGTCTGCCTGGGTGAGAAACAATGACAACCCGGACTAGGGTGGTGACAATGGCTATGCAAAAGGTTCAAGACTCCTCAGCACAAGATGTCCACGGCTATGGACATGAATGGGCACACCCTAGCACAAAATGCACAGTGAAAAGAGAAAAACCCTGGGGCAGACCAGCACTCAAAATGCAGATGAAGAGTTCCTGAGTGTGGCCAGTCCCAGCACTCGAGAGGCAGAAGCAGGTGGATCTCTGAGTTCAAGGCCAGCCTGGTCTACAGAGTGAGTTCCAGGACAGCCAGAACTACACAGAGAAACCCTGTCTCAAAAAGCCAGGGAGGGAGGGAGAGAGAGATACTCAAGTACAACTAAAGACTACGGGAAACAGGGAAGCAAATGCCCCAGAATTCAGGGTCAGAAGTCTAGAATATTCTGCAGCTAACCTTCCTTTTGATCTGCATACCAATGATGCAGATTACTTTCCTGGCAGCTTTGTTTAACAATCACATCATAACTTTGGCTCCTACTAACTCTGTTGTCAACTATAACTCCCAAATCTTAGTTATAAAAATTGTGATCCAATTAGATCTCACGGTCCTAGACTTCTGCTGTTGCAAAACCAACACCCATTTTCTTCCTGTTTAATGTCATTTTGTTTATTTTGACTTGTTGGTCCAGTCTGCCCAGGAATCTTTTTATGTCTTCATTCTGCAATCTACCATTAGCTTTTTCTCCAGCTCTCTGTTATTCACAATTTGAGCATCTCATTTTATAGCTATGCCATTGATTAAAATGTGGATTGTAGTTTCCTAAAATATACACATGCATATATAAAAAGAGTCTTCAAAGTTACCCTATAACCAAGCAACAATGACCCTACTAGACACTACATGCTCAATCCCAGAAATGGGTTTCCGCTTTTGGAGATGTTGACCAATGAGGTCTCTTAGACACCCTGCCTCTAAACATTGCGGTTCTTTTCAATGCTCTTGATTACCCTTCAAAACTTGGCAGTTAGACCCTATTGCTGAAGACACCACATACTTCAATCATGGAACATGGAGCTATCAAGCTGGTGCTAGCCTGGAAGTTTCATCCCTAATGAATAGCTTTCATAATACTGAAAGGTGTTATACATGATACCAGAGAAGAAAAGGAATCATCAGTCTTACCCAGCTGTAAACCCTGAAATCAATGACCAACATGATGAGACATGCCCACTGATGCAATAGTGGCAAGAATGTTATGGAAGCAACCTATCACTTCATGATTGGATTTATGGTCCATTGCACAACTTGAAACCCATACCTGGCTCCATTATTGGAACCAAGAACCTGCGCCTGGATAGGTCATAGCCCCTAAGGGAGAACTTACTACTGTTGCTTTGTTAAATTGACATAATAATAAACAGACTATTGATTACTTGTTTTTGTAGCCATAGATTAGTGCATCTCTCAACCCTCATCAGAGAAACATGTATCTGCAGTAGATGGTGATTAACAGAGATCCAGAGCTGATCAGGATGCAAAGAATAAGAGACTTCAGAACACCCAGCTGGAAATGGGCAACTATATCACATCTCCTACTCCCAAAGGTCAGGCATCATTGTGGAAGAGAGGGTGATAATTTTAAGTGTCAGAGGCAGTGGGCAGCTACAAGGAAACAGTACTTTCTAGGCACAGCAAGGAAGGTGGGCATATGAATTCATAGCAGTTGAGAGAGCATGCACAAGACCTATTCAGGCTTGGGTCAGACAAAATGCCAGCATGGAGAGGGGAGGGAGCACAAAGCCCAACCTCTAACTAAAGGGCTATTGGCAGTTGACAATTGCTTGGAGATGGAGGAGTGAGCTTTCTTTAAAGATGAGGCCTCTCGTTGGCTGGCTACCTCTAGTGAAGGCCACAAGTCCAGGAGTATATGGGCAGCACAAACTGTACTTGATGCTTTTTTTTTTTTTACAAAAGAATAAGATAATAAGTTGGGTGGGTATGGAACGGGGAATTGATCTGAGAGGAGCAGGCGGGGAGAGGGTAAATATGTAAAAATGGATTGTATAAAATTCTCAAAGAACTAATGAAAATGGGAGAAATGTGGGTTGAAAACCTGGGCATGATGGCATGTGTATGTAATTCCAGCACTCGGAAGACTGAGGCAGGGGGGTCAAGAATTCTGGGATCGATAAAGCTACAAGACAAGACCTTTTCTCAAAGAAACAAAGGTTTCCTGGCGGGAAAAGGACTAAATCCAGTGAGGCACTTAGGAGGTTGCCTTGTGGCTAACATGAAACTTGAATTAGCTATCTTTTGGTTCCAATTATGAATCTTGTACTATGCTACTATACATTTCTAGACTTTGTCCATAAAGATATTACAGAAAGAAAATCAGTGTGCATCTTGGCTAAAGCATTCCTCCTGCCTTTAAGTCTAGTAACCACACCCAGAGAAGAGTGCAATTCCCTTTGGTAGAGCAGCTCCCAGTAACCAAGTCTAATTTTTTTCAGATTCATTTATTTTACCTTATATATGTGGGTGTTTTGCCTGAATGTATGTCTGTACACCATGTGTGTGCCTGCTGCCCATGGAAGTCAAAAGAGGGTATCAGATCACCCTGTGAACCACCTTGAGAGTGCTAGAGACTGAACCTGGGCCCTCTTAACCGCTGAGCCAAGTCTCTCACCCCAAGAGCTAATCAAGTCTAAACATTGCTGAGCATAGCCATCTGCTTTCTCAGTCAGTACTTCCTAGAATCTGACTCCAGCCCTTTGGCATCTCTCCTCAAAGAACATTTACAAAAGTGCTACAAATAGTATCTGCAAATTCTTTTTAACACCATAGTATGGAATGTGGATCTTGTTATAAATGTAAGGAGAGGTCACTGATGGTTTGGAATGGGAAGGGAGGTGATGTCATGTGCTTCACACAATGCTTAGAACTAGAATGGATTGTCAACTCCAGGAAAAGACTCTAAAGCTTAGTGAACCTTCATACGGTCCTACTGAAGTTTCCTTAACAACTGAGTTTCCAAAGTGAGTAAGGCCTGCTCACCATGTAAGATCACACACTCTGCCTCTGCTTTTACTTACTATTTTTCATTCAGCCTAGAATACCTTTATCCCACCACCCCCACCTGTATGAGACAACCACTAAATTATAATTCTGTTTTGTTTTGTTTGTTTGTTTGTTTGTTTTAAGATAGAGTCTGACTATGTAGCTCTGATTGTCCTGGAACTCACTCTGTAGACCAGGCTGACCTCAAACAAATCACAGAGATTCACCTGCCTCTGCCTCTCAAGTGATGGGATTACAGGCCTTCACCACCATATCCGACTTCTAATTTCTAATTCCAATGATATTTACCATTAAATCATCTGGATATCCTGTATCTTAGTTCCTATACCCTTCTGTGTTCTTTTCTCGGGCCCTGAGTACTTTCAACTTTAGATTACACATTTAGAGCCAGAAAGTCATGAAAACAGCAATGTTATGCCAAAAGCAGGTGTTTATTGTTAGCACCCCACTATCTGAGGCCCTAAGTCACCTTGAAAAAGATTTGAGTCTTTAACTGTGGTAGCCAGGACCAAGGCCAGACAACTCTGAAAGCACTCTGCTCTTTATATCTTAGGTTTTAACATCAAGGTGCTTCAAGCAATGAGCCTCTCTCTCACTGTTTGGCACAGGTAAAACCTTGCCCATACCTTTCATCCCCTGCACCTGTCATCACCACCGCAACTAAAACTGATTAACACACCTGGAAGAAAGATACCATTGCAACAAAACTCCTATTGACGGTGGACTCACCTGATGGCAGAGGCTCCCAACAGCAGTTTCAGTGCTTCTGTGTATCTCAAAAGGCCTTCCTTGTGGAATGGGAAGGTTGTGCAGACTCATATAGGTAAGCATGAGTTTCTGTTTTCAATATGTGAATTCAATCTGTGGAAAACAAGAAGAAAATAAATTAAAAATAAGAATTTAAGGAAAGATATTTACCCAGGTAATGGCAGGTAGTTACTACAGATAAGGAGAGTCACAGGGATCAAAGCTCTGAAAATGGACAAGAATGACTTGAGTACATAGCTCAGCTCCTACTTTTAGCTAAGTCTTCCTTAAAAATCAGTGACCATCTATTCATCTCTCTATTCCACACAACAGGTAGAGGATTTTATTCCATACTAACTATATGCCAGGCACTTTATGTATATTTAGTCTGAGGTTTTTGATTTGGGGGGTTGGGGTTTTTGATTTAGGGGTTTGGTTTGGTTTTTGTTTTGATTTAGTTTTTGTTTTTGAGAAAATGTACCTACAATCCTGGCATTCAGGAATCAGAGGCAGAAGGATCACAAGTTCATGGCCAGCCTGAGCTACATAATGGGACTGTCTCAAAAGATATGATTGGTGGGGATGGGAGGCAGATAAGAGAGGGAAGAGAGACAAGTGTGATTAGAATATATTACATACATGGATAAAAACTGTTAAAGAATAAATTAATAAAAATAATAAACAAAAGCTGAGTGTGGTGGCATAGGCCTCTTACCCTAGCATTCAGGAGGTAGAAGCCTGAGGATCACGAATTCAAAATCATCATTTGCTACATAGTAAATTCAAGGTCCATCTGGGCTAAATGAGACTCTGTCTCACAAAACTAATATTAATATTAACATTAATAATGTTATATTATTAATATTGATAAACTCTGCCCAACCACTGTGCAAGGTAGGTACTATTATTCAGTTCCCTTAATAGATGATGAAGCCAAGACTCAGGCAGTTAATATGACTTGTCCAAGATCTCATCTCTAGAAAGTTGTGTAGGGAGAATTTGAGCTGAACTACCAGATGCTGAAGGTTGTATTCTTCCATACACCAAAGTACCAGTCATAATGCTGGAAGTTAATAAATCAAACACAATGGTCACATCAAAGTCCCTTTCTGCCACTGTCAAAACAATGGATTATATTTGGGACCTGTCATCACATGGCCTCTTGTAGCCAAACACAGACTGTTCCCCTGCCAACCTGCAGCCTCTGCAGGGTAGTAGAGGCATTTGCAGCTAAATAGAAGCCAGCTTCAGACTCCAGACAATCCTTGTTGCTATGGTGAAAGACATTATTTCAAGGACAACAGACAAAAGCTACCACTGGAAGCAAAGAAAAGGAATATATTTTTTGTTTGGTTTTGTTTGGTTCTGTTTTATCTGGAGTTTTTTGAGACAGGTTTTCCCTGTGTAGCCTAGGCTGGTCTCAGCCTCCTGTGGGCTGGGATTATAGGTGTGTACGGCAACCAGGAAAAGGAAACTAACTTTTTATAGAGGCTTGCTGAAGGTTGGCTATGGTGGTTCCTACTTCAGACCAGTGCTGAGCGAGAGAGAAGTGGAGAGTTGAGGCTGCCACTCAGGACAATTACGTTCTAGTGCAGGCTTTGTCATGGATGTGTTATGTGACATTGGATATACATAAATATCCACTTCTCATTGTTGGTTTTTACCATTTGTATGAGAAACAAAAGTCTTAGGTAACCAATGTTGCATTTAGAGCTAACTGATGACAATCTGTAAATTGAATTTAGAAGTGGTGGTCAGAGTCACAGTCATGTGCAGATGCACACAAGGGTGCATGTACACACACACACACACACACACACACATACACACACACAGGGTTTTAAACAAACTCTGTCACAGTGTAAGCACCAGACATTTACAGAACACATTTTCTTAAGGGCCAAATTTAGTGCTTTCTCTCTGCTTGCCAAGGCTAAGCCATGTGATCACTTTTCTTGTAATCTACATCCACTCACAAAAAGAATGTTGTTTTTCATGATGTCACCCAAATTATATTTGTTAAAGTGAGTGAGACTGGAAGCTGGGCCTGAGGAGCCTGCTTAATTGCATTATTGCAGTATATTAAGTTATCTCGGGTACTCAAGTCTGACTGTGATGAGAAGAAAATCTGCCAGTGTTTGGGTTTTATCCACCAGCATGGAGGGTGGTCTCAGAGTTTGCTGAGCAATGAGGTAGATCTTCTTCTCAAATGTTCGCATTCCTCCCTTCTCAGCTTCTAAGCCTATTTTTCCTTTGAACTCCTCCTAGCAAAAGCTAGGCTTCACCTGGCTCAAGATCTTCCTGGTTCAACACAGTAAGCCCAGCTGGTCCCCAGCCCCTCCAGGTTCCTCAACTGTCTCACAGCCTTCACATCTTGCTCCATAACCTTTGAAAGACAGTGAAAAACACAAAATTTCGAGTGCCGCTGGAGGAAGTTTACTTCCCCCAAATAACCATTGGTTGGGCCCATTGGCATGGGAGAGAGCAAACAGCATGTGCAATGGTTAAGGCAATCAGTTGGATTAGGAATCCCAGCTTCTACCCTCATCTAAGTAGTCTCCAGTCAGCCCCTTATACTCTGGGGCTTTTAAGATCTGTGAAAACAGAGATGAGGCTGGGGTGTAGCTCAGTGGTCCCATAACCAGCAATAGACACACACACACACACACACACACACACACACACACACACACACACACACCGTATGCACCTGAGATGTCTTTAAGATTATTTTCAGTTTGAGAATAACGATCTTTGGGTTCTCTCAGTGTGTTCAAATCATACTTCTTTATACTTGGGTAAGCAAGTACTGTCAGTACATTTACAGGCACATTGGTTTCAGGAAATATCCCATGATGGGTAACTCAAATGTACACTGCAAATGGTTCTTGTAGTGATCAGTTATTGCGGCATTAACACATTACGCCCAAACCGAGTGGCAGAAGCTAAGTGTGTCTGTACTCAGGAAGCTAAGGCAAGAAGACTGTGGGTTCAAGGTCAGTCTGGGCAAGACATTGTCTCAAAGAAAGGAAAACTTAGCGGCAGAAAACAACCCATCTATAAGGCTCACAAGCACTTGTGGGTAAGAAGTTGCTCTGCACTCCCTTGGGTCACTTAAGTGGGTATAGGAATTCACTAGCTCAGCTGGAGCTGGATGGATGGCCTTGCTTATGTGTGAGCCAGTCAGTGCTGGCTGTCAACAGGTCTCTCCCTCGATGGAGCCTCTCCTTCTCAGAGTAGCCAGCCTCATGTCTTTCATATGTGACACACAGACTTCCCAGAAGCAAGAGGACAGCCCCAATGCGCAAGAGGTTTTCAAGCTTCTGTTTGTGTCACATTTGCTAATGTTTCAGTGGCCAAAGCAAGTTACTTAGCCAAGAGCTGAAGAGGGAGGGAACCATTCAAGCAGGCAGATCCTAGGAGGCATGATTCATTAGGGACAATTACTTTAACGATCTACCACAGCTGTTTTTCAGAATTTAGCCAGACACATCCAATGGCTGGCACAATTGTCTGTTTATTTTCTGATCCTGTCTGGGCTACTTATGAAACGCCTTCCAAACACAATGCCTGGAGGAAATCCCAAAAGGCAGAAGACCCAAAGGATAAAGTTAGGTCTGTTAGGTCTATCTTTAGCCTGCTTATGCCACCAAACACCAACGGAAAGGAAAGGGAAACAAATTCCTTGCTAAGTGAAAGAAGCTAGCCCTCTAAAAGCTGCCCTGTATGATTCTAATCATCTGATAGTCTAGCAAAGGCAAAACTATGGAGACAGTAAAAAGACCTCCACTGCCAGGGATCTTGGGACAGGAGACACGGATGCATAGGCAGAGTATCTTTACAGTGAAGAAACTGTTCTTATAGTACTATAATGACTGCATGCTCCCCAGCTGAACTGTGACCATAGAAGGATCCCAACAAATGATATTGAAGCAGAAGAATCACCCAGCCCAGAACTACTAAGTCAGTCCAATAGCATAAGAAATAGTAAATTGATATTTAGCCCATTGTGTTTTGGTATGGGTTTTCCAAACAATAATTACTAAATTACTAAAGCAAGAAGTATTCCTTTTAAAAGGTTAAAAAAATAATCTCATGAAAATGTACACAATTGGCTGTACTTAGAAAATACAGGTTGTGTACCTTTTATCCAAAATGCTTGGGACCAGCAGTATTTTAGGGAATTTTTTTGGCTATATTAATTTTACAAAGTAAGGTGTTTGATTATATAATTTCCATACAGGCAGATAATGTTCTTTTATCACAGCTACTGCCTATATTATACTTTCTTGTCCTCCCCATTTTCTGAGACAGAGTCTGAATCTGTAGCCCAGGCTAGCCTTTCACTTCCTGTGTATCTCAGGCTAGCCTTGACTTGTGATCCTCATTGATCAGTTTCCAGAGTCCTAGAATCACAATCACATTCCTCCTTCAAGCTCAATAACCTTACATCTCTCTTACATGGTGCACTCTTCCTCCGTCTGTCTTCTCTCCATTTTTGCTTCCTCCTTCCCTGTGATTTCATTGACTCTGATGAGAGAAGTCAAGATGCTCTTCGTATTTTAAATGGTAAGCAACCTTACTTAATTATTGCAATGCTGAAGATGGAGCCAGAGCCTGTACATGGTAGGAAAGTGCTCAGCCATTGAGCTATATACTAAACCTCTCAACTTTAAATATTTGATTGTCAACCTGAATTCTACCTGAAGTTTTAATTCCCCTTTGCCATGTCACCTGGAGTTTAGGATGTGGACATATCTGCTTACTATTCTGCCTACATAAGCTTTAAGTATTAGAATTTGGGAACCCAACATGGAGATAGTACCACTGATGATGATAAATATGATGAGAGAAAGCCATTTAGTTGGGAAGACAACAAAGTTTTGCCAAGTCAAATGGTGTGATCAAATGGCAATGATCCCAGGAGACAAGTCATATATTCAAGGCCTGGCTTTAGGGAAGTGCATACCTGGATGTGAAGTCTGAAAGTCCTTTAGCAACTGATCCCTTTGAGAGGATCCTTTAAGATAAAGAACAACACAAGGATGGGAAACTATAGGAGGGTGAACCCTCACCACCTCTTCTCTAGGCTCAACAGGACTCTTCCTTTGGAGAATTGAAAGAAGGGGCCTAAAGATGGTGCAAACAAAAAAAAACTCCAAAGGGGACCATTTCGACGGTCCCCTCAACCACATCTGTGGCCCAGATGTTCCATGTAACCAGAGCACATGCCCACCCCAAAAAGCCAGCATTATATGCTCCACGAGGTCTGTGGTCAACGTAAAAGTGTGGAGGAACCCATCCACATGGCAAACCAAGTTTGTTATTTATGTCACATCAAAGCCAAGGCCTCAACGAATTACTGCCCTCTGAGGTCATTTAATTATGATTAAGTGAACTAAGAACTAGTGTAAATGGCATTTTATACTCCAGTGAATTAAGGTATGAGATGTAGCTGAAGTGAATAAGATTTATGGCCCAAACTCATGCAACTTTACAGTAATTTCATGACACTTTTACTATGAGGCAAGCGATGCCAGTTCTTGAAATAATTAAAAGTACATACCAGTTCCAAGGCTGGGCTTCAGACATTTCTGGGAAGCCAGGAGACAGAATGAGGAGCAGGTTTCTTTGTGGCTATTTTACTCTGGATAGCAGCAGATGTTTCTTTTACCTGCAGCAAACATCTCAATTAGAGTGGGAGGACTGACCCTGAGCAAGTCATGCTGACCCTAGAAGGTCAGGCCACACCACACATCTCCAAGATCCAGGTTCCTCCCCAAATGAATCAGTCCCTCACCCAGAAGAAAAAATGCTTCTTAGATAATAGCTTAGCAAATCCCCAGGTCCACATCATTGCTCTGTGGATCCCTTGATGCACTTCAGATCTCCTTGGTTTAGGTTACCATCACTAGAAGGCAAGGAGTCATTATCCATAGGTCACAGAGAACTGGCAGGGTGGGTGACGATCCAGCCACAATGTATTCCACTTGCCTCACGGTTCTTGTTCCCCATTGTCAGTCACACTTGGCTTTCTGGGACTTCTGCTTCAGACAAATGGGCCAATTAGCATCCTCTTGACTTCTCCTTTTGTACTTTACCTCAAGAATTATGATCTTACCTCACCCTCTCTCTAAAGTGGGTCCCCTGAACAGGTCCCAGAGTCACCCAAGGAAGGGAATAATCATACTACATTTAACTTCCCAGATTTCCAAATTACGAACCTTAAAATTTGAAGATGAGTCTATCATCACAATCATTGTGTGTGTGAGAAAGAGAAACAGAAAGTGGGTATGTGCATATGTGTTCATGTGTACTTGGGAGTAGGTATATGTGTATTTGAGTGTATTCATATGTGTGCAGGTACATCTGAATGTGCAGGTGCATTTGTGTGTGAAGGTCAGCACTCAGTCACAACTGTTGTAACTCAGGAGCCATCCACCTTGGTTTTGGAGATGGGGTCTCTCATTGGAACCCAACGACAATTGGCTAGACTAATCCCAGGTTATCAGCCTCTCTACCTCCCCAGCTCTAGAGTCACAAGCATGTGTCAGCACACCAGCTTTTTTCCATTAATGCTAGGCCTCAAACTCAGCCCTCACACTTGCACACAGCAAGGATTTGATTAATCGAGCTTATCTCGTCAGTCCATCAATATAGACAAGTCCATCTTGTCTGTAAGACTTCATACCTTTTCTAAACGACAACTCAGTTCAAATCACTTTCTGGACAAAACCTTTCAGTGGCACATTTCCCAATCAGTGTGCCCTCAGAGGTTAACAGTGTCTCCTGATATTGATCCACTTAGTCATGAGCTGAGATCTGGGCCATAGGAAAAATTGGAATCAGACCTTTCAAAATATATTTAGCTGTTAAAATACTTTCTCTGTCTCTGTCTCTGTCTCTGTCTCTCTCTCTCTCCCTCTCTCTCTCTCTCTCAAATTTTCGAGCGAGAAAGAGAGAGTCTCACTGAGAACCAAACCTGATTCTCTGCAAGAGCATGACACTCACTCTTAACCTTTGAGCCAACATGGAGAAATCTTCATTTTGTTTTTAAAGAAGCAACTTGTGTAACTCAAATAGAAATGGTCTATGGACCACATTGGGGGAATTACAGCCCATTCTAGCTATATTGGACCACATCATAATGCTCCAAATGTACATGCTCTCTCTTTTGTTTTTACCCATGCTATTGTCCCCTATTCCTGAGATTGTTGTCCACCATCTAGCAAGTTCTTATTTATCCTCTAGGCCTAGACTTAATACTTCACTTCCTCTGGAGGAAAAGAATCCCTCCTAGATTCTCTCATATCTAGCTAGTGTTCCCATGGCTGCAGAGGATTAAGTCAATCCTGTTTACCACTTCATCTCTAACATATTCTAGCATATAACTTAGTTCAAGGTAAGTATTCAGTAAACACTGGAGTTGATGCCTTATCTTGAAGTCAAGTCCCAAAGTAACTCTAACTTAAACTGGAATTTGAGATTTAAGTGTAATAACCTCTGTCAGTCTCAAAACAAATGAGTCACCAACTTACTTCTTGACAGAGAGCCAGGAACCCAGTTTTCCCTGTTTCCCCAGTTCTAGTTCACATGCACACTCCTGAGATTTGCACCCAAACTGCTGCTGCTGCTGCTGCTGCTGCTGCTGCTGCTGCTGCTGAAAGTTGTGCCCTCTTAGGTTGGCACCTCTTCTCACTTCTAAGGCCCTAGAGGTACACCAAATGACCTTCTCTGACATTCTTCAGGGCTTCCATTCATCAGTGTGATGACTAAGGTTGCCAACTTGACAGGATCTAGGACCACCTAAGACAAGCCTCTGGACAACACCCATGAGGGACTATCTAGAGTTAGGGTAGCTCCTGGCAGGCCTGTGAGGGCTGACCTTGACTAGATTAGTTGAGGGGACAGGAACCCACCCTAAGTAGAGGCAGCATTCAAGCTCCATGGGCTTGAATCCCAGACTATATAAAAAGGAGGAAGCCAGCGGGCCCAAGCATGCATTGTTCTCTGCTTCCTGACTGTGAATGCAATGTCACCAGCTACTTCAAGCTCCTGCCACCTTGCCTCCCCACCATGATGTACCACCCCAGCAAACTGTGAGCCAAAATAAGCCTTTCCTTCCTTAAGTTGCTTCAGTCATGTATTTTATCACAGCAATGGGAAAAGTAACAAGTACAACCAACTCTGTACAATGGCTTTCATTGCCAGGTACACCACATACACACTTTTGTCTTTCTTTCTGACAGTTTTCAGTTATTGCATCTAGGGACAATATTTCACTGTCACCTAAGTCACAGGACTGTGACGCAATCCTCCATCCCTTTTCCCCTCTCTACTTGCATGAATACCCAATTATAGGGCAACCTGGCTTGCCCACGAGATTTCTCTTTCATACTGAAAGTACATCTTAGTCTTCTGCAAGCAAAAATGCTTGATCACTCTAAGTCTGTATTTGCAACTACATCCAGTTTTCCTGCCCCCTCACATGAGAAAATGTGGGCATTCTCATCAGTTGGGCCAGTACTGAGGCTTCCAGTTGAGATTCCCCAAGAATGCACTAGAAATTTGCACAATGCTATTACATCTTGAGTGCTTTCCAGAAGGTGCTATTGCTTTTACGCTCTTCTCTCTTTCCCTCTTCCCTCTCTCTCCCTGACCTTATCCACTGATAGAAAAGGCTCCCCTGGTTCCGATACTCCTCATATAGTAAGAAGTAACATTTGACTCATCTACCCTGGGCCTGTTGTCACTTCTTCAGACCCACACTTCATTGGCAGCATGACTTTCAATTAGAACTTGTTTGTAAGGTGTTCATTTTAATTGCTAAATCAAGATAAAATTTACCACTTTAGAGCTTTTTGGTGTTTTTTTTTTATATATAGCTATAGTGTTGTACAATCATCATCACCCACTGATTCTAGAACTTTTCTATTACATTAAAAAGAAAACCAGTACCAGAGCAGAGATTTTGAGTTCCACTACTACTGAATAAACCAGTTCTTCAAAAGTGATTATGTAAATACAACATAAGCTGATGAAATTTAAACGGATAAAAAAAAAACAGCTCCCTAATTTCCAAACATCTATCCAATAAATGGAATGACATATACCCTCTAACATGCTTGATACCCCTTTGCAACTGAAACATCATATTTCAAAACAGAGTAACAAACATAACAATTGTCTGCACTAACATGTATCATACTGTGTGACAGAATTCCTAGGAAGATGCAACATGCATGCATCTACTCACCCCACAAAGGGAGCCCAGATCAAAGTAATGATTGCACTAATGTTCAATTTGGTGAATCAATGAGCTCTCGTTGGGGTTACTGACAGGAGCATAGTGACTTACAAGGAGCAGGAATAACTCAAAAGCAGATGTACCCCAGAAAGCCTACCCAAGATGATACTGGAGAACTGCAGCTCTGGACCACCAGCTGCCTGGAGAGCTCCAGAGTTGTGGCTTGAATATCTTAATGCAGTTTGGCTGGCCAGAGTCTCTACCTCTAGCCACTGTGACTCCCTTTTATACTGTTGAAAGGGGCCCTGAGAATCTCCCTAGAATTTGTTCTTGGACATGTGACCTTTTGCTTACCACCTGTTTACCACCTGAGGCTCCATACCCTCCCACTCCTTCCTGAGACAAATGTTTCAATTTTGAGGGAATGGCAACTATGGGGAGCAGGCCATTCAACAATATAAACAACATGCTCCATTTATACACTGCCTTAATGTTAGGAGAGGTTTTCACATACTCTCATTTGATAATGAACATAAAATCCTGAGACTCATACTAGTCAGAAGCAGCACCAACTTGGAGCTGCTTGCTTGATTCTTAGTCAAACACTTCTTTTGGCCTCTGCATTGCCTCTATAGCTAAGCTGATTGTTGGCTCAGCCAGTATTTATGGATTATATCTTCATTCTGATGTAAAGCTGACCTGTTTCTGGTGGAACTCTACCTCTTGAACTTAGTTTTATTTGCCTGTTCAAATTCCAACCAGGCAATCAAACAACTGAGGATGACATCTACAAGGAGTTATGGCCAAAACTAAAGGGCTGACTTGGCACCCCCACCCTGAGGACAAGGGAACATACACCCAGGAGGCTATACATCATTGAGAGAGGGCTGCCTCCCACCTACCATATATTTCTCCTCCTTCGAGATCATCTAGACTAAAATAAACAGGTTTGGATCTCCCCTCTATATTGGCATTTCCTTGTTCTCTCTAGAGCCAGAAGATCATATGGTAATAATGACATTAAATCCTCATGTCTGCACTGGGCTTTATGGTTTATAAAACATTTTCACCTTCCCAGCAGCCCTGTGAAGTATATCAGCATTATGTCCATTTAACAGACAAGGCAATTGAGAACCAGAAGGATAACCAGGCTTGCCTTTTGCCTCATAATTCATCAATAGAAGAGCCAAGAGTAAAAATAAGTGATTTGTTGAGAGTTCATGGCATATTTTTGGCTCCCATAAGGTCAAGGCTGGATTAGAAGACCAGTGTCCTGGGACACTGTCTTAGTTTCTGCTGTGACAGAACCCTCACAGACTGGACAATTTATAACAAACAGAAATGCATTAGTTCCACAAGATCAAGCCAGTCCACATTCTGGCATGGAGAAGGAAGGACTCACATGCGCTCCCCAAACACACACACTCCTAATTGAGGAGCAGTTGACAGTCAATGGCTCCTGGGAGAGGGTTAGTTGGTTTTCTTTAAGGGCGTGGCTCCTGGCAGGTGATCATTCTCCAGTGGATATCCACACACCAATGAATACATATGCAGCACAAACTGGATTCAGTGGATTATAAAAAGGGGGACATGAAGTTATGAGGAGTGGGGAGGTGGGATTAAATCTGGAGAGATTTGGGGAGAGGAATGGGAGTGAGCATGGTCAAAATATGCTTTAAGAAATTCTCAAAGAATGACTACAAAGATCATATTTAAAATAAACAAAATGTTTAAGTAGGTGCCCATAAAACTATTTCCAAAACCAAAAGAATAGAGAAAGAAATCTATTTTAGCTCATGATACTGGAGGCAGGGAAGCCCAAGATTGAGGGACAGGATATGGTGAGGACCTTTTGCAGCATTACTCTAGAGAAGGACAGAGAAGGTGTGAGAGAGAGAGCGAACAAGAGGGCACAAACCCACTCATGAGATAAGCCTACTTCTACAATACCAGCATCTGACTACTCATGGAAGTGGCATCCTTATGACCTATACAGCTCCCAAAGGAACACCTCCCAATACCATGACAATAGCGATTAGTCCCCAACATAAGTTACAAGTATCAAAAATATATATCATAGCACTCTTATGAGTGTAAGCTATGGACTGGCTCCAGGTCCTGGGAAAGTTGTATCTCTTAAAGCTCTCAGTTCCCAATTCTAAGGTACCTAGTGTCTAGATATCACTTACCTAACCCCAACTCCATACTCCAAATCAGGCCTTAATCAGGGAGTTCTTCGTAGACATAATGGAAGGAGTAACCAATTTTCTGACTAGTTCTGAGCAGCATTTCTAGCCTCCCAAGTGTGTCTACCACTCCTTCTGGGGTCTTGACAACCACAAGTCTAACTTCCTGCTGGTTTATAGAGCATAGGGGGGCCTCCAAAAGTTCCAAAGTCCTTACAAGTGGAGGCAGTCAGACTTGAAACCGATAACTGACTGGTTCTGTTGTTCACTTTATGGTCTGAGGCCTGGCTCCAGCTTTGGATCTGGCTCTTGGCTGGCCTCCGTGAACAGAGAGAAGGAAACTCGTTTTTCATCTTCTGTTTCCAAAGTCCAACCTAGCTGTCTGCACGCAAATTCCATGACCGCGTTAGGCACTTTGGGCAGCAGCAGGTGGAAAGGTTTTCATTCCTGACTGGAATTCCTGGGCTGCGACACAAAGTCCCTCCTTCCCTTCTTGTGACAGTTCGTAGGCCCTGCTCTTTGACTGCCCCCACCATTTCCTAAGCAAAGCAAACAGCTCAGCCACACGACAACATCTCCCTGAAGTGCTGGCTTCTTACCTGACCTAGAAACCAGGACCTCCTAGAAAGTGATTCTTGCCTCAGCCATGCCAAGCAATGGCAAGATCTCTGAGCCAGAAATGAGCAGTCCAGGATTCTACACTCACCTTCTCCTCTTTTAAAACCCACGTTTGCTCATCTAGAAAACAAGAATAGTGACGGTTCCCAGCCAGCCTCTATAGAGTTTTGTACAACCGATGAAAAATTGTTATCTCAAAACAAATGACAGGGCTGTGGTAAAGCACCTGCATGTCACACTGAGGCCCTGGGTTCCATCCTCAGCAACACACACACACACACACACACACACACACACACACACACACACACGCATTGTATTCCCAGGCCCCATCCAATACTCTGTTCCCTGAGTCTGAAGGTTATCTAAATCGAAGCTGATGGGGGAGGCATGTAAAGAATGTGTGAAGGGGGGTGGTTCCCCAACAGACAGGAGAAAGGTCTGGGCATGAGTCCATATGTATATGAGCAAGCACTGGAGTAGGGAGGCTAGGAGTGCCAAGAGCACAGGGCTGGAGTACCCAATGCGTGTGAATCACATCCAGGCACAAAGCACAACAGTGCTCAGCCTCACCCAGGCCTCCTCTGTGTCCTCTCTTAACTCATTCCTCCAGCAAGAGCAGCCTTTACTGTGGCTTCCATAAAGATAAGACACAGTCTTCACATTGTGATCTTAGCTTAGCTCCAGTGTGTGAAGACAGACAAGGAAGCCAGGCTCTGCCCTCCAATAGCCCGTTTCTGGAGGAGAGAAACACTCACAGACTTGAAGAGAACTGCCTTGAGACAAAACGAGTTTGAGCTGAACTGTCTAAGGGACACATAGGTAGAGGTGGATGTGAAAAGTAAGAATAAGGTTAGGGCCTGGGGATATAGCTCAGGGGTACAGCATGAAGATCTGTATTAGTTGCTTTTCTGTTGCTGTGACAAAAATACTTGGCAAGAGCAACTTAAGGAAGGAAGGATTTAGTTTGGTTCATAGTTTAAGAGCGTACCATCCATCATCGAAGTGAAGCAATGGCAGACTTCATGGTGGCAGAAGCATGTAACTAGGACTCCTCACATTTGGGCAAACCAGGGAGAAGGAAAGATTAATGCTGGTGCACATCAGGCCTTCCTTCTACTTTTCCCACTTTCATTCAACCTGGGCATGCAGCCCACACTTAGGGTAGGCCTCTCCATCACAGTTAAATTGCTCTGGAAATACCCTCACACATATGGCCAGAGACATGTCTCCTAGGTGATTCCAAGTCCAATCAAACTGACAGTGAAGATGGCCCATTACAGCAGTACTGTAAAACAAATGCTACTGTTGGTATTACTCTACCAAGCCTCATTTCCCCAATTCCCCAACAAGACAGCCAATTTATGTTATTTCCTTCCCCTATTATCCATGTGTCTTAGTTAGGGTTTCTATTGCTGCAACAAAACACCATGACCAAAGAGCAAGTTAAAAAAGAAAAGGTTTATTTGGCTTATACTTCCACAGCACTGTTCATCACTGAAGGAAATCAGAACATGAACTCAAACAGGGCAGGAACCTGGAGGCAGGAGCTGATGCAGAGGCCATGGAGGAGTGCTGCTTACTTGCTTGCTTCATTAATTTGATCAGCCTGCTTTCTTATAGAACCCAGGACCACCAGCCCAGGGATGGCACCACCCACAATGGACTGGGCCCTCCTCTATCAATCACTAATTAAGAAAGTTCCATACAGACTTGCCTACAGCCTGGTCTTATGAAGGCATTTTCTCAATTAAGGTTCCCTCCCTTCAGATAACTCTAGCTTGTGTCAAGTTGACATAAAACTAACCAGCACACCCTGCTTATATAGAAATTCATGAATCACTTCTTGGGTTTTCTGGGGCCCCTGCCTTAATAGGAGGTTATTTTTGCCCCTAAAAGAGATAACTTTCTCTACCCTTCACCCTGCCAGGCAGTCAGTCACTTGGGCTTAAAACCATACAGTTTCCTTGTCAATCATGTGACCTATGTCATCTATCTTTGATGCATGCTGGTTAGGAGCACTGACAGAAAGAACACTTAGCTCTGCATGGTGGCACATGCCTAGAATCTCAGTACTAGGAGGCTAAGGTGGGAAGATTGTGAATTTGAGGTCAGCGCATACTATATTGTGAAATCTCATCTCAAAAGCTATTTTAATGATTTATTAAACAAATTCATTCCTCAGTTTTGTTAAAACCAAAATATTAGAGACCTTCTGGTCTTGTGTAAGCACGTATTGCCCAGTTAAATATCTGAGATTGTTGCCAGGCGTAATGGCATGCCATGTACCTATTGTTCCAGCTACTCAGGAAGCTGAAGCCAAAGGACACTGGAGTAAAGAAGCTCAGCCTGGGCACCATGGCAAAGCAATGTTTAAAACAAAAGATAAGAAAGATGTAGAGGTTCACACCTGTAATCCCAGCACTTGAGAGGCCAAAGCAGGAAGACTGTTACAAGTTCAAGGGCAGCCTGAGCTACATAATGAGCTCTAGACTAGCCTGAACTACACCATGAGATCCCCCCCTCCACCAACACACACACACACACACACACACACACACACACACACACACACACACAAATCAAGGCGAGAGTGTTGGTGAATGCCTATAATCCTAATGCTCAGGAGGCTGGAATCACATGTTCCAAGCGAGCCTGGGCTATAAAGCAAAACTCTATCTCAAGAAAACCCAAAAATAATAAAGGTGAAAATGTCAGAACTAAGCATCTTCAAAAGAGGAAAGTTTATTTGGGCTCCAGATTTTGGAGATTCTGATCAGTAGCATGCTGCTGTGTTGGTTCCAGGCCTGCAGTGAGATGGGTCATCATGGCAGAGAAGACATAGTCAAGTAGAGCTACGTGCCTCATGGTGGCTAAGAAGGAAAAACAGAGACAGAAAAAGGCACCAACATCACCTTCCAGGGCATGCCCCCAGGGACCCTACTTCATTTTCCAAGGTCCACCTCCTAAAGGTCTCAACACCTCCAAATGACACTCCAGGTGGGAACCAAATGTTTAACATGTAGGCCTTCGAGAGACATGAGATACCCAAACTACAGCCATGATCACTTATTTTTTAATAAGTTTATATCGATTTTTTAAAAACACACTAAAGTAGAATAGAAATGTATACTTGGGCCACAGAGATGGCTCAGCAGGTAAAGGCACCTGCTGCCAAGCCTAGTGACCTGAGTTCAATCCCCAGGACCCACATGGTAGGAGGAGAGAGTCAGCTCCCTCAAGTTGTCCTCTGACTGCCCTATATACACCGTGGCATATGCATATTAAGTATATAAATGAATAAAATAAGCCGGGTGGTGGTTGCATATGCCTTTAATCCCAACACTTGGGAGGCAGAGGCAGGTGGATCTCTGTGAGTTTGAAGCCAATCTGGTCTACAGAGTGAGTTCCAGGACAGCCAGAGTTACAACAGAGAAACTCTGTCTCAAAGATAGATAGATAGATAGATAGATAGATAGATAGATAGATAGATAGATAGATAGATAGATAGATAGATAGATAGATAAATGAAAAAATAAAATAATGTTTAAATGTATACTTACATTTAACATTGATAAGTCAGAAGGTATGGCTCTTTAGTATAGCAAGCCAAAAACATCAAACTGCTCTCCTCTCTTTCTTCCTGTCTGCCATTTTTTTGGGTTGCTTCACTATACTATATGGTCCCTTTCCCAAGGTTTTGCCTCTGCAGTCCCCCACCAATGAAGTCAGCAGGGCCTGGACTGAAACCAAAGTAGACATCTATAGGCAGACATGGAGAACAGTGACAAAATACTGTGTCTTTCCAAAATTTCAGCATGGAGGAGGGAAGGTGGGCACAAAGCCCCATCCCTAGATGAGGAACTATTGGCATTTTATTGTTGCTGAGAGAGGGAAAGTCAGTTTTCTCCAATGGAAAGATTCCTAGTATATTGATCTCACTCTAAGGCAGGCCCCACACTCAGGATTAGTCATACAACACTAACTGGATTCAATGGGTAGAGGGGAGAAGGGAAGGAGGGAGGGAAAAGGAGGAGATAGGGAAGAGGGAGAAGAGGGAGAGAGAGAACATGAAGCTTGGGTGGGTAAAAAGATGGAGGAGCTGACGGTCAATATGAACAAAATACTTTATATGAAATTTTCAAATAATAAATTAACGTATCATTTTAAAGGCACTGTCTTTCTAGGTCCTTTGAGAACAAGGTTTCCTATAATATACACAAGACTCCAAAGCTCACCCCCACTGGCTCTATGCTGCTGGCTTAGTGCCCCCAGATACTGTAGGTTTTTCAATACCATTAGAGGCACAAGTGCCTAACAGCTCCTGACCTTTTGCACTTTAATGATGAGCTTCATATCCAAGGAGTTTAGACAGGATAGCATGATGCCAGGCACTTGCCACAGCAGAACCTTCTAAGGCCCGGCCATATCTAGACCCCTCTGCCAGAGACATTAGAAGATTGCCAACTTGCAGTTAAGACACTCTGATTTGTCTGGAAAGTTACAAGGCTTACTACTTTACCAAAGCCCTTGTTACCAGTGTGAGCCCTCCTGTAATCTATGTGCCAGTATGGCTTCTAAGTCCTTGGCTCAATACCTTCAGACCACTGAGGACCAGGTATCCCTGTGATGATGGCCGTAAAAAGTTTGCTTCTGTCAGTCTGGATTCCAACAGGACTAGATGAAACCCTGGGAAATCTGTGTTAGACACGTGACATGAGCAAGGATGCTTGGTGCTACCAAAGCACTGGGATTTTGGAATTGCTTGCTGCTGAAGAATGGTACATCATAAACTATCTTAACACAAGAAAGAAAGAAAGGAAGGAAGGAAGGAAGGAAGGAAGGAAGGAAGGAAGGAAGGAAGGAAGGAAGGAAGGAAGGAAGAAGAAAGAAAGAAAGCAGGAAAGAAGGAAGGAAGAAGAAAGAAAGAAAGCAGGAAGGAAGGAAGGAAGGAAGGAAGGAAGGAAGGAAGGAAGGAAGGAAGGAAGACGAGACAGCAGGCAGAGGGAAGACAAAGTCACATCCCCCTTGTCTCTAAAATAAAGGAGACTATTATATTCTTCTGTTTATATTTGTGCTCTGTTTTGAAACATGTTGTCCATGTGGTTTAATCTTGGCTTGTGTTTGAATTGACTCTGCTTCTCCCTAGTCCTTTCCTCCTCACTTTCCCACTGTGGAATTCTTTTAAATCTTGCCTCTTTGGCTAGATTCTACCATTGAGCAGCTTTTTTGGCAGTCCACCTGTCAGTCGCTTTTATATTTAAATAGGTAGCAGGACAATATATAAAATTCTTAGGTCCATCTTTCCCTTATAACTCTGTATACAATACCCTATGATCTCTGTCACTGAACTACTTCTACCAGTCTAAGTACTGGGTTTGCAGGCATGTATCACCAAGCATGGTTTTATTTGATTTAGAACCCTTAAGAAATTTCTTTTTCTGTTGTTTGTTTTTGTGTGTGCATTTGGGGGTGTTCGTCTTGGTTTATTTTGTTTTGTTTGAGACAGGGCCTCACTGTGTAGCCCTAGCTGGACTGGCACTCACTATGTAGGACCAGGTTGGCCACAAACTCACAAAGTTTAAGCCTGTCTCTGCCTCCCAAGTACTGGAACTAAAGGCATGCACCACCATGCCTACCCATAACTTCTTATTTTAAACATTTTTTAAAGAGTTTTTATTTTCTTTATGTGTATATATGTGCTGCTTGTACATATATACAGCCTATGTGTGGGTATCCACAGTGGCCAGAAGAGGGCATCAGATCCCCTGACGCTGGCGTTACAGGGAGTTGTGAGCTGCCAGTCATGGTACTGGAAACTCTATTTGGATCCCCTGAGAGCAGCATGAGCTCTTAACCCCTGAACCATCTCTCCAGCCGACTTCTTTAAAAAAAAATGCAGTACTAAGAGTCAATTGTAGGGTCTTGGGAGCACTGGACAAACACTCTAGCACCAAGCTACATTACCAATCCATTTTGACTGTGGGGTGTGTGTGTGTGTGTGTGTGTGTGTGTGTGTATGTGTGTGTGTGTCAGCTTCATTGAGATAGAATTTACATGCATACATTCTTATGTTTGAGGTTTATGTTTTAGTAATTTTTGTATCTATGTTCAACAAGGAAATTGGTCCATAATTTTTTGTTGTAACGTCTTTATCCCATTTGGTATCAGGGTAACACCAGTCTTGTAGAATTAGTATTGTAGTGTTCCTTCCCTTTCCGTTTTGTGGGAAAGTTTAAGAGGTATAGTGTTAGGTCTTCATGGAAGTTTTGTATAATTCAGCAGTGAATCATCCAGTCCTAAGGAGACTTCACTTAATGGTTCAGTTTATGGTTGTTATGGATCTGCTTGTTTCTCTCTTCTTGATTTAATCCCTTATATTTCATACTCGTGTCTTATTGCTGTAGCTAAAACTTCAAGAATCATATTGAGTAACAGTGCTGAAAGCGAGCACCCATCTTAGACTTTATATTGCTGCAACAAAATACTGTGGACAAAAGCAACTTGGGGAAGAAAGGATTTATTTCGTTTACCATTCCACATCACACTCCATCATCAAAGGAAGTCAGGGCAAGAACTGATAAAGAAGCCATGGGGGAACGCTGCTTACTGGCTTGCTCAGCCTTTCTTACAGGACCACCAGCTCAGGGGTGGTACCACCCACAGTGAGCAGGACCCTCCCACATCAATCATCAATGGGCACCACAGCTTGCCCACAGATCAATCTAGTAGGGACATTTTCTCAATTGAGGTTTCCACTTCCAAAATAACTCTGGCTTGTGCCAAGTTAACCTAAAACTAGCCATCATGGCATCCTTGCTTTGTAGGAACAAAGGACCTTAGAAGAAAGGTTTCCAGTTTTTTTCCCTGTTTAGTATCTGTTGGCTATAGGATTGTTGTACACAGCTTTTTTTTTATGTTGAAATATGTTCCTTCTGTTCCTGTTTTTTCCAAGGCTTTTATCATGAAGAGGCATTGAACTTTCTCAAAGGCTTCTTCTGAATCTATTAAAGCGACCACACAATTTCTGAAATTAAGTCTAATTGCATGCTGACTTATAATTATTGATTTGTATATGTAAAAAAAAAATCCTTGTCCTCCAGGGATGAAACCAATTTGGTCATGATCTTCTTACTGTGTTCTTGAATACAATTTGTAAGAATTTTACTGATTGTTCTTGTGTCTGTGTTCATCAGTGAAGTTGGTATATGACTTTTTTGTTGTTGTTGATGTTCCTGTCACCGTATCAGGTATTGTTATAAGGGTAATACTGTCTTCATAAGTGCTCCTTTCCTTTCTGTCTTGTGGAATAGTTTGAGTAATGCTAGTGTTACCTCTTCCATAAAACTCTCCATTTTATTAATTTCCATACTGGTCTCTATTGTTTTCTGCTGTGTGGTGCATTAGGTCTTGGCTTGTTCTTGTTATTCTAAGATCTGACATTTAGCTCTAATTTTTCAATGTAGATACTTATGGCTAAAAACTTTCCTCTTATGACTGTTTTGACTTAAAAGGTTGGGGTGGGGGCGTCCCACAAGATGGCTTAGCAGATGAAGCACTTTTCCTGAAAGCCTGGTGAGCTGAGTTCAATCCCTAGGGTGTGAAGGTGAAAAGAGAGGACTAACTCCATAGCTCTGGGACCTCCACATGAGTGCTGTGCATGCCACATGTGTGCCCTCTGCACATACATCATACATACATAGACATCATAATAATAAATAAAATAATACTGTTTTTAGAAAGAACTATCTTAAATGTATCTTAAAGGATATGGTAAGTTGTGTTTCATTTTCTTTTGATTCTAAGAAGTTTATAATCTCCTCTCTGATCTCAATGACTCACTCTTTATTCAAGAGTATGATTTTCAGTCTCCAAATATTTGTGTAATTTCTCTACCAATTTCTAGTTTTATTGCACTATGGTCCAAAAATATATAAGAAATTACTTTGATTCTATTGTATTTTTTAAGGTTTGCTTTGAGGCCTATTGTGTGATCAGTTTTAGAGAGAAATGTCCCATGGGCTGCTGAGAAGAATGTATACATTTCTATTGGGTGGAATATTCTGTAGCTATTTGTTAGGTTCATTTTAATTCTCCTGTTTCTTTGTTGACTTGCAGTTTAGAAGAATCCAAAAATGAAAGTGGAATAGTGAAGCCATCTACCATTTCTTGCATCAGGAGCTCTTAGATTTCTTATGCCCATTAATTAATGTCTGTTTATGAAACTGGGAGCCACAACATCCAGCATTCAGATATTTATAACTGTTGTGTGTTTCTGGTGGAATGCTTATTTTATTATATAGTGGCCTTTTCTGTCTAACCTTACCTAAAGGCTACTTTCTCAGATATCAGAACAGCTATTGTACCTTGTTTCTGGCTTCCATTCACTTGACAGATTAACTTTAACTATCAGTCTGTGGGTGTCTTTACTAATAGATGTGTTTCTTAGAGACAACAGATAATTGGATTTGTTTTTTGTAATCCAGTAAGCTAGTCAGCACTGCTTTGTTGATGGTTTGAGTCTATTTATCTTCAATGTTATTACTGAGAGATGTTTATTAATTCTTGTGATTTTGTCAATTGGACTATTGTTTGTTCTTTATTTTTTTCCCACTACTATTAGGAGTTTGCTGGCTTACTCTGTTGGGTATGATACATTCCTCCCTGTCTCTCCTTTGTTCATCTGTTCCTCACATGTAATTTATTCCTTCTTGTTTGCTCATGATTGAGATAACCTTTTTCCTTCTCTATATACAGTGTTCCTTTAAGTGTTCTTTGCTGTACTAGTTTTGTGATCATGAACTGCCTTAGTTTGTGCTTGTTTTGAAATGTCCTTATTTCACCATTAACTTTAAAAGATAGCTTTTTGGATATAGGAGTCTTGGTTAGAAGTCATTTACTTTCAGAACTTAAAATGTACTGTTCCATGTTCTCCTGTATTTTAATGTTGCTGGTAAGAGATTTGATGTTAGTAGATATATTTTAAGTATGTTGGCTTCCCCTCTTTCAGCTTTTAATATTGTTCGCTTATATTTTTGACATCTTAATAATGACATATTGTAAGGGGTTCTTCTCTGCTTGTGTCTGTTGGGGGATTCAAATGTCTCTTATATTTGGATATCTATCCATTGTTTTCTCTATATTTGAGAAATTTTGTGCTATAATTTCATTGAATAGGTTTTTAATTCCCTTAGCTTTTATCCCAGCTCCTTCTTTTTATCCTGTGAACTCTTAGGTTTGTTGTTGTAGATGTTTTGGTCATACTCAGTTTTTTGTTTTTGTATTTTCTTTTTTTTTATTTTCCCTCATTGATGTTTGACTATAGTAGTTCTTTGACCTTATTCTCTGTTCTTGATAGTCTTTCTTTTTCTTGATCAAGTCTATTAGTGATGATTTTTACTGTTTTTTTTTTTATTCCACTGTGTTTTTCATTCGCAACATTTCTAGGTGGGCTCCAAAATATCCATTTCTTTGTTGAATTTTTCTTCCACATTATTGTTTTCATTCTTATTGTAGAATTTTTCTTCTGGGTTAATGATGTTTTCATTTCTATTGCTGATTTTTGCATCTATTTTCCTAACTTTTTCTTCTAGGTTGCTGACTTTCCTCACTGGGTCCTGATCTAAATTAATCTGCTTGTTTGTATTCACCTTAAGGTCATTGATAATTTTTACTAGTAAACTTTTCAAATCTTTGTCTAGAATTTTGCCCATTTCAATATCATTGAGTAGGTAGTTGAAGAAGACTCATGCTGATTTCCTTTCTCATGCTTCATGTGTTTCTTGTGATGTAATTCGATAACCTTTTAGTTTTTGATATCTCTTCCAGTTTGATTTAGGGATCTTATTGAACAGCCTACATTTAAGTGCTCAATTCTACTCAATGAGTAGAAAACAAACTGCTGTAACATCATCAACATTTAAAATATAGGGAAATGTACTTAAAATTGACTAACGGTTAGTAATCACCAATGCCTGCCCATCATCTGGCAAGTGGGAACATTGCTACAATATGTGAAAGAAGTTTAAACATTACTTAGGGTAAAAGTAGAAATTGCAAATGAGAGAGGTAGACAAAGAAGGCAGAAGAAGATAGAAGTAGAGGAGAAACAAGGTTATATAAATGAAAAGACAAAGATGGCGAATTGGAAGAGGGGTCAATATGGTCAAAATACAGTGTATGAAATTCTCAAATAACTAATAAAAATACTATTTAATACTTATTAAAAAGATAAGAAGAGGTGTGACCACATTAGGGAGTGAAGGGAAAACAGCAAGAGATTTAAAAAGATAAAGAAAGAAATAATGGGGCTGCAGAGATGGCTCCCAGGGTTCAGTTTCCAGCCTACATGAGGGGCTCACAACCCTCTGTAACGCCATTTCCAAGGAATATGATGCCCCCTTCTGGCCTCTGCAGGCACCAGGCACACATATTGTAAACACACATACGTGTAGGCAAAACACTCATTCATATAAAATAAAAATAGATAAGTCTTTTTTTTAATATGACAAAAGATTTCTCGATAATAAGAAAGCTCGAAAACAAAATTAGGTAAAGGTCAAAAGGAGAATAAAAAACAAAGTATGAGTTCTTAGCTGGGTCTGATGGAACAAACATGTAATAACACTAGGGGTGCTGAGGCAGGAGGATCAGAGTTCAGATCAGATTTACCTACATAGCAATTGAAGGCCAGCTTGACTACATGATGATACTCTGTTCTTTCTTTTTTTTAAAGCTTTTTGAGGGGGTGTTTTTGTTTTTTTTGTTTGGTTTTTTTTTTCAAGACAGGGTTTCTGTGTTGTAACTCTGGCCCTGTCCTGGAACTCACTCTATAGACCAGGCTGGTCTCGAACTCACAGACATCGGCCTACCTCTGCCTCCCAAGTGCTGGGATTAAAGGCATGCAGCACCACTGCCCAGCTAAAGGTGTTTTTAAGCAAACAAAATCAAAAGCTAAGAGTATAATAGAGTATAAAATAAGGAAACATAGGGAGCAAAAAAGAGAATAAATATTAACCAATAATGAGGAAATGTATATATAAAACCATGAATGTATGAAGAATAAAAACTAAAAACATATTTTAAGAGTGTCTATGTGTACATGTGTTTTGCCTGCATGTATGTGTGTTAACCATAAAATTTTCATGCCTAGTGCCTGCAGAGGCCAGAATAGGACACTGGGTCCTCTGTAACTGGATGGAGTTACATGGTCCACCACATGGGTGCTAGGTACCAAACCTGGGTCCTCTTCAAGAGCAGCAAGTACTCTTAAGTGTTAAGCCAATCTTTCCAGCCCCTAAAAACATAATTTTAATCTAATAACATAAAAGTACTACTGACAGTTTAACAAAAAGAAAAACAAGAAGCACAAGGGACAGAAAAAAAAAGATGATGATGAAGTGTTGAAGCACTCCTCAGATAGCACCCTTTGAGTTGGCTAGCGTCCTATTTAGGGGTGTCTCCCAAGTAAGAAGAAATCACAGCACTGAGACTGATATGGACAGAGGACCTGTCTTCCTATTTCAAGACCTTCTACATAGTAATCACTCTCTTGAAAGGATGTAGCTGTGGGTGTCAAATAGACTTCTGAAGCCGCAGAAACTTGGAGTCTCTCCCCTGAGTGGCAGATAGGTGGCCCAAGCTGACCTAAGGCTCCAACTGTCAAATTCCAGATTATTCTCAGTTGATGAAAACTATTCCTGCAACCAGGCAGGATTGCTTTCCCCTATACACTTCACTGCTTGGGTTGAGCCTTCATGGCCTGCACCTTTGAGCTCATCAGTGTCTTCCTCTCCCACAACTGCCTCCCAGGGCTGTCTATGATATGAGTGAATAGGATCAAAAAACTTCATGTACATGTATGAAAACATAATAAACCCATTATTAAGAATAATTGATGCATGCTAATAAACCATTTAAAATTTAAATACCAATGCCAAAAAAAATTTCACATACCAGGATGATAATATCTTATTTCCATTTGCACAATGCTTTGAAATTTATATGACATTGTAGTTAGCTGTAACTATGAAATTGACACAGTCTACAGTCATCTCAGAGAAGCTTCAGTTGAGGAATTGCCTAGTTCAGATTGGCCTGAGGAGACATCAGTGAGGGTTTGTCTTGATTGTTAATTAATGCAGGAGGACTCAGCCCATTGTGGGCAGCACCATCCCTAGGCAAGTGGTCCTGAGCTGTATAAGAATGCTAGCTAACAGCCAGGATGTGGTGGTGTACACCTTTAATCCCAACACTTGGGAGGCAGAGAAAGGCGGATCTCTGTGAGTTCAAGGCCAGCCTGGTCTCCAGAGTGAGTTCCAGGACAGCCAGAGTTACAACAGAGAAACACTGTCTTGAAAAAAAAACAAGAAAGAAAGAAGGAAGGAATAAAGAAAGAAAGAAAGAAAGAAAGAAAGAAAGAAAGAAAGAAAGAAAGAAAGAAAGAAAGAAAGAGAGGGAAAGAAAGAAAGAAAAGCATTACCCTGAGTGAGCCACAGAGCCAGCAACAAGTAGCATCCACCTCAAGTCCTTATTTAAGTTCCTGCCCTGACCCTGAATGACAGATTGTATCCTGAAAGCTTAAGCCAACCAACCCTCTCTTCCCTATGTTGCTTTTGGCAAGAGTGTTTTATCACAGCAACAAAATGAAACTAGAACACAAGGCTATGTCATACACTCTACAGATTCACTTTAGTAATTGTGTGGAATGGAATTACTGTCCTGGGCAGAATCAGAAAGAAAAAAAAATAAAAACACCTGGATTTTAATCCATTATCACCACACCCTCAATTATAGATAAAGACTCCAGATTTGCTTAGGAGTGCCTTATGTGGACAGTTTTTTAATATTCAACTTTTAACATTTTCCATTGTATATTCAGACTCAATCATACTTTTCTGCAACTGTCCTTGGTGAATCCAGAGGTCTGGGCCCAAGTTTGGGAAGTGGCTCTCTTGATGTTTTCTGTGAACACTGTGTCTAGCATCTCCAAATGGATGGAGCCACTTGCTAAGATGCAAACAAAGGCATTATGTGTGAGGAAAGCATCTGGAGCCCCCGTTTGACTTTGGCTTCTGCAACAAAATTGTCAACTAGAATTCTTTGATTTCTACTCTGCTGAAGTAGAACCTCCCAGACTGGCAACCAATTGATAAAAATTCAAGATAAGGGTGACTTTGGGGGACAGGTATGGGAGCCCCAAGGCACCAGTGAGGTTCCTGGGACTCTAGGGGAGAAGGAAATGGTGAAGGTGTAACCCTTCCAGTAGACTGGCAGCACTACACAAAACTACAGTACATGGGCAGCAAGGGTACATACACATGGTCAGCTCTATTTATGACCATATACACAAGACTCCAGTGGCCATCAGGAGATCAGCCCTTTGAGCATTGGAATGGCACACAGTGATAAAGGTTCAGATTTAGATGTGCCCCCACCATGAAAGTGTCTTAGGCATCAGAGACATTCTTCAGGCACTCACCCTGAAAGTCATCAGGGATGTTTACATCATTCAGGACCTAAAGGAGACAAACCTGTACAAACTCCTCAAGGGCTAGCAGCTGAGCAATGACCACATTTGACACTTTCACAGCAGTTTTCAACCTGTGGGTCATGACCCCTTTGAGGGTTGGACAAGAGTCGCCTGAAACCATCTTCATATCAGATATTTACATTATGGTTCGTAGCAGTAGCAAAATTCCAGTTATGAAGTAGCAATGAAAATACTTTTATGGGAGGGGATCACCACCACATGATGGACTGACTGTATTAAAGGATCACAGCATTAGGAAGGTTGAGAACTACTGCTCTACTAGAGCCTGCAGGGTCTCTAGTACATATACTCAGCCATAGTGTTCCACAGGAATCTGAGGCCTTCCAATATGCTCATCAATATTGCCTGTGACCTTAAGACCTATAATTTTGGCCTGGCCTAAATTGCTGAGCCTGAGTGTGATAGCCTCAGAGATCACACTTAACTCCAAGGGCTATACCAAGTCCATTGGCATCTGGTCTTAGGACAGCATTCTGATGAGACGCTCTCCAACTGGCACATCTTCCCCAACAAGCATTACCCGAACCAGTTCAACTACATTCTATGTATCCTGGGTTCTCCCTTGCAGGACAACATAAATTGTATCATCAACATGGAGGTTCTAAACTACCTGCAGTCTCTGCTATCTAACACAAAGGTGGCCTAGGCCGAGCTTTTCCATGAGGCTAACTCTAAAGCTCTTAACCTGCTGGACTGAATGTTAATCTTCAAAGCTAGCAAGTAGATCACAGTACAGGGAAACACCAGCTCAGCTCTGCCTGGACTAGTACTGTGACTTGACATGAGCCAGTGTCCATGAAGCCCTCTACTCTTTTTGTTTTGTTTTCTATTATTTGGTTTAGTTTGGCTTATTTTGGGGGGGCTAGGGTCTCACTATGTAACAGTGGCTGGCCTGGAACTCACTAGATTGACTAGACTGGTCTTGAACTCACAGAGACATATCTACCCCAGCCTCCCAAGTGTTGGGGTTAAAAGCATGTACTACCATGCCTGCCCAGCAGTTCACTTTTGACATGGAGCTTGATAATCTCCCTGGGATGCAGCAGAAGAGCTGACCCTTCTAGAGCAGCCTGTTTCCAGCCAAGGGCACCAAAGGCCCCCTAAAAGGATTGCCCCTTGGGAGATGGCCCTGCTCCTTCTCTACAGATTGTTAGCAAATGAATGTCACTTAACCCAGACACTGGGGAACCAGGATGGATGAAAGGTGAGCCTGGCTACCTTCTCTCACTCTGCTGGGGTCTCCTGCTTCAGACAGGCTCCTTCCACCCTTACCCCATGCCTTCATCTCCCTGGTCCCAGAGCTGATCTCTGCTGATCTGCTCTTATCTACCCTTGTTAGCCCAGGCTCTGGTAGACTATTCAGGAATGGAAGTGCACTGAGTGCCCTAAAACCTATGCCACTGGGAGGAGGGCAGACACTGAGAAGGGACTCAGGATAAGCTATGCCATGCTCCCCTCATTGTAGGTAAGGCCACACCATTTTCCCTGATGGAACATTCCTAAATCTCAGGGACTAGTTTCCCTAGGGAGCCAGGTCCAGGTCTTTCTCAAAGCTGCCTTGCTGCTTCTGTCGGTGGGGGTTTGGGGATAAGTGAAACGAAGATGTTACTGACACCCGTGGCGAGGTGACGACGCCCCTCCCCACCTCCCAAGCCTGTATGTAATATACAAATATAGAGAAGTGTGTATTCAAGGTAAGGCCAGCATTAATCTATGAGAAGTGCAGTGAGGAGTGGGACTCTCTTAAGCAGGACACATTGAATTGAAATGGAATCTTCTCCCCACTTGTGTGGAAGTCCCGCAAATGCAGGTGCTGTCACGGCACTGGACATTGGATGGAATAGGCAATCCAAGCCTCTAAGTTACAAAGAGAATTTCAGGTTTCTATTTAGTAGAGAAGGCAGAATACAGACAGGGGCCAGGGTGAGGTACAGATTTCTTAAATATTGACCAGGCCCTCAAGGACTGTGGACATGTACTACAAGAGGCTCGGCCACTGTCAATATTCACATCTGAGGATAGCTCTGATTTGGGGGGAGGGGCTCAACAGGAAAACCATGGCTATTGTCACCCAACAGTGCAAGCAATAGCCTGCTAGGTGATCTGGCAACCTACTACATATCTTTAACCACAGGTAAATGAAAAGTCAACTTTTTTGCAGTGCTGGTGATCAAACCTGGGGCATCCTCTTGTACCACCGAGTCCCAGCCTGGAAAGTCATTTTTTGCAGGGATTAAGTCTTGCAAGGCAAGAGCCTTTAGGAAGGGTGTTTTATTTTCCTTTTTAATTTTTAGGAGTATTTTGACTTCTTTCCCTTTACTTGTTACCTAGGTCCTTGTCAAAAATAAATATAAAAACAGCCTCTGGTGGGTCAGATCCTTGCTATGCAATTCTTGGATTCCTGATTTATGTCATTATGTCCTCCTTGATAAACATTTCCTTTAATAAATTTTTAAGTGCATGAGGTATTTATATGCAGCTTTATCCATGTAGGACGAGTCTTAAGTATATCTCTTGATGGGCCTCACATGTCTTCTTACCTTCTACTTAGGTCAGGAAGCAAGAAACTTCCACCTTCACAAAGGCCCTTACCTGCCCTTTTCAGGCCATTACTGCTCCCCGACCCAGAAGCAGCCATTTTCTGACTTTTGTCACCACAGATTTGCTATTGGCATCTATTGTCAGTTTACCTTAATAGTCTTGAGTTCTAACTTGTGAAGATCCATCTACAGTACCAAGAATTTCTCTTACCCATTCTAGCATGCACATCGGGGTGGTCACACTCACTTTTAATTGTCCACTCCACGAGTTCTCTGGATTCCAGGTGGAGCGCTGTGACTGTCTGCAGTGTGTATATGCGCAGGATCTGCTGAATGTTCCAATTGGCTGACACTTTACAAGGTCAAATTTTAACCAGGGCAGTGGGGTACTAGGTGATCCTCTTATATGATTCTTTTCACTTCAGACTGTGATACCTCTAAGGCCAAGGAGCTATTTCATAGAGCCATACTCACTACATGTAGAACCTCCACCCCCAATATGCCTTATAACAGTCTCCTTGTAGCAATATTCTAAGACAGAGGTTCTCAACCTTCCTAAGGCTGCTACCCTTTAATATAGTCTCTCACGTTGTGGTGATCCCTAACCATAATATCATTTCTGTTGCTACTTCATAACTGTAATTTTGCTACTGTTCTGAATCTTAATGTAAATATCTGATATCAGATGGTCTTAGGCAACTCCTATGAAAAGGCTGTTCAATCCTGGGGGGCGAGACCCACAGGTTGAGAACCGCTGTTCTAAAATGATACTAGTGATTGCTCTGAACAATTTGCTGAAAGCAGTAATTTATAGGCATTGCCTTTGTGTACCACAAAAGAAAGATCAAAAGCAAAGTTCAGTCATTCCTGTGAGGAGCTGCTCACCTTCTGACACTCAGCAGTTCAGAGGTTTAAGAGAAGCCTTTAGGGGGACATAGAAGGAAAGAAGAGTGGGAATTTGGCAAAGTCACATTTGGCTGCAGACCCTTCTGCTGATCACCCTACTATGTGTTATTCTCAGAACTGGCTGAGAACAAGCTGATCATGTCGGGGGGGGGGGGAGGGGAGGGTGTCCAGCCAGAGTGGGGAATACAACTGGCTGTCGTCTGGATTCAGAAGCATCCAGTTTATAGAAGAGTTCATGAAGGTGTGGAGATGGTGTGCAGTGGAGACAGGCTTTCCCTGTTGAGACAAATGTCATGGGAAACAGACCAAAGAACAAAGACCAGGCTGTCTACTCCAACCCTGAGGCTGGCCAGCCCAGTCCTGCAAATCTAGCTGTCTTAGGAAACAGCAAATTCTCATCATCTACAGTGGTGCCACAGGAACCCAAAAGAAAATTTCTCCAGGAAATCCGTGGAAATTCCTTTGAGCCAGGAAGACCTGCCAAAGGACGCACTATCTCTCAGGAAAAGAATCATTTCACAGTTCTGATAACCTACCTTAAAGCCGAGTCCACAGACGTGTGTTTTCTGGCTCCGTTTGTCTTGTCTACAAATTGTAACCCTGCTATGGGCAGGGCAGAGAGATGCTGAGTTTTTCTCTCCTCACTTCTGGCCCAAACTGTAAATAAACTCATTCCCTTCTACCAATTCCTGTCTCATGATTTTTTTTTTTTTTTGTTAAGACAAGCAACGAATCTCAGATTCTGCTAACAGCGCTGTGCACTGATAGGAAGATGAGAAGACCAGAGACTGAAAGGGATTAGTAGCTGGCTTTGGAGAGCTTCCCTCTAATTGGCTCTCCTGACCTTTTCCCCTGGAAGTGCTCAAATGATTCAATAACTGTGTGTCTTTCAGTAGAGCTCTTCACCTTGTGGCAGCCCAGAAACAGGGGAACTTGTGGCTTTGGTTCTGAAATGTTATCCTTGGAGCAAGTGTAAACACAGAACCCTAAAACTCACTCTTCTCTTTCTAGTGGGCATGTGGGTTTTTTTTCCCCTAGTGTTGTTTTTCACTTGGGGGCTTGTTTGGTTGGTTGGTTGGGTTGTTTTGTCTTTTGAGACAGGTCTTACTTTACAGCCCAGGCTGGCTTCAAACTAGCTCTTCTAGTTAGCTTCAGCTGTCAACATGACACAGCCCAGAGTTATCTGAGTCTTCCATTAGTCATATTGGCACATCTGTGGTGCATTTTCTTAATTGCTAATTGATTTAGAAGGGACCAATCCACTGGGGGCAGTGCCAACCCTCGGCAGGTGGGCCTCCACTGTATTAAAAAAAAGCTAGCTAAGCAAATCAGTGGGAGTAAGTCAGTAAGCAATGTTCCTCCATGGTTTCTGCTCCAGTTCCTGCTTTGAGCTCCTGCCTCAACTTCCCTCGATAATGAACTGTGAGATGTGGAAGTGTAAGCCAAATAAACCCTTTCATCCCCAAGTTGCTTTTGGTCTTTATGTTTACCACAGCACCGGAAAGCAAACTAAGACACTCAACATCCTCTTGCCTCTTCCTTGCAGGTTGAGATTACAGGTGTTTGGTCCACCACACGTGGTGCTTTAGAGATGGCGCTTGCCTCCAACTACAAGCACAGGTGGTCCTCTGCAGTCAGCCTCACACAAGCATAGGGAGATTCTTGATTATTTCTGCTTTTCCAAGTGCACAGGGCTCAAGATGAAGTTTAGCCTTGCCGGGGCAAACCATGCAACACTTTGTTGAGCATGATAAGGCTCTTTGTTTGTTTTCATAAAATAATAGGAAGGCACTGAGTGTACGACTGTGTCGGGGGCACTAGACCTCAGACAGTCTGCTGGGGCCTCCTACTTGTCTAACTCCCTGTTCACCAAGATTCCTGCCTTGATCTTCACTGGACATTGAAATCCAGGTTCACTATTGCTATAATATCTGTGCCTGGCAGAATGGCCAGTGAGGACCTCAGGCTGCCTCTTTAGGCTTCTTGACTGCTTTCAGACCCTACTGCTCAGTCTCCTATCATCTGCAGCAGAACCTCTGCCTAGGGCCTACACCTCCAGGATAAGTGTTGAAAGCCCAGGGATACAAACTGGCCCGCAGGAGGCCAGAGAGTGGATACACAGGAAATACACACGGTATAAAAGACCAGGGGATGTGAGGACCATGGCAAATATGAGTACAGATCCTGCCTCACTGTGGCGGTGACTGTTCAGTAGACCGGATCCTAGTCATTGCCAAGCCGGCAACTTGCCCGGTGTCATCTGATCCTACTTGCCCGGTGTCATCTGATCCTACTATTTTCAGTGCTCTGAGTTTTTTCACGTGGGCAACCATTGCAAAATGTTTCAAAACACTGCAGGTCACACAGGGTGTGGATGCTGGATTCAGTCTTCCGGGTCCCACTTGGCAGGTTCTACTCTCATCCCATGGAAACCTGCCTCTCTCTCCATCCCATTTGCCAAAGGAGCTCCGAGTAGCTGTTCTGATGCCTAGGCCCAATAAGGAACTAGCCTGAAGTTCTATGTACTGTAAGAAAACCATCTGCTGATCACCTACTGGACGAAGCACAGCTTTAGTAGCAGCATTTATCTGTGATGCGAGCCTCATTCAGAGACCAACTCCATCTGGATCACAAAGTGTACATATCTGTACCCCTGGCATTGACTCTACCTACAAAGGCTGAAAAATAAATAAATCATTTTCAAACTGAAGAGGGTGGGAGGTTCCTCTTCTTTGCATTTCTTCGAGTATAGTGAGCAAGAAGCAGAGGGATATAAATAGGGAGTATGTCTCAAAATGTATTCTAAAACATCACCTTCTGAGCGAAGAACAAGAAGACCCAGAGTGGCTGTATCATGTATCAGTTGGGTAATCCAAGCCTCAACAGAATCAGAAACGATGTTTGGAGGAGCCTAGGTGGTAGTTTTATTTACATGTCAGGCAGCAATGAAAAGCAATTTATCTTCATAGCCAGGGCTAGAGGAGCCCAGTGACAGCACTTGCTTAGCATGTATAAGGTGCTTAATACCATGGCAAGAAAACAGGATTATTTTCACAACCAACTCCAGAAAAGAAACAAAAGACAAATTCCAGAACATACATACAGAGCACACACATTCAGAAACAACCTCATACCCACAAACTGTGTAGTGTATGCATGTACATGTCCATATGTGCCCCTACCTGTAAACTCCAACTAGTCTTACCCAGTAAACTCTTCCCTTCCCCTCCCCCATTTTCAACACATGAATTGATATTTCGAGCACAGAACGTGTTTCTGCTCAAAATTAATAGCACCAGAGGAACTCTTAACCCAGAATTCTTTCCAAAAGAGTTTAGCAGTGGACCCGACAAAAACCCCAGGCTCTGTGAGCATGTGAAAAGCCTCAGGGGCTGCCTAGGGGAATTAGCAGAAATAATCTTTCCATGATAGTGGCTTTTGTGGGCCCCGGGACTGGTCTCCAAGCCTGGAACCAGCTCATCAAGCCTGTTGAGTCAGTGTGACTCGGACTCAGGGAGGAAGCGGGTAAATTTTTAACAGGCCTTCCATTTGCTCTTAGTGGCCAAGCGGGCTGGAGTCTCCAGTGCCTCCCAAGACCTGGAGCATCTCCTAAATGCAAATTCACTGTGCCAGCTGCCTGGATAAAAGCACAGGCCCTTACGTGAGCAGTTAGAGAACCATCCCCCTCCGCAACAACAAGCCCCGCCTCCACAGCCCACCTGGCCTCAACCATTACTCATTCCTGCTAACCCTGGGAAAGCTCCCTGTTGAAATGTAAATACATCTTCCAATTAACACCTATTAACACATCAGCACGGATGCCTTTTGCTAGCTTTGGTGACAAAATAGCCTAGAAAACACTAAAGTCCGGTTCTGAAAGGGATGGTAAATAGGGTTAGGTAAAGGAAGGAGCCTGAAAGCCGCAACAGTGATTCTCTTACAGATAACAGAGGGCTTGATCCTCACAGTAACCCCGTGAGTCCTCAGAAAAGGCACCTGGGCTTGCAGAGGTTAATTGACTTTCCCAAAGCTAATCAGTACATCATTTGGCTTTACAAACATTTCAGGGACCTCTGCTCCACTCAGGCAGTAAGTTCTTTGTCCAGGATACAGAGGTGGTCAAGGCATCAGTCCCACTTTCAAGGCACAGAATCTACCTCAGGTGACTCTGAGGAAGCAGTAACAATGGGAGGCAAAGACCCCCTATGTAAAAACTTGTAGGTGGGGAAGTTTTGCCTGCGGCAGCTGAGGCTTGAAAAGAGACACTATCCGTAAGCTCACCTGTTTGCACATGGATTTTCCCAGCTGGTGGTTATGTGAGAACTTGGGAACTTGCTCTAAGATGCCAGCACCCTGCTCTCAAGCCCTAAGTCAGGTCAGCCAGGCTTCCAAGCACTCATGGAGGCAGGGCATGATTGAAGTTCAGGTTCTGCTGCATTGAAAACGAACCACTTGTTCCTTATTGGTGTGACCTAATTAAAAAGAAAGGTGAGGGGAAAACCGAGTGCCAGACTTTTTTGTAGACATTATCTCATTTTGTCCTCTAGCAGCCCAAAGCAGTAGGTACCAGTAACACCACAAGTTGACAGACTGAGGAAATAAAGCTTTGGAGCGCTCCAACTTGGCAGAAACTGGGATTCTAACTCAGGCCTGTGCAGTGTGGTTGATCATGCTATTGTCTCTGGCTTGTGAATCGGTCCTCCGTGACCTTTGCCTCTCAGCTTCTCATTCCATCCACTCACTCACCCATTAAGCACCATTATAGTGAAGATACTATTCTTGAATAGAGATTCTAAGTTAGACAAGCCAAGGACATTATTTTCCAGGACTTTCCAGAACATAAACTTGCCAATGTTGAAAACTAAGAGGTCGCATTGCCCAACCTCTTCATCTTACCTATAAGGAAGCAGAATCCTGGCAAGGGTAAGGGAAAAGTGAGAAGGGCTGGTGAGGAACTGGACCAGGCTCTCAAACTTCGTTAACTCCGGAGCCCCTTATTTAAACAGCACATGGCATCTTCTGACTTGACGACTCTCAACACTCCAGAGGTCAGGCAGGAGGATTGCCACAAGTTCCAGGCCAGCCTGGACCTACATAGTGAGTTACAGGCCAGCTTGGGATATATAGTGAAATCCTGTCTGGGGGTGGGGGGACGAGAACAAAAAGGAGAAAGAAAGAAGGGACAGAGGGGCAGGGAGGGAGGGCAAAATCCAAAGCAAGGACAATGATGCTATATTAAAGAAGAAAACAACGCTGACATCATACAAGAGGCCTTCCTCAGGGGGAGCAACACTGACTCCAGTGTCGCAGGACAAGGAGATGAACAGGACAGAATACACGACGAGGAGGGGAAATATCTGAACAAAAGTGCAAAGTGAAGGCAGAGAAAGGGCCTACCCGTTGCTGCCACATTCAGACCATCAAGTTAAAGTGAGAGTCTTCTCTCATGGAGCTCACACAGGACATGGGGCATAGAAAAATGATAGCAGTAAATCCAAGCTGAGGCAGTGATGGGTGTCATGACGACAGTGAGCAGGGAAATGGCTGTGGTGGGAGATGCTACTTAACAAGGGGGAACGAAGGACACCCTCTGATATGTCTTTTTTGCCACAACTCAAATGATGATAGATATGGATAAATGTCAGGAAACATGGTTACTGAGACCATAATTAGGGACTTTCTGCTGGTTTATCTGCTTTCCTCTAACCCCAGGTAAAGGACAAGTAGGACAACATTTGTTCTATGTTCTGATTTGTTCAGGATACAGTGGGGTCCAGAAAAGAGGAAAATGATTTCTGGGTCACTGGATAAGATTACTTATCCAGTGGGGCCTAACCTGGCAGAGTAAAGTACTATCTAAAGGCACACTTGGTTCTAGCATTCAGGCCTCTCACTGAACCTAAACTCTCAAAGAGTCACCTGACATTCCCCAGCTTCTCTGGCTCTGTAGGACACAAAGGCCTTGCAGCCAAGGCCTGACCCACAGAAACTGCACAAGGCCCTGTGACTCTGCCAGAAATGAGCAGCCAGCCATCTCTCTCTCTTTTTTAAACTCCGACTCTTGTTCTACAGCCAGTGCTTGAGACTCAGGCTAGAAAATGGCTCATTAAATTTTAGTAACTTGCCTCGTACAGATCACACCTGTAATCCCAGCACACGGGACATTGAATCAGGAGGCTCTCAAGTTCAAGACCAGCCTGGACTATAGAACAAGAGACCATGTTTTCAAAAACTTCTTTTCGATGATCCTTCCTTTCAGTACTGCCTTCATTAACAAATTGCAATCCTACAGCAACTGCACCTGTGGCTGTAACTTAAGTCCAAAACTGCTTTGTGGCAAAACCATCAGGTTGTCTTCTGTCCCTCTCTGTGGTCTTCTCTTCCTCGAGGATACTATTTTCCTCTGCACTTTTGTGGTTTCTATGTTCACTCCTTCTCTGGAGGAAACAATAAAAGCTCATTAATATGAAGACTGTAGTAACTCATCAGGGATGATAATACATGCCTCTAATCCTAGTAGTAAGAAGTTGAGGGAAAAAGATGGCAAATTTAATGCCAGTCTAAGCTACATGTCGAGGCCTTGTCCCAGAAGAAGCAAACAAAAGATGGAAGTGATTAATGAGGTTTGTGGGATGTTTTATGTATTGACTGGGTGGAATTTTAGGTCTTCCTGAAGAGATATGGAAGGTCTTTTTGGTTTGTTGTTTTAGGGGGAGAGTGAGATGAGGAGCATGAGACAAGGTGTTGCTATGTTGCTGAAGCTGGCCTTGAACTCTCTGCCTCCTAAGTACTGCTACTGGAGATGTGTACCACCATGCCTGGTTGGGTCTGCGTTGTTTGGTTTGTTTTTTAGACAGGTCTTGCTATGTATCCCAGGCCGGCTTCAAATTCACAATCCTCTTTCCTCAGCCTCCTGGGTGCTGGGATTATTGTATTTGGTTATAGCAAGCATCACCATGCCCTGCAGGCTAGCCTCCCCCCAACTATCACTTTCTTAAATTAGGTACTTTGGGGGCTGGAGAGTTGGTTCAGTAGCTAAGAGTACTGAAAGCTCTTTCAAAGGACCCAGGTTCTCTTCTAAGCACCCACATAGTAGATTACAACCATTGTAATTTCAGTTCTAGGAGATTCAACACCTTCTACCGGCCTCCATAGGTATAAGGCACACACACACGGTGGCTAACAAACATCTGGAATTCCAGTTCCAGAGGATCTGACCCCCTTTTCTGGCATACATGTGACACACATGATACACAGACATACATGCAGGCAATACACCCATACATGCATGCACAGACTCACAAAACTTAAAAACTAAATCAGGTACTTTGAAATGGAGCATGTAGCTCATAGTAGAATATTTTCCTAGTATAAGTGAAACACTAGGTTCTATCCTCTGCATAACAAAAAATAGAATAAAACCAAATAAAATAGAATTGGATACTTTGCCTAAATATCTAATGTGAAATTAGATAGCTGCCTGCTGGGTGTGGCAGCACACCTGTGATTCCACCTACTACAGAAGTTGAAGCACGATGATCAGGAGACTCAGGCCACAGTGAGTAAAATAGTAAAACTCCATGGAAATTTTTTTTATTTTACTAAAATGAAAGAAAGACCACTGCCTATTCTGGCAATATGGAGTTAAACTGTGGTTCCCAAAGGCAGAAGCTAAAAGAAGGACAACGTAGGAACAAGAAAGAGCCAAGACCCAGATTTGTCATAACTGCAGGGTGAGTTTATTTGTTTTTGACCATAATAATGATTAATATTATGGCAACACCCTACATTGCGGGTATAAAAACACAATTCTCTCCCAAAATATGACTCAGCCTCCCTGCTCCCAGATATCACCGGCATTCCTTGGAAGGCAGCTGGGGCCCCCACACAGCTCAAATCCTTACACCTTTCACAGTTGGACAAGATAAATCAGGGTGGAACCCTGCAGCTAGGTGCTCAGCCTTAAGGGAAGGATGGTACAAGGAGGGATACGTCCTGCCCACCACCTGCTGCCACCAGGCTGTTTCTAGGCCGAATTCCATGTTTAATGGCTATCCAGACACCATCATAGTTTGAGTAGAAGGACTTGTGAAAGCTGAGGGGAGTTGTATTTATCTTTCCCCACAGCATTCTATACTTCCAGAACCATACACTTCCCCACACACCCTCTTCTTTCATGGGGACTCTGTAATTGTATCTTTTGTGTTAAGAAATGAAACAATAGCTTAGCTCTTCTGCTAAGACTGTAGCCTTGGGTGTGGCTTTTTAGTTAACTGATGCCTGAGGAGCAGAGGTGGAAAAGGATGGGGGATGTGAGAGGCAAAAATCTTAGAAGCCCAAGTATTCTAATTAGCATCACTTTTGAGTGCATGATCCAGGCCTTCTAACTCCAGCCAAGAGCTCGGTCCAAAAAGATGTGTGATTCTCCCCAGTGAGTCAGGGAAACTGCAGAGAAGCAGGGTTATCAGAGGAGAGGGCTGCAGCCTGTGTGCTTTCACTCGGCCTCCTAAAATTAACAGGATAGAGAGAGACAACCAGGACCTCAATGGATCAGCCAAGGGAGGCCTGGCTTGCAGAGCAGGAGAAGGCAACAACATGATCTGTTTTCAAAAATGCAGCTACGGTATGGGGCCACCATCTACGCAAATGTCCCTCACTATGTTGACAGAGGGGTGGGGGAAACGGAAGACAGAAAGAAAAGAAGCTGGGACAAAGGTTTGGATGTGGGGAGGGTGGCCCAATGTTTGAACCTGAGTAAGATGCCACCCCAGGATGATTTGGTGTCCCAAGAGAAGAGAGGGTTCTTTCTCTGTTCCTCCTTGGGCACACCCTCTTTTCCTTCCAGGTGTCTGGCTTGGGCTCCAAAATATCTGGACTTCTGTTTTGAATGCACTTCTGGGCCAGTTCAACCTATATGCTGACTGGCCTACAGATGTTAGTTCCCTCTGACATTTCCCACAGGACCTAAGCAAAGATAGCAGAAAAAATATCTATTCCAAGTGCTCTCCTTATATTCAGTGAGAAAAATGGCATATTTCCTGACTTTCATATTCACTGCCATAACAAAAAGATGTCTCAGTGTCCCTTAAAGAACAGTGCTACTAAAACAGTCTGGCTCTGACTATGCCTGGACCTCTACAAACTGACCTCAACACACACACCTCTGACCAAGCACAGTGGTGGGCTTTATTGGTCCCAGAGGCAAAAAAGGCCCAAATTACCAAGAAAAAAAAATGTGGAATTCAAATGAACAACGCTTTCTTCACTTATCTGGAATAAACATCTCTGAAAAACTCTTATCCGGCACAAAACTGAAAACCAAGAAAAAAGCCAGGTATGGTGGCTCACACTGTAATCCAGTCACTCAGGAAGTGGAGACTAGAGGATTTCCAAAAGCTTGAGGGCAGCCTGGGTTACTTATCCAGACCTTGTCTAGAAAGGAGGGAACCATTAATTCCTTCTGCTGCTCCCCAGGAGACCTGAACAAGATTGAACGAATATTTATTTCGCTGAAATATTTATTCCAAGAGGTTTCATTATATTCAGTGGGACAAGGAACTGTCAGTTTTTCTGCTCCCAGATTCATCACAACAAAAAGACTACCCAGTGTCCCTACTCTGGTAGCCAGGCTAAGGCTATGTGGATAGCTCAGTGGGAGAATGCATGCCTAGCATGTCTGAGATCTAGGTTCAATCCCAAGCAGCACAAAAAACAAAAGGGAGGAAAGGCTGCTAGGAAGCCTCAGTAGATGTCAGTGTTCACACACTGTGCTCTGCAGGCTTTTCTCACAAAAGATGTTCACAGGTCTTTTGGTTTTTTGTTGTTTTTTTTTAAACTTGAGACTAAATACTTACAAATGTGTTTGTTGTTTCCATAGCCATAAGAAATGAGAAATGGCAAATTATGAGTCAAAAATGCTGATAACCTTAACCGTGTTGTAGATGTAGACAGTGAACCAAAGACAGAAAATCAAAGACTTTGACTTCTTCCTACTAGGCAGGCTCAGTCCCTATGGTCGAGTGTTGAACAGTTTGCCTAGCAATGAGCAGTGTGGCACATCCTGCTGGCCCAGCAAGCCTATGGTCTGCTGCAGGGCACTGTCCGTTGTCTCTGTTATCCTTCCTGTCTTACCACTTGCTTCAGGATAGTAAGTTTTCATGATGGTCATTTGTAAGGCTCCTTCCTAAATTTAAGAATTTAAATTAAGGGGAAGGGTTTTTCTTTCCCCTTAGGCTCTACTAAGGTAAACTCAGACCTGACAGTGCAGCCACTAGTGCATTCTAAGCAGCCCAGAGGTGGGACTGCAGTAGCAGTGTCTGGGGCAGGATGGAGAACACCAGGCTTGTGTCTGCAGAAGAGGCTACCACAGATGAGAGACTCTGCAATGACTGGTCCTACCAAGTCGCCAAGTCACTGGGGATTTTCTGTCTTTTTTTTTTTCAGTGGTGGGATGGGGACTACACCTGGACTCCAGGGCCTCCTGCATGATAGCCAAGTGCTCTACTATTGAGCCACATCCTCAACTCCTTTGTGAATCCTTAACCAAAGCCACTCAGACACCTCCTTGGGGAGATACATAAGGAAGGCTGGGATATACACTTCCTTCACACTCCACATTGCTTTCTAACCAGAAGTCCACCTAGACCCATCAGGCTTGGCACATCAACAGTTGCTGTGTGTGGTCTCGGCAGTAAGGACAAGCTGATAGGGTTGCTACTTTCACTGTCACTTCAATGTGTCTTGGTGTGAACCATGAGGTGTAGATGAGTAGGGAGGAGCACAACGTTAGCCCTAGCAGACATGGAGTTGAGTCACCACTACTATGGGAATGAGTCACCAATCGCTTTGGCTGATTCCTGAGGGAAGAAGGACCAGCATGGGAAAATGTATCTTGGCTAAAAGTAATAGGAAGCTCAGGAGCCAGTGAGGTACAGGGATATGGGGTCCCAGAGGGCAAGAGGGCACAGTGGCTGCCACCTACCACCACAACCAGAGAATTTAGGTGGCAGGCAGCAGAATCTCTCCCAATTAAACAGATGACTGTAGAAGTCCCAGTTACAGCTGTCTCTCAGCCATTATTTCCAAAAGAGGAACTTGGCATGCTCAGAAGAAATGCAGGCCTTGACCAGCAGACTTCAGTCTAAGCAGAAAGCAAGAGCCCTAGCAGATGAACTGGAACACACAGTGAGAGGAACATCTTTTAGTCTCCAGGCAGTCACCAGGGGCCTGAAGCATCTGAGGTGTCTCCTGTCACTTCAGGAGTGGCTCAAGGATAGGAAGTACAAAAGGTTGAGGAAGGTATGGCTTGCAGTCCACCATCAAGGTCACGTGGTAGGCCAGGAACTAACTCACTTTGTATCATTTAGTAGGCTTCTTTCAAGATCCTTAGCCCACTTAAAAAAAAAAACAACTTTATAGAGGCACTTAATGTTCATGGACTACAAGACCATATTGAAAAGATGGGTACAGTCCCTTGCCCACTAGCCTGCTACCCACCCTCCCACTGCACTGATCTGGGACTGCTTGGAGTGTGAGCTGAGAGTTCCAACCAGAGCTTCAGATCAGTGCATCCCTCACCCCTCAGCAGAGAAGCTTCTTCTTGCAGTAGATGGTAATTAACACAGAGATCCACAAGTGGACAATGTGCAGAGAGTGAGAGACTTTGGAGTATGTGGTCCTAAATGAGATGCTTTTATCAAATCCCTCCCCTCAAGGCTCAGGGATCTATGCAGAAGGAAGTGGAAAGATTGTAAGAGCCAGCGATGGTGGATGACTCCAAGAAAACTGTCTTCCATAGCTGTCACAGAGACTGTGAAGGCACCAACAAGACCTGCACAGGTTTGAACAAAACCTCAGCACTAAGAAAGGATCATGGACACAATATCCCACTCCTAACCAGTAAGCTATTTGCAATTGATAGCTACTGCTAGAAGTAAAATCAGTTTTCTTCGATGGAGTCCACACTGAGTATATCAGCCGCACTCCAGGGTAGTTCAGGAGTAGTTGGCCAACACAAAACAAACTCTGTGTTTGGGGTGTGTGTGCGTGTGTGTGTGTGTGTGTTTGTGTGTGTGTGTGTGTGTGTGTGTGTGTGTGTGTGTGTGTGTTTAATATTTATTTTGGTTTTGTTTAAGAGAGAAAAAGAACATAAAGTTTGGTAGGCGAGGTGTGCGGGGAGATCTGGGAGAAGTTGAAGAAAGGGAAAGAATATGACCAAAAAATATTGCATGAAACTTTTTTTGTTTTCTTTTCTTTTCTTTTTTGTTTGTTTTTTTTTGAGACAGGGTTTGTCCTGAAACTCACTTTGTAGATCAGGCTGGCCTCGAGCTCACAGAGAGATATCTGCCTGCCTCTGCCTCCCAAGTGTTGAGATTAAAGATGTGCTCTACCACTGTCCAGTGGTAGTTAGTTAAAAAATAAAAATTACAGATTTATAAAGATGTATTTCATATACCACATAATTCACTCATTTAAAGTGAGTAATTTGTCAAGCACACTAGAAAGCACCTATAATCCTTGCAATTGGGGGGTTCCAAGTTCAAAGCCAGCTTCAACTATACAGGGAGACCCTGTCTCAAAAAATGTACAGATTTTTTTCATTATTATATGTACAGTCAGTCTTTTTAATTTAAAATATATATACATATTGGATTAGAAAGATGGCTCTGTGGTTAAGAGCACTTACTGCTCTTGTAAAAGATCCAGGTTCCTTTCCAGCACCCATCTGGTAGTGTACAACTTCCTGTCACTCCAGTATCCAGGGAATCCAATGCACTCTCTGACCTTCATGGACTCCTGCACACAGGTAGTACACATACATACACTAGGCACATACAAACACACTAGATAAATAAATGTGTGCTTCTCTGAGTGTGTGCCACATGTGTGTAGAGGCCAGAGAGGGAATCAGATCTCTTGGAGCGGAAGTTATAGACTGCTGTAAGCTAATGGTCCTGGGTACATCCAACTCAACTCAGAGTCTCTGGGAGAACAGCAAACGCTCTCCAGCCCCCACAGTGACTCATTTGTAATAACATTTTTCTTTTAAACACTTTGTAGACTCATCCTTGTTTATAAGAAATAATACAGGAGCCAGGAGTGGTGGCACATGACTTTAATCCCAGCACTTGGGAGGCAGAGGCAAGTGGATCTTCATGAGTTCGAGGCCATCTTGGTCTACTTAGTGAGTTCCTGCTGTCTTTGTGTCAGGAAAGAAAGAAAGGAAGGAAGGAAGGAAGGAAGGAAGGAAGGAAGGAAGGAAGGAAGGAAGGAAGGAAGGAAGGAAGGAAAGGAAGGAAGGAAGAAAGAAAGAAGGAAGGAAGGGAGGGAGGGAAGAGAGAAAAGAAATAATACAAGGATTGAGGTGATAGTTCAGTTGGTTTTGCAAGCATGAATTTGATCCCCAGCACCCACATATAAAGCTAGGCATGATGGCTAACTAACACTTGTTATCCCAGTGTTGGGAAGCTGTAGACAGATAGATCTCTGGGGATCACTTGTAGTTGTTAGGCTGCTGTGGCAGATCAGCAGGAAGACAATGGAGGCATTTTCATAGGTGTAAACTCTTCCCGATCTCTGCAGAAGGAACCACCATCATGGCAGGCTCCATACAATGGAACCCTGAGCATCTGATTTCGGACATTTTTATTAATTCAGAACTCCTCAGGTGTTCTACTGATAGCATGTGCAGATCATGTGCAATCAAACATCCACCACATAAATCCAACACCTGCAGACAATACAAAATGCCAAGACCAAGACAGCCCCTCACCCAATAGTGCACAAAACAATTTTATCCATAACTAAAAATAAACTTCTACAATAATCGCTGGCCAGCTGCCTAACCTAATACAAGCCTTAGGTCCCAGTGAGAGACTGGGTCTCAAAAACAGGGTAGGTGGCTCCTGAGGAACATTGCCAGAGGTTGACCTCTGGCCTCCACCAGCACATGAATGCACACATGTGTGCATCTGCACACAGGAACATGCACACACATCTGTGCATACACACAAAGAAAAATATGTAAATTTCTATTACAATTTCGCAGTGTTTCTAATAATAACAGTTTGTAAAACTATAGTACAGTGGTGAAGTTGGGAGATGCTTCAGTGGATAGAGACACTTATGGTCAAGCCTGGGTACTTGACAACTGCATTTGACTCCAGAACCCATGTAAAGGTGGAAAGAGAGAACCAACTCCACAAAATTGTCCTTTGACCTTTATAGGTGTACCATGGTATACCCCGCAAACACACACACACACACGCACGTGCATGCACACATATTTCTGGCCTTCTCTGATTTCTCTGAGTTTACTTGTATTTATGAAGGAGCAGCATAGTGAAAGAGAGGGCCTGGAGGGGTTGAAGCATACTGTAGGGGCTGCAGACGCAGGGGGCATAGACTCAGCATAACTCTTCCATCTTGGAGATGTTCCTAGAGTCTTGAACTGTACTTAAGCACATACCCCCCTCTTTTTGTTGAAGTGTGAAACTCGGTCCTCGAGAAATCAGACGCCAACATTTGTCACCACAAGACATCTGGCATTTGGGGACTCCACCCATGTCAGACCCTGTTCTCTAGAGGAGAAGCCTCAGAGGTAAGAAATCATTAATTATAGCAGAGCCCAACCATGGAGTATGTAACATTCCAGAAACTGTCCACACACTGCACAGCAGTTGTCTTTGGGGGAAGGAAACCCATTGTAGTAGCCAAGGAGCCCCATGAACGCCAAGGCTCTTGCATTATGCTTAGAGCGGTTACCGTGGGAAGACTCTCCAGCAGGATCAACTGAGCTGATTTGGCCTTCCTCTTTTCCTCATTGAAATCTAGAGAAAGATGAGCACCTGTGGCCCCAGCTGCTGTGAAATACACCTTATAATACCTGTAATTTACCAAAATACTAGAGTTGGGCTATATAAATCGATCATGTTTCCAAAAGTTTCCTAAGGCAGACACAGAGCGATTGTCTTAGGTAGGGTTACTATTTCTGTGATGAAACACCATGACCAAAAGCAACTTGAGGAGGAAAGGGTTTATTTGGCTTACACTTCCACATCACAGTTTAACTCAGGAAGTCAGGACAGGAACTCAAGCAGGGCTGAAACCTGGAACCAGGAGCTGATATAGAAATCCCATGCTGAGAAAGAAAATGTCCCTCGGGTCATAAGAAAGAATCATCAGTTCCATGAGGAAACCAATATCTCCTCAACATCTAAGTTTCCATATATGTATTCCAGGCTGTTGTTTCACCTTTTTTTCCTAATCATTACATCTTTCCCATAAGTAGTAACACTGCTAAGGGAAAGGTAGAGACCAGTTGAGCATTTCTCACTCTGAAGATTTGTTCAAAACTGTCAAAAGTTCATTTTTCCACTCTCATATATGTTGTGACATTTTCTCTTAATGTAGGTGAACAGATGGACCCATGGCCAGGCTATGGCCAAAGCTCAGGTGACAGTGCTCCATATGGCTGTTTTGGTATACACAGTATTCTGCCTTAATCAAGACCTCTCACCCAAAGAGGTGATCTACGCCCCTTCACTTTCACCATTTCCACTGGCTATGGTGATTAACACGACTGATGCTGGCAATACAGTTTCATTGACAAAAACAGAGGCTTATTGATTTATATAATAGAGACTGGTAGGTTAGCTTCATAGGTTAAGGTGCCTGCTGCCAAGCATAACTACCTGAGTTGGAGCTCCAGAACCCACACGGTGGAAGGAAAGAACCAACTCCTGCAAGGTGTCAGCTGACCTCCATGTGCTCATGCTTGCCCCTGCTTTCCCCACTAAGTAAATAAAATGTTGCAAAAATAGCTTTTAAGAGAAAAAAGTTGTATACTTGTTTAAATTAGGTTATTTAGTGGGGGGAGGGGCTGGGTGTGTGCCTGAATATATGTATATACACTGCATATGTGTGTTCGGTGCTCTTTTAGGCCAGAAGAGGATGACAGGTTCCCCTAGAGCTGGAGTAACTGGTGGTTACAAGCTGCACAATGTGGGTGCTGGGAACTAGAGTCCAAAGTAGCCATCTCTTCTACCCCTAAAATAAATTTTTACCTGAAATTAGTGGTATACAAAATATTTGAACAGATTCAAATATTTTAATTAACTAAGGTATAAAAATCTCAGAGTTTCTTTAGTGATGGCACTCTTCTTTCCCTTCTTCACTTAGTTTCTTTTTTTCCTCCTTCCTTCCTTTCTTCCTTCCTTCCTTCCATTTTAAAGACAGGATCTCACTACATAGCTCTGGCTATCCTGGAGCTTGCTGCATATACCAGGGTTGGCTCAAATTCTACCTGCCTCAGCCTTCCAAGTGCTGGGATTAAGGTGTGCACCATAACACCCGGATAGAGTTGGCATTCTTTAATTGTTGTTGTAACTCAATGGCTGAGCACACACCTGGCACTCATGTGACCCTGAGTTTCATCCACAAGGGAGGGGACAGGGAAGGAGGGGAAAGGAAGGAAGGAGGGAGGGAGGAAAGGACAAGAAAGAAAGGAAGAAAAGAGGGAAGGAAGAGAAAGAGAGTGAAAGGAAGGAAGGAAGGAAGGAAGGAAGGAAGGAAGGAAGAAAGAAAGAAAGAAAGAAAGAAAGAAAGAAAGAAAGAAAGAAAGAAAGAAAGAAAGAAATCCTATCTTTACAATACAAACAGGCTGCAAGAAGTCCACAAAGGGAGGCCTCTGAAGTTGCAAACTTGGGTTTGAACCAGATGATGTGGAGAAAGGAGGAACTAAACTCAAGATCATCACTTTGACAGTAGATAGCTTTCTTCAGGAAATCCAAGTAGTAGTACTCATGGTGGATGATGATTTAGTCACTACAGTACAGATGACTGACCACTCCCTGATAGGACTAGTAACATATTATCACCTGTCCAGTTGGGCCAAGAAAGCATACATAGAGCATGTGGAACTCTCGTGGGCTCGGCTCACAATACACTAAAAAATAACCAGTCTCAATAAAGATGACCTCAGTCTCCATCCGATTCCCACAATAAGAGCCATGAAAGAGCACTGAGTAGGGCAACATGGTGGTATTATTCCTTTGGAGTTCTTTCTCTTTTCTTAATCTACATTATTTCTGTTCACTCCTGATCTGTGGTCCCTTAGTCTTCTTGGAAGTGAAAGAGTGAACTCCAAAACCACTTCCAGCGTGGCTTTGGTAATAAGTTGATGGGTTAAGTTCACCAAAAGCTGAGAAAGGCTGTCACTCTGGAACAACTCATCTCGGTCTTTGGCTACATGCTAAGTTTAAAGCCAGCCTGAGCTACATGAGATTCTATCTCAAAAGAAAAAAGAAACTTCATGAGATATACATGTGCGTATAACATTCATAGCACCAGGATCAGCAAGTACTCCTTGACCTTTCTTTTGTGGTGCAGGGGACTGAACCCTACTCTTTGTCTTTCTCTCTCACTAAGAGCAGAAGTCAGTAGCTAATAGATGTTCATTGGCCTCACCAGAGGGGAGTCTCACAGTATAATGGATACTCCAAAAGCAGAAAGAAGCCAAGCTATGGATGCACTCTTGTAGTTCTAGCAGCATTCCAGAGGTGAGGCAGGAGCATGGTGAGTTCAAGGCCAGCCTGGGCTCCACAGCAAGAGCATTTTTCATAAATGCAAAATTAGGAACAATGCAAAGACAGAGAAATGTCCTATTTCCTGCAGCTTTCTGTCCTTTTGCCCTGGAGCTTGGTCCCCAAGCACAGAGACGGATTACTCAGTAATGACTCAAAACTCTGCAGCTGACTGAAATCAATCAGTCCCCAGCACTACTCCCTAAGGAAGATCTTCTTAAGGCAGAACTCTATCCTAGGATACAGTGCCTGTTTGGATGATTTTCAGGAATTAAATGAAATAAAATATATCATTATGTTCACTGTCATTTGTGGTGCTTTATTACAGCAAGTAATGGATGAAATACCAGGAGCTCAGATATGTGTTTGGATGACCACTCTGGCAGAAGCAGAGAAGGACCATGATATAGGCAGGAAGGCCAATAAAGAATACCTTGAAAGTCTGGCAATGGTGACACACACCTTTAATTCCAGCTCTGGGGAGGCAGAGGCAGGTGGATCTCTGAGTTTGAGGCCAGGCTGGTCTACAAATCGAGTTCTAGGACAGCCAAGGCTACATGGAGAAACCCTGTTTTAAAAAGCCAAAAACAAAAATTAATTAATAAATAAATTATAAAATAAAATAAAGAAGAAGTGGAGTAACTGGAGAGATGGCTCAACAATTAAGAGCAGTGGTTGATCTTCCAGAGAAGCTGGGTTCAATTCCCAGCACCTCCATAGTGGCTCACAACTATCTATAACTCCAATCTCAAGGGATTCAACACCCTCTTCTGGCCTCTACATTGTTTATTATTGATTTCACTGTGATATCGCCAGATCGTGTGTGTAGTTTATATGGTCAATATAACATATATATCATATATGATCAAATTTTAGCCTTGCAATTGCCTATGAGTTAATTGAACTATTGTTTCAATTTTACAGCCAGAGATAGAACTGAAAGAATTTGGTAATTTGCCTAAAGACACACAGCTAATGAGTGATAGATCCACACTGAGGTCTGTCTAACATCAATTTGTTTTTGTTTTTTGAGATAGAATCTCACTGTGGACAGGCTTACTATGGACTCTTGAGCATCCTGCCTTAGACTCCATATACTAGGATTACAGACATGCACCATTGCCCCTGGCCAGATTTCTTCATTGTCATTGTTGTTGTCGTCATTGTTTGAGCTGGGGTAGGTCTCATTGTGTTGCCCAGGCTAGTCTCAAATTCCTGAGCTCCAGAGATCCTCCTACCCCTGCCTCCCAAGTAGCCAAGCCTACAAGCATGCCACATCTAGTACTTATCAAGCCTTTATCTGATACATAATGCCTACTACAAATTCTCTCATGGACTCCAAGAGAGCCTGAGGTATACCAATTATGGTATCTAATTCCAAGACTGTCACTCCCCTGGATGGCCAAGCTCCAAACTCTTGCTGGAGGGCAAGTTATCCCACCCTGAGTAAGCAGCCAGCTGGCCCCAGTTATGGTTTAAGAAGCTGAGCAATTTCCGCTGGGATTTTTCTCTCTGTCTCTATCTCTCTATATTTTCTTTTGCAGGTCGAGGTCAGTAGGTTAAGCACCCTCTACTTTGGAAATCTTAAGAAGATAAAGTGTTTTATATCTACAGAAGATTCAACCTCTGTCAGATTAAAAGACACCTTCAGTGTGGGCCCCACCCTGGCACCCTGTGAACCAACCATGCTTGCCTCCCCAGTCCTCATCCTTTCCCCATACTCCACACTTGGTTCAGAAGAAAGTTGCAGTTTTACGAATAACTTCATGGTTAAGGCTTTGTATTACAAAACCCCTTGGGTAAACTATGAGATTACAAAACTTAGCTTTAAACACAGTTGTTTTGTGAGAAGCCAAGTGGTGACACTGTCCTCTCATGTCACACCACACTGACCTCACCCTCCACTGTGTGAGCCTCAGATGCTAATGAAGAAAGACCCAGGCTCGGGGAGGTCCAGTCAGGAGCCAATGAAGTTAATGCCCTGAAAGGACAGTTTTATATTCCCTTCCTGGGGTGATAGGGGAGTCCAGGGGGCTGAGGAAATGTACCCTTCAGAACTCTACTGTGGAGATTTGAAACAATAGTGTACCTAAAGGTGCTGGTTTGGGTAGCACTGTGATGATCTGTGTAGCAATGTGTCCTATTGACCTAGGGCCACCTATCACTACTGACAGGTTTATTCTCCATCTTTACAAAACCCATACTCTGGATGTGTTTATCAAGTTTCCCTCAGTGCAACAAAATTCCTGCAATAATTAATTTACAAAAAGAAAAGAAGTATTCTGACTCACAGTTTGAGAGGTCCCAGTCCATGACCAGGTAGACCCATGGATTTCTGGTCTTTAGTGGAGGTGCCAAATGGCAACAACATGAATCACGTGATGGTATGAAACCACTTCATGTCATCAGGAGTCAGAAGTCAGGGATTGGCAAGATGACTCAGCAGAAAGGGCTCTTGCTGTCAAACCTGATGATCCAAGTTTTATCCCTGGGACCCACATTTTCTTACTTAGGGTTACTATTGCTGTGATGAAACACCATGACTAAGCAACTTGGGTAGGAAAGGCTTACACTTCCATTCATCATCAAAGGAAGTCAGGACAGGAACTCAAACAGGGCAGGATCCTGGAGGCAGGAGCTAACGCATAGGACACGGAGGAGTGCTGCTTACTGGCTTGCTCATTATGACTTTCTCAGCCTACTTTCTTATAGAACCCAGGAATGACACCACCCACAATGGGCTGGGCCCTTCCACCGCATGCCTTTGATCCCAGCACTCAGGAAGCAGAGGCAGGTAGATCTCTGTGAGTTCAGAGGCCAGCCTGGTCTACAGAGTGAGTTCCAAGGCAGCCAGCCAGAGTTACATAGTGAGACTCTGCCTCAAAAAAAAAAACAAAAACAAAAAACAAAAAAAGCTCTACAGCAGAAATATATGGAAGCATTTCCTTAACTGGGCTTCCCTAGTTTCAGATAACTCTAGCTTGTGTCAAGTTGACATAAAACTAGTCAGCACATACATGATAGAAGGGGAGACCCGAATCTAGAAACTTATTCTCTGACGACTCTGGAAACTTGTTCTCTCACCTCCATATACACAACCATGGCACACATGTGTCCACACAAATAAATAAATAAAAATATAATCAAAACAAAAATAAGATTTTTAAAAATCAAAAAAGTAAGAGGGCAAGAATAAGGTTTAGCAGGTCAAAGCACTGTCCCTACAAGTCTGGTGATCTATCTGAGTCTAACTCCTAGAGCCCACAGAAAAACCAGATACAACAGTACACATCTGCAATCCCAGCAGTCATATGAAGAGGTAGAAGGCAGAAACAGGAGCATCACCTGGAAACTCTCAGTCCAACTTGTGGGTATTCAGCATCACAGAAACAAGAGAGATCCTGCATCAAAACAAAGTGAAAAGAGAACTGACTCCTGAAAGTTGTCCATGACACTTATGCAACCCCACCTACATGCACAAACAATAACAATAATAATTTAAATTTAAAAGTAACCAGAAAGCACATGGGGATGGAGGACACTGCCAATAACCTACCTTCCTCTTACTAAGATCTACCACTTTACCACAGCACATGAGCCTTTGGGAGACATTTAAAATTCAAACTATAGTGTTTGGATGTGTTCTGTTGAGACTCAGAGGGAAATCTGAGCTCTCCATATGTAACCTTACCAACTAAGACTAATTTTGTAATTAATTTTTTAAAATATTTCATTTTATTTTATTTTGGTGCTAGAGACCAACAACTCAAAGGTTTATTCATACTAGGTAGGCCCTCAGCTACTAACTCTGAGCTGATCTCTAATTTCAGCTGGACATGGTGGCATACACCTGCAATCTTGGTAGGCAGAGGCAGATGGACCTTGAGTTTGAGAGCAGCCTGGTCTACATAGAAAGTTACTGGTCAACTAGGGCTGCACGGTGAGACCCTGTCTCAAAGAAAAAATAATAATTTCAGTTCCAGTAGCTGGGCTCTTGTCCTTCCTCCATGGATGTGTGCCTGCTTCAGTCCCCATAACTGGGTTCTCAGCTTACGGCCCTCAGTATCAGGGGCCTTGTATAGCTCCTTAGATAACCAAATTCATCCAGAGGGTAGAGGAGGGCTTCCCTGCCAATCTCTCCAATCTTCACCCAACTAGAACTTCATGGCAATTAGAGTCCTGTGGAATTTTACAATTTTATATATTTCAATTTCAGCCATTATTTGTTGGTGTACTATAGGAAAAGAACCCTCCATTTCTGCCTTTCTCCCTCTCTCACCTCTTTATTTATTTTTTCATTCTTTTCCCCTCTTTTTTCATTCTTTTCCCCACAGTCTCCTCCTCCTCTCCCTTTTTCTTTTTTGACATCAGGACTTGAACCTAGGCTTTATGCATGCTAACACTTTCCATTTAGTCATGTCAATATTTTTACTTTGCCCATTTGTAACATATTGATAACATACCTTGTCACCTTTTACTGCTCTTCCCTGAGATCAGTCCGCTTCCTAGACTCTTATCTCCAGTCAGCTGCTAGCTAGACTCTCCTGAGACTCCACCTGTTCTAGGGCAGTTTGAACATCCAAGCAGCAAAGTGCATTTTGACACCCTTAACCAATCTTACTCCCAAGATTTTTTTTTCTTCTCAATTTTCTCCAGGAGAAAATTAGAGTTTGGTATATTCTCTCTCCCTCTTTCTCTCTCCCCCTCTCTCCCCCTCTCCCTCTCTTTCCCTCTCTCTGACTCTCAGTTTTAACCTTTTTATAGAGTGTCTTGCTGACCCAGGCTGGCCTAGAACTTGAAATCCTCCTGGCTCAGCTCCTGGTGCCCCATTATGCCTGGAAAAATATACATCTATTAATGAGTTAGAGAAAACCAGAGGAAGTAGCATGTACCCAGAATACCAGAAATCTAATATCTTACATAACATGTCTGCATCCAATCACAGACTAGATCAGATGACAGCATATAGGGCCAGCCGTTAAGGTATTTTATTTCTTCCACTCCTTTCCCCAAATCCCTTTTTGAGGATTGTTTTGCTTCATTGCAGAGATTTTCTACTTCCTAAAAGAGAGAGGAGTTCGGCTCTCCTCACAATTGACTATTAAAAGGGGGCTGGAGGTGTGGTTGCCTAACAGGTATGATGCTCCCCCTGCTCCAACTGCAGTACTGTGGGGTGGGGCGGCAATTAGCCAATCCAGTGGTGTGCATCCATGGATTCATCACTTGGAAGCTGAGGCAGGAGGATTTCAAGTCCCTATCCAACCTGAGTTACACCTCCTCAAGGAAACAGATCAGGCTCCTTCATCTCTACCTCCTGCAGCACTAATAGTTCATTACTTTAACCCAGTCAACTCTGACCCTCTCCTGCTATATGTAAGCTGCTTGAGGCTTCATAATGATTCCCATACCAACCCTACTTGACCTTTCAGGGAGGAGCTAAGCAAATATCTGAGGTCTATACTTAAAAGGTCGGCAAAGACACACTGAAGATGCTTCTTCTAGAAATAAAGCCAGGGTTCCCATTCTTTTGCAAAGATATTTTGTTATTATTTGGTTCGGTTGAGTAAGTGTCTTACTAAGTAGCCCAGGCTGGTTCTGAACTCATGATCCTCCTGTCTACTTCTCCAGTGCTGAGATTTCAGAGGTATACCACTATACATGGCTTTGGATTTTCCTTTCTTTTTAGTAACTAGTTAGTTAGAAAATGAAATCTCAAGATTGGAGGTACATCCCAGTAACAGAGTGTTTAGGTAGCATGCACAAGGCTGTGGGTTCAATTCCCAGCATAGCAAAAATAGTAAAAAAGCTAGGCATGGTGGTTCATGCCTATTCCCACCTCCTGGAAAAATGAGTCAGGAGGATAATGAGTTCAAGACCAGTCTTACCTACATGAAATTCTGTCTCAAAAGAAAAAAATGGGGTACTCAGACACAGCTGTTAAAAAAAAAAAAAAAAACTCCATCATCCTGAGGAGCAACTACCAAGGACACCAAAGGCATTACAGGACATTGGAGCAGAGTGTTAGAGCTGAAAGGACTCTTAGTCATCGCCACCCAGACTTTTAAACTGGGAACCATATACACCTTGGGATCCACGGCAGGGTACCAAGGGGTTTTGTGAAGCCATAGGATGAATGGAGCATGCTTTCTTAAAGTGTCCATTTCACTCTAATATAAAAAATTTAAACGCATTTCAGTATTAAAACAAACACAGCTATGTCATGAAGGAGAATGTAAACTTTAGACATGTTTTTAGGATAAAGAATGAGACCTCAGATATACTTAGCGCTTGCAGTAGGCTACTGTGGGTTACCTGCTCCCCTATCTAAAATGGACATTTATTGTGTTTCTATTTTTTGTTTTGTATGTTTTGTTTTGTTTGTACATATGGTGTGTGTGGGGGGTGTTCATATGGATGTGTGTGTGCATACATTCAGATGCGTGCACATGCATATGGAGGCCAGAAATTAACATGTGTCTTCTTTAATCCCTCTCCACCTTATTTTTGTAAGACTCTATGCATATGAGTATTTTGACTGCATATATGTAGGTGTATGGGAGGCCAGAAGAGGGCATTGGATCCCCCTAGAATTGGAATTACAACCATTTGTGAGCCATCATGTGGATGCTGGGAACCAAACCTGAGTCTTCTGCAAGAGCAGTGAGTATTCTTAACTGCTGAGCTCTCCAGCTCCCCTTTCTACCATTTTTTTTTTTTGGAGACATAGTCTCCCTCTGAACTAGGAGCTGACTACTTAGCAAGGTTGACTGGCCAGTGAATTCCAGGGAGCTGTCTGGCTCATTCCCTCTCAGGATCCACATTTTTACATCAATGCTTGGGATTCAAACTCAGGCACTTTACCCACTGACCATCTCTCCAGCACTTGTCTTTGCATTTGGAGACAGAGTTTCCCAATAGCCCAAGCTGGTCTGGAATTCATGGCAATCCTGTTTCAGCCTCCAAGTACTTGGATTACACACCAGGCTCTGGAGATTCCATGTTTGGTTGCTTCCTCTAAAAACAAATGAAATAAAGGTTTGAAATAGACTGATCTAGCTCTACCCTCTGTTTTCACAAGCAGAACAGCAGGGGCCCACAGGTAGTGAATAATTTAGCCAAAGCCACATACTGTGATTTTGCAGCAACAACTAGGACTGAAGCCTCCACCCCTAGAATGTCAGTTTAATCCCAGCTAGTTAGTTGTCCTTTGTCTACTGTCTTAACCATATGTTATTGCTAATTGTTGTCTGGGGTTCCTTTCTATAGCATTAAGTGCAGTAAGTAACAATGTGTTTCTCAGATGTCACCTGTGAACGATGAGTGCACACGCATGTGCATACACACACACACACACACACACACACACACACACACACCCAAAGAGCTAAGTTCAAACTGACTACAGTCCCCCCTCATTTACACAGAGATGTTATAAGGCCACTTCATCCCATGCCTGGCATCTCTGTCTCCCTCAGACTGTTAGGCTGAAATAATTGCTTCATATAAAAATAAAATGAATTTGAGCTGGGTGTTCTGTGATCTCAGCTCTCAAAGGAGGCAGAGGCAGGAGAGACAGCCTAGTCTGCAGGTTTCAGGACAATTAGGACCACATAGCAGAACTCTGTTCAAGGTTGCAAGGAGAGACCTGAATTAAAAAAGTCAAACTACCTTCAATCTCTCCACCCCTAATTCCAGGGTCCAGAGAAGAAAGTAACTCCCTCTGGCTGAGATGAGCCCCTCATCTTACCTTTCTGCTGAAGCCTTCGCAGTGACACTGAGCCCCAAGTCTCCTTTGTCTCTGCTGTCAGCTTCGCAACCATCACATATATTTTTCATTCAAATTAGCAGAGGCTTCCCCTAAATTCCTAGACTTACACACACTATGACTGCCATAAAGCTACAACTCTTTATTTTAAACAGCATATGCAAATGTCTGTGCAGTGTCACAAGTATAAACAAAAGTGCACTTCATGGTGGGGAGGGCAAGGTGAGCATAGTTATCTCTGCCCACACTTCTCCCTCAACACCCAGCCCAACACACACACACACACACAGCCACCATTGATATTCACATTCAGAGTCACACACACCAGCCTGAGGCATGCCACAGGTTGCCAGCCTTAGGGCCACATTCCACAGTGTCCCATTCCTCTCAGAGAACTAACAGATCGTTTCACAGAGATGTCATCACCTGCCGACTAATGTCAAGTTACAGCCAGAATAAATGGTCCATTACCTCCCCATTACAGGTAGGGCGCACAGGAAAATGACAGAAGAGACAAAGGAGACTTGTGCCTCAGCGTCACTGCAGGAGACCGAGCAGTCTCCTGCAGCGGTAAGATGAGGAGCTCATCTCAGTCAGAGAGATTTTCTTTCTTCTCTGCATCCTAGTACTGGGGGTGGGGAGATTGAAGGTAGTTTGGCTTTTCGAAGACTTCTCAAGCTTTAGGTATCTAGGACAAAGAAAAAGAGGAGAGGAGGGGAGGGAAGGGGATAAACATTGCCTCCTTTATTGCAGTGCTGGGAATGGAAGCCAGCCTGAAGCATGCCAGGCAAATGGTCTCCCAACTGAGTCACACTCCACCAAAGGCTAATGTTTGAACCTTGTCAGGATGATGCTTCCTCTTTTGGATAAAGTCTCCTTCTACAGATAGCGGCTTTATCATTAGCAATCACTGACACCAGACTCCAGGTCTAAACTGCATCCCACCATATGACATGGCTATATGACATTAAGCAAGTGGCTAACTTCTCATAACTACCTTCTTTGACTTCTCTTTAACTACCCTCAGTTAATCTGTTAAAAACAGAGATAGTAACAGTATCTACTTCATGAGGTTAGGACATGATTTAAATGTAAGGCACTTACAAAAGTGCCTGGAGTTTAGGGTGTTCACTATGTAAGTTATACAAGTGTACAACTTCCCAGTTTTCTCAGGCCTATTTGCTTGCCCGCCCAGGGCTGACAGTGTGGCCACCCTGTTTCTGAAAGATAGGCCTTCTAAAGCCCCAAGAGAAGAAGAGGGACTCGATACCATGGAAAGATGAGCAAGGCCGGCACTGCTTGCACTGGAGTGATTTTCTCCACCAGTGAGTCACTCCACCAGGAGCCAACCTTCTCAGGTGCTCCACCTGTTCCCTAGTTGCAAAAAGCAGAATGTCATTCTTGAAGATTTATTTTGATCATCTTAATTACGTGTCAGCGTGTGAGTATATGCACATGAGTACAGGAGTCTGCCAGCCAGAGGCATTGGATCTCTCTGGTGGTCCGTGAGCTGCTAACCTTGACTGCTTGGGAATGCAACCCAGGTCCTCTAGGAAAGTAGGAAGTGCTCTTCACATCTTCCTGTCCCATTTTTTTTTAAAAAAGCAGCCAGTGGTGGTGCACACCTTTGATCCCAGCACTCTGGGAGGCACAGGTAGAGGCAGGCAGATCTCTGTGAGTTCGAGGCCAGCCTGGTCTACAGAGTGAGTTCCAGGACAGCCAGGGTTAAAACAGAGAAACCCTGTCTCGAAAAAAGCGAAAAAATAAAAAATAAAATAAAATAAATTTTTTAAAAAATGTAATTTAAAGAAACTAGAAGTAGGAACATAACTGAAGCTTGCAAAATGGAAATAATGAGAGTCAGAGAGATGGCTAAGCTGGTAAGGGCACTTGCCATCAAGTCTGACAACCTGAGTTTAGACAGATGATAGATAGATATAGATAGATAGATAGATAGATAGATAGATAGATAGATAGATAGATATGTATGTGCCAGGCACAGTTTTAAGTACATGCTGAATATTATTTCACTTAAACCTCATAGCAACTCCTGCCATTTGTATCATACAGAAAAGGAAACAGAGCCAACTCCTAGCATGGTGTTGTGCATATGAAGCTAGGCAGTCTTAAACTCAAGATGGAGTGTTCACGTCCTATGCTATCCTGTGGTCCTCAGGAAACAGGGGAAGTAGGAGAAAGAGGCAGGCATGAGGGCAGAGGAGCAACACAAGTTCCTTTATAAGTAAACTGAGGTGGCCTAGCATTCTGGTCAAATACTCACTTCAAATCAGGTTCAGAGCTAACAGGGTTGCCTGAGGGTGGGGCTCAACGGTAGAGCTCTTACCTATCGTGTGTGATGCCCTGAGCTCAATCTCCAGCAGCTGCGCATCCACCAAAAAAAAGAAAAAAACACTCCTGGATTTAAGTACTATCTCTGCTACTAGATGTTGAGTCCCCTTGGATCCATTTCCGTATGTGTAAAATGGTAATAAAACTATTTCTTACAGTTGTGATAAGGCTCACTGGAGATAATATATGCAAATCATCCAGGCCAGTGCATAACACATGGTCTGTAAACAAGAGTCTTTGATGTCATTGGCTGTCCTTCCCCCTTGCAGTTCTTCTTGGCCCTTTTCAGGGAAGCCTAACCACAGAGGAGAAAACATTTATGAGTTGCTGAGCAAATGAAGAAGTGGGCAGGGTAATGGTGCTAGACATGCTCTCACACTTCCTGAGCAGAGGGTCATGTATTGAGACCTGGAGGAAGGAGAAGGCATTGCTGAAAAATGGGTTTCACAAGCTTCACATAGAGTGGAAGTCAGAACCTTCTTTGGGGGCTAATGAGTGTAACTCAGTGGTAATCTGGCATGTTCAAGGCCCCAGGTTCAGTCCCCATAGGTGCAAAGAAAAAAAAAAGACCTGCCTTTCCCTCTCTCTCTCTCCCCCTCCCTCCCCCCACCCTCTCTCTCTCTCTCCATTTATGACAAGGCTGTTTTATACCCTAGGCTGGCCTTGGCCTGGCCAGTCTCCTGAATACTGAGGTTACAGGGTTGTTTTTCCATGTTTTCCAAGTCCTTTCCACATCAATTGCTTTGTCTACTTCAGTCTTGGGGGTATTAAGAAAGAAGGAAGGTGGGGTGGGAGTTGAGCATTTTCCATGTGCTGGGCCATGCTGGACACGTTCCATCATTCAGCTTCATGATGCTCTTGGTACTAGATGCACTTATCAGCACTTTATAAATGATGCCCTGAATCCAATGAAGGTTTGTGTAAGTTTGGCCTTATCACCCCTCAGCACTGGGGATTGAACCTAGGGACTTCATGTATGCTCCATCTGTAGCCTGCCTTCATTTTTTAAATTTTGAGGCAAGTTCTCACTAAGTTGTTCAGGTTCCCTTTGCACTTACTCTGCAGGACAGGCAGGCCCTGAGTTTGAAATTCTCCCACCTCAGCTTCCAGAGTAGCTGGCATTACCAGCCTGCACCACCAAGCCTGATGGATTCTTTTTGTAATGTGCATTTTCTTTTCATCTCATCCATCCAGCCCAGCACTAGCCTAAGACTGTGTTCTAGAGAGGGTTTTCATAAAATGACTTAATATATGATTTCGCTGGGCTGAAATGTATCCATTTCTGCATAATCACCAAATCCATAAGTTGAGAGTAATCAGTCCTAGTGGATCTAAGATCCGATTCTGACTCTGCCATTTATGAGTGATGTGATCCAGTGCTACTCACCTGACTATCCCCGGCCCCAATTTTCTCACCTCTGAAACAGAGATAGTGGCACCTCCTACTCCACAAAGTTATGAAACTACTTTCATAAAGTTCTGTTGATTGGAATGCTTCGTGGAAATATTACTTAAAGTAGGGACAGGAAATGGCTGGCTCAGTGAGTAAGTGCTCGCCTCAAACACCTGATGCCCTGAGTTCAGTCCGCAGGACCCATGTAAGGTGGAAGGAGAGAACTGACCGCACAAAGTCATACTCTGACCTCCACGTGTGTGCTATGCATACAGCATCCACAAACACAACAATAATAAGTATTTTAAAGAGGTATTTCTTAAAATAGAAGCATCGGTCACCTTAATCTCAAAAGAGCCTCAAATGGGGCAAAAGACTACTTCAATTTCTAATCTTCAATCAGGTAGGGCAGCAGATCTGACAACTCTGGTTTTGTTGTTGAACTTGGAGGTCAAAATCTGTGTCCCAAGTCAAGTCTGACCACCCATCCCCAATAAGTCAATTAGAAGAACCAAATTAAAAGCAGAAAGCAGAAGCCAGGCATGGTGGTGCATGCCTTTAACCCCAGGACTCAAGAGGCAGAGGCAAAGGATCTCTGTGAGATCCAGACCATCCTGCTCTACGTAGGGAGTTCCAGGACGGGCAAGGCTGCATAGTGAGACTGTGTCTCAAAAGGAAAGAAACCAGATAAAGATTTATTCAATGTGGCCACATTGGAAAGAGGGACAGCATGATCCAGCACACATGGCCACATTGAATAAATCTTTTTCTGCTTTCCATTAATTTTATTAACCTTCACATTTATTTAATGTGTATGAGTAGTTTTGCCTGCATTGTGTGCACCATGTACATGCAGTGCCCTTGGAGGCCAAAAGAGGGCATCGGATCCCCTGGGACTGGAGATCAGATTAACAACACCATGTGGGTGTTCAATTCCCAAATTTGAACCTGTATCCTCTCTGAAGAGCAACCAGTGCTCTTAAACAGGAAGCCATCTCTCCAGCCCCTGGGCCTTCCACTTTTAATTTGGCTCTCTTAATTGACTTGGGTGACCTAACCTGACTTGGGGCACAGGTTGTCCCCCCCCAAGTTCAATAACAGTTGGTGACATTAAGAATGCTGAAGGACTGGCCAGGTGTGGTCACACACACCTTTAATCCCAGCACTCAGGAGGCAGAGGAAGGCGAATGTTTGTGAGTTTGAGGCCAGCCTTGTCTACAGAGGGAGTTCCAAGACAGCCAGGGCTACACAGAGAAACCTTATCTTGAAAAATTAAAGAAAAAGAAAAATAAAAGAACACCGAAGGACAAAGAATACTTGTTGAAATGTGTGATTTATTTCATCATAGACATCTACATCCTTTATAGTGTATGCTTCTCAAAGTTGTTTTATCTATGCTTTTTTCATTAGATACCCAATAATATCTTCAAGATTAGTCTTTAATGATTGAAATTGTTCCATTCTCTTTGTTGCTATTTTCTCCTCTTTGGAAGTTCTCCTGACTCTGAAAAAAAAATCTTCCCACAGGGACCATTCATTACAAAAGTCATCTAAACTCAGAATGGATCCAGGACACCCCTATCTAGATCAATCAGTTCTCTCTGTCTCTGGCTTTCTGTCTTTGGCTCTGTCCAAAAGTCACCTAAGCTCAAAATGGGTCCAGGACCCCTACCTAGATCAATTCATATTCTCTCTCTCTCTCTCTCTCTCTCTCTCTCTCTCTCTCTCTCTCTCTCTCTCTCTCTCTCTCTCTCTCTCTCTTTCTGCTTAATGAATCCACACAGACCCACAAAGTTTTGTTTTGTTTTGCTGTTGTTGGGACAGGGTCTCATGTACTCCAGTGTGGCCCTGAACTGCCGCTCCTCCTGCCTCCACCTTCAAAATGTTGAGATTTCAAGTGTGAGTTATTGCGTTCAGCACTTTGGATAATTTTGTGTTGTTCATTCCTTCATTTGAGACAGGTTCTGGCTGTGCCCACCCTCAGGCTGGTCTCACACTCTCAATTCTACAAGTGCTGGAATCACAGGTGGACACCACCACACCAGGCTCTTGCTTGGGATACTTTTAAAGTAAATCCAAGACAGCCTGAAGTTTCATTTGTGTTTATTCAAATATGGACTCCGCACTTTTAAAGAATTTTTAATTTTTAAAAACCATGTGTATGTGGTGGGGGTGTCTGTGGACACAAAAAGAAGGCATCAGATCCTCTGGTACTGGCACTGCAGGCATATGAGAACCAAAGTTGGTGCTAGGAACAGAACTTGGATCCTCTGGAAGCGAGACACTTGCTCTTCAGAGCTGAGCCACAATCCAGCCTCTGAACCCCACCATTTGCATTTGTGGGCCCACTACCACGGGATGATAACTTGCATCTGTGTTCTCTGCTACTAAGAGCATACTATCTATCACTTTAGAGTGTCTACATGCCTCAGGAATTGTGGTTGGCCCCGGTGGTTCCTTCTGAGCTAAAGAGGTGCAGCAGGGCCAAGCCACAATATTGTTCCAAACTAAGAATTGCTACGGTTCCAGGAAGTGAGCACAGGGTGCACATGGGAGCCTAAGAGTAGGGCCTCTTACTGCACTGAGTTATGGGAAATCTTGTTTACTCATTTCATAGTAACCCTGAATTTGAACTTGCCGCTAGGCGGGGTCTCCAGCAGGAGGCGCAGCGAAGGCGCAGATAGGTAGGATTGAGGGTTCAGTCACTACCGGAACCTGGGAAGGCGGCCAGCGCCTGCTGCGTGTGAAAACTGCAAGCAACAACGCCATTTAATAGGCAAGAAGGAGGCTGAGCGCCAGAGCCCAGAGGGACCGTGGGGTTCACGTGCGGGGCAGAGGTACAGGGGCTCAAGGCAGGCAGGCACCTGCTCTCCAGGTCCTCTCCACTTAGCCAGTCGTCCAGGCTGCCTCCAGTTCCCACCCCGACTGCCTCTCTTGGAGCAGGACACAGGACAGAGCGAGGAAACACCTGTTTCCAACAAGAAAAGAGGTGGGGGGATGCCCCCACCAGGCTTCCAATGGCTGCTCATCGAGCTTGCTCTTTTAAGCCTTGTAAAAGCACTCCCAGCAAGCTATGGAGATCATTTTTCAAAAAGATCGCTTTCTATTTCTTACCCCCTCCCGCAACCTCCTCTCCCCCCCCCCCGCCACAACGTCCCATTTTAAAAGTCTTACTTCCCCTCTGGGGTTTTCCGCTCCTCACAGACCCCTTAACACACCCTCCCCCGTGTCTGCGGGGACCGCCAGGACCCCTCAGTCCTTACTGTTGCATTCGGCTTCCGGATCTTTTTCGCTTCCTCAGCCCCCTCTGGACCTACAGGTGGAGAGTTGGACTAGGGGACAGCGGAACAAAGGAACCGGAGCGCCCCTGTCCGGGGCCAGACACCCCTTCTGCTGGTTCCTACGGGCCGCAGAAGAGGGGCTAAGAAGCGCGAGGACGCCCTCCCCCAGCCCCGGTCTCAGGCACTTTCCAGAGGGGAACAACCGGAGGATGCGTGGGAGTGGGGATGGCCCTAGCAGCAGACCATCAGGCAGACCCCCGCGGAACCGGCCTGTGTAGCCGTGGGCGCTGATGGCCTCCACGTACTGGGCTCCGTTATTTCATCCGCAGTTTAAGAAAACCTGCCAAAAGCAGTTATGCCTCACTGCAATGTGTAGCTTTTTCCTGCCATTTTTTTTTTTCATAATAAAAGAGGGAGTGAAGCTCGCTTGCTCGCTCCCCCACTCCACCCCCTCTCCCAAAAAAGAGCCAAATGGATACGAGAAGGGGGGAAAAAGGGAAAGAACCCACACACCAATCTCTGAGGGGATGCCAGTGAGGTGTGGCTTGTATTTAAATATCCAATATGTCAATGGAAGGGGAGTGGGTACGTATATAAAGTGCCGTTTGCATCTGATAGCTCCACGAAGCCAGCTATGAGAAGCCAGGAGAGATGGATGCGGAGGGGAAGCCGCACTTTAACTGAGAGCGAGATCAGGAGCGCGCTGCCCCACGCTCCCCGCCGCTAAGAAGTTCCTTGGACGCGAACAGACGTGTGCTGCAGCTGGGCAGAGCGCGGAGCCGAGCAGCGAGCTAGCGCCCGCTGACCCGCCCGCGCCCGCCCCGGGGACAGGCAGTTCGCGCCCCGCCGCCCCGGCTCGGCCCACGCCGCCGCCGGCCACGCCATGGCGGAGGTGGGGGGCGTCTTTGCCTCCTTGGACTGGGACCTGCACGGCTTCTCCTCGTCTCTGGGGAACGTGCCCTTAGCTGACTCCCCGGGTTTCCTGAACGAGCGCCTGGGCCAGATCGAGGGAAAGCTGCAGCGCGGCTCGCCCACAGACTTCGCCCACCTGAAGGGGATCCTGCGGCGCCGCCAGCTCTACTGCCGCACCGGCTTCCACCTGGAGATCTTCCCCAACGGCACGGTGCACGGCACCCGCCACGACCACAGCCGCTTCGGTGAGGATGCAGCGGGGAAGGGAGGGAGGCGGGTGGACCGCGTGCGCGCGGGGGAGCCAGCAGCGCGGGGCTGTCGAGCAAGGGCCCGCCGAGCCTCTCCCGGCTGGGTGTCGTCCAGGCCCGTCGGGGCAGGACGCGGTGGCGCGGCCCTAAGCCTCGCGGCGACCTGGGGGCCCCCGTGCCCGGCGACGCTCCCCGGAGGGGGCGGAGGCGCCTCGCTGTGCAGCCTCTTCCATCCGCTCCACCCTCCCTCCTCCGGGAGCGAGGGGCTCCTTGTGAGAGACCAACGTCGGGCCTCCCCTGGAAGCAGGTGGAGCCCGGAGAGAAGCGCGAGTCCTCGCCTAGGAGGCAGGGGACCACGGCTAGGGCAGCCTCGATGCGGTGGCAGGCCCGTCGCGGCTGATCGCCCAGAACAGGAGCCTCCTCGGGGGCCACGGGCATGATGGGTAGGCGGCCCGCACCCGAATCACTTTTATCTGGCGAGGATCCGTCAGCCAAGGCACTGGTCATCCTTGGGGTGGCTCTGCTCAGGGTAGGAGCCAATCGAGGCAGCACCGTATGAGCCGGGTATCTGAGAATCTAGGAAAAAACTCGCGGTGCCCATCGTGTAAGGACACAGTCTTAGGCATCTTTTGCCCAGAACTAACAACTCCTTGCCCATGTGAGAAAACTGTCTCCAGCCCACTGCCAGCCCCAGGAACAGGTGTCCCCTGGGCCCAGGACAGGAAATGTTTGGTCTCCAGGCAGATTCCTTCTGCCCGCCAGCCACTATACAGATTATTCAGAGCACCCAGTTGTTTGCAATCACATACAGAACTAATTACACGATTAATATAAACCTGGGAACAGACGTCTTTAGGTTTCTAAGCAAATGTGTTCCACAATCAATAATTTGCCATTTTTATTTTCAATTTCCTGTTATTTATTATGCCATCAAACAGGTGCCGTGACAGCTACCCTTTCTGCTCCTCCATCCCTCAGTGTCTGTCTTCTGCTTGTTCCCAAGGTCCTTGTAATGCAAGAGGGGCATTTTCTACTCCTAAGCCAGTAGGAAGTTCTGCCTACCCTCAACCAGGGTATCGCTCATTTTTCCCCCATCCTTCCCATCTTCCCATTCTACATGCTTTTCTAGAGCTGCATCTGGAATACTCAGTTTAAAAAAAATGGGGGAGGGAGGCAGACAAGGGCCAACTTAAGGCCAAGCCTAGCAAACAACTGGGACCAGGGTTGGTCTTCCTTGCTGGGAGCAGGCAGGAACCCTAATGAGGTCTATGTCATCTTGGAAAAATGCACTCAAACAGAGCTGGAGTACAGTAGGTTGGGAGGGGTAATGGAGGGGTGCAGGTGTCTGTATAAACTTGCAGCAGGTCCTCAAAAGGATGATGAGGTGGGGTGGGCAGAGAGGGTGTGTTAACTTGGCTTCCTTCCCTTTGTCACTTGTGATTCTGCAGTCCCCTTTTGTTCCTCTTCATAAGAAATGGGACTCCCACCCTGAACTCAGAGGCTCCCAGAAAGGGCCAAAGACATTGCACTGGTTCATATATAAAAGAGGCATATATGTGCATGTGTTTATATGTATAAGTGTAAACGCAAAGTCATGAAATGCCGGCAAAATGTGGGGCGGGGGCAATGAAACTAGTGAAATTGTGCACGGCTCCCAGCTGCTACAATTGTTTGTCTGACTCTGTGCTTGAGCTGAGCCCAATAATCTACAAGGTCAACATAAATCAGTAATAGGCTCTTGGGATAAGTGGTCTTTAATTACCTCTCTAAAGACACATCTTGATCTCTTTTCATCTCCCAGGCCTGCTAAGGGTGTTAAGTTTAAGGAGAAACCAAAGGAAGTAATGCTGGCCGAGGAAGGGATGTTTGAACTGCTGCTTAAATGGCTGCTTGGGTTTGGGTTTGGCCTTTAAGAAAAAACAAGCTGCCTGAGACCACCTTCACATCACCTTTTCCCTTTCCTCCTTCCCTGACTTCTTGGCAGCTCTGTGCATTTCCTGTAAAGGACATGATAACTGGTCAAAGCTGTCTCTTTGTAACCTCCCCTGCCAACTTTCAAACACACTCTTACTCTCAGTTTAGCTTTTGGCACAGGACGAGGTGATGTTTGAGTTTGCTCACACTCTCCGCCCTCCACATTTGAGTTAATCAGCCAGAGTATTCAATAAATCGAAACTTTAACATTCCATAAGTGTTTTAGCAGTCAACATTCCAGCAGGGTAAAGTAGGCCAGACTTAAGATATAAAATATTATAGATTTCTGCCTGGGAGGAGGAGGGAGTCTCCAAAGGCCATGTAAAGTAAATAGCTATTTGTTGTAATTGGAGAGCAGGGCCCCCAAGGATTACCCTGGAATCCATGTGTTCTAAACAAGTCAGGCTAAGCCCAAGTGCAGCCCCGACTCCAAATAATAACCTGTTGGCACTGCACAAGCTTCCCTTGCTCTCTATCTGCAGTCAGTAGCCAGGAGTGTTTCAGTCCCAGCCTGGCTGGTGGCATTTACATGAGGTATGAGGGAGCCTGACATTCCTGAGGGGCACCTGTGGACTGACTGAGCAGGGCTCGGGAGCCAATTGAAGGAGAGGCCTCCTGCCAGGTGCGATGGAGCAGGCTGCTGCAGCTGCTCTGGGTTTTGAGCGATCTGGTTCTGATTTGGCAAGGGGCCAGGGGAAGCACTGTCTTGGCCCTGAAGGTCTGACAGGATGGCTGAGGGAACCAGATTAAATGACACATTAGCCAGTCATCTAACTAGGTTCTGAAACAGTGGAGCCCAGGACAGATCCGTTTTGATTGAGGCCCTGGGGAGAGAGGTGTAAGAAGAGAAGAGTCTGGAAGCTGTCAAGAAAATGCCAGAGCATGAGGTGGGCAGGTCAAGATGAGGCAGAGGAGATGGCAGTCCTGGGCCTCAAAGGGGTGAGAGAACTGACGACAAACTTTGTCTATTTAATACTCTGCCTCAACGCTTTGCTGTTAACACCCCTGTCCAGCTGTAGCTGGGAAAATATGAAAATGGCTTGTTTTCTCTCCCCTTTCATGCTGGCTGGGATTCAGGAGAAGGTTTAGAAATATCTGTTCCATCATCATGTGCCACCGGGTTCCCACAGTCTGAATTCAACTAATAGGAAAGTTGGCAAAGGCAAATGATGCCCAAAGACAGCTGGACAGGGATGATTCCAGCTGTTGGAGACCCCTGTTACTGGACACAACCCAAGCGACATCCTGTATGATCTGTCCTTTGGCATCAGGGTTCACAGAGAGTTGGAGAAAAAACTGTGGTGACTCAAATGGCCACACCTCTTGGGTTTCATGATTTGTTCTCACACCAGGTCTCTCAAAGTGAGATCACAGACTGCCCTCTGCTACTTAATGAGCTCAGACTAGTCTGAGACACGGGGTACTCAGAAAAGGGGGGAACTGCTGTGATTGGGGGCTCAGAGGTAGCCAGCCCTAGCAAAGTAACGATCTTTAGTAGCAAGGATTGGTGTCCCTCAAAGGTTAGTACCCCAAACAGAATCGAGGCATGGCTTGGGATCTCTTTGTCTGACAGGCCACTCAGAGCATGCTTCTGTTTTTCCACAGCACTCTCTAGACACATAGAGCCAGACACAGAACCCCAGCATGATCTTGCCAGCACAGAGCAGAGTGGCAGGGCAGTCCCTGCTCTTACATTAGTCACTAGATCTCTCTGAGCACAGCCTACTCCTGCTTTTTCCCCCCTATTCTTATACTAGGTTTTAAATTTTTTTTTAAAAAAGCATCAAGATGCTCAATCTGTAATCCCAATGCCTAGTAAATGGAAGCAAGAGGATCAGAAGTTCAAGGTCATCTTTAGCTTCATAGTTCAATTTCAAGGCCAGCCTGAACTACAAATTTAAATGACTTAAGGCAGTGTTTCACTATGTAGCCCAGGCTGGCCTCAAATTTGGGACCCTCCTCTGTTACCCTCCTAAGTCCTTGGATTACAGACCTGTGACAATTTCCCTGATGTTTGTTTGTTCTTTCATTTTGTTTTGAATTACCTGTCTTCCTGCCTCAGACTCTCATGTGTTAGCAGTACAACTGTATGCGTCCACACCCAGATAACGTTTAATTTTTATTTGACCTGTTTTATATTAGCTTTTTAAATTTTTATTTTCCATTGTGTGGGGTGGAAAGGAAGGAGAAGCACCACTGCATGTGTGGAGAGCAGAGGCTAACTTTCAAAAGTCAGTTCCCTTCATCATGTGAGTTCCAGGGATCAGACTCAGGTTGGCGCATAGGCAGTCATCACCTTTATCCACTGAGCCATCTTGCAGATCCTGCCTTACATTTTATTTCTTTAGTGCATGCATGCACTTTGTGTGTGTGTGTGTGAGGGGGGGGCGAATGAATGAGTGGGGGGGGGTTGGGCAAGGCATGTCTGCCACCCACAGCAGCACGTGTGAAGGTCAAAAGGACAGCTTGGGGAAGTTCTCACACTTATACCATGCGGGTCCCTGGAATTGAATTCAAGTGGGAAGGCTTGGAAGCAAGTGCTTTTACCTCTGAGCCACTTCTCAACCCCACATTAGCTTTTCAATAATCCTGCTAATCATCATAATGAGCTAACTGTTCAATGAAATCCCAGGAGCCATTGCTATTTAAGTCTCACTGGGCCACATTTCCCCATTGTAGAGACAGTCAGACTTACCTATAATTAAAATACACACAGCACACTCTGGGAACTAGGTTCTCCAGCACCAAAACCATAAAAAATATTAAAGTGCACAGAAATACAAAAGTGCACACACTGTCAATAAAATACACAGGGATTTGGGTAGTGGTAGTAATCCGCATAGTGGTAGACTACTTACCTAGCAGGTACAAGGCGCTGAGTTCAGTTCAGTTCTGAAGTGGGAGGGGTTTGGGGATAGGGTACAGAGATGCGAAGAGGGTGATAGATGATGGGAAAGCCCTCAAACAAAGCAACTTGGTAAGGAGCTACAAACTAAGGAGTGAGGTTATCTGTGCATGTGAAGCTCACCCTTCCTCAACAAAAGCCCAAACACAAATATCTTGTGAGCTGGTTTAGGAGTCCAAGGTGCAATACTTTCTATCGGCTATAATTATGCTTATTTTGTTGGAGCCAGCCCATTTTCCAATGTCTTGAAACCTCTTTGGATCTTGATTATATCATTCCTCTCAGCTGTATGTCTTCTGGAGCTAAGTGAAGTCATGCTCTGGTGTCCTCTTAGAAGTGGTTTATTGAAATGTTAAACAAGGCAGAACCTCCTTCAGAGCAATTGAAGGTTTGTTTTCAGTAAGTCAGTGGTTGATTAGCCCCCATCACCACTGTCTGCCCCTTCCCTCCTTACCATCTTCTCTTCCTGAAACCATCTGTATTGTACTATAAAAGCTACTAAGAAATCAGGAACCTGGTAGATGGCTCAGAAGTCAAGGCACTTGCTGCACATGCCTGAGGACTACAGATCAGTCCTTGGAACCCATGATAGATCCTCCAAATAGTCCTCTGATCTCCATACATGTGCCATGGTACATACAACAACAACAGTAGTTATAATAAACAACTTTTTAAAAGTTAAGAACAAATAGAATAAGGATAAGCTAAAGACCAACCCTCAGGTATCCCATAGACTGGTGGCAGAACTGTAACAGAGCCTTCAAATAGATCTGAGTGAGCCATGCAAACACATACCCCAAAGCTACCATGATTGAATACCTACCCATTGCCCACCAAGCCACTAGAGCTTCATAGAAAACGCCCCACTGGAGTTTTCAACCTGATTGCAGAATACAGTGCTTGTAAGTTTTGACTCTAGCACTTGGGAGACAGAGGCAGAAGAAGGTTTACTTGAATTACATTGCCAGGCACACTTAGAAATTTCCTTTATTACATCTATGTATTTATCTATTTGTGTGTGTGGAGAGAGGGGTGGGGAGAGAGGGAGAGAGAGAGAGAGAAATGAGTGTGCCATGGCACACAATGTGAAGGTCAGAGGACAACTTGCAAGAGTCAGTTCTCTCCTTCTACCATGTGGGTCCCAGGAATGAAACTCAACTCCTCAGGTGTGGTAGCGAGCACCTTTACTATCCTCTGAGCTCTGCAGCCTCGAATTTCTTATCTTCATGGAATCAGTTCTATCTCTTATGTAGAATATTCAAAATATTACCCTTAATAATTGTACCTTGGGCATGAAAGTTAGCTAGGTGTGTGAACCCAGTGTATGCTTTCAGACAGCTGTGTTGAGTTTTTGGTCTCAGCTGAAAATGTGAAGAGGGAGAAATATCAAAGAAGAATCTAGTTGACTGCTAGCATCTGTGTCTAGATAATAGATGTACTATTTTAGAACAAAATTATGAAGTCTTGCGTACTATCATGATTTAGTTTCTGTGTCCCTTTACCCTTTTCATAATTGATTTTTTTCTTTCCTTGGGATAAATGAAAACATTTTCAAATATTCACCTCTAAACGTGTCAGTTAAAAGGACATTTCTAATTTCTTCTCTTTCCCCTTAAAGTTGCAACATCTCAAACTGTTATGGAGTCCAAAACTACCTGCCAACTTTGCCATGGCTCAACTTTAAATTCTCAGGAAAGAGAAGGAGAATGACAGGCTTGCCAGTTTGGGGTTGAACAAGCTGAGAATGCTGTTCAGGCCAACTTTTCCCTCCTGCCATAAACAGGGTGAACAAACTTAGTTCGTGGCCTGTGTGGCATTTGTTAGAGGCAGCTACAGGCAGTTGACAGCCTCGTGGTTTTTAAGGACATGAGAGCTGAGAGGGTAAAAAATAAGCTCAGCTAAGAGGACAGCAAGGGAATGCAGGTGAGTGCCAGGGAGGAACAGGGTGACTTTGGCATTGAGAATGCTGCCTTGCCATTTCTTGAAATGCATGGCATTACATCAATGCCGTAATTATGGAGCATTTGTTAGAAAGCCTTCCTGTGGTTTCTTCACCCTAACATGCCTAAGAAGATTGGGGGTGTACCTTAAATGGTAGGGCTCTTTCCTAGCATGTTCAGGACCCCAAGTTACAACCCCAACACTACAAAATAAAGAAGAAAACCACATCTAAGAGTGTTAAGTGGAGGAAGGGATTTTTCCCCATTTTACACATGGGAAAACTGAGGCTTAGAAACACTGAACACTTTCTCTGAGGTTTTCATTTTTGCTGCAGAAGATGGGTTCATCAGATGATTCTCCATGGATACCCAGGGCTGCCTGTAGTTGGGGGGTAAATGACTGGTAGCTCCTGTCACCTGAACAGCTTTCTCCTAACTCCATGTTAGTAACAGAAGGGTGTTCTACTTTCTGTCCCAGGAATTCTGGAATTTATCAGCTTGGCTGTAGGGCTGATCAGCATCCGGGGAGTGGACTCTGGCCTGTATCTAGGAATGAATGAGCGGGGAGAGCTATATGGATCGGTAAGTTTCAGCTTTTCTATTTATCAGAGGCTATTACCACCAGTGTTTGGACAGCCTAAGGCAAAGGATAAAAATGTTTATCTAGCATTTGAAAGCCCTTTTATGACTATAAAGGACTGGCGTCTTCTTGTTCCTGGCTGCTCAGGGCCTTGTTCCATCATACCTTTACTCATTCAGGCCCCCATCCAAACAAGGTTTTCTGTGATATCTTTGCTTTCACCTTTTCCATTAGAGAGCCCACTAGTGCTATGATAACAGGAAGCCATGCTGATTTGTCAGTAGATGCTCAGGGTTTGGGGCCTTAACACTTCTAAAGAGCCATGTCTTAGTTTTAATGGGTACCCAGAGCAGTAGCTGATGAGCAGGCACAAAATAACACAGTCAATGGGCCAGCCTTCCAGTAAGGATTCTGAAGCTTAGCAACACAGCCTTTGATATCTAGATTGCTTCAACTGAACCCCAAAGGCCAAATAACACCAACAAATGAAAAATGAGGGTTCCAACGACTTGTAACAGCCCCAGGGCCTAGCCAGGAATGGGCTGGCTGCAATACATTTTTTGTGTTCTGGAAGCAAGCCCAGCACTGGGGCATGATGAGTGACTTTGCTGACCTTAACCTTTCAGGGGATTCCAGTATCCTGGCTTGGACTTTTGAGTCACATAGCATGCTTTCTGGCTGGCTGCATCCCATGAAATCAGAACACATTTTTCCCTGACACCTAGAAGATAGGCCTGTCCCCAGCACTCAGTATCGGGCACCCCAGCAAGCAGTATGGCGGCCTGATCAAGTATGAGAAGGCAGGAGACCCAAGAGCTGCCAGCTTGAAGCAGCCAGATTGGAGGAGCTTTTCAAGGAGATCTTTTCTGAGCTTTCCAACTGACAGGCTGCTCATTAAGAGAGATCACAGCTCACCTCCCATCAGCTTTATATAGACTCATGGCCTTTGCCTGCCAGTTGATGTTGGTGACTGCAATCTCAGTGCATTCAAACATTATTAGCCCTAAATAGGAAATGAGCTCAGTGGGTGCCAGAAGGACGTTGGAAGCCATCATGGAAATTCTCGGGTTTAAAGAGCCAACCAAAGCCGGCTCCCCCAAATCTCTTCCCTTTAGGAAAGAGCATACCCAAAACATTTCTGTATGGCTTGTGAAGGAGAATGAAGAAGATACAATCGGGAGGGTTTTGTGCTACTTGGAAGGAAGATGCCTCGGTCTGAGACAGAGCTGAAATTTGCTAATTGCGATGTGCTGTTGCTATTTCAGGGTTTCTCCACCAGCAAGCTGGGATGGGAGGAATAGTATATAATGGGCTCTGCTTTATTTTCTCACCCTCACAGAAGAAACTCACACGTGAATGTGTTTTCCGGGAACAGTTTGAAGAAAACTGGTACAACACCTATGCCTCCACCTTGTACAAACACTCGGACTCGGAGAGACAATATTATGTGGCCCTGAATAAAGACGGCTCACCCCGGGAGGGATACAGGACTAAACGACACCAGAAATTCACTCACTTTTTACCCAGGCCAGTAGATCCTTCTAAGTTGCCCTCCATGTCCAGAGACCTCTTCCGCTATAGGTAATGGACCTCTAGTGCCACCTCTGTGACCCATGTACTCTGTGGCCATGGTTGGCTCTGCAAACACTATACTCATAGCTTTTTCAATCCTTCCTTCCTATCAATTAGATAACAGAGAAGCACTTACTGTTCAACTTGACCCAGCTGTCCCTTGTTCAAAGTGTATATCAAGGTTGGGTTATTTTGGGGAGGGACATAGAGGGAGGGGTGGGTCAGAGGGAATTTTGTATATACTTTTTGCTTTACTCATGTTCTTTCCCATGAGGTGGCATGATAAAGAATGGTTCCCCACTAAGCGGGTCTTGCCTCACAATCTACCCAGATACCTTGAGATGGAGTGCAAATGAAAGACCAAGGAATCTGCCACAGATGCTACCTACAGAGCTTTGGGGAAGTGTCATTTGGAAAATTCTAGGGGCTTCAGCTCTGCTGCATGCTGTCCCTGCCCTGGCTCTACAGATCTCTCATTCATCCTGACATGCAGTTTTCCTGCCACCGGAAGTGGGAGATATGGGGTAGGTTATAAGGAAATGATATTAAAATGTAAGCATGGATACTGTGCATAAGGACAAACTATTTATGAAATGTATATGCTATTTATTTTATATATTTATTTATTTCAAAATAATTTTATTTTTAATGAGAGATGCTATGACTGGATTTTCATCAGAAAGAATAAGGTCCTACTGAAACAGGAAAAAAATGAGTTATTAAAGGCTTTTATTGGCAATAAAATTGTCTTTATATTATAAACCAGTGTCTAATTCTATTGACTTGTGCATCCAGTAGACTGAACTGACTGGCCAGCTTCTTTCTCTCCAGGTCATTAGAATTCCCAGATGGCAGGCTCATGCAGCTTGGGCTGGGCAGATCCATCATCCAGTGCAGTAGCATTATCTAGGGGCCTCCTTCAAGGCCTAGCTCTCTTTTCTGGTCCCATGACTCATCAGAACTTTAGGAAGGCCTCAACCAACAGCTCTTACTAAAGTTCCCATTTGTAAATGTTTAGGATTGAGCATAGAAGAACTCTCCTTAGGGACTTGATGAGGGCCCAGAGCCCCAAGAGCAGAAACCAGATTGGTGGACCTTTACTTCATAGATGAAGGTGAAATGTTGTGGGATAGAAATGAAGGTGAAGCAACTTAAAATAGTAGTCAGCAAGAAAAGGAGTGTTTGAGATGGTCAACTTCCTTTCTAGAAGATATTATCGTACTGGCTGTGACCACTTCCAGCATTTCTTGCCAGAGTTTCTCCTAAAGGATTCTGGGAAACTGTCAGCACATTCCCTTCGAGCAGCAGCACTCCGAGCACATGCATGGTCTCTAGCCCAGCAGTATCGCCTGGAAACTGCTCAGGGCTTAAAACTAACAAAAATTTGGGGCAGGGCCAGGCACCTTGTATGGTATCAAGTGTTCCAGGGACTTCCGAAGTACAGCATGATACAATTTGAGAACTAACACCCCAAAAAGATTTTGGCTAATTGTTTTGTAACCAAATGGTTCATAAGTGATTTTATGGGATACTGTTAGTCCAGAGAATGAAGGAGAAATAGTGGCATACCTCAGATCTCTATCTATCTATCTATCTATCTATCTATCTATCTATCTATCTATCATCTATCTATCTCTTCCAGATCAGCCCTAAGGTATCGTGGCTTCAAATCCCTGGACTCTTGGCTGGTATTTCCAGAAGTAGAGGCACAAGAGATTGGAACCAAAAGAATAAAAGTCTTGTTGAGCACACAAACAGTATGAAGGCTAGTAGACAAAGGTTTGGGATCTAGGATGGTTCTTTTTCATCCTGCCCATCATGTAGGCAGCCACTATTTTTCTAACTAATTTTTCATGTGAATTGGATGGATTCACACCAACTCTCCAGCTCACTTACAAAAGCAAAACCAGTGGTGTAGGTGTAGATTAATGGTGCTTCTTTGCATGTTCCAGGCCCTAGATTCCATCCCTAACATTGTCCCCAGTACCATAATTAAGCTAAACCAAAAGAGCTATAAAAGCTCACCCAAATTTAAGTACCCAATAGAGAAGCCACACATATGGAGATACATACCTGAAATATCAAAAAGACTGTGTGGTGAGAGCTAAATTGAGGTCTGGGAATATAGCTCACTGGAAGAGTGCTTACCTCTCATGCATGGTTCAATTCCTAGTGCTAAAAATAAAAGCAAAAAAGTAAGTTATTGCGTGATGTGTGTGATCGTCAACTATCATGCTGATATGTGGAATCCCCAAGGTGGACATTTCAGTTGGCTTTCCAACAGGGATATGCCTGATTTGAAGAACCAACAGGATTAAGGAAGGCAAAGAGCCGTTGTTTATGTTGGGCTATGGAAGAGACACTATAAAATTCTTCAAGATTAAAAAACCAGCTACATTAAAACATTTTTTTTTTTGGTTTGGTTTGGTTTTTTTTTTTTTTGAGACAGGTTGTTTCTATGTATCCCAGGCTGGCCTAGAAACTTGCTAGGTATCCCAGGCTATCCTCAAATTCACAATCTTTCTGCATCAGCCTCCTGAGTGCTGACTTTACAAGTGTGCACCACCCCACCTGGATTATCATGTCAGTAATGAGCATCAGAACTTGATGATCTTATGTTTTATTTTGTTGTTTCATACATGGCTTTGCAATGTTGTCCAGGATGGCCTCAGACTCCTTCGATCAAGTGATCTTCCTGTTTCATCCTCCTGAGTCCAAAGACTACAGATGTGTAATACCATACCCAGTTCTACACCTTGTTAGTTATGATTTTTGTTGTTGTTTTTGATTGGTAGGTTTAGGGTTTGGTGTTGTTTTTCGTTTGTTTGTTTTGGAGACAGTGTTTATATATAGCCTCAGCTTGCCTTGAACTGATTTCTAGCTGAGGATGACTTTGAACATTTGATCCTCTTTTCTCTACTTCACAAGTGCTGAGATTACAGGAATATACCATCAGGCTTGGCTGCACCTTGATTTTAGTTTTTTAACTCACTTGTGTTACTTTTTTTAATTTTGTGTGTGTGTGTGTGTGTTTGTATGTGTGTGTGTGTGTGTGTGTGTGTGTCTGTCTGTCTGTCTGATTGCAGGCATGCATGTGCCATGTGTGGAAATCAGAAGACAATTTGTAAGAGTTGGTTCTCTAATTCTTCCATGTGGGATCTGGGGATTGAACTAAAGTTGTCAGGCTAGACGACAAGTACCTTTACAACTTAGTTCATCTCACTGGCCTTGCACCTTGATTTTAAAACCAAAACTTCACCTATGCTATCTATCAGTGTTCAGCTATCTAGAGCTTTTGATACCCAGCCACAGCTTGGCAGGGGCTTGGGAGATAAGTGAAGTCTGCTGTAACCAATAAGACAGTGACATTTCCCTGTAAGCAGGGCTACTGTTACTCACATGGGCCCATTAGCTCCATCTTGGGAAGACCACAGGCACCATATTGCAGAGCAGTATATGCAAGAAAGATGCTATAGTAGTGAGACAGGGAAAGACCCCAAACACCAAGTCATTCCTTCTCTCTGGATAGAAGTAGAGGAGACAAAACCAGAAAAATATCACAGTAGGGGGCTTGCTCTTAGTGATGAACTCAGGGCAACAATCAATGGAGCATGTGGATAGAGACTAGTAATCCCAACTATTCTCATTTTCAAAGAGAGGGATAAATTATGGAAATGGGAATGTAAGATGCATGTGGTAGTACCACCCACTATGTCAAACAACAGCAGATTGACACCCAAAGTGCTAAAACAGTGGGTTATGTTGTACCAACCTAAAGAGAATTCTAGAAAAGTAAGTTCTACAGGTCTTGAATAAATCCATGTATAGAGACCACATTTCAGTCATCTCTGGATCACTTCCCATAGTTAGGACATTCCTGGAGCAAAACAGGCACCTGGGGAATCTTGAATAAGCATTAAATGGTTGAAAGAATGAATGAGCAATTGAGTGAACAGAGCGATAGCTGCTTCCTATAGCATATATACACGTCTCTCTATATATTCATACATATGCTACAAATCCTGGGTGAGAAAGAACTTAGGTATCATGTAACAGAATAATCTAGAGTGCTATGTCAAGTTCTAAGTGTACCTAAATAGGACAATGAGTGTGTCAAGGGAAAGATAATATAATAAATGTTTAAGAAGAGACTAGACAACCACTTGACAGAACATTATGTTATTTAGTGTACACAGGGTAAATACTGCATAAATGGTAGGCTGTGGTATCAACTTACCACCTGTAGTCTGTGGGGTTCCCAGAATTCTCCTGAACACCAATGGTGCTCCTAGAAAGAATACATAAGACTTAAAATGCTGCCCAATTGCTATTGTGCAAAGAAAACAATGATTATCAGAGATCCCCAAATTGGGGTTCATGAGGATTTTAATGGTTCAAGGAAGGCCACCTGGGCCTGGAATCCCCAAAATAATGTGTGAACACATATATTTGTTCTTTTAAGCATCCTCCAAGAGCAACAGATGGCCACCGCTAGAGTTTCTTCAGCCAGAAAGCATCTGACATAAGAACTGGTGGCCACTGTAATCCTGGGTGAAAATGCTAACAAGGTCTTTGGTTGCTTGCCTGCCCTAAAGATACGGGTCTTAATGTGTCCCTGGTCCTCTGAGAGACAGCTTCAAGTTTGACAAGAAGGTATAAGTGGGGGCATGGAGGATATCCCAGCCCCGGCAGCAATGCTAGCAGCATTGCTTCACTTCCTTCTTTGTCCCCCTACTGCCACTGTTCTCAATGTCTTGCTCTGCTTTTTTTTCTCTTAATTTTTAATTGTTATTTTTAGCTTTATGCATATAGATGTTTCACTTGCACATATATGTACCCTTGCCCAAGGAGATCAGAAGAGGGTGCCAGATCTCCTGGAGCTGGACTTACAGATGGTTGTGAGATACCACGTGGGAGCTGGCAATCAAATCCAGGCCCTCTGGAAGAAGAGCCAATGCACTTAACTGCTGAGCCACCTCTCTGGCTCCCCTTGCTCTATTTTCTATTACAATAGCTGGATACCAGAGACTACTTTATAAAGAATAAACATTTACTTGGCCCAGGGTTCTGAAGGCTAGGGAATTTGAGATCAGACAGCTGCACCTGGAGGGCCTTCTCACTGGCAAAAACTCTAGGCAGAGGCCCATGGTGGCACAGGGCATTGCAGAACAAGACAGAAGCCATCTTCCTATGGCATTAGCACTTCATCCTTATAATCTCCTTAATCATAATAACCTCCATGACACCCCTTCTCCCATACCAGATACCATAATCAGATCAAGTTTCCACCTGTATTTGTTAGTTTGAGAAAGTCTTGCTGTGTAGCCCAGGGTGAACTCAAACTCTAAATCCTCCTGCCTCCACCTCCAGAGTGCTGGGATGACAATCATGTACCAATATAGCTGGTGAGTCTCTACCTTCTTAACATCTCAAAACAGAGATTCAAGTTTAACAGGAATTCTAGTGGAGGCATTCAAGCCCTGAGGGTTGTTTATGCTAAAAAACCAGCAAGGTACTGAACTATCAGACAAAGACACAAGTAGTTCATTGGAACCACATGGCAAGGGCTTCCCAATGGAACTTAGTCGAAGAACATTAAAAAAGGACCTGAATCACTCTCACCTCCAAGTCTCTGCAGGGCTCACCACCAAATCCCCAGGGACTCAGGACTTGCAGTGGCACCATGTATCACCTGGGCTCAGTCCAAATAATCTAGAGTGCAGCCCCAGCCTTCCTCTTCCTCAGACTATTGGCTATTTAGGACTACCTTCCTCCTCTCCTAAGTAACTAGAGCTTCTAAACCTTCCCCAGCACTTTATAAGCTGGGACCCATCAATGAGGACCAAGATCAAAGAAGCAGGAAAAAAGGTCCAGATAGGAGGGGCTGAAAAGAGCATTCATTTTTGGTCATCTAAATCCCTTACTCCACAGGTGGCTTGGGTCCTTTGGTTTGTCATAGCAGAACTTTTCTAGAAGATCTCTGTGCCAATACCATGGCAAGTTCAAAGATACCAGCTTTGCTTTGACCCCCTCATCGTCTCTATTCACCCCTCCATTCAGCATGGTCTGCATGATCCCCTCTGCGTCTGTTTCAGCCAGCTCTGTTTTTTCTCATTTGCATTGGAGCCAAAGACATGCAGATAATAGTTCTTCAGGCCTTGGAATCAGAACAACCTCATATTTTGTTCTGTTTTTTCTTTTACTTTTGTCGTGTGTGTGTGTGTGTGTGTGTGTGTGTGTGTGTGTGTGTGTGTGATGCATACTGCGTAGGTACTCTCACTGAGTCACCCTCTCGGCCCTTGGCTTTTGAAATAGGGTCTCACTACATAGCTCAGGCTGACTATAGCCCCTTATTTTAAATCTGATTCCTTTACTTCCTAAGTATTTGAACAAATTCGAACATTCGTTAACTATTTATTGAGCACATATTACAACCTTAGAGTCATAAACGAGAGTAGGGTAGTTTCTGTCTTCATGGCATAACTTAGTCAGATAGTCAGACACAAGCAAGTGAAGCTATGTAGATTGCAGTGAAAGAAGAATGCAAATCACTATGGTAGTGTGCTCAGGGGAACTGATGTGCTCCTGTCACCCCCAGCAACTAGAGAAGCTGAGACAGAGGATTTTGTTTTGTTTTGTTTTGTTTTTTGAGACAGAGTTTTGTTGTACAGCCCTGGTTATCCTGAAGCTCACTCTGTAGACCAAGCTACCCTCGAACTCAGAGATGTGCTTTCCTTTGCCTCCCAAGTGCTGACATTAAAGATGTGAGCCATCAAGCCCAGCTTCAGACTTTCAGTCCAGGAGTTCAAGATCAGCCTGGCCAACACAGCAAGACTAGGGCTGACAGTTGGTATTATACATGAGAGAGAAATAATCAATTCAGGGGATTGTGAACAGTCCACAAATGCTGAAGCTTAGGCTGAACACCTACCACTAGGAAGATACTAGGAGTCCAGAGCATCATAGAGGGATCTGGAACGTGATTCAGAGAAGAAAGCAGTAGAACTGATCTGTAGAAAGGCACTGTGTCCTTCCATTGCCCTGTCCCACCAGCCCAAAGCCCACTGCACCTTCCAGATCTCTCCTCAAACTGTATCCTATAGGTTTCCTCAGCTTCCCCTTAGGCTACCATGTCCACACCCCGCAGGGGCCTGAACTCTCCCTGACACACACACATAATCTGGGCCAGAGCTTTTCAGTGGACAACCTGAGTGCCAGCCACCTGTATCTAGTACAAGTTGACTTAGCCCCCCCAAGCCCTCACACCCCCCATAGCTGGAGTTTACAGTGCCCTGTTTTTCTCTTTGAGTTGTCAACACTGCTAGATACAGCTATGTGAGTCTGCTCATCTGTCACTACCCACACAACCTCCAGGGGACCAGCTATTTTCTTCCTGACAATCCTTATCCCTTTAATTTTAATTCCATCTGGCAGCCATAAACACTCCCAGCACTTGAACACCTGTACATTGGTTCAACATGTACCAAGCGTCCTCAGTTAAGTAATTCAGTAATCCTAACAAAGACTTCCTAAACCAAAATGTCCACACTTGCTCTTAGCCAAAAGGTGGAGAAGCCATCTATATTACAGTTTGCTTCTGAAATGATTGTTTTTCTGTGTCAACAGTTCTCAAAAACCCTTACAACCTAAAAAATTATTTGGAAACTGAGAACTGTGACACATGCCTGTAATTTGTATAAAATAATAAACCTATTACCCATTACATAAGTAACAACAAAATGACTACATTCTCAACAATTCAACTAAGAGTGATAATATTTTCATTTTCCACTCTTTGGTATCTGTCTTTCCTTTTATTAGGATAGGTTGTGTGTGTGTGTGTGTGTGTGTGTGTGTGTGTGTAATATGTGATAAATATATGTAAACATATCATTTTAATTTTATTCATTTGTGGAAAGACACACAAGTATCAGAGGCCTACTTTTCAGGAGTCAATTCTCTCATAGTGTTTTGAGGCAGAGTCTCTCTTGTCGTTTCTATTGCATTATGTGCTCCAAGCTAGCTAGCTTCCAGCTAATTCTGTCTCTGCCTCCCATCTCACCACACACAGGAGTACTGTAATTACAAATGTTCACCACCAAAATCAGCTTTTCACAGTAGTTCTAGGAATTGAACTCAGGTCATTAGGCTTGCTTGGCATCACTTGAACATGCTAAGTCAGTTATCTCCTTGGGGCCACAACAGATATTTTAATGATTAATTTGTTTAACATTGTAATGATTGCTTTAGATAGCCCAGGTTAAACCAATGGGCTACCAAACAAAACAAAAAGGCATGACCATTGGAAAGGAAGAGGGCTTGACAGGGGTGGGAGGGAGATAAGAGAGGGTAGGAGGTGAGAGGAAGCAGAGTACATTATCTCTGTATGAAATTGCCAAAGGACACATTACTTTAAAAATGAAAGAAAAGAGAGATGATTTGAGAGGAGCATCTTTTCTCCTTGGACATTTGATGCACTGTTCCATGTGAGACATAATCTACAGAGAGAACTGAATTGTGCATGCTGTATAAACTGAGGAATCCACGAATGTGCTTCCTTTCTCCTTGCCAAGGCTCAATTTTGCAGTGGTCTCACCAGCGAATAAAGTTTCCACTTTAACCAGAACTCACAGCATTAAAAAAGTTTACAGAACCCCTATCTTCCATCATTTTTTTCTAACTGCAAAAATTACAGTGGCAGAATTAAATATTGTATCTGCCTGTGCATTCAATCTATTGCTATCCATTCTTTTGACTGAAATATAGAGAAAATCCAGCCAGTTTCAGAGATATGTAACTGGAAGAGAGGGCCTCACTGACCCTCAGGACTCCTTGGACTGTACTTTGAGAATCACTGCTCTGGGTGGTTAACAAGTCCTCAAGTGATTCTTATCATGAGAACAGGGCATGAACACAGCATTAGTTCAGCTCCATTTGTCTCGCTCTCAGCTCCAGCCTGTTCTGGATCAAACACTCTTTGGTCTCTGTGGTTGAGCCTCCCTCATGTTTCACAGAAGACACAAGCCACCCCATGGTAGCTTCCTATCAATCATTATGTGTGTATGTGTGAGAGCTGTGTTTTAATTTTGGTTTTATTTTTTCTTTAATGAAAAATTCATTTTATGTGCCATTTTAACTATGACATTAATTATACTTTCAGTATTGTGCAACCATGATACTTCCAAAACTTTTTCATCACCCCAAACAAAACCTCTGAAACCATTAAGCAATATCTCCTCATTACCAGCTTCTCCAAGCCAGCCACTGGTAACCCCTAATCTACTTTCTGTCTCTATGGATTTTTTCACTCTGGACATTTTGTATAAATTGAATTTTACAATATGCAATCTTTCATGACTGGCTACTTCTCTGTAGCACAATGTTTTGAAAGTACATCCATTTTGTAGCATGTATCAATATTGCATAGTATTTCTGAGAATACAGCACATTTTACCAGTTGCTAGGCATTTAGGTTGTTTCTACTTTTTGCATGTAGCAAATAATGCTGCTATAAATATCCATGTACAAGAGTGTGGGAATGGTTTCATAATCTTGGACATATACCTTATAACGGTCAACTCTGACAGGAACAGCTTTGTTTAAAAGGCTATTCCATAGCTGGATGGCAGTAGTGCATGCCTTTAGTCCCAGCACTCTGGAGGCAGAAGCAGGTGAGTCTCTGTGAGTTCAAGGCCAGTTTGGTCTACAGAGTGAGTTCCAGGACAGCCAGAGGTACAACAGAGAAAACCTGTCTCAAAAAACCAAAAGAAAGAAAAGAAGGAAGGCTACTTCATAATACTTGAGAGTTTCAGTTCTTTCTTTTATTTTCTTTTACCCCTTAGATTTTTTTTTAAATAGGGTCTCAATATGAAGCCCACGCTGGCCTTGAACTCAGAGTCCTCCTGCCACAACCTCCTGAGTGCTGGGATTACAGGCTTGTGCCAGAACACCCTGCTGGCTTCTAACATCTCTACATCCTAACCTCCACTTGCAGTTTCCCATCATTCTTACAGTCATACTAGTTAGTTGTGAACTGGTATCTCATTATGATGTCTTAAATTAGTACTAGTTTTAATTGACAAATTATAATTACATATATTTATAGGATACAGTATGATAATTTGTTTTATGTGTACAATGCTGAGTGATTGATTGACTAAGGCTAATTAACATATTAATTACCACACTTGTTTCATAGTGAGACTCAACATATAGTGTTGTTTTAACAGTTTTTAGATGTATTCATTTATTTTGTGTGTATCGGTGTTTTGCCTGTATGTATGTATGTGCATTACATGTGTACCTGGTGTCTGAGGAGATCAAAGGGGGCATCTGATCCCCTGGAACTAGAGTCATTGGATGGTTGTGAGCCACCATGTGGATGCTGAAACCCAGGTCCTCAGCAAGAGCAATGAGTGCTCTTAACTGCTGAGCCGTCCCTCCATTCCCAAGCATTGTTTTGAAATATTCAGTATTGTTCATTATTATCACTCTACTGTACAATAGATTTTAAAAAGTCTGCCTGGATGTTTGTATCATTTCACCAAGTCCCTACTTCCTACCTCTACCCCTGGTAACCATCGTCAGAACTCTCTGCCCGTAGGAGCTTGATTTTTTTGAGATGGTACATACAAGCAAAACTGGGCAGTATTTGTCTCTCTGTATCTACCTTATTGCACTTAGCATGAAGACTTACAAGTTCATCATGTTGTCACATATGTCAAGATTTCCTTTTAAGGCCAGTTGTGGTGGCATACTATTTTAATCCCAGCATTTGAGAAGCAGAGGCAGGCAGAGGCAAGCAGATATCTATAAGAGTTTGAGAGTAGCCTGGTCTACATAGCTTGTTTTAGGCCAGTCAGCCTACATTCTGAACCCTGTCTCAAAAACAAAACAAAATAAGACAAAAGAAAAAACACCCCACCCACACAAAAGAGATAATTTCTTTTTACAAACTAATATTCTTGGGGCTGGAAATGTGGGTCAGGTAGAAGAGTGCTTGCCTAACAGGACATGTTCCTTCACATAAAACCAGGCAAGGTGGTATAAAAGTGTAATCCCAGCACATGAGCACATCCTTAGCAAGTTGGCATGGTGTCTCAATAAATAAATCAAATAAATAAAACACTGGTATTCCTGTGTTTATACCACGCTGTCTTTATTCATTCAGCTTTTGCAGTGTTCTGAGAGTGAATCTATTGGCTACTGTGACTACAGTGAACTCAGGAGTGCAAGTCTCTTCAACTATTAATTCCACTTGCTTTGGTTTCTCTTGGCTAGATCCCTGATAGTAAGACTGCTGGCTCATGGTTTTTGTGTGTCTGTTTGTTTGTTTGTTTGAAAGAGACCTTGACAGATAGCCCAGATTGGTCTCAAACTAACATTCTTCCTGTCCCAATTTCTTATATGCTGGGATTACAGATGTGGCACACCACACACAACCAGTAATTCCATTTTAATTGTTGCTGTTGTTTTAAGACAGAGTCTCACTGTGTAGTCCTAGCTGGCCTGAAACTCAATATGTAGACCAAGCTGGCCTCAACCAGAGATCTGCCTGCCTTTTCTTCCCGAGTACTGGAATTAAAGGCATATGCCACCACATCTGGCTCTGTTTTAAGGGTTCACCATACTGCTTTCTCTAATGGCTGTACTAATGTTCATTCCCACCATAGTGTAGCATGTGCAACGATTCCCTTTCTTTCACATCCTCACCAACACTTAGTCGGGTGTGTGTGCATGTTTCTATGAGTGTGTGCCTTTGAATGCACATACCTCTGGAGGTCAGGGGTTAACTTTGGATGTCTTTCTCATACCCTCTCCATCAGTTTTTGTGAGACAGTGTCTCTCATCAAACCTCTACTCACCAATTAGGCTAGGCTGGTTGACCACTGAGCCCTGGAGAATCTTCCTGTCTCTGTCTCCCCGGTGTTGGGACTACTGGTTTGCCTGCCCAATTTTTTATGTGAGTGCTACAGATCCAAACTCAGTTCTCATGCTTGCACAGCTATCTAAGCCATCTCACCCATCCTACCTCACTTGTGTTGCTATAGTTTTCTGGAAATATAGAGTCCAGGAGCCTAAAGGAAACTTACTCTTTTTCATAGCCATTGTACTATGGCCAGGTACATTGTGGTTTTCAGATTTGGATTTGTATTCCCTGGCAATTAGTGATGCTCAGCTCAGCATTTCTCTATACCTTCTAGCCATTGGCATGTGACCTTCTGAAAAGCACCTGTCTATCTGGTCAACCCTTTTCCCCTTCGTTTTGCTTCATTTTTTTGGCAATGTCAGAAACAGAACTCAAAGCCTTGTGCTGTAATGGGCAAGCATTCTGTCCCTGACCTACTCCCCAGCCCCATTTGCTCATTTTTTAATTGAATTGTTTATTTTATTACTATTGAGTTGTTTGAGTTCCTTACATGTTTTCGATATTAACCTTTTAGCAGAAAAATTGTTTGCAAATGTTTTCTCTTACTTACATATGGTGCAATTCTTTCTTCTTTTCTCCTGTTCTTCTTTCCTTTATCTCTCCCCTTCCTTCACTGCTCCCCACTTTCTTTTCCTCTCTCTCTCTCTTTCATTTTTTCTTTTTCTTTTTTTTTTTTTTTTTGAGAAAGAGTCTCAAGTTGGCCTTGAACTAACTATGTAGATAAAGATGACTTTAAGCTCCAATTGAATTTTAGTTTTGGATGGAGCAACCCCTCTCACTATGACATATCTGATCCAATTTCTGGGATTACAGTTTCTCTCTCTCTCTCTCTCTCTCTCTCTCTCTCTCTCTCTCCCTCTCTCTCTCCTTTTTCATTTGGATCTTGTGCTTTCTGGATCATATCCAAAGAACCCTTGACCAGTTCAATGTGGAACATTTCTCATATGTTTTCTTCTAGTAATTTTACAGTTTCAAGTTATACATTTAATTTCTTAATCCATTTTGAGTTGATTTTTGCAGATGGTGTGAAATAAAGATCAAATTTCATTCTTTTGCATGTAGATATCCAGTTTCCTCAACACCATTTATTGAAGGGATCATTCTTTCTCCAATATGTATTCTTGGCAACTTTTCTGAAAACAAATTGACCATCAATCCATGGATTTATTCCTAGCCTTTCAAATCCTGCTCCAGTGGTCAGTATGTCTGTTTTTATGCCAATACAATGCTGTTTCAATTACAGCTGCCTCATAATATATCTTAAAATCAGGGAGTATGATGTCTCCAACTTTGTTCTTTTTGTCAAAATTGCTTTGGCTTCAGGGTCTGGAGATGTAGCTCAGTGGTGGAGCACTTGCCTAGAATGAGCAAAAGCACTGGGTTCTGTTGTTAGCACATTTATCTGTCTGTCTGTCTGTCTGTCTGTCTATCTACCTATATAGCTACCTACATACTTACTTACCTATTTATCTATGTACCACCAACCTATCTCTGTCTGCTAACTGAATTACTTTGTGGTTCCATACACGTTTAAGGATTGCTTTTACTCTTTCTGTAAAAAAAAAAATGGAATTGGACACCTAGTATGGTGCCTCATGCCTTTATCCCAGCACTTGGGAGGCAGAAACAGGCAGATCTCTGTGAATTTGAGGTCAGCCTGGTCTACAGAGTGGGTTCCAGGACAGCCAGAACTACATAATGAAACTCTATCTCCAAAACAAAAAATTAGTATTAGAATTTTGGTAGGTGTTGTATTGTGAATATAGATCACTTTAAATAATATGGGAAATTTAACAGTATTAATTCTTCCAATCCATGGACATAGGATATATGTATACTTACTTATATTTTCCTCATTTTTCATCAATGATCTAAATATGGTCATACTCAATTACATTTTTATTACTACTTTATGTAGAATATATGTAGAAGCCTTTTTTCTGGATTGTTATTAGTATATAGAAGTGTTACTGAATTTCATATGTTTTCAAAGACAAGATTTCACTATGTAGACCATGCTGGCCTCAAATTTGTGACCCTCCTACCTATGTCTCTGAAGAACTTTGATTACAAGTGTGTCCCACCCCAGTCAACTCTTGGTGCATTTTTAAGTGGGCTTGTTTTTTTGTTGTTGTTGTTATTGAGTTTATTCACATAGTCTCAGTTTTTGAGACAAGGCCTTATTATGTAGGCTGGACTGGCCTTGAGAATCTTGAGTGCTAGGTGGAAACCTGTCTCCTATTTATGTAAGTCCAGTATTAGCTATATGATTTATAAATGTTTTCTCTCATTCTTCTGTCTTTCTCTCCTTCCTTCCTTTCCCTTGCCTTCCCCCCCACCCTATCCTTCTCTTCCTTTTCTCCCCATCCCAGTATGTAGAAGAATAGGCCTGTATGAAAGCTAGGAAGGGTCTATAATCCAGGGGTCTATATGAAGAAATCACATTCAGAGGCCTGTGTGGTCCAGATGGAATATAGAAAGAATGTTAAGAATGTTGGCACACACACACCTTTAATCCCAGTATTCAGAAGGCAGTAGTGGTTCACACTTTTAATCCCTAAGACAGAAACAGAATGTGGAAGCAGAAGCTCGGAAGGAGTCAGTATCTGACAATAAGTGAGATGAGTCAGTGAAGGACAGGCAAAGTGACTAATCAGAGTAAGAGTTAGCAGAGTGAGTCAGAATAAGGACATACTCAACACTTATGATAGAAAGCCCAGATCTCAGCTCAGAGCAGCAGTTACAGCAAGCAGTATGAGACAAGCAGTCTAAAGCAGGCAGACAGGACAAGATATAGAGATAATGAAGCAGTCTGACTGAGGAGCAGAGAGGCTGACTGAGGCAGTATGGAACAACAAGAACTCAGGGAGTGACACAGATACAAAGAGGCAGCTTGGCAAAAGACGTCATTATCAGATAGGAAGAGTGAGTCAATTTGAAGCTGAACAGAGCAGTTCAGTTTAGTCTGAGACAGAGAATCAGCCAGAATGAGCCAGAGTCAGAAGAGTTCAATCAGAAGCAGTCAGCAGAGCTGGCAGTGGCCTTTAATCCCAGTGCTCAAGAGGCAGAGGCAGGCAGAATTTTGTGAGTTTGAGACCAGCTTGGTCTACAGAGGGAGTTCCAGGACAGCCAGAATTACAACAAAAAAACTCTGTCTCAAAAAAAAAAAAAAACAGAAAAAAAAGGAAAAAAAGAAAGAAAAAGAAACAGTCAGCAGTCTCAGAAGGTCAGTTTAAACCAGCAGCTTGGAGAAGAGTTTAAGCCAGAACAGCAAGTGAGTTGAAACAGAAGAGTCAGTTCAGAAGGAGCTAGTCAGAGTGGCTCAGTCAGCAGTGGGTCTCAGAGGCTTAAGACTAGATTGTACAGAGGCTGAAATGCTCCAGGGCTCCAGAACTAGGACTTGTGATAGAATTAGCCAAAGAATAAACTGTCCTCTGCCCTGAATCTATGACTACACTAATATGAAACCCAAGGCTTTGCACTTGCCAACAAGCACTCTGCCACTGAGCTAAATCCCCAACCCCATCACTTTCATGATAATGACAGTTTTAGAGGTGATGGTTAGAACAGGATCTCATATTGTAGCACAGGCTGTCCTGGAATTCACTGTGTAGACAAAAATAACCTCAGATTTGTAGCAATCTTCATGTCTCATCCACTCAAGTGTTAGGTTTACAGGTGTGAGTTATAATACCCTGCCTTAATTAACAATGTCATGTAGTGCACAAAAGTTTTTATTTTAATCAAGTCCCATTTATTTTTCTTATCTTAAGGCTTGTATTTTTGGTGTTGTTTATAAGAAACTGTGATTTAATCCAAAGTCTTCCTGCTTTACGGGTTTATATCTTACATTCAGATAGATTTTTATGCCAGGTGTGAGGTGGAGATCCAACTGCATTCTTTGTATGTGTATATCCAGATGTATACACAGCATGTGTTGAAAAACTTCTCCCATTGATAAGTAGTGGCATCCCTATAAAGCCAGATGATGAGAAGTCAAATATAGAATATTTGTTTACCATGCCCAAGTCTATTTATGTGACCCCCAGCAACACACACAAAAATCAATGGAACATGGACTGGAGTCAACTTGCTGTTCTTGCATACATGCAAGTAAAACACCCATATACATAAAATACAAATAAATAAATCTTTTAAAAATTCAATGGACCAAAGATATACACACTTGAAAGTGCAAAAATAAGTGTGCATATCTTTGTCCACACACATGATTGCCGTAGATGCCCTTCCTCCTAACAACAATGTGCTTTCCTGTGCTTCTCTACAAAATCTTCATACTTTCACTATGTTCAAGTTTCTCTCCAGTTGTGGTGGCTTGAATAAGAATGCCCTCCAGAGGCTCCTATATTTGAATGCTTAGGCATCAGGGATTAGGAGGTGTGGCTTTGTTAGAGGAAGTGTGTCAGTGGGGGTGAGCTTTGAGATTTTTAAAGCCCATACCCATGGATTACGCCTCTAAAGCTGTAAGCAAGTCCCAAGTTAAATACTTTTTTTTTATAAGAGTTGCCTTGGTTATGGTGTCTCTTCATAGCAATAGAACATTGACATTGTCAAATATGCCATCAAAAGATGAAACCACGAAAAAGATATTAAAAACTTTGACACTTCTAAATATAAAAGTAACAAAATAAAATAAAAGGTAGAGAAAATACGGTCAGACATTTTCCACAAAATAAAAAAGCTACTTTTAATATGCAGAGTATAGGACTCATACACATCTATAATAAAAACCATTATGCTTCCAATATAATGTGAACAAAACACATAAACAATTCACCAATGGAGATATGTAATTTATTTAAAAATACACATTGCAGGGCAGTGGTGGCACATGCCTTTAATCTCAGCAGAGGCAGAAGCAGGCGGATCTCTGTGAGTTCAAGGCCAGCCTGGTCTACAGAGTGAGTTCCAGGACAACCAGAGTTACAACAGAGAAACCCTGTCTCAAAAAACAAAAAAAAATTATATATATATCAACCACAAAAGCAATTATTAAATGCAAAAAAAGATGAAGCAAAGTTTTCCCATAAAAATTTTTTAAAGTTTTGGTGTTCCCTTTTCAGAATTTTTTTGGGGAGTGCAGTTCAAGACAGGGTTTCCTCAATGTATCTCTGGCTCTCCTGGAACTGGATCTGTAGAGCAGATTGGCCTCAAATTCAGAGGTTTGTCCATTGTTACCATGGTGGGAAGCATAGTGACATGTAGGCAGACATGGTGCTGGAGAGGTAGCTTAGAGTTCTACAGAGAGAGTGAGCCACTGGGTCTGGTTTGAGCTTCTGAGACTTCAAAACCTCCCTCCATCCCCCAACCCCTGCAGTGACACACTTTCTCCAATAAGGCCACACCTACTATAATAAGGCTGTATCTCTTAATAGTGCCACTCTTGATAAGCCAATGGAAGCCACTTTCATTAAAACCATATATATATATGAAATCTTGGGAGTGCAGACATAACCCAGTGGTAGAACATCTGCCTAGCATGCAGGAGACCTTGGGTTCAATCTCCAGTAGGCAGGGGAAAAAGCACTTAAAAATGATCATGTCTTTAAACGAGTGAATCTGTGTCTAAGAATGCAGATTCATCAAGAATCTCAATTATGCATTGTGCATAAAAACCCACACTTTCAGCCAGGCAGTGGTGGCACACGCCTTTAATCCCAGCACTCAGGAGGCAGAGGCAGGTGGATCTCTGAGTCTAAGGCCATACTGGTCTACAGAGTGAGTTCCTGGCCAGCCAGAGTTACAACAGAAAAACCGTGTCTCAAAAAACAAACAAACAAAAATCAACAACAACAACAACAAACCCCTACCCTTTCAGAAACAGAAAAATAGCTATAAGTTATGGCACATCACTATGACCAGTTATCATATTGTTTGTAAAGTTAGGGTTAAGTATCCCTTTTTTGTTGGGGGTTGTATTCATATGTATGCAAAGGTGTGCTTGTGTGTGGATGGGTACATAGAGGTCACAGGCTAACCCTGGGTGTCATTCCTTGTTTTATAATTCCTTGTTTTATACTTGGCAAAAAGGAAGTAAGGTTGATGGATATCAGATTGCTAATCAGCTGACTTTATGATGTTGGGGATGACCTAACTTGTCTGGGTGGGCCTTTCTATTTTTCTTTTGTTTGTTTTAACTATAACAAAATCTCACAATATTTGTTTATGGTAACAACATGACCACCAAAATCATATGAATAAATGTTTTAGACTGTGCTACCAGCAGAAGAAACCTTAGAGGAAAAATAAAACACAAATACACACACATACACACACACACACACACACACACACACACACACACAAAACATTCGATCATTTCTAGTTGGAAACTCTATCTTTTTTTAGCACTATCAGGCCCAGTCGCTTTCTTGACTATTTTATAGCGACTCTTGCCTGCAGCATCCAGTATGATGTTTGTGGATCCATCAAAACCAATAATTTACCCCTCTATCCACATATTCACTTGCTCATAGAGCCAGAGCTGAATGTGAATTGTATTTTACAAGTGTCTGAAGATGTTGATTATATTCCATTACCTTCTGTACCTTCTGGTCCTTCCAAGATGGAAGTCACAAAAACCACACAAAATGAGAAGCTACCTTGTTTTTTAAAACAGGGTCATTCATTGGGATCTGGACTTGCCAATTAGGCTAGGCTGACTTGCCATCAAGATCCAGAAATCCACCTGTCTCCACCTCCCCAGTGCAGGGATTACAACTCTACACCCCTGTGACTGGCTTGTTATGTAGCTGTTACATATTGCTTGCGATAATGAAAAAGAAGATGAGGCTAAGTAGATAGCTCAGCCAGTAAAGGACTTACCTTGAAAAAATGAGGATTTGAGTTCAGTCTCCAGAATCCACATAAAACAAACAGATGTGGTGGCACAGGCCTATAATTATTACACTCAGGAGGCAGAGGCAAGAGAACCATGGCAAGATTCAGGCCAGCCCTGGCTACATACTGAGACCCTGCCTCAAAAGAAAAAAATTAAAATGTTACTACAAAGCCATGTGTGATGGCCTATTCCTATAACCCTACACCAAAGAGGTTAGGCAGGACCGCCATGTTTGAAGCTAGCTTTAGCTACATATGGAGTTACAGTCAGACCTGACCAACATAGTAAAAAAAAAAAACCAACAAAATTTAAAATGAGACTCATGAATATCTAAAATTGCACTGGAATTATCCCAGGATAATTCAAATGGGAAAGCTGGATGGAAATTGTATTCCACTATAATTTTAATCATGTCCATATACCACACATGCAAACATATGAATAGGAAAAAGGAATACTGGTGAAGACAAAGGTTAGTGGCTGTCTTCAATAAATCCTTATCTTCTGTATTTGTCTGCCTCCATTTTCAAGGGTGTTTATTATTATTTGGACCCATGTAGATAAGCTAGGCCACCCACTTCCATCTCAGAGTCAATTGATCAGCAGCCTAAGTCCCTTCCCTTGTAAAGTAACATATTTGGGTAGTAGGCTTACAGTGTAGAACTCCATTCTGCCTGTACCACCATTTAATTACACATGCTCCACTGTGGCAACTACTGACTTAAGTGGGGCTGTGATCTTTTGTGCATAAGTACAGTGTGTCATTTCTTAGAAAAAGCCTCTTCTGAGTTTTGTTCTTTGCTGCCTTGCATTGATTTTACTGACTCCCTTGTTGCTGATCTCTTCATGTTCACATTCTAGAAGCCACTCTGGTGTCTTTGTTTATAGTGTGGAAATGGAACCCATGGTCCTGCATGAGCTAGTCTGGTGCTCTGCTACAATCACAGCCCTCTACTTAGCTGTTTCCCTAATTCATTTTAACTTTTATTAAGTTTTACATTTGTATGGGTCTATTTTGAGGTTCTCCTTTATTCCACAGGCCTTTATCTGTTTATGCTAATTTGAGGTAAATATTTATTCTTTGCAGATGAAATAAATCATTCATTCATTTTCATTTCAGGAGTCATTCTTATGTTTATGCATGTGTTTGTGTATGTGCCTGTCTATCTATGTGAATGTATGCCACCAAGTATGCAGGTTCCCACAGAGGCCAGAAGAGAGTGTTGGATATCTTAGACCTGGAGCTATAGGCCATTGTAAGTCACCCCACATGAGGTCTGGAATCAAACCCAGATCTCCTGGGAAAGCAGTATGTGCTTTTAATTATTGAGTCATCTCTCCAGACCTGTCTGTTAGTTTTTGAGACTGAGTCTTGTTATGAAGCCAGGCTGGTCTCTGAACTCATAATTGTCCTGTTTCAGCCTACTCTCTACAGGGATTACAGGTTGGTCTTTCACAATAGTGATCTTTAGCAGGCAGAACCACGAATAATCAATTTGATCAGAATACTTAACATTTTAGCTTCTCAACTTGCGATGAATTGAGCTTATAAGGAAATATTAAATGTGAATTCAGACACTTGGCTGAGGCAAGAGGATTATTTAAACTGAGGAGTTCAAGGCTAGCCTGGGCATACTTCTATTGCCAAAACTATGAGTTGTGACATGTGGAAATGTTTGTCTTCCTACTGGCGTTTTTAGACATCTGTTGGGATCAAGGAAGGAAATGAAAGGAAAAAAGCATCACCTGCCCTGGGTGCTGCTTGCAGGGACACAAGAGAGTGCCTTAAAAACACCAACAGGGAGGGAGATTCTACCTTTTTTTGTCTTTTTTTTTTTCCTAGACAGGGTTTCTCTGTGTAACTCTGGCTGTCCTGGAACTCACTCTGTAGACCAGGCTGGCCTTGAACTCACAGAGATATGCCTGCCTCTCCCTCCTGAGTGCTGGGATTAAAGGTATGTGCCACCACCATCTGTCTTGAGATCATAGTTTTTAGGCCTTGCTTCAGGTAAAACCAGACAGAAGCTGATACATAAAAGATCAAAATGGCGAACTGTGAACAGTTTTCAAAGGGCTAAGAAGAGTTTCTGTCTTTCTCAGCCACAAAGTTAGCCATGCACTCTGAAACCCGCCTCTTCTGGTTAGTGTGACACTGTGTATAGAATTCTATTATTTTAAACCTATTTTCTTACCTATAAAACAAGAAAAACAAAAGGCAAGTTGAGCATAATGCCTGTGACACTCGAAGCATTCAATAAAGCTTGTTCATTGTGTGAGAGAAGATTCTGAGGGGTGAAATGGCAGGGAGAACAGGGTGGGGGTGATTTAGCATATTATAATTGTTTTGGAGTCTTTCAGTTCTTTGCAAATATGTAAGCGACTCATGGTCCTTATGACACATGTCTATAATACAAGAATAGTGCTGCATATTCTGATGAAGATTTTTTTTAAGATTTACTTTATGAGTGTTTTACCTGTCATTTATGTATATGCAGCACATGTGTTCCTGATGCCTGAGGGGGACAGAAGAGGGTATTCAGATAACCTGGAACTAGAGTTACATAGGCTGCGAGCCACCCTGTAGGTTCTGGGAATGTAACCCGGGTCCTCTGCAAGAGCAAAAAGTGCTCTTAACCGCTGATCTATCCCTCCAGCCTGATAAGATTTTCCTTAGCCTTCTATTTTGTTCCTGTAACTACATTGTTATTTCTCATTCTAAACAGAGGTTTCTGAAGTACTTGCTAGAGACCAGGGAACTGCCTGGCCTGAGGAAGGCTGAGTGAATCCATCCTAGGCACCGGACACAAAGCTCCCAGATCCTATCAGTTTAGCCCATGCTAAGTGTGGTGAAAGAAAAACCTTTTAAACAAATTAAACATCGTTCTGAAACAAAATCCTGAGGCCAATGGGCTAGATGCCAAATTAAAGGCTTACAGGATATACTGAGGTCTTCCCCTTTCATCCTGTGTGTTCTCCGCAGTAATCCCCTCACCCATTTTGGTTCACGTATTTTTCCACTTCCCAGGAGCAATGCTCATTTGAAATGTTAGTAAAAATTACTCTGAAAGTGTATTTAATATTGTCTGACAGATTGAAAAAAAAACCCAAATGGACTTAAATGTAGTAAACGCATCTGAAGGGAGACGAGACTGGAATAGAAAGAGGACATAGGTGCGGCACGTGCCGTGCTCCCTTCTCTCCTGTTTTCCTACTTGGAAAGAGACCAGGCTCCAATCTCACCATTCTTTGATTCCATTATAAGAGAACTATATGTATGGAGATTTGGGGGAACACAGTGTGAAGAAGGGTTAAAATTAGAGGTGCACACTTGGTTTGAGCTTAGCACATCTAGGAATAGTGAGAGCAAGAAGTGGGAAAAGAGGGTGGAAAATCTACAAATAGAACAAATTGTTTCCTTTGCTGAGTAGGAGACGCTCCAAGCAGTCCTGCTTCACTAAAGCCTTTGAAGCCCAACCTCTCCCAGCTGTATTGTTGTAAACCTAAGGATTGGGGATGAACTAACAAGACCTCTGATGGATCTAAAGCACAGTTCCCACCTCCTTTTCTTAAGTTTGGTTTTGTTTTCATTGAAATATATTCAGCAGGCTCGACACAGGCTTCTACCTGCTCTCCTGCTGGCATGCAGGGACAAGTAGGTACAGAAAAAAAAAAGATCACTATTTCACTCTTCTATTAGTTTGCTTCATGTTTGTCACACAATGGACTATGAACCTACTCCCGGAAAGGTACATGCTGTTAGTGTCAATGTAAATATTGTCTCCTGTTCATTATAAACTTTATCCAGACTGGACCTTTTATGCATCACTCTAAGCTGACTTTTTTCAGCTGTGAACGAAATAGGAAGTTACCAATTATTTGCTTTAAAATCTAGTTTCGCAAAGGCCAGTTTATATTTACCTCTTTACCTCGGTGTTTTCTCATACTCATTCCAACCAGGCAACTAGGATCTAAGAATCAGCACCTTGGGAAACATGTTTTTCCCATTTTCTGCAATGAGTTCCAGAAGCAGTAAGAACCACACAGCTCTGGGAGTGCCTCTGGGCAAAAGATAAAGGAGGTTACAGCTAGTAGAAGCGGTAATTAGAGCCAATTACAATTGACTTATCTGCTTTGTCATTAAAATGCCTGTCAGACCTCTCATTTTTCTAAACAAGGGGAAAAGAAAAGGTATAGCTTAGTGGAGGAGAGGGTTAGCCAAAGGGAAAGGATTTCTAACGCTGTTCACAAACTCACCCTGTAACCTTAGACAAACACATAGCCCTTTTGGCTTCACAGTGCTTTGCTCACTGTTAAACTCTTTTAACTCTGGGAGCTGAAAAGGAACTTGGGAAATTATGTGGCCCAGTCCTTTGCCTTCTAGCAGGTATCATTATAGTCTTGCCCCCTTTCCAAATGAGACATGAAGGACCCAGAGACTGTAATGTATCTTGTGTCTTATATGCAACAGATCTGACTTGGCTCTCATTTTTAGTTTGTCATAAAGAGAATGAATTATTCATCACACAACTCTCACAGATATTATATAGATAACAGCTAACTCCAAAACATCAAAAATCCTTAAGAGAATCTTTTATGACATTACCAAGAGACACTGCCACTCTGAATCGGTCTTGAAAATAATGGATCAGGCTTTTTAAATGATCAGCTTGATGCTGGGCATGGTGGCTCATACTTGTAACGCCCAGCACTTGGAAGACTAAGACAAGAGGATTGCTGTTTTGAGGCCAGCAATCCCCTGAGACCAAAAGACTTGGCTTGGGAAAAGCTTACTTTCTGTAGGGGAACACAAATGTCACTAATGGACATATCACCTTGAGAGAACGAACAGTAAGCAAAATCTTATATACAAAATTAGGAATCTTGACATCTGGTCTCCTGGGGACACAGGTAAAAGTAGCAAGGTTTTCTTTCAAACACCATTTAAGTCTACTATCCTATACAATTCCTTAATGCTGAGTTCCTTTTGTCCTTCTATTATCTGTAGTCTAGTCACTGAGTATTTTTACTCATGTCTTCTACTCTCCAATCTTTCTTCACTTTGCATTCTAACCCATTCAAATTACTCCACCCTAAATCTCCATCTTTATCTGCTACTTTGAACACATCACCTGCATTACAAACTCTAGTTAGCCTCCATATTAAATTACTCATTATTTCACGGCCATTAATTTTAGGCTCTTCCTCCTTCCCTTTGTTCCTTTTCTTGCACTACACTTTCTCCTCATATACCTGAAACAAAGATCTTCCCTCCATCTGATAAGCCATCTTCACCATTGTTGAAAGCCAACACCTATTTAATATGAAGACTATAGGGATGGATCTGGGCACACAGAATAAGTAGATATCTCTTAGTAATCATCTGATCCCTCAGAGATGACACCCAGGCTCTGGCCCTCTCCTGTCCTATGCCAGGGAGGGGCAGTATGTGAACAATACAAAGAAAAATGTAGTGCATTGCCTTGGCAAGCAGATTGTGATGTGCCCCAACAATTAAAGTTGTATTCTAACTCTTAATAAGGGCTTCCATTTGTATGCTCTCTTGCCTGACAAAGGTATGTATGAAGCAGTCACTACCACACAATCACCTTCTCCAGGTGCATACCGTGGGGATGGACACACTTGGGATGAGGTACACATTCTTAGATCCAACACTAGTTGATACTGAGTTTAATAACTTGGCAGATATTAAGCATAGCATTTTAGAATTTTCAAATCACCCTCATATACACGTGTACATGTGTGTGTGTTGCACAGAGGAAAGCATTTCTGTAACCTGATAAGATTTCTGGGATTGGCTCAGTTACAGACTTGGGGGTCGGGAGGAGAAGCACAATGGTGGATTTACTTCTCTAAGGATAGGCTTGACTTTGAGAGTCAAAAGTTACTTGAGACTGAGTCAGGTGATACTGAATATAACTTTGAATGAAACAAACAGGTAAAAGAACTAACCTATTTTACATCAAGAATCACAAACATGCGGTACTGTATTCAAAAGAAATCCTGGTTACTAGGACAAATAAGTAACTGCTTTTAAACTTTTATCTGGAAGTTACCGAGCTTATGCAAAAAAAGGGGGGGAACATGGAGGTGGGCAATGCTCAAATTGTTTCACTTCTTTGGGAACCAGGTATAATGGTGTCCATGCATCTGTTCTTCCGTGCAGTACGAACCTAATCCAAGGGTGGGTAGTGGCCCTATTTGACTTAAATGAATGGCACAGATGTTGGGAAGCAGGGATGGTGCTGGATTACACAGAGACAACCAAAACTGAAACAACACACACAAGGCTTCCTGGTATGTAAATTCTTTTTGAGTTAGAGATTTCCTTTTACAGAATTTAGTATATAACAGATTCAAAAACCAAACTTCTTGACCTCCCAAATAGTAAACAACTAAATGTGCAAAAGAACCACCATTAAACAGGACATCAAAAGCTATACATTTTCTATGAAACAATATGTGCACAGATTTTTCAAAGCTGTGAAAATGCAATAAAGAGCACAACACATTTTGGTCACTTTATTAAATGACATTAAATAGTTTAAGTTTCAACTACTAAACAGCACTTTGAATGGTGAAAACACAGATAGTATATTGTCATACTTGAATGCTTTTCTTTAAAAACACAATTCCAGTCCTTATATATATTACAAAACAGCCTTAAAGGAAGAAGTGACATCTTTTCTACAGTACTTAAGATACTCAATACAGAACTGAAAAGCAGTCTAACAGAAACAAAGGCAAGTCTTCACAGCTGTATGATTTCAGCAGCCAAAGCTGGATGACGGACTGAAACATTACTATACAACTGGGACAAAACATATACAATATCACAATTCTAGGCCAAAACGCTTTACACCCAAAGAAATAAAACAGGTTACAAAATGTGGAGAATTTAGCAGGCAAAACTGTATTACAAGCAACATTTTAAATCATCATTTTAAGCCATTGCAACTATTCAAAACATCTAAAACAAATATAAAAATGAGCTTTTTAGTATCTTACGTGATTTTTTGTTTTTAAATATTTGTTAAAACTTGATGTTATACTAAAAGTACATATATCATGTTGCTAAAATGTCAAATGAGAAGAGTGTATGCAAAGTGGTCCAAGATTTATTTAAAACTGATACCCAATTAGTCCTTCTAATTACTATTCTTCAAGTTATAGCTTCATTCTTCGTGAAAGCAGATTAGAAGGTTGCCTAAAATTTTCACATCTATGATTTTGAGTAAATAGACCATGCTGAAAATTCTCAGGTCTAGTAAATCAGTTTTAAATTATTCTGTTAACAGTTGGCCAGAGCATACTACCTTCAAATATTTATCTCACAAATCTTGCTTCTTTCATTTATTCCAAAGTAAACACACATCTGCCCCCCCCCAATTAAATAAACTTGATTATATGGCTGGCACAATATCCAAATACATGGGGTTCATTAGTGTGTTTTATCATGGGAAGGTGGAGTCATCAAACCTCACATATTCTCCATCATAAACCCAATGTGTATAGATATTTTAACCACTAGTTCTTCCAAGATAAAAATTGAAATATTTTATTATCCAAACAACTAAAAACCAGTTTTAGCTTATGTTCAATTCAATCAAGTCCAGTGATGCCTAGAACAAATACTCCGCCCAGCTTTTCTTCTTTAGCTGTTTCTACTACTTATTACATCATCATTTTAAAAATAGTATAGCCATGATGAGTTGACTCCCATAGTCAAACACAACCTTTTAATTGAAGAAACTCAATCATACTGAACATAAATGTCATTTTTCATAAACTTGGATCTAGAAAATAAAATGTAATGATTTTCTAGCAAGAATCTCCTTTAAGAGTATTGGGTGAACTAACTTTATGCAAAAAAAGAAAAAGAAAAAAGAAAGAAAAAAAAAACCACCCCAGAAATCAGAATTGGAAAAAAAATCAAACATTAAAAAAAAAAAAAAGAACAAAACAATTTACTAAAATGTAAAGGAACTTGGTAAAAAGGAGCACGGTGATGAGCAAAAGGAAGAGCATAGAAGCCAGTGATCCTTATCTTTAAGAGGAATTATTTCACAATACTGACAGTACTGGGGATTGTTAAAGCACATTCCTCATATGAACTTAAAGTCAGCAATGATTCTGCCATTTTGATGTTGTTTATAAAACAGTGTGTGATCCTAAACCACAACTTCAGTGCTAACCTCTTGAAACGCTCTAACTTGATTTTCTTAGTTTGCATCCTACTGCCAGCAACAGGATGAAGCACCAGCACTGGCACCATGGCAGACAGATGTGTTTCCATTAGTGCCAGGAGACAGGAAACTCATGTGCAGAAGATAATCCACAACCCTGAAATCTTACCAGTAATTATTTCAGCACGTACAACTGAAAATAAAAAATGGCAGAAAGACTAAAGAAGAAAAAGGAATTTTCTCATCTTAGACTGTACTTAAGGCTGTTTATACAATGCTAAGATAACTGCAAGGCTCCTCCAACTTTAAGAGTAGTAGTATATAAGAATATTGCACACGCTTCTGTGTCTAAGATAAGCCTTAGATCTAACTTTTAATCACAGAGACAAGATAGCAGGAGCCCAGTTTCAGACTTTAGTCAAAAGAACATAAAGACCATTTCAATCACTCTAATCAAGAAATGGATTAAGTACAAAAGTATTTTGTAACTTGAGGAATCAACTCTAAGAACTCAGCTGTGTGTTTTTATATGTAAAGAGCGAATATATAAATCTTTATTAATTTCTAAATTCATTAATTTTATGACAATTTTATGGTTGCTAAAAGCAGGCATAAAAATTTAGAGAGGAATCTGTGGAGCTGTTACTGTTATGCAAGGATTTGTTTTCACTGAAAACAATTTGAAATATCTTCTGTACTCAATGTGTGCAAGAAGATTGTAGGCAACATCACTGACAAATGTCAGAGAAAAATGGTATGCCCTATTTAAAAAAATTTAAAACTAATATGGAAGATTGGCATTAAGGGGTCCAAACTATTTATACAGTTGAGTTCTGTTAGGTCATTGATTCCTAAAAAAATAAAAGATCTTTCTATGATTTTAATAATCCTTTAAATTTTTAGTGCAAAATCACATTGGTTTCCCCGGGGAAGGTCCTGGATTTTTGCTTCTCATTGGGGGCGGTGCACGCTGTAAGGGTGGTGGTTGCAGACCACCAGCCACTGACTGATACATTCCTCTCATATCAATCTGCTGGTAGTTAGAAGGAGTCATAATTAAATTTGGAGGCTTTGGCATCATGAGGTGACCCAGTGTTGCTTGCTGATAAGTCATTTGTTGCTGTTGCTGCTGATTGTACTGCTGCTGGAGCCTTCTGTTCATAAGTATTCGCTGAACACAGCTGATTAACTGGAGAGAGAAAAGGGAGTTGTATATATACAAGTATATGTCCTGCCTCCAAGAGGCAAGTATCAAATTTTGAGTTAAAATCAATTTGTTAAGGGAATACCATACCAAAAGGAAAACACATTATAGTTATCACCATTACTAATTTGATGGCATTCACAGGACCATTACTGTAGAAACCAGTTAGTAACACCATTTAGGACTAAATTCCCTTAATGACTTGACTATTGTATTGCAGGCAGCATATAGGTTAGTTGCCATAGTAACCTGTCCTGCACTGTGATTAGTCTCAAGTATTAGTTGCAGCACTTTTTGTCAACTCTCCTTTCTCTATCGTTCTCTTGAATATTTCACATGGACAGACAAATAAACATTTCAGTGACAAACACCAAGAGGAAAAGCACTTGCAGTAGGAATAATTTCTATGTGAAGATCTCAAATTCCCTACGATAATTTAAAACCACATGATTCTGCAGAGTTTTCTAAGTAAAACGTATGCCACAAATATCTATTCCCTGATGTCAAGACTGCTGGAAAAGATGATCAAGGATCATGGAATATGGTAGCTTTTGGAAGGTTCAGGCAATTTAGTAAGAGGTTATACAACGTTCAAGACACCACTTTCATTCTCCAAATAAGTACACTGAAACGTTACTTTAGAAGATATTAGAAATTGACATAGGGACAGGATGGTAGTGGCACAGGCCTTTAATCCCAGCACTCAGGAGGCAGAAGCAGGTGGATCTCTGTGAGTTTGAGGCCAGCCTAGTCTAGAGAGTGAGTTCCAGGACAGCCAGGACTACACAGAGAAACCCTGTCTCGAAAAAAATTAACATAGAAAGCAAAAGCATTAAGACAGTTCTAAATGTCTAGAATAGACTGAAAAATAAAATTTTAAAGAAAAAGATCCTATAACAACACCTAGGATAATCAATTGTGGTGTTCTTGCTCTTTTAGCCAGATATCTCTTTTTGAGACACTACTAATATTTAGCAAAACTTAAGAATAATCAACGACCACCCATCCTATAAAGTTATTACAGTCAAACTAATTACAAACTGAAGATAATCCAACAGCACCCACACAGACAGAGTTCTTACCATCTGTTGTTTTGTCAATACATCATTGTAGATTGCTTCTCTTCGTTTCACATCAAGCTCCTGGCTGGCTTGTCTACTTAATGCTAGTGCCTGTACTTGGGCCTCGGAGAGATTCATGTTTTCTTTCCACTGAAAGAAAGACATTCCCATTTATTCCTTACAACTATACAACAGAGGAGAAATTAATGTGCATAAATAAGTTCAGGATTTTTTAACCCCATTCCCTTCCTTTACTCATTCCTAAAGAAACCAATGTTAGGAGAGCAGGGTACTAAGCTGTTCATTGTTGTGTATGGGTTGCTTTCCTCTGGAGTAAAGAACTATTTGGATTTGATCTGTGTAACTGGTACATAAAAATCTGTTTATACAAACAAATAATGCATATATTTCTATGCTTGATGTCTCAATTCTTGTATTTTACCCATTTTGAGTGTTATCCAGCTTACTGGTACTTTACAATTGTGAATCAAATTGTAAGGATTACATGATTTTTCTTATTGAAAGAAGTGAACAAAAGTTAAAACAAATGATGTGATGTGCACATAAATTGGAGGTTGAAATAAGACAACTGTCAATTTGCTTACTACAGTTGAAATGATATCTTCAAGAGGCTGAATCCTCACTGCTGTCACACTGTTCGTTGCTTCTACAACTTTTTCTCTTCCTTGATTAATAAGGTCCTAGAAGGATGTAAGAAATAAGTTACATAGGATAGAAAGACAGCATAGCTTTAAAGTGTATACTGATCATTTCTCTTGCCAATTTATAGCACTTGATTTAAAACCTAAACAATTGAAGAGAACAGCAAAACTCAGAATTTGTAAGTGAAGTAAGAGACTTTTGTAAGAGACTTTTTAGGAATATACGAATCCAGTATTTCTTATTTCATTCATATTTGTTCTAGTTTTAAATTATGCATTTCATAATGATGGACCAGTAGCATGCACCTAATGTCATTGCTGCACTGCATGTAAACTCATTTAACCTACTTTCAAACATTCAAGTACTGTTTATTCTATGATTTTATAAGTGCTCAAAGTGCTATTTCCCTAGCCAATCAGCAGCCCTATTGTTCCTTAAATAAAATAATTCAAACTACATTAATTCAAGGACTGATTCCTTTGTGTTCTGCACAAACTACATTTTATTATAGTAGGTTAGTTAAAAAGGTCAACAAATAAAAGACAACTTTCTTGGTCTAATCAGGGTAATCTTTTAGAGAATGTGATATTCCTACACAGAGATCCTGCAACAAGGCAGTTGGAATTGCCTTTAATTCAGGTTAAACTACTTTTGTCCTTTACAACTCACCTCCAGCTGTTGATTACTCATTGCTGACAGGGCTCCCAAATTGAAAGGAATATAAGGAGTTTGAGAGTTGAAAGTGACAGGGGGTAAATTGGTCCCAGTCGGTATGTTGAAACGCATGGTCAGTCCCTAAAAACAAAAAAAATTAAGCACTTTTCACATTGTGATTAAAAACTTGAAATTCTATATCACCTACTGGTTTAGTAAAGAATCCACTTTCTCAGATCTAGGAAATTATTAACACTCTTCCACACACAAACAAAGCACCCTTTTTACCCAAAACCAAGATCTTATTACATGTAAAGGTTTAACCCCTAAAGGTGTATTCTTTTTTTTCTGGCAATTCCCACAGACTGAGGCAACTCAGTGAATTCTGATGAGACAGACTCCTAACATCATATTAACATTAAAGAAATTTGGTACAATGAGTTAGGAGTTTGAAAAGAATTGAGGTATTAGGATAAGGTTTCCATGCTTAGGTACATTTTTGCTCAAGTGGGCTGCTGTTTAAAACAGACATGAATTATTTTAAATAAAACTGCTGGTGGAGATTGACATTAAACGTACAGCTCTTAATTCAGCAAGGGCTAAGCAGAAACAGGACATTTTTATTAAATATAAAATGCTTCCTTCTCCTTCCTTTACTGTTGACTGTAGCCAAACCCCACAAATGGAGACTCCTAACTGGGGAGCCTATACCTGAGGACCAACGACATTATTACAGCTTCCTTCAAATATGATCCCTCTCTTCTTCATTGTTCTGTCCAACGACTAACATAAAAACAGAATTCAAAAAAAAAAACCTTTTTTAGTTATTAGTTATTTACTTTTTATGCTATAAAATAACAAATTTCACTGTGGCATCTTCATAGACACGATAATGGACTTGAATCACAGCCACTCCTATTAAGCTCCTCCCCCTCTCCCCAAACAGCTCCATGGAAAAAGCATTCTGAATGAAATACCTTCTTTTCTGCTTCATATTCAGCCCAAGCTGCTTTTCTTTCCTCTTCAGTCAGCTCTTCTTCTTCTTTGTGGTCCAAAAGAGAATCATGTTCATGATATCCTACAATGTGTTCTTTATGTATCTGAAGAAGTTCTGCAAGTATGGTATCCTATTTTGGGGGGATGAAATCAAAATTATTTTTCCCCCTGTGGATCATATCTTCATAGTTTTATAGTAAATTTACGAGGAGAAATTGACTACTTTTCAAATTTCCAATGTATACTACAAATTACCTAAAAAACAGACCTCACATCAGAATTTCATGTGTACTTAGCATACTTAGAGATTTTTTTTAAAGAGAAGGCTGACTCTAACCTGTTATATAGCAAAGTTTAACCTTGAACTCTCGATCTTCCTGCCTCCATCTACAAAGTGCTAGGATTACAGGTATGTACCACCGTATCTGGCTACCTACAAAGTCAAATTTAAACTGATACACATTTCCAATTAGTTATAATAGTGTCTTTAAAAATGGTGTCCTGAGCTCTGTGTGTGTGTGTGTGTGTGTGTGTGTGTGTGTGCGCGCGCACATTGAGTACAGTGCCCTCAGAGGCTAGCAACATCAGAGTCCCCTGGAGCTGGAGTTAACAGGCAGTTGTGAGCTGTGGATATGTGTGATGGAATTAAACTCCTTTGCAGGGTAGTATGTGCTTTTAACCACTGAGCTAGCCCTAAGTCTATCTTTGAACATTAAAAATTGAATGTTTAAATACTCAAATCCTGCTCTGTGGAATTATGACTAAGAGAGTATAGTACAAAAAAAATGGGTAGGAGTTTAATATGAATCATGAATATGATACTTTTGCTAATAAAAAAATCAGCCAGACAACTTGGCATAAACCTGTAATCCCAGACACTCCTTAGGCTGAGGCAGAAGGATCACAAGTTCAAGGCCTACCCGGGCAATTCAGTATGTGACCCAGCCTCAAAAACTTACCAAATCTAAATGTGGCACATGCCAGTAATCCTAGTACTTGGTAGTAGAAAAAGGAAGAAACCTATTGCAATAAGCAAACAAACTTGAAAATATCCACAAGTTGATAAAAATCATACATGAAAACTTGGATATATAAAAGAAAACTTAACTCATTTTACAAAATGACTTTACAAAGTTGTTAACAGATTATATATTTTCTAAACTATGAAGCAAAGAACTGTCTCTACATATTTAGCCATGCCTAGAAATACGATCCAAGAAAGGTAGGAACTCAAATGTCTGTTAAATAGCTCAAGATGAGAGATTCAAATCACGAAGTACTAAGTCTTTTCCTATACAATAGCAAATGCTGACACTAATTTTATATAATGTGATATTTAAACAACCTTTTATTTTTCTACTATAAGAAACACTCGAAATAGTTACTTCAAGAAGAAAAAAAAACCCTGACTCTTTAAAGATATAGCTGTAACTAGGACTTCATAATTCATTTTGACATATAGTATGTGCTACTCCCTTTGCTGAAATTAGCAAGCATTTAAAAGACCATACAAAGAGAGGATTTTAAGAAAATTTCCAGGCCAAACACAGAGATGATATGAAAGGTACTGTCTAGTGTAGAAATCTATCCAAATCTTAGGTGCTGCCTGTACCCCACTAAACAGGCTTATTATCACTTGATCAATCTCCCTAGCAGTTACTAGGACCAGGCAGGCAAAGAGATATGCCTTTCATCATGAACTCATCTATGAAAGGATAATGTGACTCCCATGACTACCCCAAGCACAAGTGAACAAATATAATTTAATAAAAGAAAACATAAAGACAGAAACAAACTAAGTAATACTAATTTTTAATTTATGTATTTTTTTGTTTTGTTTTCCTGAGATAGGATCTTGTATAGTCCTGACTGGCTTTGAACTCCTAATCTTGTCTCTACTTCACAAGTGCTAGGATTACTGGCATGAACAACCATTATGTTTGTTTGTTTATAAATGAGAGAGAGCTTTGCTATGTGTCCTGAGCTGGCCTCAAACTCATGATCTTCCTGTCTCAGCTTCTTGGGTGCTGGGACAACAGGCCTCAATCACCACACCTAGCTCATAATATTTTCACAGGAGAACATGCCAAATAGAACTAGAAAAGTTAGTTGTTCCCTTATACACAAAATAAATTACAAGGCTCAAAGGTTCTATGAATAGTACCTATTTTACCTCTGTCTGGCAATAAGTGATAATTGTAACCACAATTACTATCAGTTCATTTCTGTGAGAAAGCTATGTGGGGCTCCAGGGACCAAGAGAACTCTACATCACTGGATTTGGGGCTATACCACTGATAAGTCTGGTTTTGAACAGAAGTTAAATACTACTTGCTCACAGGTATAACAAGATGTTAGAAGAATAATAGAGTTAGTGAAAACACCCATGTTTTTCCAAAATAAACACCATGTCAATCAATTGAGAAATGTTTATTTCTCACTTAGAACCCAATTGAGAAATTACTTGCTTACTATAAAGAAGCCTTTCCAGAAATGCATGTATACACACATAGTAAAAATGCCCAAGATATCAGTGAATTTTATCAGGTTTGTCTTTAGCATCCTATAATTTCAAAACTCAAACTTACCGACTTGAAATTAGGAGAAACTGAAGACGAGGTAAGTGACTTTTCTAATTATACAAAAGACTAGCTAGAAACAGCAACTTTATTTCCCAATTCTTATCCAGTGATGATGATGATGATTATAATATTACACTTTAGAGAATGATTATTTTCATGAGGTATGATCTTTAATTTCCTAGATCTAGTTTTTTTTTAGAAAAAAATATAATCCCTTGAGGGATTCTGGGCAAGGGAGAAACATAATGAGATCTTCCACTTTTCTTTACTTTTAACATGTTACTTATCTTTTTCTTAGCTTTCTTTTTTTTTTTTACGAGTATGTGTTATTTTTTAATTTACTTTTTCCTTTATGTGTATGGGTATTTTATCTGTGAGTATGTCTGTGCACCATATGTATGCCTAGTACCCATAGAAGCCAGAAGAGGGCAGGGATTACCTGGAATTATAGAAGGTTGTGAGCCACCATGTGGGTAGGTTCTGGGAATCAAATCCATGTCTCTCGGAAGAAGAGCCAGTTCTCTTAGCTGCTGAACCATCTTTCTAGCCTCAGTATATGTTGAAAATATGAGCTAAAAAAACCCTCAAATTCATGAAAGACTAGTTTATGCTCATACTAAATCTGACATGCACTATTTTATCATTTTCATTCCAGATTCAAGATTTATTCTATCAAAATGAAACATGATCATCTAATTAAGGTCAGGAAATGGTGACAATTCAGCCTCTGCCCAGGCAATAATGTTCCTTTTGATTCATAGCCAACTGAAATACCAGTAGGCCACAGGAAAAGTTCACATTACTTTGATTTCTACCATTAATAAATCTTGGAACCTTATTAACATAGTATCTTCCTCATTCCATAAAGCTAAAACTCAAAAACAAAACAGAAACTCTTTATATTGTTTCTAATGAATGCGATAATCCCCTTTTTAAAATAAGTAATACTGATATCTAACTATACAACCTGGGGACAGCTATCAGTAACATATTATGTATTCCTCCACATATATATATACAAGCAGCTATGCATAAAAATAGGAATGCATGGTATTTAGTTGAAATCTACTTTTCTCCCTTGCTATTTTTGCGGCAACATTATTTTACATCAAATAAAAACAACCTTTGATGAGTGCACAGAGCTTACATTATATAGAAAAACTTCATTCTCTTACATAAGAGTATTTTTAAGACATTAAAATTATTTTTATACTTTTATAATGTTTTGATTTTATGACACCTGCAAAGAAATGAATTAGCAGATATATGTTAATAATTTCCTTACATATTTATTATGTTGATGATACTCAAGCCCTAAGACAAATATGTGTGCCACAATCATCATTTTAAGACATTGGGGAGAGGTTCAGTTGGTCAAGTGCTCATTTTGCAAACAGAAGAGCCTGAGTTTGGATCTTCAGTACATACATAAAAACCTGGGCATGGATATACATGTTTGTAAACACAGGGATGAGGAGGAAGAGAAAGGAGGAACTCTTGGGCTCACTGGCCAGCTATCTTACTCAAATCTGTAAGCTCCAGGTTCTACAAGAAACTCTATTTCAAAAAATCAAGATGGAGAACATTGATCTCTGGTCAGATGAGCACTCACGCTCATGCATATACACTAAGCCATTGTCTTAAAGAATAGAAACTAATATAGTTCAGAAGCAGGAAAGCAGTTATCATTCCCACATCTTTGGCTTTTAAATTAATTGCAGCATCCAATCAATATAAGAAATGAATGATGAGATTAAGAGGGCCAAAAAGTATTTGTAACATGATCCTCAGATTACTTCTTCGGAAAAACAGTTTTGCAAATCGAGAATAAATTATGAAAGTTAAAAGTTTTCATCCCAAATAAGATACAATCAGTGGAAAAGTTTTTGTTTTCCCCTTTAAAGCAGCATTTATATCTGTTGCTATAGTAACACTATTATTGAAAACAATACTGGAACAGAATCTATAATCACTAAGCCAACAGTCATCAAAATGAGGTTTAAATTACATCCAAATGTGTACCTTTACTTTTCTTTGTTTAAACTTTATTTTTGCTTAAATAAGTTTAAAAAACCTACAAACTGAAAAAAACATAGTCTGTATTTCAGCTAACCACCTAAATTAGTTTAAGCTTTAAAAACGACTAGTTCAATTAATGAAACAAAATTAATGAAAAATTAAAAGTTTAAGTTAATTTATTTAGAAGTTTAAAGTATTTGGCAAGCTGACAAAAATTCCCATCTAATTAATTCTGAAATCCAACCTTGAAAATAAAATTGTTAAAAAATAATCAAGGCTCTGCCTGGGGCTAGGGTAGGAGATTTGCCACATTTCAAAAATATTTTGCTTACCATCACTTTGAATTTGAGTTTTATAATATCTGGAAATAAAAGGTCACTAGAATACTTAACTGCCATATGACCCACTCAAAAGGCTATGAAAAAGTCCCTTTTATTACTTGAAGAGGTCTAACACTTTAGTCAAGAAATTTAATAATTCGGGTCCAAAAGCTTTTACTTTCACATTTGAAGCCAGTTTCTTCCCCTAGACTGCAGTGGGAGAAAAACTGCAGTGTGTGCAGTATGAATGAATAACATACTAGACTTTTGTGTCTGGAACACATAACCTTTGCTAAAGAGCATTAGAAACAGACCCAGATTTCCAGAGTGTTGGTGTGAATTAGTGACAATCATACAACTTGTCACTTTCGGTGAAAGAAAAGGTACATGTGCCAAGCTGGCATTAGCAGAAAGCAAAATCCTCTTTAATAAGAATTTTTTCTTTAACATTTAAAGAACTAGACACTATATTTAGGACTTAAACCTCAAAAATTGGTTATCGGGTTACAATGATTACATGTGATGTATGCCACTGTGAGATGAAGAGTTGCCATTGTAGATTTAATATGACCACAGTTGTTCTAGGGACTACAGTTCTCCAAGTAGGGCCTAAGTTGAAAATCAATTTTCATCCCAAACAATCTATAGTTTCCATGACCAACTGCTATGTATTGCAAACATGAGTACCTTGTAAGTCAAAATTAAGTGTGTTAACACATACAAAATAGGAATGAAAACAATTAAACTTTTATCTTAAAACATTAGAAGACAAGTAAATAAAAATGATATAAATATTTGAAAGAAAAAAGTCACCCAATAATTCTTCTATTGAGCAAATAAATCTCTTCTGTAACTTCTGTTCTTTAAAGGGTCCAAAATAATAAATGCAATACAAAAGCGTAGCTATGTAATCTAGTAGCTGAATCTAGTAACGCCCTAAAAGGGGCACACCTTCAGCTTCTGCTGCGATTCATCTTCTAAGACCTTACAAGGCCCAGATTTGAATTAGCTAAACTAGCCAACAGTAACAACTTTATTAGCACACAGAAACTGTGATATTGAAATCCCTGTATCAATGAAGAGTTGACCCTAAGGATCTAACACCTTGTTATATCCTCAACTCCCACGGATTAAAAAAGCAAAACATCCGTTTAATAGACTACTACTCCACAACTAAACTGCTTGAAAGACTGGTACCAACATAAAATTGTATAATCAACTTATAAAAGAAAATCTGTGTTAGCTTTCTGAATTTCAGATGGAGGTTATGAAGGATTTAAATGAAACATACACATAATCGCATACATGTAAACCATGGTAGTAGTTCTGAAGAAGTGACGTTTTAAATTTTAGTATAAATTGCTGCATGTAGCCTGTGGCTCTTGTTCTGGACAGTGCAGATCTGAGGTCGGAAGTGAATTTTAATTCTTGATTTCTAGCACATACTAGCTCTATGTCTAAGTACACTACCTCTCTTAAGGCTCAGTTACAGGGTATATAACGTGGGCCTAGTCAGTATCTACTTCACAGAATTCTGTTGCCAACACCACATATGAAGCCTCACACAGCCCAGTTTACAAATAACTTTTGTGTTGATATATGCAATGATCGACTCTCAGATAGGATCTTATCTTACCATGAGTAATATCACTCTTCACCAATGTATTTTCTCCTTTTGGTAAGCTATTAGGAAAACTCCAATGGAATTATTCATCTGTTTTTCAAATTTTAACATAATTTCTAAGAAAATTGTAAACATATGGCAGCTAAAGAAAGAGTAATCAAACCTATCTTAAGAATGTTTATCTACCTACACATATATACATAATATGTAATGTGTTCATACATATAATTTTGATTAAAAAATTAAGAAATTTATCTAGGCGCTGAAATGGCTCAGTACTTAAGAACATGTTTTGCTCTTCTGGAGAACCCAAGTTTGATTCCCAGAATCCACATCAGGTAGCTCACAACAACCTTTAAGTCCAGCTTCAGGGAACCAGATGCCTCTGGCTTCCATGAGTAACGCCCTGCCGCCCAACACACACACACACACACACACACACACACACACACACACACACACACACACACACGATTAAAATTAAAATAAATCTTTGGAAAAAACTTTAGCTGATGCTTAATAAATACCTATCATTATTTAAAATAAGAAGAATGATAAAGTCTAAGAAGCTTATATATAATAGAGTACCAAAAATTCTAGAACTACAGGGAACTTTAGCGGTCAATATTTTTTTTTTCTCATTTTGCCAGAGACAGGGGCATGGAAAGGATATGATCTGTTAACAAGAACATATTTATTTAGTTAGAGTCTAAAGGCCTGTTTTTCTAACTTCTCTTTCTGAATGCTAACTTTGCTGCTTAATAATGAGGTGGTCCCTTACCAAAAAAAGATAATACCACATAAGGTTCACAGTAAGGATTCAAAGACATAACGTACTTTTAATTGATCTTTGAGTGCTAGATTGAACCCAGAATCTCACAAATGCTAAAGGCACATACCACCACAGTTACATAATCTACTAAGGGTCCACAGAAGCACTTTTCATAGATAATAATCCTTTATCCTCAGACTTTCATCCATCTTCTTCCGTTTGTTCGGGGGGGGGGGCTGCTATCGCTTTTTATACAACCCATCAACTTTCTTTTATTTTTTTAAAAATTTTTCAGCACTGGGGATGGAACCTAGGGCCCTACACATGATGGACAAGCATTCTACCACTGAGCTACAGCCCAAGCACTCCCTAAAATATTCTTGCTAATTGTATCTGCAGCAAATCCACTCGAACTTTAAGATCTAATGGCTAAGTTCTTGTTTGTGGAATGTGTGTGAGAGAAAACAAGTGTTCTCTCTCTCTCTCTCTCTCTCTCTCACACACACACACACACACACACACACACACACACACACATACCACAAGGAAATAAACAAACACAAAATGGACAGAGGAGACTGCACACAAAAGAAATTTTAAAGAAAGGTATAGCAAAAGTTTCTATAACCAAATGTACTATATGCAACTTGAGTTGATCTTGATATTAACAAAGTAGTTCTAACACATTTAGAAATAATTGGTTACATATAAATATATCATTGGACAATGTTAGAGAATTGAGAAGTCATTCATTTTATAGTATGGGTACTATATAAGAAATGCCTTAATAATTTAGAGATGCATGCTTAAGTCATATCACTCCAGCACTACCCCCAATGATTAAATCTTTACAAATCAAACACCATGATGCTTTTGAAGCAGTATTTTTTCACTAAAATAGATGAGGCCAATATAGCAAAGCAACAATTGACAAATCTACATGATTACTTTGTGAATATTACATTTTTCTAGTTTGAAATTTTTCATAAGCCAGCTGGCATCATGCACATCTTTAACCCTAGAACTTGAGAGGCAGGGAGAGGCAGATCTCTGTGGGCTAAAGGCCAGCTTGGTCTACATAGCAAGTTCCAGGCACTCCATAATAAGATCCTGTGTCAAAAGGACTAAGGAAATTTTCACAAAGCAAAGATTTTGAAAATTAATAAAGCTTTTCTATACTTTATTTTGCAGTAAGGGAGACAAAACACCAGACTATCAAACAGATTATTGGAATAGCTTAAACTCTAAATTGAGTGGGTCAGTACATTTACTCTGCAGCCCCTATTTTAGCATATCAAAATTGTATAGTGTTCTGAGTTTGATATGTGAATCCATATCAGCCCATTGTAGAATTTTTCAAGCTAAACAGAATATATGTCTGTATGGCAGCACTATTCTAAGAACTTCACACAGGACATCCAATGTTCATCTTTATGAAGCATGTATTACTAGAGCCATATTATGGATCACACTACAGAAAAGAACCAACAAGGGGTTTGAACTTGTGACCATCTTGCCTCAGCCTCTCAAACAGTTGGTATTACAAGCTTGCATTACTATATTTAGCAAGTAGTAAATATTTGTAGTGTATCAAACTCCCCATAAGGAAACAATTTTGGTGGTCCAACCCAATCCTCCCCCATTGGAATCTTGCAAAAACGCCCTGGCCAGCAAAGATAAATTATATATGATGTAATTTCCACTGGCAATAATTTCTAAGGCAGCTTAGCTTGCAGAGTTTGGGAATATGCTGTCTGGAGGTATCACTGGCACCATGATCTCTATAACCTAAAGAAAGACATGGTAGCCTTGAATTTTTACTAGTTTTTCTTATTAAACGGAGGGGGTGAAAAAGCAGCAATATAAAGCACTAATAGCAAGTATTTTTGGTGTAGTCTGTAGGAGGATACCAGAAGTCTCTTTATTTTAAAAAAATTACAGAGTTAATGGAAACTAAGATTCTTTATTAAATAAAATAATCTAAAAACCAAAACCCAAATGCTACAGAAGCATTAGTTGACTAAAAGATCTAGCAAAGGGGGGAAGAAATCTTTAGTTATTGGAAAAAGTATTCACTCTTTGGAAACTACATGCTAGCTTCATTGAAAGTGATTATCAGTATTTGTAATTAATGTTATTCTTTTGCCAATTAATACAATTTATCTCTAAGGAAACTCAAGCCTCAAATACTTGTTTCTTCTACAGTGTAGCTAATATTATTTCCTTTGGCCCCTAAATATTTTCATTCATATGTCAAGCTTTGACATATGATGGTGCAGGTGGGCTGGGAAACAGTGGGAATGGAAGAGAAGGGACCAGGTGGGAGGAGCAGGATGGAGGAAAGAATATATGGAGAGATGACTGGAATTGGAGGACATTTAGGGGGAAATCAGGAGACCTAGAGCAGTGGAAGTTCACGGGAATCTATAAGAGAAAGTCTGGCAAGGACCTCTAGCAATGGGGGATGGGGAGCCTGAACAGGCCATCTACTGTAACTGGGCAGGGTTGAGAGTAGTGAGACTGGGACATCATCATAGCCACAAACCTTCGACCTATAACTTATCCTCCCTACAGGAGCTGCTGTGACAATGGAAGGGCAGAATCTCATGGCAAGGGAGGGAATCTGTGCCTGATACTGCAAGGCATGCCAGAAACTATTAACTGGATAGCCAGGAGATGATTTCTTATGATATCCTGCTCTACTCATAGATTGGTGTCTAGCCCATCCTTTATCGGAGAGGCTTTCTCTGGTAATCGACGGAAGCAGATGCAGACACCCAGGGCCAAACATCGTGCAAATCTCACGGAATCCCTGGGAAGAGGGGGAGGAGGGATTGCAGGGACCAGAGGGGTCAATGACACCAGGAGAACAAGCCCCATGGAATCAACTGACCAGTACTCCTAAGAGTTCAGAGCCTGAAACAGAAACTTTGAACCTGCAGGGCTCCCTAAATATGTCTGACTTGGTGTTCTTGCAGAGCTCCTACAGGCAGAGCAGAGGAGTCTCTGACCCTTTTACCTGCCCTTAGGAATCTTTTCCTCTGGCTGGGTTGTCTAGTCTCTAGTCCATTCATGATGCTGGAATTAGTGCCCCTCCTTGTTCCATCTTGTTATGCACTACTTGAGTGGTAACTCTGGGAGCAGTGCTCTTATCTGGGGAGAGGTATGCGGGGATGGGCGGCATAGATCTGGGGGAGAGGGAAGATGGTGGAGCTGGGATGAGGGCAATCGGATGTATTATATGATAGAAGAAAAATTTTAAAAAAAGGATAAAGACCTAATATGATGCCTCTAGGCTTTCAAAATTTTAAGTCTATATGACTTTCAGAAAAATGAACTTAGCAAAATGGCAATATAATAACAAGTATGGAAAGAAAATAAGCAGCAAACACTGGTGCATTTATATGTGAGGCTACACACACAATCTCTGTGAGGTCTAGGTACTGTTATTTTCTTGAGCATAGTGAGGTTCATAAAGCTTATGTGGCTTGCTTAAGATTATTCCCCAAGATCCAGGTGTGGTGATCCATGTTTGTCATCTCAGCACTGCAGAGGCTGAGACAGAAGTTATGCCATGAATTTAGGCAAGCCTACGCTACACTGTGTGTTGCATGCTAGTCTCTACAGAGCGAGATTCTGTCTCAAAACAAACACAAGGGCTAGTGAGATGGCTCAGTCAGGAAAGGTACCTGCCATTCATTCCATGTAGGATGCCACATGGTAAAAAGAGAAAAGTGACTCCTGCAAGTTATCCAGATGCCTACTCATACACTGGGGTGTCTGCTCCCATCAGTAAATAAAGTTAAAAATTAAAGGAAAAAACCAACAAGCTTTACCTCCAAAAAGGTGTTTAGCAGATAACCTGGAATACGGACAAGACCCAAACCAGTTGTTCCTTTTACCTGGCATCAACTACCAACAAACACCAAATAAGAAACTTTAATAACTTACAAAGTAATGGTAGAACTGAAGTAATTTATCTTAAGCCTGTTTTATTTTTCTGGTATTCTCTTCTTATTCAGATGAATAAGCATAATAATAATACTAAACTTTGTTTCACTAAACAAACAAAACAATGACTAAACTTGCAATAAAAGAGACAATGAAGTAAAAGACAATGGCATTAAACTTCATATTTAAATTATAAACTTGGCTTCTTAGAAGTAGAAGCCATAAAATATTGGGCTTATGTGCCACCATGTGGTTCTTATGTCTCAAAAGTAAATGAGGCAAGCTCAGAGAAAGTTCCTGAAATAAGCTGATTAGCTATTCCATGCTTTGCATCAAATTATTTTAATGGAGTACATTCTACTGTAGTGCTAAGAATAACAAAGGTAAAAATCTTATATTATCATGTGCTGGCTAATAAAAGTGTACAATAACATCTCTGTTCAGTAAACTATGCTTTGAGGTATTAAAGCTTGAATAAAGGACTAAAGACTAGGAGAGAAAATTGTACACAAAATCAGGGTGGAGAAAGCCAACCTAAAGCCTCACTTAGGGGGCTTTAGCTTAAATCCCCATTTTGTCCTCCCTATAATTACCAACATGCAGTCCACATTTAAAGAGACATAAGTGGTACAGTGCTGAAAAAGGGAAGTGCAAAAGTGCTTCTATGCCAGTTTTACTGGCTTTTGTTTTCTTAATAAAGGGTACAGAACTTAGGCTGTGTGCACTGTACTTAAGAGGAACAAAACACCTACTTAAGCATACTATGAAACATGGCCCTGGCCAAGATTTTATCACTGAAATCTATGCAATCTATAAGTTAATTGTCAGAAAAACATTTTCCCAATCAAAATTTACATAAATGTCAACAAAGGTGGGACATTAATATTTAAGAAACAAATAGCTGAGAATCAGACACTAACTCTATTATCGTAAGAGCCTGTTTGGACCAATTTCTAAGTTTGATAAAGGCTTACAATAACTGAAGAATATTATTCTGAAAAACTAAAAGGATAGACAGAAGTTAGTATTCCAGTTTGTTTTTTGTCAACTTGACACATGCTGGAATTATCTGGGACAAGGTACTTGAGAAAATACCTCCATTAGACTGCCTATAGGTAAGTCTGTAGGTCATTTTCTTGATTGATGATTTATGTGGGAGAGACCAACCTACTGTAGGTGGTACTACTCCTGGACAAGTGGTCAAGGGATGTATAAGAAAGCAAACTGAGCAGAACAGGGGGAGAAAGGCAGTAAACAGCACTCCTCCATGATCTGTTTCAGTTCCTGCCTTGAGTTCTTGCCTTGACCTCCCCTGATGATGAACTAGTGTAACCCATAAGCAAACTAAACCCTTTCCTCCCCAAGTGGCTTTTGATCATGGAGTTTAATCAATGCAAAGGAAACCCTAACTAGAGAGCTGGCCATGATGATTCATACCTGTAATCCCAGCCTTCACTTCAGTATGCTGAAGCAGGAAAACTGGTGGTAGGTGTTCGAGGACAGCCTGAGCTACGTAGTGAGTTCAAGGTAATCCTAAACTATACAGCAAGATCCTATACCAAAAAAATAAAAAAATTTAAAAAAAAAGAGATGAATAGACACCTAAGTAATGGTGGTGAATGAAGTTGACTAATATGGGTGATTCAAGAAGGAACTGAAGATACAGTGTTAAGGAATGGTGTGTGGCTTAGCAGTACAGCATTTGTACAAAGCCCTGGGTTCAACCCCAGCAGCACAGAAAGATCCAAATAAAACCAAATACAATGCAAAACTAATCAATTATCTTCCCTTCAGAAATCTACCTTGAGAGACTAGCAGAGTAAGACTAACCACTCACTCAACTGTAACCAACCACACCTTTTAATGACAGTAGATCATTAAGGAATGATGCAAGTTCAGTGACATTCTTCTATAAAGAAATTTTTTTTCAAAGGCCAAATCAAAGTGCACAGTGTTAGTGATCACTCACTGTGGAAGAAAACAAAGGAAGGATGTAGTTCTTCCTTTTAAAGAGGTATAAAATTAAGAAACAGTCAAATAACTAATAAACTAAGTCCAAAATATCATATCTCATTAGAAAGTTGAAAAACAAGAAAAATTAAAAAACAAAAGAAATACAAGAACAAGAATCATGCAATAAAGAGGAGACGATGAGACAGAAAGACATGAGGTAAGTTAAAAATAAGTACTTTCAGAAGAACTTAAAAAAGGCATACTATTTAACTATTTAGAAAGAAAGTAATGAAGATATATCATTTTTAGTGGTCTTCAAAATTAAAGATAATAAAAACCACAAAAAAAAAAAATCGAAGTAGGGAGTAAACTACCAAAACAAGAAAGAGAAAGAATATAAAGTTGGGTTGGTAGAGAAGCAGGAAGGATTTAGGAGCTGGGGAAAGGGAGAAAACATGACTAAAAGGTATTGTATGAAAAAAATCAATTGAAAATTAAGGATAATAAAAAATTATAGATAAAAGAGACTGTGGGCACAATTGTACTGTAATAATAGGGGGTAGTTTTGATCTATCTTTAATAAAATCAGGTTCAAATAAAATAAATGCTATCAGTTTTGGCAAGGTGAAATGAATGAACATGTAAATATATGTGTAAGGAACAAATGCAACATTTATTGAGTAACTACACTGTACCTCCCCTCCCACTGTCACCATTTTGCTTTAGACCTGCCATTACCTGTCATCTATATCATGTTAATAGCAACCTAACAAGTGTTTTAGCATCCATTTTATTTTCTCCAATTTATCTTCCACACGGAAACACAAAATGAATTTTCTAAGATGAAAAATTTCCTTGTTTAAAACTCTTCAATAGATCCCACAGTCAATACCGCAATTCCTAATCTAAGTTCTATGATCCCAATTTCCATCCACCTTGGAGCAATTTTTCTCTTCCCATGCCTATTTCTATATGGCCAATGTACCCTTCCAGTATAATTATTTTATTTCTTCAGGCTCCTCCAACTTGTGCCATTTGATGCAAGTTTCTTTTTCCTGTACTCCCTGTGGTCTCAGCAATGCCACAGCCACTCATTATTTTCAACATTTCTTCAGGCAAGTGCTAACCCTCAACTTTCCCAAAGAATTGGGTAGTCCTTTTATGTGCCTGTACAGATCTCTATTCTACATAACCCAGAACATTTATTCTGCTCACTTAAGGTAAGTTAAAAAGACTTATTGAGCTTATGTTGAAGCCCAATACATAAAATTATACAAAAGCAGAGGGGCTCCAGTTAAAAAGGGACAAGGGCTTGACTTCCTGCTATTTTGGCCTATCTGATCTCATTTAGTGACATAATGCTAGCCCTGAATCATCTCTGTGCAGTAGTAAACACAATTATGAAAACTCCAGGTTCAAGTTTCAGCTCTAACCTTGTCAGCCACACAACTTTCTAAACCCCAGTTTCCTGAAATAAAACCTTTGTGAACCTTAAAGCTTTGTATTCATGTGAAGAATTTAAACTCCATAAGCTATAAACTAAATGACTATATTATACAATCTTAGCTTTAGCACATAAAATTATTGACCATGAAAGCATTCTAAATTTTAAAACATTTACTTATTAAAATAAAGCATCGTAAACCAGACATGGTGGTGAATGCCTTTAATCCTAACACTCAGGAGGCAAAGGCAGGCAGATCTCCGAGTTTGAAGCCACCCTGGCCTACATAACTAGCTCAGGACAGCCAAGGCTACACAGAAAAGGCCTGTCTCAAAAATATAAACACAAAATAGCTGGGTGGTGGTAGCACCCGCCTTTAATCCCAGCACTCAGGAGGCAGAGGCAAGTGGATATCTTTGAATTCCAAGTCAGCAAGTGTTCAACTAGTGTTGTCATTGTTCATGTCTTGTTTAGGCTACCATATTGTTGAGATTTCATGAGTGCAGCTTCCCTGTCACATATGGAAGACATGGTCTCTCAGCAGATATCCTTGTCCTCTGCCTCTTAAAATCTTTTCACCTGCTCTTCCACGATGTTCCCTGTTCCCTGCGCCTTAGGTATAAGGCACACCTGAAAATGAAGAGCTACAGGCAATTAGTGACTGCTGAGAGAAGGAACATAAGTCTTCTACACGGATGAGCCATCTGATTGGTTATCCAGCATCAGATGGTCAGCCCTAAAACATATACATATGAGCAACCCTAAATGGATTCAGCAGGTTGTATTTATATATTTATATTTATGTATACAAATAACAATGACTAAAGAGAGAAAAAGAAAAATATAGAAATAAAACAGGAAGAGCATAGAAAATATTCAGACTACTCAGGAATATAAAATTATGTGTGGCAGTGCACAGTTGTGATTCATCGCTCAGGAGGTAAAGGCAAAAAGATAGACAGTTTGAGGTTTTCCTGAGCCTATACATAGTCTACCATGTATAAAGACCTGGGTAACCAATATGCATATGCACACAAATACACACACACAGTGCAAAGGCTAAGGGCCGGGGATACTCATCAGCAGACTGCTTGCCTAGCATCTGCAAAGCCCTGGATCTGATCTCCAAAAAAACAAATAAAACTCACATTCTGTAACATAATGAAGAGAAATCATTGCTAATATAGTCTTTCCTAATATGAAAATTAAAATGATACTTTTGTTAAAGTTTGTAAAAATAGAAAATGGTTGTTTTCAACACACAGGTGCCCTTAAACTATTGTCCAAAAAATGTGAAGTTGTCACAAAAACGAGTTCTTTCAAGACAGGCAGAAGCCTTAATCACAGTACTTGTGATATAGAGGCAAGAGGATCAGGAGTCCAAAGTCATCTCAAGTTCAAGGCCAGACTGGGTTATATAAAACAAAACAAAAAGTTCTTTCCTAAATGCTGTGTCAGTAAACTTTAGATTCAAGATTCACTCATAAGAAAACTAATATATTTGCTTATATATACATACAACATTAAAAACATTTTTAAAACATTTTAAAGTCCTGAAATCACAGTACGTAGGAGGCTGAGGCAAATGTACATACAGCAAGTTTGAAGACAACATGGATTACATAGTGAGATCCTGTCTTCAAAACAAAGAATACAAAAATTTGAAGATAGGTATTTTATGTAAGTAAATACCTATGTAAGTTATATATACTACATTTTTCCAAAATGCTTGTTAGCATTAGAAACTGTTGCTTATAAAAAGTAAAAACATTCCTTTCTAACTCCTTTCACTTTACTTAAGTGTGTAAATCATATGAAGAACTAATACATGTTTTTACAAGTGACTTAAGTTACTCTGGTGTAGTAACATGGTACCCAGACTGTGCTTTCCCAATTCTCTTAAGACAATAGGAATAGGTGCACATGGAGACTTTTTGAGAATTAGAATAAGATTAATATATAAAATATTTATCTAAATTAGAAAAAAAGCCCACAGGTTTTGTCTTAGGAGAAATATTTTAAATGTTACTATTTCCTTATGTTCTCTAAAGGGGAAAAAAATCCCATCTATCATATTAAATTATATTAAGATAAATAGCCCACTATTTTACATTTACTATTAAATAATATTTTCTTATCTAAGAACAATGTACCATAAAACACATGTAGATAAAGCCAAGGATTTTACCTCTTACAAGCTCTTATCTAGATTCCCATAAAACAAGCGGCCAATCAATACATGACCATTGGGGCTTTTTATTTACTCATTCTTTTTGGAAGAAGGAGTAAGACAGGGGTGATCTAGAATTCACTAAGTAGCCCAGGTCTCAAATGCTTCATACTCCTACCTCTGCACCCCCAATTCTGGAATTCCAGTTGTGTACTTACTTTTAAAACAGATGGATAAAAGATTATTTGTGTCTTATAGGCATGTGATAGTTCACAGACATTATGAATGTATAGTGAAAAATGTGAATTACAGTGCTAATTCAATGCATACTGACTAACTGAAAAATTTCTTTCAGTAACTGAGGAAATATGTGAGAATACTTAACAACTTTTAAGTACTACACAGACTAAGTTAAAATTCCTAGCAATTTTGATCTACATCTCCATAATTTCTTTTGGCACAGAAAAAGCTGTACACACTTAATGTATTTAACTCAGCGAGTTGCAGACATGGACACACCCATGAAAGAAAATATCACTAGAATCAATGTCATAACCATACCCATCACTTCTAAAAGCTTCATCCCACTCTATTATTATCTTTTGTTGTGATTAGATCACTTAAGATCTACCCTGCCAGCAAACGTTTAACTTTATACTCAGTATTTTTAACGGCAGATACTATGATGTATAATATATCCTTAGAACTAACTCATCTTGCCTAACTGAAGCTTTGTGTTCTTTCACCAAAACTTCCTTATTTCACCCATCTCCCAGTCCCTAGCAACCACCACTTACTTCTCTTTGAGTCTATAAAACAGAGTATTTTAGTCGGGTGGTAGTGGCACACGCCATTATTCCCAGCCCCAGAGAGGCAAAGGCAGGGGGATCTCTGTGAGTTTGAGGCCAGCCTGGTCTACAGAGTGAGTTTCAGGACAGCCAGAGTTACAACAGAGGAACCCTGTCTAGAAAAAAAAAAACCAAAAAGTATTTTAGAATCTTCATATAAGGGGAATTGTCTTATGTCTGCCTTATTTTACTTTGCATAATGTTCTTTATATTGTTGCAAGTAGCAGGATTCCCTGTTACTGTTCTTCAAGGCTGGGTAATATTCGATAGTAGATATTCACCCACTAATCATCTGATAAACATTTACATTCCTTTCATGTCTTAGCTACTGGGAATAATTCTGCAATAAACACAAACACAGGATTTCAGATGGCTCAATATACAAATTTTGATTCCTTTTGATATATACCTAGAAATGACATTGTTGGAATATAGAGTAGTTGTATTTTAGTTTTTTTAAAGAACATCCATACTGTTTTGAGGTTGTGGCTGCACTAATTCACACTCTTACCAAAAGTGCGTAAGGGTTCCCTTTATCCACAGCCTCACCAATACTCACTACTTTTTGTTCCTTTGATAAACAGTCACCCTAACAGGTATGAAGTAGTATCTCATTATGCTTTTGATTTGCAGTGCCCTAATGACTAGTGACAATGAGCAATTTTTCATACAACTATTTGTTGATTCTTAATTGTTTTATGACAGAAAAGAAGAAAGAAGATACAGCTAACTTACTAGCACACTTAATTACATATGCATGCCTTCAATTGGAAGCTTAGGAAAATACAGACTTAATGATTTCTGCAGGTTTCTGCTAAGATTTCTTTTTGGTTAGTGAAAATGTTATATTAACATAAAGCATACTTTTCAGAAATACTATCTTATGTAGTGCTATATGGAGAAGCAATCAAGCATCCTTTCATTTACAATCATATAAAGTTTATTAAATATAAATTTAGTATCTGAAATATCTGTGAAGTCTAGCTTTAATCAGAAATCTCACTTTCACTGTAGCAGTACAATTTCCTTGGATCCTGTTGGCGTCTGGTATGTTAGTGAACCTAATCATCTGAATATACATACCTTCGGCAGCATGGGGGTATCCCTTTTCTTCTTCTTTTCTGAATTAGGGTCATCTAGTAAGTCTGGCTCGAAAGTGTAAAGTTCAGTAAGCTCATTCATGGTAAAATGACGTTCAACCTGCTGCTGATCAACAACTCGGAAAGATAATGACTGCTTTGTTACCTGACGATCATAAATCTTATCTTCCATGGTTCCCTTTGTTAAAAAAAAAAAGAAACAATATGCAAATAAGGAAATTTTGGTCAACATGAAACCCAATAAATCTAGTTACTGATTAATATGAAATGGTAAAACTTCAAGGTCATATGTTGCCGTGAAGAATCCAATCCCTAGCAGTGTTAACATTCATGACAGAGCTCTTCTGTTCTGAAAAACTTACCATAGTAATTTGTCATCAAATTAAGAAAATTACATTATGGATATGGAGAGTCATTCTAAATTATCTGACCAAAATGAATCTGTGTGCTGCCTTGAGATAGTTCTGTACATGGGGAAAGTACAGACAGATATCAGGATAAACAGAAATAAAAGGTACATTAAATAAGAATTTAGGTGGGTAATGAAATTACAATGCAAGAAAGAAGATTTTACAATAAGCTAATGATAACCAAAACTTTACGTTAAATGTAGCTTTCTTTAATTCAGTATAAGCTAGTTTATTGATATATACTATTCATTGATTATAAAATAAGATATAAAGAAGCTGTACATTTAAGTAACAGGAAAGAGTTTACAATCATATACATGCTAAGGAAATGCAAGTAAGAAGCCCAGATTTGAGTGCAGGTGGAGAGTATAAATCACACCTGCTCCTAAAGCAGATATACCAGTTAAAAGGACAACTTGAATCTACAAACATAAATGACCTGGAAATGCATCGATTTCTTCTATTTTAATTTTCTTCCATCTGAATTTTGAGAGGGGAGTTGATTTTTATTTTAGAGAGGGGTCTCACTATATAACAGAGACTGTCCTTGAAATTGTCACCCTCCTGCCTACATGTCTTGTGTGATGGGATCACACCTGTGTAACACCATGCCTGGCTTCTGTTTGAGGCTAACTTCTGCTTTACTTACAGAATATTTTCAAGTCTGTCTCTTTGTAAGATACCTATGATGTGCATATCTAAAGCATGATCAGTTTCATTTGCACGTGTTCAGCACCACTAGAATATTATTAGCTTCATCCAACTTTTTTAAAATGTATTTTATTTATATGAGTGCTCTATCTGCAATGTACGCCTGCACACAAGAAGTGAACATCTGATCCCATTATAGATGGTTGTGAGTCAACATGTGGGTGCTGGGAATTGAACTCAGAACCTCTGGAAGAGCAGTCAGTGCTCTTAACCATTGATTGAGTAATCTCTCCAGGCCCTCATCCAAATTTTTAATATGAAAAAATGTAAATGATAAACCTACCTGAGCTAAGAACCTATATACATAAACAGGTTTAGTTTGTCCAAAGCGATAAACTCTGAATATACTCTGGATGTCATAAGATGGATTCCAAGAAGCATCAAATATAATCACTCTATTAGCAGCTACCAGGTTAATTCCAAGAGATCCTGCTTTTGTGGAAATGATAAACAATCGTCCTCTAAAAATGAAAATATAAAATAAATGCTTAGTTATGATATGACTTTAATATTACAAACACACACCAAAGCATACTTTATCTACAGTGGTTTAAATAAGATGGATCAGCTTACCATAACAAAGAAATCAGAAATGCTTAATTGTATTAAGTACTATATTAAAATTATAATTATATTAACTTTAAAACCTGCAATAATTTGTAATTAAAGATTAAGAGGAGTTGGAGGAGGGTAAAGAATATGATCAAAATATAGTATGTGCAAAAGTTGTTTTAAATAAAAAATTACCAATATACACATTAGAATTTGATCTATATAATTTGTGATTGGAAAAAAGCAAATTAAAAAAAAAATCACACGAGGTTTGTGTCTCAGAATTTTGACCAAAATCAAGAGTAATGTATGTTATCGGTTTAATATCTAATGTATCCTCTATCTGAGAACAGTGGGTTACATGGATTTTTGGAGCTAAGAGATAGAATGGGAGCAGTTTCTTTCCACTCCACACATCGACCTGCTATTGCAGTTCCTCCAGGAACAGTGTATCACCTGTGGAGAATGTGAATGAATGAATAGACAAACTAGCTTTTGTATATACATGACAGTCCGGAGAAAAATGTAGAACTCAAAACTCTTACATTGCTGGAAGGAATACAAAACCATAGAGTCATTTTGGAAAACCGACAATCTCATAGATAAACATAAAATTATCATACAACCCAGCAATCACGATCCTTAGACTGCTTTACACTTAGGGACATACCACTGTACAAGAACATTTAGAATAGCTTCAATTTTAATACCAAAACCTGAGAACAATTCAAATATCCTAGAAAAGGCAATTGGTACACAAACTATATCCCTACGATGCCTTAGAACTCAAAAATTAAAGGAAATAAACATGAATCACAAATATATTTTTGAGACAGAATCTCACTATGTTACCCTCGCTAGCCTGCAATTTGCTATGTAGACCAGGCTGGTATTGAACTTACAAAAGATCTGCCTGTCTCTGCCTCCCAAATGCTGGGATTAAAGCATGTGCTACTATGTCTGGGTCAAATAATTTTAGTAAATGTAAGAAGTGAGACTCATATGGCTACAATGTATAGGATCCATGAGGAAATTTTGGGATGAAAGTTGTGATTAACCTGGTTTGGGTCTTGATTACATCATTATTAAAAATGAGGATACGTTAAAGATAATTTTAATGAACCTATATTAAATTAAATTAAAGCTATCTATACATAGAGAAAACATTTCATACCTCACATTGGTTTCATCATTAAATTCTTCAGCCCACTTCTTCCTTGACTGTGCAGTAGTAGAACCATCCAAGCGGTAATAGTCAATATTCCGGAGCCACTTCCCTTCACCTGAAAATGTAATAAAAAAATTCAAAAGAGGAATTTGATGCGGTAACTCTGCTAATAATACTGATATATTTTCTTCCTTGAATACCACTTAAAAGCAAGACAGCCCCAGGATCCATGAGGTGGAAGGAGAAAACTGTCCAAGTTGTTCTCTGACCTCCACTCACATGCTCAAACATATACACACAAACACTAAATGAATGTAATAAAAAAAATTTTGGTGGATGATAGGCCAAGAATAATAGTAAATATAATCTCAACACTAGGAAGGCTGATGGAGAATTTCAAGTTCAAGTTCTAGGCCTCCTAAGACTCTATAACTAGACACTCTCAAAAATCAATATAAGGGCTAGAAATGTAGCTCAGCTGGGAGAGTGCATGAAGCTCTGGATCCTCAACATGAAATAAAACCAGATGTAGTGGAGACTGTATGTACTCAATTCCAGTACCACTTGGGAGGTGGAGGCAAGAGGATCAGGACTTCAAGGCTAGATTCAGCTATAGAGTGAATTTGAGACTCTCTATGTAGGAACATAAACACACTGGGTAAATGGCCCAGTGCCTACTGTGCAAATATGAGGACCTGAGTTTAGATCCCCTGCCCCCAGGTAAAAGCTAGCCATGGTGGTGGACACCTGATGCCAGGGGCTCAAGGCCACCCAGCCTAGCTAGAACTGTGAGCCCACACTCATTGAGAAACCCAGTTTCAAAAAATAAGATAGTGACTAAGGAAGATAACTGAGGCTGACCTCTGGCCTCCATGTACTCAAAGACACATGTGCACATGCACACATATACACAGACAAAACCAAAACAAAAGGTGGGTTATATTACTGTAGAGTTGACTCCGTGGCAAAACTTGTTTCTTGCATGTACTGTGGTTCCATACTCAGTAAAAAAGAAAGGAGTTCTATATAGTCTATTTGTGCAAAACATATCCTTCCCCCTCTTCAGTGTTTTGTTGACACTGGGTTTCACTGCCAACTGAACACATAACACTTCTCATTTCTGCCTTCCTAGTGCTAGAATTACAGTACTCTGTCACTATGCCCAGCAGAAAGACAGCCCTTTCTTAAACAAGGGATAATTAACCACATTATAAATAAATTCACCACACTGGCTATGGTGGCTCATGCTTGTAATTCCAGCACCTTGCTCTAACGAAAGTTGGAAAATACCTGAGGAATGACACCCAAGACTATCATCTGCCCTCACTGGCCTGGAACTTTGCCAAACTGGTCAGTAAATTCTAAAATTCTCAAGATTGTAGAGTTCTCTGAATTTTGGTCTACTTCACAGACTACTAAATAATAACTCCTAATCTGAATCTGATAATCTAAACTAAAATCCAGTGTTCCAAAATCTGGTAATTAAAAAAAATTTAGATTCCCGAACAACTTGTATTTTGCAATTAGTGATAGATGTATTTCATCAAGCACTATACCATTATTCACTATGGTGTTCTTTGAATCTAAAGTACCCTACACACAGTGGCAGTCCTAGCAGTATCAATAATAGTCACTTAAAAAGACTCCACTGATAGTTCTTAGCCAACACTTGCAAAAGACAGTTTATAAAATTAGAAATAAACTGATAAGCATGTTAAAAATGAAACAGGCCAACTTTACTAGTGATCAGAAAAATATAAATTAAGCCAGTATGGTGGTACATATCATCCATCACCTGGGAAGCTGAAGCAAAAGACAAACCAAACCAAGAAATCCCCCAAAATAATGTCAAGGACTCCAAATAAAAATAGTTATTTACAAGCTGTTTCTGAAATATAAGAATCAAAGTAACCAAGGAATCTATTCTGAAGGGAGAGGGGAGTCATGAAAAAGGAGATAGGACAGATCAAAAGCACAGAGAAACAGAAAGGAGGCTACACTGACAAACTTGGGAAGCAGCCCACAGCCTCAGTCTACAGCTCAGTCTCCAAGAGCTGCCTCCCTGCTATGTGAGGTATGCTACCAAACAGGCTGGCTTTTGTTTCTTATGGTCCTGGGGCTGAAACTTGGGGTTCTGTACATCCACATTAAGTGTTCTTTCACTGAGCTATATCTCCAGAGTCTTCAATAAGTTTATCAGAGAATTACCATCTAGAATTACTCTACAGCCTGGCAATTCTATTCAGAAGATTTGAAAACTCAAAATAGCTACAACATTACCATTTATAACAGTCCAAAGGTGAAAACACCCCAAATATCAATGAATGAATGATCAAAATGTGGAATTAGGCAGACAGTGAGTTATTAGACCATAAAGAAAGTATAACAAAATAACACATGCCACAGATACAGTTACAATGAAATTAGTTCACAAAAGAAAGATGTCAGTAACAAAAGATAATGTCTTATACATTCCCACAGTAATCCAGAATAAATCACTCTTATAAGGCATGTATATTTCTAGTTGTTTAGTTGTAAAGGAGCTGAAATGTAAGATAAGGTAAGTAATAACTAATGAATATATGGTTTTATACAGTAGTGATTAAAATTCTTAAAAACTGACTAGGGTGCTAGTTTCATATATCTGAATATCCTAAAACCAGTGGATTTTACACATCGAATGAGTAAAATGTGCAAGATATGAATTGTTGTCTCTAATGCTAAATTAGATTGCCCTATCATTGTAGCAATATTACTGTGTTACAGATTTTTGTTAAATGGATTTTAGCAAATCTTGTCACAAAAGAATAGGATGAGACACATTAATATACCTCATTGTAGTAGCCATTTTACTATTTATACCCCCACAATGTCATGTTGCAAAACCTCAAATATACGTAAGATTTAAACAAACAAAACCAAACAAACCAAACATAATAACCAATGCTGAAATCCCATCATGCATGCAGTTGAGACAAAAAGATCCTGATTTTAGGGCCAGCCTAGCTAAACATCAAGACCCTATCTCAAAACAGTGAGTGGAAAGGGGAGAAACAGAGATAGGAGATAGAGACAAACTTAAAGATGTCTGCGGAGAAAGAGAAGGAGAAAATACAGGCTAATTTGGTATATCAGGGGTGTGAGACATTGGGCAGTTTGATTTCCTTAATTCGTAAGTTGTTTATATATGTCCAAGTAAGTGTTTTAAAAATTATAATAATGTAGATATACTTATAACTCACCTTTATAAATAAGAGGTTTATCTTTATCTTCTGTTTTTTCCCTACTAGCCAATTCAAGAAAATCTTCAATCAAGTCCAGAGATATGAGTGACTGGCTAAAAACAAGACTTAAAAAAAAAAAAAGATTAGTGTTCATGGATTAGAAGATCAATCCAGTAACATTATTATTTTCTCTAATTATCTATTAGTTTAAAACAAAATTGCATAATCAAAATCCAAAAACCTTAAGAAGATATACTTTGAAGAAATTAACAAGCTAACTATAAAATTCACATGAATGCTAGGCACAGGACTATTATGCTGGAAGAGTAGTCAGCCTGAATCAATTAGCAAATAAGGCTAGTCTAGGAATCTCTGAGCTAAGAGTATCATATAAAGAGGCTAAAAGTCATTAAGACCCAATGTCAGTATACTGACTTCCTAGTTGTAAATAACATAAAGGCTGTTCACTAGTTGATAAAAACTCATACTTTCATAAGACATTTTGCATCTACCTGCTTTATTAGCATTTCATATGAAAAAAGAAAAGGCTGGCAAGATGGCTCAGTGGATAAAGGTGCTTGTCATCAGGTTGGACAGCTTGAGTGCAATCCCACATGGTGGAAGGACAGAACTGATTCCCAAGGTATTCTTGTGACGTCCCTATCTGTGTCATGGCACAGGCAACACACACATGTAGTTAAAAACTTTTTAAAGCAATACTCACAGAAGTAGATCACTGGGGATAGATAAGCTTTAGCCACTTCCCGATGTCTGTGAACAATGTCCGCTTCACGCTCTCTCTGCTATGTTTACCACCCACCCCTTTTATGATGGCTGGACTAAAATCCCTATGAAACCATGAGACAAAGGAAACCTCTCCTCCTTTAAGTTGTTTCTATCAGGTCTTTGGTTACAATGATGGGAAATTGACTAATAAAAATGATACCCAAATAGAAAACTTAAGGTGCTGATAATTAAACCTAGAAGTCTTATACACACTAGACAAGCACTCTGTCACTAAGCTAGACACCCCCAAAGCTCTCAAGTTAATTTTAAACCATAGAGGTTGATAGCAGAAAAACAAATAACAAATCAACAAAGCACATGTATATAATAAGAATTATTTCTCCTCTTGTACGATTTATAAACTCAAATTATCTACTTTCTACGTTTCTATCTTTCATGAATAACAGGTTATTCAAACTTAGCATGGCTCAAAGAAAATTCTTTATTTCTAATGTACTTGTTTACTCTTTAGCCCTCTCATTTTAATAAATAATACCATGATCCATTAGTCATTTAAGTTGCAGACCAAATAGTCATTCTTTGATTATTTACTGCCCATATTTTAATCTATCAATTCCTACTATTTCCACTCTGAAACATGATTTTTACCAATTAATCCCAGTACCTGGGAGGCAAAGGCAGAAGAAAGACTGCTGAGTTTAAGACCATCCTGAACATCTTCTCACTATGTATAGTGAGACCCTGAAGAGCTGAAGAAAAAACTTGAGTATATACTCAGAAACAGCCGCTTATAAGGAAGGTAGCTGTCTGTACTGGCGTGGCATTGTAATAAAGGAATTACAATTTTACATGAAAACATATCAGATTTGTTTAAATAAACTTTATAAAGAATAGTAAGGTTATCAAAAGTTTTGTTTATATAAAACAACTTACACTTTATCCCCAATTTCTTCTGCCATTCGAAGAATTTCAAAAAGAAGTACCATTTTTCCAGAATGCTCTAAAACCTCAGCATCAGCATCTGTAACAAAATCTTTGTACCAATCTGGAGCTGGGCTACTTGGATTAGAAGTGGAAGTAGGTTTACCTAAATAAAATAAATAGAACATAAGTAAGTATATTAATAGGGGAAAAAATAATTGAGAACAAAAGGAGCAGAATAAGTCAGAGTAAGAAAGCTAAGAGACTGATAGGTATTTCGGACAGAAGAAGGGAAAGGGAATGATAGATGAACACAAGGAGAGAAATGTCATCGCAGGAGAAAGAGCTTCAGACTCAGGGAAAGACAGAATGGAGATGAAGGTTGGGGAAAATGCAAGGTGATAGCAAGCAAAGGATGGATTCTGACAGAATGCAAGGAAAAGACAGACCCTACGAACAGGGCGGAGGAGCTCAGAAAGACCACAAGAGATGGAAATCCCCAGACCACCAAAAACGAAAACCCTGAAAATATCTTATAAGAGACATGAAGCAAAAGAGACAGAGATCAAAGAAGAAAAATCTCTTCCCTGGGCACTTAAACCCAAAGACTAACCTGAAAAATCACCTAATCATGCTGAACCATTTTCTTATTTTAACAAAACATTTGACCATGGAAGAAACAAGAAGAAAGTACAGGAAATAAACTATTAACTAATTTAAGCATAATTTGAATCAAAATAAAACTATAAGCTTAATATTATAAAAAGCAAAAAGTTTAACAACAGTATTTCCATACCTCATCTTCATCGATCTGTGACTCTAATTGATGCAGGTGAAGTCTAAAATATGGTCCATCTTCTCCTGTTTCTAAGACCTAACTTTCTAACTCCTACTTTCTATATTTGCCATTTCTATTTTACTGCAAATATACCCCTAAACTGTGCATCATCTTTACATTTTAGGCAATGCATAAATAGTACCAGACTGCTTATATCATTCTACAAAGTATTGCTCGGTGTGGTTTTTCTCTGAAAAATGCTAATTATTCATGTTTGACATTTAGCTCTTTCAGTCATGCTAAATCCCATTAGTAAGCCACTACATGATATGTCATCAGTCATTAGTTTTCTGTTTGTAAGATAAAAAATGGTCATGAAATCATCACAAGGAATATTCAATGTTGCACTGAATATTTTTCAAATTTTTCTCAAATACCATCTATCTTATACGCTTTAAATTTTATAACAAAGTTACAATATGATTTCTACAACAGTTTAACATACCAATTTTGTAATCTTTATCCAATATTTAATAATCTTATTTTCTTGAGAATCTGACCATGCATGCCATGTGTTTTGTAAGTTAATTTTCTTCAGGCTGCTTACTAGTAATTTTTGTCACTAAATTTTCCTAAGTTTAATTATTTCTAGTATCTTATTGTTGTAGAAGTTTATCTTTAGTTATGTAAAAAATAATTGTTTCATGCACTGTGGGTAAGGGACTCTCTAGGTCTTGGGGTTTTGTATTGTCTGCAGGTGTTGGATTTCTGTGGGGGATTGTTTGATAGTCTATGATCTGCACCTGAGTAATTCTGAATCAATAAAAAAAAACCTGAGCTCAGATACTTGGGGTTCCACTGTCGAGAATGGCTCTTGCCATGATGGTGGTTCCCTCGGCTGAAGTCTGGCAAGGTTTACACAAATGAGAACAACTCCTTGTCATCCTTGCTGAGCTGCCATAGCAGCTAACTACTACAAATGGCATACCAACATGGGACACGACATCACACCAGCTAATCCAAGGTAGAGATAAGGAGAATAAGAAAGAAACTCAGACCTCAGAGTCCAGTAAAGTACGCTCAGGGCAGCTCATAGAGGACAGATACATATGTATATGTGTGTGTGTGTGTGTGTGTGTGTGTATGTGCACATGTGCGCAAAAATAGTAAGTAGAAGTCTCCTGAAGGAAGAGGAGAGTGAGGAAGGAAATAAGCCCTGGCAACAGCCAGAGCATCGGAAATGGAAACCAGAGTGCACTGTTCTATAAACTGAGTTTGTTGATGGCTTTGGGAGTGTGTGAAGCCCAAGTGGGTATTGTATTTCAGGTCTATGAAGAAGGGTATATGCTGCCCCATAGCAGTGGTGAGAAAGAACGTCAAACTACCAAAATGTTTTAACCAGAGACTCTTCCCAGCAGCCCAAGACATCCTGCTGTTGTGGAAGCTGTAGCTTAGAACCAAAAGGCTGCTTAATCAAACTGACTAGTTTTTTTTTTTTCTTGCAAACCTGTCTACAAGCAGTAACTATACACCATGAGGGAACCCTTCCTACAGATAAGTTAGTTGTTTTTCCTGCAAAACAGACTATCTTAAAATCTGAAAAGCGTTTCCTCAGGTCAGCACACAAAAGTCGTCTTCCAGAACTGGCTCGGGTATCTTGTGCTGGTAGCTGAATTTGTTAGTGTAAGAGTCACCCAGGTGGTTCTGGTTTTGAATGCATGAAGGGGTCATGGAGAACTGCTAAGCCTTGGTACTATGACAGGACAGGAGAGGCCATTGGTGAAGGTACAGTCTTAGTAGCAGTTGAAGGCCCAGATTGAAGGGATCATGTAAAGAAGCTAAGGCTTGGTGCCATGAAGAGAGCCCAGGAGAGGCTTCTCTCAGTTGCAGCAAAAGACCCCAGCAGTTCTGAAGATGCCAATACCATCGGACAACCACGAAGAACAGCAGCAGCAGTGGAGTGGAGCCAGCCAGGGCCTGGAGGACAAACTGTGTGTGCTGCAGAGGGCAGAACCAAAGAAGTGATCCAAGCCCTTGGAGGAGCCCAGAAAATCGTGAGTGAATTCCAAATAATTGGACATTGATGTTTTTCTGTTGTCCAAAGACATTGTGAAAAGCTTAATAGATGTTTGGCATTATTTGGCCGTGTGCGAAGCCTCATTAATTGTTCCTCTTGCAAATGGTTTTGCTGGTGTAGTGTTAAATTGTGCTACAAAAGTAAAGCATTTTTCTTGGTATACAGAAAAGGGGAATTATTGTGGGAAGATTATTAGTTATATTTAAAATAATTGTTTTTGTGCACTGTTGGAAATAGGGGTGCATAGGCCTTGGCATTTTGTATTGTTTGCAGGTGTTAGATTCTGTGGGGAATTTTGATTGCTTATGATCTGCACCTGAGGAGTTCTGAATCGATAAAAACACCTGAGCTCAGATTTCCACTGCCATGATGGTGGTTTGCTTTGCTGAGGTATGGTAGGGCTTCCACATATGAAAATACTTCGTTGTCTTCTTGGCTGAGTGACACAGCAGCCTAACAACTACATCCTATAATTGTTTTTCTTTTTAAATTTTTTCAAAATTGTATTCATTATTATTATGTGGGGGGAAGGGGAGAGACGTGGAGCTAGAAACCAACTGTGTGAAGTCCGTTCTCTCCTTCCACCTTTACGTAGGTTCTTGAGATTACACTCAGGTCTGCAGGCTTGTGTGGCATATACCTGTTAGAACCATCTTACCAATTATTTAAAAAATATTTCTATTTTGCTTTTATCAATTTCACATTTGTACACTTTGCACACTTAACACTTCTTACCACCAACTTCCTATCAGTTCTCTCTACCATCGATTTAACCTTTCTTAAGATCTCTTATATAGTTATGTGTGTTCATTTTCTTCTGTGACCCACCAAAATTAACTAGGGCCATCTGTGTAATTATGGGTTTGGAACTATCTATTAGAAGGTGGTGGGAGGGTACAGCAGAAGGTACACAACTAAGACAGTCAGTCCAACTCCCTTATCAGAATCTATCAATGGCTAATAGTTCAGAGATAAAGAGTAGGACCCTGTGAGCCCTCTCCTGTTTCCTTGACTAACTGTCAATAGGGCTGGTCTGGTAGTAATAACAAGTCTAGTGAATGGTGTTTTGTTGCCCTTCACAAAGGGCTTTGAACTCTTACGTAGGACCAGGTCCCTCTTGTGCAATACATTCATGGGTTACTTTCTTGGCAGCCAGGAGCCTCTGCATCCACCACTGTTCATTTTAGAAGAGGCCTGAATTTTTCACTACCATTTCATCTTTAGTGTAGCTATAATCTGTAAACATGCCTGAGGTAAAAGCACAAATCTGCAAACTGATTCTATATTTGCTTCTGTAAGTTAACCCACAGGATCACTAACACAGAATTACTTCTTTGTTTTGCTTTTGGACAGAATTTTGTGTACCCCAAACTTTCCTTGAATTCACTGGCTCTGAACTTCTGATTCTTCTGTCTCCATCTGGGATTACAGGCATGTGCTGCCATACCTGGCTTTCAAGCCCATGATATAAAGTTAATAAAACAATGTTACCTAATAAAAGCCAAAGATGAAACATACAAGCTTCCTATAACATTCTGAGGTTAACAGGAAGGTATTTTTGTTTCGGGGGGTAGAGAAGGCATATTATTTCTTACAAAATGCGTACCCTTTAAAAAATTGAGCTTTGAGAAAGTAATCTAAGAACTTCACACAGTATAGAAGACTCAAAGCCTTGTATTCTGTCCCTGAGTAGGGAAAAATGGCAACAAAACCAACAACAAAAACCAAAGCTTCTAGTCTCAAGACTATAATATTCTAGGGCTTCAATTCTACATGGTCTTCAACCTACTTTTTGGTTTAACAAGGCCCTCTTTGTGTCTGGTCCTGGTAGTTCCATTAGTTTTATAGAACTCATTGTGCATTTGCATTGAAACCACAATGAAGTATTATTTAGGCATGCCACATACCTTTAAGACTCTATCTTACCCTGAATATCTTTTGTTTGAGACAAGGACTTTTCTGTAGCCAAGGTTGGCCTCAAACTCACTACATAGCCAAGGCTAGATTCAAACTTGATTTTCTGACCATATATTTCCTGAGTGCTGGATTATACACATACAGTATCTCTCTTGGCTCTGTAATACTTCATAGGATCTTTCCCTCCTCTCTTAATAGGCAAATTGTATTCTGGCCTTATTACTCCTTTCATCTCAGAAAGGTTTCCCTGAAATTATTGGCTCTTGGCTACTGCCTGGGAACATGAATGGTAAATAGTCCTCTTCGCTGACATGAAAATATTGTCTGGTAACAACAACTCATCACATACAGGCAATTTGGGGGAAAATGTGGCTTATTCTGAACACTTTTGAGATTCTAGAATTTGGAATCAGCCAGATACACAGTAACCAGCTCCCAATAAAACTCTTGGGCAATGAATCTCTTATGAGCTTCTCTGGTAGACAATACTTACTACATGTGGTAATTTATTGCTAGAGAAGTACATTCTAGAGGACTCCAGAGGGAGTGACTTTTAGAAGTTTCCTTTGAACTTTACTCCATGTTCCTTTTCTAATTGTTGACTTTGTATTGTAACTTTTGGTTATAATAATCCATAGTCTTGCTATGCAACAAGTAGGACCCCAGTGGGGACAATAGGGATCTCTCTTGTAAAAGGGAAATAGAACAGATGGTCCAGGTGGGTTAGGGAAGATGGGAAGAGAAAGGACCAGGTTGGGAGGGAGAGAATATACAGAGATATGACCGGATTTAGAGGGCATCTAGGGATGATCAGGAGACCTAGGGCAATTGAAACTCATTGGAAACCCTGACGGAGACACTGGTAAGGACCTATAACAATTGGGATGGAGAGCCTGGGATACCATCTCAGCCAGAAAATCTTCAACCTATAACCTACCTTCCCTACAGGAGCCGCTGGACAATGGAAGAGCAGAACCCCATGCCAAGGGAGGGAACCCATGCCTGATACTGCACGGCTGGCCAGGAACTAGAGACTGGATAGACAGATGATTTCTAATGATATCCTGCTCTACTCATAGATCAGTGCCTAGTCCATTCTTCAGAGAGGCTTTCTCCAGCAGCTGATGGGAGCACATGCAGAGGCCCAGGGCCAAACATCATGCAGAGCTCAGCTAACTCTACAGAAGAGGGGGAGGAAGGACTGCAGGGACCAGAGGCATCAAGGATCAGAACAAGTCCAACAGAATCAAATGAACAACACTCTTAGGGGCTCACATAGACTGAAGTAGCAGACACGGAACATGCAAGGTCACCTTAATTTAGCTTATGGTTGTCTGGCTGGGTGTTCCTGCAGAGATCCTACAAGCTAGAATATGTGTGTGTGTGTGTGTGTGTGTGTGTGTGTGTGTGTGTGTGTGTGTGTGTGTGTGTGTGTGTGGCGCGGGGGGATGTCTCTGCGACTTTTACCTACCCTTGGGACCCTTTTCCTCTTGCTGAGATCCTACAAGCTAGAATATGTGTGTGTGTGTGTGTGTGTGTGTGTGTGTGTGTGTGTGTGGCGCGGGGGGATGTCTCTGCGACTTTTACCTACCCTTGGGACCCTTTTCCTCTTGCTGGATTATCTGATACACCCCTGACATAGGGATTAGTGCCTGGCCCTTGTTGTGCTCTGTTTGAGCAGTAACCCCATGAGGACTTCTCTTTTGTGGGGAGAGGTATAGGGGAAGGTAGACTTGGGGGGAGAAGATGGGGAAAGCGGGGAGGAGTACCTGGGGATTGAATCCAGAGCATCCTGGATGCTAAGCTTGTGACCTATCAATGAACTGTGAACTTCCATTCTAATTCTGATCCTACTAAGTAAAACAATACCTTACCAAAATCTAAAAGAACAAACTGTGGGGCAGGGGATACATTTCAGCTGGTAGAATGCTTCCCTAGCATACAAGAACCCCAGGAATCCATCCCTGACACTACAAAAACAAGGCAGCATAGCATGGTGCTGTGGGTAGGAACATGGTTTGTCCTCATTGAACTCACGTTAAATTTTGATTTCAAAGAGATGGTTAGGTTGTTAAGGGGGATGAATAAATCAAGATAGTGATGCGCACATATAATCTCAGGAGACAGAGGCAGGAGGATTATAAGTTTGAAGCCAGGAAGACCCTATCTCAAAAGAAAAAAATTAAAATAAGGGGATCTTTTTGAGAGATTGACTATGAGAATTCCTCTTGTGCTCTGTCTACTTCTTGAGTGCCCATTTGTTTTATCATTTTCTATAAGGTGAACAGCACAAGGCTCTCATTAACTACAAAACACCTAAACATGGGCTTCTCGACCTCTAGTATTGTGAGCCCAAAGAGAGCTTTTTCCTTTATGTTATGCAATTAGTGGACTAAGACAAATAGTAAACTCCATCAGTGTGTTTTGTTTGTTCTAGAACAGTACCTAGCATGTAGTAAGCACTCAATAAATATATTTATTGAATAAAAATTATGTTGTATTTGTGCTAATATTATATAGTCCTACATCAGATACACGAATTGTCCCAAAGTTTATATTCATGTATGAAATTGGATATATTTTAAAATGTGTCTGGAAGCTGAGGCAGAAGCATTGCCAGAAATTTGAGGCTAGCCTGAGATACAAAGTGAATTCTAGGCCTGGGCTAGAAAGTAAGACTGTCTCAAAAAAAAAAAAATCATTTAACCAAACTAAAGAAACATTAACACGTAGCTGTTCAAATGGTGAAGCATATTTAATGAAATAAAATAATACATAAAAAATCTTTAGTTTGTACAGCTATTTTATTGTAGAAGTTTATTTTTAGTAATGTTTTAAAGGGCTGTTTTGTGCACTGTTGGATTAGGGGCTGCCTCCGTCTTTGCATTCTGCAGGTGTTAGATTTATGTGGGGGATGTTCGATTGGTCAGGATCTGCATGTGCTATCAGTAGAACACATAAGGAGTTCTGAATCAATAAAAATATCTGAACGTAGATGCTCAGAGTTCCATTTTCCAGTATGGTACTTGCCAGGATAGTGGTTCACTCTGCTGAGGTCTGGTAGGGTTTGCACCAATGAATATGCTTCCTTGTCTCTCTTGGTGAGCCCAAACAGTGGCTAACCACTATAGCTATTCTTTACCATAAACTTTTGTTCTAATAAAATACAAAATGATGATGCTGTAAACCTAAATAATTTACTCAAACATGATGCTAGTTACAAAATTATTACAAGAGAATTAAGCTTAACATTCACTTAAAATTCTACATGTGACATTATGGATAGTTAACATTCCATTATAAGAAAGTGATTTCATTTTAGTTATCTAGTGACAGCTAAATAAGTACATATGATATATTGTTTTAAAATATTTATTTTAAGCCAGGTGGTGGTGGCAAGTGCCTTTAATCCCAGCACTCAGGAGGTAGAGGCAGGCGGATCTCTGTGAGTTCCAGGGCAACCTGGTCTACAGAGTGAGTTCTAGGACAGTCAGAGTTACACAGAGAAAGTTACAAGACAGTTACACCCTGTCTTGAAAAAAAAAACATATAATTGCATATGTGTTTTTGCTTTTCATGTATGTATGTATGTATTGTGTAAAACCTGAATAGGACTTTGGATTCCCTAAAACCAGGTAACAAACAGTTGTGAGTCATTATGTGGGTGACGGGAACTTAACTCTGGTCCTCTGGAAGAACAGCCAGTCCTTATAAACACTGAGGTACATCTCCAGCCCCCAATAAGGTATATTCTTAAATGGAGATCATTTAAATCTAAAGAACAAAATTGTATTTTTACCATCTGTTGTAGAGAATTCTTCTAATAAAATATGCCCATATATAAGCTAAAAAATGTATTATAAAATACATCTATATATAAATAACTTCTACTTTACTTCACACAAATGTAAGGAAATAAAAGATTCGGACTAGCAGGCAAAACTTGTCGTTTGGAACTCACAACCTTTTCTGTCTGCTTTCAAGTGCACCTTGCCCCAATGCTTTCCAAGCCCTTCAAATTATGGAATATATATAAAAAATGGGGATACTTCAGAAAGCACACCAGAAAAAAATGGAAGCAGCTAGACATTTCTAGAATTAACCTAGCTACACATCCCACTTGCACTTCTTGGTGATAAAAGGAATGTTAGCCAACTTTTAAAATTAATTAGTATTTTATTCCTTGAGAACCTCATACATGCATCAAATCTACTCTCATAGCCTTCAATTGTTCTGCATTCCTGACTTTCATGTAACTCATTTACAGCACTTTCTCTTTTCAGCCATAAGCATCAGTAAGAATATTCCAATATAATTATTCACAGGAACATACATATATAGTGAGAGACTGCAGAACTGTAGACTGTAGAAAATGTGGAAGAGAGCACCATTAGAGAGAGCAGTTTTCTACTGCTTTAACAATATAATCACAGTTTTGCTGCTCTGATGAAAATACTCTTTCTTTCTATTTGGAAGATGAATGCTGATAAAGCTGCTTTAATGGATGGAGTAGCTGAAGAGAAGAAAAGAAGGAAATTTTGTAGTTCAAGTTTCATGACTCCCCTGATTTGGAGAATCCAGGGTTTGTGGTTAGGCTGCCACCTGTCTATTCCACAGAGGTACTGAAAAGAGAAGTGTTCATAGAGGAATCACTAAGTTAGTTCATCTACAGACCTGAGCTCAATCGAGCTTATCTAATCACAAGATCATACAGCTGTCACCCACACTGATTTCCTACTCACAGATGCTTAACTGTTTGGCTCTTTTAACACCCCAATGCAAAAATATTTACAGCCATTTGCAAGTATGATATTTGAAATATTCTGATACTTGGTCCCAGCTTTAAAGCTCCTAAATACACAATCAGCTTGAACTAAGAATATAGAAAGGCTAAGCACAAACTCTTCCAAATACACGAGGGGAAAAAATCTGAAGGCATTGGACAGTAAACTCTAAGAGTTGTAACTTTCATACAAAGGAAAGAAAAGCAGCAAAATAAACTATACATGTTACAGTAAAGAAAAACAAAGCAGGTAATTATAGATTATGAAGAATTAGAAAGAAAAGAGATTAAGTGATTAAAATATGTTCTAATGTATATAATTCATTACCTGAAATGCTTCCAGTTTTTCTATGTAACTAAGTTAGAAATCCTTTGGAGGCCTTGAAATTAGACACATTTTGGCCTGAATTCCAGTTCAACCATTCATTTATAAAACTAAATTTACCAACTAAATTGCAATATCACTTGAGAACTGTTAGTTACAAACAGAACCAGAATAACTGACTGCAGGTACGAGACCTACTTTTCCTTTTTCTTTCCTCCAGAATACTACACAGAGCAAAAATAATTTGCCTACAATTAAACATTAGTTGGATATTTGTTGTAACTCTGTGTCCTCTTTCAGTTCAGTCCCTTAATAATCTAAGCAAAGAAATTCCTTTGCATCACTTTGTTGGGGTAACAAAGGACAAAAAAAGCACCAATGACATGACATGTTCTAAGTCAATGTTCCACAATAAAGTCAACATTCATCACACTCACTTTCATCTAGCTTCACAGAACCTGAAGGGTTGTTTCCTGTTTCATCCACATTTCCTTCTCCACCTCCTCTAGATCTTGAATTCCAGACTTTGATGACTTCAACATCATTATCACTACCACTTCCGCTTGAGCTACTATCCTTTTTCCCTTTTTTACCCTTTGTTTTCTTCTTTCTAAAGAGAGAAAATTCCATGTTAGAAAAGCATATTAAGGCTAAAGAGCCAATTAATAGAAGACAATCCACAAGTACGACTTTTGAATGTACACTGGTATATAGATAACAAGAGTACTCAATTTACTTTGCATACTCTTCTGAGCTTAAGCTCACGGAGGTTTCATCGGAATCTGAAGCTATAAATTTCATCCATACTATCTTCATCAAAATAACCCTAGAGAAAAAGACAAATGTTTTAGTAACTCATTTCAACATATACTGGAAATTCAAAAAAAGTTTCAATTCACTTAAGTTAACGGACATGAAATACGTAAGGACTAAGGACCTATTCAAGATTGGAAAAAATAATGGTGACATAAAAGGATTATAGAACAGGAAGTCTGGAACGGGATGATGGAAAAGAAAAGTAGAAGCATGAAGAAATCCAAAGTTTGTTGTATTATAGTTAAGTAAGGTTTCTTGGCTCTGATAAATTACTATGGCGAGACAAGATATTAACATTAAGAGAAACTGCATTGTCATTTTTAAAAAATCTTTCTATAAGCATAAAATTATTTCAAAGTAAAAAAAAGAAATAAGAGGTCTCAGCCAAAGCTGATCTCCTAATGCTGTATTTTACTGCCTCAGCCATCCAAGTGCTAAGATTACAAATGTGTTTCACCAAACCCAGTAAGGTTTTGTTTATTTGTGTGGAGATAGGGTGTCTTGTACTATGGACTGGCCATGAACTCTATATGTAGCCAAGGATGACTTTGAAATTCAGATCCTCCTACTTCCATCTCTCAAGTGCTGGGATTATAGATGCATGACACCTTGCCTGGTTTGTGGGTGATGGAGCACAAACCCAGGCTATTACGCATGCTAGACACTATCTATTGAGCTATATCCCCAGCCCAATTTTTAAATTTCTACATTTTTTTTCAGTATATGTGCACATGTCATTGGGGATCAAAATTAAGGGCCTTGTGCTTAATAGATAAGCATTCAATTAGTGAGACATACGCCTCTACCCCACTAAAAAAGTTAAAAAGGCTCAATAAAAGGACATGTAGGACTGGGGACGTAGCTCCCTTGGGTTAAACCCCAGACCATAAACAAACATTCAATGATCCTGTAAGTATAATGAGTTCAAGACTCAGAAATAAGCTAGGCATGGTAGCACACACCTCTAACGCCAACACTCAAGAAAGCAGAGAGAAAAGGACTGCCACAAATTGGAGGCTAATGTGGACTAAACAGTGAGTTTTGTACTATCCAATGACAGACTAAGACCCAGACTCAATGACAACAAAAAGACATGTAAATGAACTAAAAATAAAAGAAGATGAATTAATGAAATGGAAAGTTGCTTCAGGTATAGAAAATATAATAAGTAACATTTATATAATTTGAGGGACTTAATTTACCTTATTTTCTTTGCTAATGTAGTCCAGCTGCAAACACCAAGGATGAGTCCAGATTCTACTTAACATCTGAAAATCTTGGAAGAGCTTTGCACCTGCTTTTCCTCTTCCTCCTTCAGTGCTATTGCCTACACCTGACCAAAAGAAACCATACTAAGATATAAGAATTCTCCATTCCCACTATAGTCTATGATTCTGTACTAAATTATCTATGACCCTTTTCTAAGTATGAAAGACTTATAAAATATTATTTCTTACTATTAACATTTTGAAACACATGAAATAAAGATTGAAAGCCACCTTACAGATTAAGGAACAAATATGTGGTAAAGAAATATATATGGTTTGGTTTTTTTTTTTCTTTTGAGACAGAACCTCATGGTAGTCCAAACTGACTTCAAACTCCTGATCCTCCTGCTTCCACCCGCCAAGGGCTGAGACTACAGATGTGCAGCAACACAATCAGCAATATATGCAATTTTGAAAAGCAATGCATTAAGCAATAAAATACACAAGTAAAATACCTAAAACTTTAAAACAGTAATAACTGTAGTTACTTGGAGGTATTAGTACATAAAATATTTTCTGATTTTAGTCATAATAATGTCATAATTATTAAAACAACTATAATCTATTGCCAATGGGAGAGGTGCTGCCTTTTTAATTAAAGTGCACTAAAAATACATATTTTTCCCTTAGATTTTTGAAATCTCTTAAATTGTACCTGTAGTCACTTTAGCTATCAGAGGCAGTTAAAGCCTTGCTCCACACAGATAGACCCCCAGCAATGTTTTCCAACTATGATGACTCAAAAAGCTATTTTAAAAAAATTATGTTTTTCAAGGAGAAAGGTACTAATCACCACAGACCCAGAGAAACTACGTAACCAGGAAGGTGCCCCAGTGGAGACACAGGGATCTCCCTTGGAAAGTAGAAATAGAACAGACAGTGCAGGTGGGCTGGAGGAGAAGGAAAATGGAAGTGGAGAAGACCAGGATGGAGAGAGGAATGGAGGGAGACAATATATATAAGAGATGGTCAGAACTGGAGGACATTTAGGGGGTGATCGGGAGACCTAGTGCAGAGGAATCTCACTAGAATCTATGAGGTAGCCTAAGCAAGGACCTCTAGTAATGGGGGTTAGAGGGCGAGAACAGACCATCTCCTGTGGTCAAACAAGTCTTCCAGTGGTGAGATTGTGACACCATCCCAGCCACAAAACCTCTGAACTATATGGCCTATCTGCCTTGCAGGATCTGCAGGGACAACGAAAGGGCAGAACCCCATGCCAAAGGAGGGAATTCCTGCTTGATACTGCAGGTCAGGCTAGTAACTAGAGACTGCATAGCCCAGGGATAGTTTCTAATGATGCCATGCTCTGCTCATAGATTGGTACTTAGTCTAATCTTCATCTGAGAGGTCCCCTCCAGCAGCTGATGGGAGCACATGCTCAGGGCCATCGTGCAGAGCTCAGGAACTCCACAGGAAAAAAATGCAGAGGAGGGATTGCAGGAACCAGACAGGTGGAGGACATCAAGAGAACTAGCCCCAGGAGTCAAATGACCAGCACTCTTAGTGGCTCACAGAGACTGGAGCGACAGACACAGAACCTCCAGGATCTCCTAAATACATCTTAATGGCTGTCTGGCTTGGTATTCTTGCAAGACCCCTACAGGCTGGAGTTGGGGAATCTCTGGCCCTTTTACGTGCCCTTGCTCCCATTGGATTGCTTAGTCTACCCTTCCTGTAGGGAGTAGTAGTGCCCAACCTTGTTCCATCTTGTTAAGTGTTCTTTTCTAGGGAGAAGGGTTGGGGCAGGGGGGTTGGCTGGTGGGGATGGGGTAGATCTGAGGGTGAGGGGAGAGGGAGGAGCTGAGCAGAAGGAAGTCCAGATGTACAGTATAAGAAAAATAAATTAAAATAAATGTAATACAGAAAGATATATAAAAATATGCCTTTTATGTGCAAAATGTAAATGAGGATAGGGGAGGAGAATATGCCAGACAGACAGATAATATTAATGTTTTCACTACAATAGGAGGGAAAACAAAAAACAAAGACCTGAAATCCATAGGAATATAGACTAATTGCCAGAAGCATGGGGCTGGGGTGTGCGTGTAAAGAGATGAAGGCAATAGGTACAAAATTTCAGTCACATAGGACAAATACTCCATAGACATAATAATGAGCATAAGGACTATAGTAAATATAATATAGTATATAATATACTATATACTGTAAATCACTAAGAGTGTACTTTAGATACTTTTACCACACAAAAGAAGGTATGAGAAAAGGATAAGTACACTTGATCAGCTATATTAATTACCGTGCTATATAGATATACTCAGTAAAAGATAATAAAAAAGAAAATATTTTGTGTCATTTTATCCTTTAAACTTGCTGAGGCTTGTCTTTCTCTTTAATAAATATAGTGTATATTGGACCATGCTCTACATGCACTTGAATGAATGTTCTGTGAATGCTGAACAGTGTTCAATAAGGATGTCCTTTCATCCCTGACCCCCCTTCCCAGACAGAGTTTCTCTGTTGTGACTCTGGCTGTCCTTGAACTCACAGAGATCCATCTGCCTCTGCCTCCTGGGTGCTGGGATTAAGATTAAAGGCAGGGCCACCACTACCCAACAAATAGGATGTTTTAAGTCTAGTTTATAATGTTCAAGTCATTTCAGTCTATTGATGACCCTTAGCTATTCTTTCTAGCCATCACTAAAAACCTTTTGTGCTTCTCAGGCATTACTGGCTAAAGAATTAAAAATGAAGTGTTGGAGAACATTTGAACATATCTCCAAATATTTTATTTTTCTGTGTATGTACCCCTCCCTGATCTTTTAAGATAATCATTGTGCCCACAGCCTAGAATGCTGGCAGGACTTGTGATTTCTATAGATGAAAAGGTCTGCTTTATACATGTAAATGGTTGCTGCTTCCTGTTAGGACTACTTCTTATACCTGTCCAAAGTTCGTAAAAGAGTAATTGAAGCTACACTCTGAGATTTACATGTTAAAAGCTAAGTTTATATAGAGATAGTGGCACTCACTCCAACCTAATGCAATAATGGGAGAGAAGAGGTCCTATCAGGCGTTGAGCTCCCCACCATAATGGTGACATAGTTTGGCTACTGAAGGGTTGTGGGATAAGTCAAGCTATTAGATTTCTTTCATCATTCAAATAGACCTTTGGATGAGTAAGGAGGAGCTTGGATTTAATAAAAGCCCTGGGGCATGCTGTTCCTTCTGCTGAGGTCTTGCACGCTTGCATCTATGAAATGTGTTCTTTTTTAAAACCTTGCTGGGTTAATTACATTCAACAATGACACAGAGATTTCAGGGGGATTTACTTGTACATTGTTTTGGTTGCTGAAAAACTAAGCTGAGCTCCCCATGTATGCAAGAAGGGCACTTTCCACTAAACATTTTTGCTTTAAGTTTGTCCCTTCAGTTTAGCTTCAATAATTATTTAATATAAACATTGCAATTTTAAGCATACTTACTTTATTCAAATGTAAACAAAAAACAAAAAGGACAAAATTACCAACACCATATTCTTCAGAAGAAGAACATATTCATAGAGAAGATTTAACAACTGAATATATTTGTTACCTGTTAAGTGATCTAAGTAGTATTGATAGAGCTTGCACTGAATAGCAGTCATTCTCACAGCTAACACATATTCATGTTTTGGAGGCAAGAACTTTGTTAATGCTGTATAATCTTTCCTCTGCAATTAAAAAGACCGAGAATGTAAATCAGTTATCTAAATATTTAATAGGGAAGAATGAAAAGACATATAATCACCAGTTTCTTAAACATATTTACCTTCTCAAATCAAAACATATGCTTATATACTTAATATATTTCATATGACTAAATTGATTTAAAAAAGATACTGCACCATGCTCATCACCTTTTAAATTGAAGTGGTCATATGATCACTTAACAAAAATCAAGTTTTCTAGATGGTCTTCCCTGTATTTAAAAAAAAAAAACAAAAAAAAAAACAAAACAAAACAAAAAAGAAAACTACCACAAGTCAGGGACATCATGTGATAAGCATTATTATAAAAAATGTCATTAATAAACCCATTATTAAGAATAATTGATGCATGCTAATAAACCATTTAAAATTTAAATACCAATGCCAAAAGAATCTTCACATACCAGGATAACATCTTATTTCCATTTGCACAATGCTTTGAAATTTAAGACATTGTAGTTAGCTGTAACTATGAAATTGACACAGCCTACAGTCATCTCAAAGAAGCTTCAGTTGAGGAACTGCCTAGTTCAGATTGACCTAAGGATCATCAGTGAGGGTTTATCTTGATTGTTAATTAATGCAGGAGGACTCAGCCCATTGTGGGTAGGACCATCCCTAGGCAAGTGGTCCTGGGCTATATAAGAATGCTAGCTAACAGCCAGGATGTGGTGGCTGTGGGAGGAGGCCGTAGCTCACACCTTTAATCGCAGCACTTCGGGAGGTATGGGCAGGGGGAACTCTGTGAGTTCCAGGAGAGTCAGAGTTACAACAGAGAAACCCTTTCTCAAAGAAACAAAAGAAACAAACAACCAAAAAAAGAGTTGCTTTTCACATAATAAATCATAGGAATCAAAAGTATTACGCAGCTGAGTGTTGAGGCACATGCCTGTGATCCTAATGCTTGAGAGGCTGAGGCAGTAGAATAAAGGGTTCCATGCCAGCCTAGGCTACATAAAGAAAACCCATCTTAAAGCAAGAAAAGGAAAAAACACAAAACACAAATTCTAATGCGATCTGAGTTGTATGCCTAACAATAACACATAACTTCTGAAGCAATGTTTGACACTCTGAGAAAATAAGTCACGTACAAAACACTATTCAAACCATTTATTAGTAGGACAGGGAAAAAAATCAATTCATTGCTAAATATAAATAACTACTTAAAAACAAAAGAAAACAAAAAAACTTAATAGTACATGTGGCCAATCTGATCAAACTGATTGTCTTCTATGACAGCATTATAGCCATTCTAAACAACAGCCTGTGTCAATGTGGAAGATCTTTGTAGTTACCATTAATATATAGTATCTTAACGAGAGAATGTAGATCTTGAAATCTCTAAATTAAAAACTCCATCACTACATACTTACTGATCTCTAAATGTAGATTTATAACAGTCTTATTTAAATAACACTATTATCCTGTTCAGTATATACCTAAAAATAATAAAACTGGAGTGTGCATTAGTGTGTACATGTATGTATCTGTGAATGGATGTATGTTATGGCACACTCATTCATACATTCATTCACACGTCATTCATATATCCATTCACAGACACATAAATAAGAGTATTGGTTATAAATCTACAATGAATCTAAACATGGACACAGCAAAATATGAAGCAAGTGCATTAACCGTGTTCTTAAACTGTGAAATATAGTGAATGCAAAGCAGATTTTAAAAACAATGCAGAAATATAATTATAAAACTAAATAAAGAAAAACAAAATAATTCAAGCTAATATTTTGAAAATAATTTGGAATTACAGGTACCATACTTATGGAACATAATCTTTACCTGAACACATCCGGCTAACATCTCATAGAGAATATGAGCACGTTTCTTCATCACCCTTACATCTACCATGGTAGAATCTGCACACTGACCATTTTGGATTGGATTTATAAATCTATTCCTGAACTCCTTGATGGATCCAAGCAAATTTTCCTTGATAAAGTTAACCATGCAATGATCTAAGAGACAAGACATTAATTCATTAATAACATTGATAATGGAAAGACCAGAAAAAGTTCCCAATACATTGCTCATGCCAAAAGCTCATTTCATAAATGCTTAGGATAAAAAACTGTTTTCTAAACTTAGGGAAAAAAAACTGTTTTTAAGTCTGATCTAGAACTGAATAAAACATATGAGAAACTGAAAGTGACCATCCATAAATCCCAGATCAATTTTTTTTTCAAAAATAAAAAAACGTTTGATTCCAAATTACTATTCATGACACATAAAAATAAAACAAGTGTACAACTATAATGATTTAATTGTCAGTGAGGGCAGCTTATAAAGAAGATATAAAAACCAAATAAAAATAATAAAGTAGATAATAAGCTACTGTGGCTAAGTTATATGTATAACAAATTCAGTTCTTGATTCGCTGCAGAAGCCTTTAAAGGTACCATCAATTGTCCTATATGAAACAACATCACAATGTAAAATAACATTTCTGCAAAAAGGAGAATAGAGCAGAAATGGAAATAAATGAACAAATAAAAAGCCTAACATAATGGAAAACATTGGAACTCTATAATTGACAATTGCAATTTGCTAAATAAGATCCCATTCCATCATATGAATATGAGGGAATTTACAAGGTAATTCTCTATGTTATTTCAGTTTTGGCTTAAGCCTAAGCAAATGCTACTCTGGCTCAGATTTGTTAGAGTTCCCCTTTTCTCATCTCCACTTTCCAAAAACATTCAGGGTTGTCATTTCTTTTCTATATTTTTTTCTTACAGGGGGAGACAATGTCTAACAATGTAGTACTGGCTGGTCCTACACTCACAGAGATACACTTGTCTCTGCCTCCTCAGTGCTGGCATTAGAGGTATACATTACCTGGGTATAAAAACCCAGCCTCTTTGTTTCCTTACTAGTACTACCTCCAAACTGGATATATAGCGTTCTAAGACATCTTGAATAAGCACATCTACATTTTGTATACATTAAAGCAATCATTAAAGAATTCTGATATTTTTTAAATATTTTGGTTTTCCTGAGTTATATCTGAACAATGACAACAGCACATATCTTGACAGTAGTTTGCTACTCATATTAATAAAGCATTGCACTTGAAGAGCATGTTGTTCTTTCACAAAAGAATCAACTAGAGATCAGGGTAGGGACTACAACAAACAGAAGAAAAGAAATGGCAAAAGTTGAACATTTTTGAGTCAAACAGCAGCATTCTATAGTATAAAACATATTAACTCACACTCAATTAGGTTATTTTGAAGTGGAGTTCCTGTCAAAATAATCCTCCTCCTTGATCGTATAGAATTCATAGCTTTTGAAACAGCAGATGCTTCATTTTTTAGAATATGGCCTTCATCACAAACAACAAAATCGGGACCTATAAAAATATATACAAAACAACACTTAATTAAAACAATGAAAATAAAGGAAACAATAAAACTAAGAAGGTTGTTCATGTATGTACGGTTAATCATTTTACACTACTGATCTTGAAAAAAGATAAAGCAACATCATTACAAGCCCAATAATATTTTATGTACCATTGTGCATGGTTGAAATTGCACTAATCAGCATAGATCAAATTCCCATAGCTAAGTATTTAAAGTACTACAAATAGCATTTATGGTCTACAAACTTTATGAAGAATCAAGGTTAAAGATTTTACACACACAGAAGAGAGCAAAAACTGATGAAGCTTACTCCCAACAGAATTGGAACTTTTTACAAAAAAAAAGTATCTTCTTGGGAATGACAATGACAATAAATATCTTTTAGAACTAAGATATGTTAGAATGCTTACATAATACAACAATTAAAATGAAAAGATCTTCGAAGATAATATTTTGACATTAGTTTATATGAAACTTATTGCCAAAAACAATATTCACGAAAAGACAAAAATCAAATGGTTTAAGAAATAATACAGGGGCTGAAGAGTTGGCTCACTGGAACTTTTGCTGCTTTTCCAGCAGACCTGAGTTCCACCTGCAGCACCCACATGGTGGCTCACAATCATCCATAGCTCCAGTTCCAGGGATCTGACACATTCTTCTGGCCTCCACGAGCACCAGGCATTAATGTGGTGCACAAAAATACAAGCAGGCAAATCACCAACACACATAAATAAAAATGAATAAATACATTAAAAAGAAGTAATATAACTAATCACAAAAAGCCACATGACATTTGCAGTTTATTTCAAATAACTAACACTAAGTGGCGGGAACATTTTAATTAACAAAGCAAAGTTAAGCAGATTGTTACATGGATGTGGACAAGGAGAGAAAAAGCCTTTCTTCTAACAAAAGATCTCTTGAGAGTGACTCTCTAAAAAAAAACATATAGGCTTATTATTCATTCATGCATGCATGCTCTACATTCTAATTTCTAGTTACTGATCTGAAATATATACTTGCACAAATGCTCAAAATACATACAAAAAAATATTTCTATATCACTTGTATGGGAGAAAATTAGAAACAACCTGAGAGCTGTGAAAGGAGGTGTACCAAAGAGTTAGTTCAACTATGGTTTAACAGAGTAACAGATAGAGCTGAAATTAACAATGTACATCTCTATGTACAGATCACAAAAGACATGCTAAATATACTATTCAACCGTGCAATAGAAATGTCTCTCATTTGACAATGAAGTTAATTTTTGATAAATGTAACCTAAGTTGAAAATGCATTTAACATACCTAACCCACTAATTTCTACTGAACATCACAGGCCAACAAAAAAATTTATTGTATAATATCGGTTATTTACTCTTGTGATCACATGAATAAATGAAAACTACACTTTACACTTTTTAGCGGACATTTTTTTTTTGTCCTGAGCTAGAATCTCATATATATACCAGGCTGGCTTGGAATATACTACATACACATGAATGACCTTGATTTCTGATCCTGCCTCCACGGCCACAAAGTGTTGGGATTGGAGGTATATGCCACTGACTGAAGCCAGTGTGAAAGCTTGAAGTTTAAAGAAGTAACTTGCTGAGCATCATCAGTCCAGAAAAAATTAAAATTCTAAATTTGAAGTATAGTTTCTAATGAATGCATATAGCTTTCACACAATCATGAAATCAAAAAGAAAATCTGAAAACAAACTCAACTAAACCCATCATAAATCTATAGCTATTTATGTTATGAAACTGATTTGCATTTAAACAACTACCTCAAAAGGGCTGGAGGAAATCTATGCTAATACTTCACTGTTAATGTGCAATGTATGTACATGAACACATAAAACAAGATTAACCTTACTCAAGTCTTAAAAGGTCTGGCATGATAAGTGTTTTATCAAGAAACTTTGGAATATCCAGATAGTTTATGTTAACAATGTGGTTTACAGTAAGGGGCTTAGCAATCATTTAGACATCTACAGGATCTGAAGACATAGGCCATACAATGAGGTATATATGTGTACTGTACCTATATAAGCAAGTCCAAAGCAGGCCAACAGGCTGAGATTATTCCATACACATAGTTATATATCATTACTGGAAGAAGCTAGCTCTAATTTGTATTATTTCAGTATAAGAAACCATAAGCATGAGTATAATAATTTCAGGTTTTCCGTGTAGTTCAGGTAAATTATTAAACCTGAAGGGGGTTTATTGCTCATATACAACAGTATGCAGATATTATTGCTCACATACAACAGTACTTTGAATACTGTTCATACACATACATACAGATTTTGCCCTATGAAGTTAAAAAACTGAATAGTATTCTTCTAAAAGCACTACAATAAAGTAGAAAACTCCACCAGACCAATTTAAGTACATTAAAGAGGAAAACACTTTTCAAGAACAATTAAGGCCAATTAAATTTATCACTCTATAATGTTACAGTTAATGTTTCTTTTTTCAGTATGTTACAATGCCACCTATTGGTATTAATTTTAAACTTCAAAAAGTCAGGGCTAGACATGTAGCAGTGGTTGAATGCTTTCCTTCCACATATAAGGCCCGAGGTTCAATCCTCATCACGAAGAGTAGTATTTAAATTATTGCAGTCACTCTGTGCCACTTGTAGAATGGTTATACACCAATCCAAAACCGGAGAGGCCAGGTTTGGGATGCGCTATTATGTAACAGCTCTGGTCAATCTAAACAGCTGCCATGCTACTACCCACACCCAATTTTCCAGATTCTGGCCAAACAGCCTGCTTCTCCCACTTTACAACCTCCTCCCTAAGATTAGGACACCTCAAAACCACGTGTCTGGCCCTGATTTCTAGTTTTTATCCTAGGCTTGAATATGGATATTTCTCCTATATTACACAAACCCAGGTTTTCAAATACTCAGCTGTCATATGATTCTTTGTGCCACCAATTTGCAACAAACCATGGAAACCATGTGGAGAAAATAAAGAAATTATTTGACATATCTTTTCTAATAAATTTATAACTTAAGAGATTCTGATACTGATGGAAAGGGAATTTACATATAAAAGTTATTACTACCACTAAGTCTAAGTCATATGCTTTAACACATTCCTCTTGTTATACATGGTAGATACTATACTCATTACAATACAAACAGTATGAGTATTCATCAAACAGTATGAGTATTCAATCTCTATTCTTAAGAAAAGGGGCAGGCAGTAGTGGCACACGCCTTTAATCCCAGCACTTGGAAGGCAGAGGCAGGCAGATTTCTGTGAGTTCAAGGCCAGCCTGGTCTACAGAGTGACTTCCAGAAGTGAGTTATAACAGGGAAACTCTGACTCAAAAAACAAAATGGAAGGGAGGGGAGATAGAAAGAGGAAGGGAGGGAGGGCGGGAGGGTGGGTCAAGTATTCAAGGACAGTCTAGACTATATAGAAACAGCCTGTCACAGACAAAGCACAATAACAAACACTAATAGAGAGACCCAAGTATTGTTAAAATCTTAACAAAGATAATCTAGGCATTTTACTTTAAAAATTAATGAACAAGGGAACTAGAGAGATGGTTCAGAGACTAAGAGCACTTGCTGCTTTTCCAAAAGACTTAGGTTCAATTCCTAGCACCAATATGGCAGCTCACAACTATCTGTAATTACAGTTCTGAGGGATCTAACAATCCTCTTCAGGTCTCTTCAGATACTGGGCACACACATGGTATACAGATACACATGCAGGCAAAACACTCTTACACATAAACTTTTAAAAAAATAATTGAAAAAAAAAATCAAGGTAAATAAATATATTTTTAAAATATCAGCATATTATCAGGTAAATCTACATTTAGAATTGTATTGCAGATTTACCAGAACTTATAGATATAGTTTTAGGCTACATCAAGAAAAACCCATTCATTTCAGATCAAGCTGGATACTATACACTTAGCCTGGCTGGGCTGGTGCCTGGAACTGTTCTTTATGAAGCTGAATGGCAACATTCTTAACTCCATAGAATGCCTAGAGTTGAAAGCATTTACAAAGCTAAATGGGTCTCCCCTGCTTCATGCTCTAAGAGCTCCTGCTGTCCTCTGATCTGCTGCTAGCTTCTCATAAGACTGCTGCTAATCTTTTTTTTTTTTTTTTAAATCTTGGTTTCATGGTGATCTGTCTCTTGATCTCCAGTCTCTGACACATAATACTGTCCTGTTTATGAATCTTCTGGGTACCTTCTCTTTGCTCCCTTTTCTTACCTAAAACTATGTCAATTTCTCTGGTGGCTAAGAAAGTTAGCAAAAAAATCAAGAGATTACTGATGAAGTGGCAGCAAAGGTAGAATGAGTTCATAAGTTAAATGAAGTAATTGGCTAATTCTTAGCCAGATGTACCAAGAGGCCAAAAAGAATGTTGAAAAATCTCAAAAAGTAATGCAAAAGTAGAGAAAGCAGAAAGAAGTATGTTGAAATTCTATGCCAGGTTCCAGTTTCCAACAGCATTTAGACCACTGTAAATGCCTGTTTTTTTAAAATAAAGTGGGGAGCAAAGAGATGATTCAGCAGGCAAAATTGCTCTGGTCTTGCTGCAAATGCCTGAGCTCTATCCCCAGAACCCAGAGTGGTAGAAAATAACTGCCAAAAGTTATGTTCTGACACACACACTATGGCATACACATGTTCACATTCATTTGTTCATTCATTCCACTCATGCTCATATTCTCTCTTATGCATTCCTGCATTCATTCATATATCCCCCCTCTCATACATACAAAATAAATAGGATAAAATTTTAAAAATAAAATAAATACTGGCATCTTAAACTGATTCTGGAATCTATTCTCTTCCTGCATCATGATATCCATCATGATATCCATATTCAGATCATCAGGCATGCACAGTAACAGCTTTCAACCACTAAGCTATCTTGGTGCACACTCCCTTTTTATTTGAGATGCACATGTAACCTTAGTGCTTCCATTTCAAAAGTACTAGGATTGCAAGAAATGACTCACCATGACCAGTAGATAAATCTTACTTGAAGATCAAATTTAGAGCTGGGGATGTAACCTAGCATGCATGAGCCTTGGGTTCAATCTGTAGCACTACATCACGCCAAAAACCAGGTGTCATGGCGCATGCCTATAAATCTATCACTCAGGAAGTAGAGAGGCATGAGTATCAGTAGGTTTAGGAGATCATCTGCTAGCCTGGGACACAAGAGACTCTGTCAAATAGGGAGGGAAGGCCAGAGACACACCACTATGCCTGGTTTTAAAAACTGTTGTTTCAAACCGTTCCCAAGATACCTTGTGAAATAATCTGCAGAAACGATACCCTTCATAAGCTTACAATTCTCTAATAATACACCAACCACAGATCTCCAAACACTACCAAAAACTCTGAACAGCTAAGCAGCATTAAGGATGATTTATGTTATTTAAATTATATTTACTACTAATTAATTGATAAATTAACTAATTAAATAAATACTAATTCTATTTAGAATTAATAATTCTATTAATAAAAATAAAACCTAAAGGACAAAAGAAATAAGTACCAGATACTTAGTAAGTGTTCCAATTAGTACCTCTTAAAGATAAACACAGACTTCAACTGGCTTCATTCATCATGTCAGTGCTTGGGAGTACTTTACCTGGATCAACCAAAGCTTTATTAAATATTTCTTTAAGTTTTCGACTCTTCACATTCCTTCCTTGAGCAAGATTTCTGTACATCTCATACCCTATGATCATAACACCACCATCTTCTTGCCATCTCTGTAGCATATAACTTCTCTCCTGGGGACGTTTCACTGTTGCTAATTCAGAGACCTTTAAAATAGAAAAAGATGTTTAACAGTAGTTATTAAAGTGAATGAGTTATAAATATTCCCACTGAAATATGCATTATAATTAAGAAAGTTCTTTCCATATATTAATCTCATGACACTGTTTCAATAGTAGACACTATTAAATGTTACCTCAAGTTTTTCATCATCATTTAATCCCTCCTGCCACTTCTCAAATTCATTCATCCAATTCAAAGCAGTGTTAAGAGGACAAACCACTAAAGCTGTACTGAAATCCAATTTGTCACACAAAAGAACTGTGTGAAGAAAACTGACCACCTACAAGAAAGTAAATAAAGTTATCTTTTTTGTTTAAACGTCCACAAAAATATGAGAAAAATCAAGCAATCATAACTTAATACTTTTGCCAGTCAACCAAGCAAGGTCTTAATTCCCAACCCATATAAAATACGAGTAAATAAATATATATAATATTAAACTGACAAAGTATGACTAAATAATACATAAGCTGGAGCCATCTTTGGTTTAACCTGAAACTGACAGACACATTCCTTTTCCCCCACTGCTGAGAAAAGTCCCTTGAGAAAGCACTCAACCCTGTTCTAGAAACACAGGGTCACAATGCCCTGGCTACCTGCATGCTTTTGGCTTCTGTTACACTGCTTGCTTGCTTTACTTCCCTCTGCAACTGCTAACCAGGATGCAGTTTTTCTGTTCTTTGCCCTTAAAAGCTCCCTATAAAATGCATCCAAGGCTGCTCTGTTGAGAAGTACTCTCTCCAGGCAGTCGCTTAGCTGAAAGAATGCAACTCTCAAACTTTGGTCATGCTGCGTGGTCTTTGGGTCTCTACACCACAACTATAAGGTCCTCCCAAGTCTCTAACTTGATAAATCTATGCTCACTATAAATATGAATGTAAGATGTCAAACCAAAATAAAGTCCTTACTGTTTACAGAATGTTCACCAAATTTTCAAAATTTTCACCAGTGCCCACTTAAATGAAATTTTTAACACGTTCTAACTCACTGAATCTACAAGTTATCTTATGGGTTAAAATTACATACATTCACTATGGTCATATCTCTCCTACAATTCCTGCTGTTCAGGAATGTAGTGGTTGTTCTTGGCTGTGTTAGAGACTAAATTTAGAAATTTTTGGACGTTAGGCAAGTGCCCACCCAACCCTAGAATGAAACCATTATAAAAGTGAAAAAGACTTTACATTCTTACTACCATCATAGACTATTAAAAGTTGAAAAAAAGTTAATTTCATCTCGTGCCCTCAAAGTTTCAGGGAGTCACACCTACAACCGTACTGCCTCATCTCCATCAACATTTTGCACTAACATATCTTTTTTTTTCCTCCCTCCAAACCTTTGCATATATCCCTCCTTGCTCTCTAATTCATGGCATCTTTTTTCATTAATTGTTGTTATACATATATATGCATATGCATATACAACAAACAATTCTGTAAAGATGCTTGTTCTTTTAGTCCTACCCTTTTAACATGGTATCAGAAAGAACACTTTTAAACTGCATTCTCCACAATATACAATACTTGAGAAGAAATCATGTCTTTCTTCTTTACTGCTGTATCTCCACAACCTGCCTAAAACATAGACAATCCAATATACATATTAATATACCTGCAAAGATGGATAGGTTTATTTCATATAGCTCTTACCTGTAAGGTCTTACCAAGGCCCATGCAATGGGCAAGAATACACCCTGAACCTGGAGATTTCTTTGTCTTTTGCACAGACTCACAACAGCAATCCCACATAAACTGAACACCTAAGAATGAGAAAACAAATTTTCTAAGAAACAGCAGGATTGCTTTTTTATTTTTTTGTTTTTTAGGTGCATTTTATGTGTACAAATGTACATACACCATTGTGAATGCTGGGAATTTAATGAAAGTCCCCTGCAAGAGCAACAAGTACTCGTAACCACTGAGCCATCTCTCCAGCACCCAGGAAATAGTATTTAAAAAACATTTGGTGCTAATGAAATTCTTAAATGCAATTAGAATTGTTTGTTCTCCTATAATAAATCAGAAATAAAACACAAGCAGAGAATGGGGAGATATTTGTTCAGTTACCCTAAGCTATCACACTAGGTTTCTCTATACCTTAAGATAGCCAAAAAAGACAGACGAATACTTGAAAATAGAAACTTAAACCAAAGAGGGCATAGCTTCCTATCAAATACATTTTCCGGTTTATTGAACCAACCAGGAAAGAAATCCTCCAAGAAAATTATATGTTTAGCAGTAGAAACTGAGTAATAAAGGAGCTGGTAATACCAGAAGTAGAACTGCTGTATTTCCCTTATGGACTACCTCACACAAACATTTAAATTAATTTAGTAGTTCTACACTAAAACAGCAGAGAGTAGGCACAGTTGAGTAACTTCCTAATATTATTGTGGGAAAATCGATTATACACTTACTTGAAAATGTTGAAATGGCATTTTCCAAAGAAAGCTATTAGTTAACTGTGCTTCTTCTTAACAGCTCCAGCCAAGCATTATGTACTAGACAGAACTCGCTACATAGATTCCCACTTGTAAGTAGTACTTCTTGCCTATTTAAAACACTATGCTTGCAGTCACCCAAACTTCCTTTTCCTTACTTCCTTGTGAAATAAAGAGATGGAATCATATTATTTTTGCTCGACAATGTATCTCTAGTGATTAGGAAAATGCTAGGCAAACAGAAGAAAATAAGATATAGGTAAAATTTAGATAAAAGTAACTGATCATTTAATAGCTTCTTACCATCTACTTGATGGGGTTTCAATTTTATAACCATGTTTCTATGAACCTGCACTAAAGGTTCTTTGGTTTCTTCATCTTCATCTAAAACCAATTTTGTTGTTATTGGACACTTGGTAGGTGAAGCATCCTCAATTTCTATCACCTACAAAAAAAGGAGTCATTGATAGTTAAGCTCATAAAAATTTTTCAAGCAATAGTGAAGTATCAATCTTGACAAGGTAGATTTTCCAAAAAAACATACACACTCATTTCCAGAACACATCCAATATGAGAAGGTCCACATTTATGTTTTGCAGAGTCAAAAACCTCACATAGATTTGAAATCATGAGAAACGCCAGGAATTAGTTTAATACCTTTCACCCAGAGTGCAATAAATACAGTGCATAAGGTAGAATTTGGAGTAAATAGTATATAAAGTACTTGCTGTGCAAGCATGTGGATATGAGTCCAATCCCCACAACACATGGAAGGAGGGAGGGAGGGATGGGTGTGCAGAACAGAAGGAGAAAGTTATCAAGCTAGCCATAGTGGAGGTGGAGAAAGGAAGATTCTGATGACTCAGTGGCCAGCCATCATAGACAACATGGCTAGCTCCAAGTCACTGAGAGTCACTGTCTCAAAAATAAGGTTGATGGTTCCTTAGGAATGACACTCAAGGTTGAACTTACATATGCATCTCACACAAACAAATATATAAACACTGACAAAAAAATGTAACTGGACATACACATACAAGCAAAAGTATAAGTATACACATATTTTTTGTTACCCTAATTCACAATTTATAGATGTAAATAAGGAACAGATTTAGACCTAGAGAATTGTTTCTACATAATCTTAGGCAAAACCAACAGTGTTCTAATAAAAAAAAAAACATGTTTATGTAAATAGTTTTACTATTCCATGCAACAAAACTAAACAAAGACTCCTGATTTAAAAATTGTAGGGGTGAGGTGTGGCTTGGTAGTAGAGAGCTTACATATTGTATCCCAGGCCCTGGGTTTAATTGCCTAACATAGAAAGCAAAAAAACATTAATTCTCTAACATAGAAAAAACAAACTTTTTAAGTGCCAGGCATGGTAGCACTTGGGAGGTGAAGACAGGAGAATCAGGAGTTCAAGGACAGTCTTAGCTGCATATTGAGTTCATTACCAACTTGTGCTATATGAGACCCTGTCTCTAAAAAAATGAAAAAAATAAAAGCTCTGAAGTGACAATCCAGCTCTCTCTCATGCCTGAATGCTAGGATTACAGGAATTTATTGCCACATTTAGCCTAGAAATGATGTTGAAGCAAACAAAAGAAACTATGCAATTTCAAGCATAAAAGGATGTCAGGGGCTCTTTAAAAGGATGATCTTTTAGAAACCATAATAACACTATCACATCTGAAAAATGCAAATTAAATCACAAGTGCATAATGAATTATATGGATGCTGCATTTACATGAAATTTTAATTGACAAACACATCAAAAATAATGCTGGGAGACATTATAGTTGAGCATAACTAGCATAACCATATAGGTCCAAATTCCTTTTCATTATGCTACCTAAATTTTCTTAGCTTTAGTTTCTATAGTTAAAAATTAGAAAAGTGTTTCAAGAGCCCTCAGGGGTATTGTAAAAAAGTAATACAGCAGCATATATTAAGGATTTAGCACTCAATTAAGTATCCATTAGTTATTATGTCCTAACATAGATGATATCAGAACATGTAACAGGTCGGGGGAAAGCCCTTAGAAAAAAATGAAAGATATGGTAGGCAAAGTCTTAAAATGGCACCCAGATTCTTGCTTTCTGTCATAAGCGTCCTGTAAAATCTACCTGCCACTGAGTGTCACTGTTACCTATGAATACAGTGGATATTGTTCCCAGACATAACTAATCATCATTTGACTCAGATTTAATCAAAATATATTCTAAGTGGGCTGGACCTAGTCATTTTAAAGACTGAATGTTCTCCTATGGGCAACAAAACTGAAGAAAAATGTCAGGTAGAACAGAGAAAATAAGAGTCCGTGTATTCCAACTCCAAGAAGATTTCTGTCAACAAGTAAGTTGGGAAAATGACACAAACTCTTAGATAAAAGTATAGTTAGTCTTGGTTAATTTCTTAAACTTAATGAAACACTGAGCAGAGGATCCAGTAGAGCCATACACAGCTAATTCAACACAACTTCTCTAATAATATTAAAATAATAAATTATCTTCTTCAAAGAGGTTAAATGTATGCTAATTTTTCCATATAGGCAGAGAGTACTTGATGTCTGCAACCTTTTCCTTGGGCAGATCTGAAACCACTGAGACAAGTACATAAAGTTCCAGGGAATGTGGGTACTCCTCTCTACTATAAATCTCAATGCTTTGCATTCTTCTCCCACTCTCTGATGCAAACATGACGCATAGCACACAGAGGGAGCATTCTTCATCTTGGACCCTTGCCAGCCTTGCGTACACACAGGAGCTGGTTGCTGGAATAAAAATGTACCCAGCCCACAGTGGAAAAAGTCACTGTGGCCACAAGCAGCACTTGTTGTGGAGAGTCATAAGTTCTTATCCTTCGTACAGCAGCAAGCTTTCTTTGTCCCTTTCCCTTCCTTTTCTTAAATTTAATTTATCCATTATTATTACTTTACAACAATTTTTAACTTCATAGCTTACTCTGAATAATTATTTTTGCTATTTTTGTCCATGTGGTTTTGGTGTAGTGGTAGCTGGCTTTAACTTACTTTCAATGTTCTCCTATATCTGGTTTAATTTTGTATTGCTGTTATAACAGTCTCTGAGTGTTACTAAGGATTGAGCTCACCAGAGAAGGCTACTCACAAAGACCCCTGTAAAAAGCCAACAGGTTATCTATCCTAAGAGATATACAGGTCACAAGACAGAAAAAAAAAGAATCATGAAAATGCAAAGCAACACAACTTAAAAAACAGACAACAACAACAAAAACCACACAATTCCTAAAAATCCTATTACTTGAAGGAGTAAAGTATAAGATGATCTTGTCACGTTTAAAAGATCCCTTATGTTTTTAATGTTATAGTCTCAACTAATGATAGATGATGATACCATTTCTGGGATCTATTACAAAACAATCTAAAACCAAGTAAATATATTATAGGCATAGATGTCAGATGTAGACGCTGATTCAGGGCAGAGGACAGTTTATTCTTTTGCTAATTCAATCACCGGTTCTTAGCCTGGAGCTCTGGAGTTTTTCAGCCTCCATACAATCTACTCTTATGCCTTAAACTAGAAGGCTTCAGCCTCTGTAAAATCTAGAACATTTAAACTTCCATATAATCTAATAAACCCTTGTGACTTACTGCTGACTAAGCCACTTTTACTAGCTCTTTCTGAACACAGAGCTGTACTACTGCCTCTTCTGGTTCAGGCTCCAACTCTTCTCTAAGCTGACTAGTTCAAACTGACCTTCTGAGCCAGCTGACTGTTTCTGACCAAACTCTTCTGATTCTGGATGGTTCTGGATTATTCTCTGACTGCCTCAGACTGAACTGCTATGCTTCAATTCAAACTGACACATCCTTCCCATCTGTTACTGACTTCTGTCAGGCTGCTTCTGTGTCTGTGTGCCTCTCCTCCAGCCTGCCTGTCTGTAACTCACTGCTGAATACTGCCTCAGTCAGACTGCTCACCTCATACCACCTGCTATAACTTATTGCTGTAGCTGACTGCTTCATACTGCTTTTGTAACTATCTCTTCTGTAGTTGCCTCCATAACTCTTCCTCTGATTAGTCACTTTGCCTGTCCTTCACTCTGACTCATCTCAGATGTCACTACCAATCTGACTAACTCCTTCTGAGCTCCACCTCCTGTGTCTGCTAGTACTCTGTTTCTACCTTAGGGATTAAAGGCATGGACTACCATTGCCTGCTGAATACTGAGATTAAAAGTGTTTGCTACCACAGCTTTCTGAATACTGGGATTAAAGGTGTTTTCTGCCACTGCTTTCTTAATACTGGGATTAAAGATACATCTACATTCCATCTAGACCACACAGGTCTCTGAATGTAGACCCTGGAATAAAGACCTTCCTAGCTTTCACACAGGCCTATTCCTCTACAATATAGATAATAAATCTGGTACTGTTAGTAATGGATGAAGCTGGGATAATGGGCACTCAGAGAATTACTATACTAAAGTATTTGACAATACTTTCATTATGAAGTCCATGCAAAAGCAGAAATCTTGAGGCTGGAGAGATGTCTCAGAGTTGAATAGCATGTACTGCTCTTGCAAAGAGCAAACATTCAGTTCCTAGCACCCATGTCTGACAGCTCTACTGCTTATAACTCCAGTTCAAGCAGATCTGACACAGTCTTCAGCTTCCGTGGGCAATCACCCACACATATGAAACAAACTCATATTTGAAATACATATATACACATAATTACAAATAAAATAAGCTTTTTAAAAACAGACATCTTTTATTAATATAAAAAAATCAATGTTAGGGCTGGAAAGATGGCTCAGCAAATAAAGGTACTCTCTACACAATCCTAATTAGATCCAAAGAACACACATAAAGGCAAAATGAGAGAACTAACTATAAAGTGTCCTCTGATAAACACACACGCACCATGGCACATACATACTGCCACACATACAATTTTAAAAAGTAAAAAGAAATTTTAAAAAAGAAATCATTTTCCTAACTATACGAAAATTATTTTGCTGATCATACAAGAATCTCAAGTGTTCCTGTAACAAATTATACAAACAGCCTAATAAGCACAGCATACTGCCACTGGTGTAACAGAATTTTACCTAGAAATCTGTAAGTTTATCACAACACTAAACTTTTGAAAAGCTGTATGTATCTGTGATATATATCTATGAAAATTATATATCAAATAGAAATAAGTTGGTTACCTCTCTTAATTTCTCTCTCTCACGTTCCCTCTCTGCAATACGTTTTCGCCTTTCTTCCTCTTCTTTAAGGGCATTCTGTGTTTCTGTTCTTAGTTTATCATCTTTAAGAATCTTCCGAATTTTCTTTCTGCCTTTTCCAGGTGACTTAGAATCATCATTTTCATCCTCTTCCTCCTCCTCCTCATCATCATCATCTTCCTTTCTTTCATCTTCAGAATGGCTCTGTGGAATTTAAATACAGAGACAAATGGAAAAATGTTCTAATTCATTCACTTCGCGTTGTACTCTGTAATGTGCCAACAAAAGGAGTGAAAAAAGTTTTATTAATTATATCTAGAAGAAAAGAAGTAATGCATAAAGACTCAGTTAAACTTGGGCAAAGGAAAAAAAATCAGGGCAAAGGAATCAAATAGGTATTTATTTTTAAAATGTACATAAATGGCTAACAAGAACATAAAAAGGTGTCCAAACTGACAGATCAAAGGAAAATAAAATTCAAGACCACAATAAGATACCATTTTATACTCATAACTGCCATAATGGAATAACAAGAGCAAATACAAGAAACTAAATGTTGGTGAACATGTAAGGTGGTACAGTGCTATTCTATTACAAATGCAAAATGAGAGCAGGTGGGGGTTGGGGTGGCAGCAGCACACACCTTTAAAACCAGCGCTTGGGAGATAGAGGCAGGTGGATATCTGTGAGTTCGAGGCCAACCTGGTCTACAGAGTGAGATCCAGGAAAGCCAGAGTGACAACACAGAGACCCTGTCTCAAAAAAAAAAAAAAAAAAAAGGAAGGAAGGAAGGAAGGAAGGAAGGAAGGAAGGAAGGAAGAAGGAAGGAAGGAAGGAAGGAAGGAAGGAAGGAAAGAAAGAAAGAAAGAAAGAAAGAAAGAAAGAAAGAAAGAAAGAAAGAAAGAAAGAAAGAAAGAAAGAAAGAAAGAAAGAAAGAAAGAAAGAAAGGAAAAATAGTCAAGAAAGAAAGAAAGAAAGGAAGGAAGGAAGGAAGGAAGGAAGGAAGGAAGGAAGGAAGGAAGGAAGGAAGGAAGGAAGGAAAAATAGTCAAATGACGTGACCAATATAGAGAAAGAATGTGGAAATCCTTCAAGAAGGTAAACATTATTACTGTACATCCCAACAATTCCACTTGTATACATAACAAAACAACTAAAAGCAGAAGTAAAAACAGACATTTGCACAATCACGTTCATAATCATCTGACTCAAAACAGTTAAAGGGAGAAAATAAGTCATGTCCGTCAACAGAAGAATGAACAAAATGTGATATACATATACAATAGTTTATCCAGATGTAAAAGTAAAATGTTGATACATACTACAACATGAATTAAACTTGAAAACAATTTATCAATGAAATAAGCTAGGAAGAAAAGCACAAATATTTGATGTACAAGGTGAATAAAAATGACAAATTTATAGAGCCCAACAGGAGCTTGGGGAAAATGAGAAAAGTGAGAAAGTTCAGTGGGTCTTTAGCTGAAGAGATGGCTCAGTGCTTAAGATGGCTTGCTGTTCCTTCCAGAGGACCTGAGTTAAGCTCCCAGAACCCAGGTCCAGTGGCCCATAATGGCCTATAACTTCGGCTCCAGCCTAGTTGCCCTATTTTGGCCCCCTTCTATACCTGCCCACATGTGGCATAAAATCACATAGATATACATAAACATAATTTTTTAAAAGTAAGTGATTTTTAAACTTTTGAAAAGTCCAGTGAGTCTGGAATTTCTGTTTCTGAAATCAATTAAAGCTGTATATATTTTAACAGATATATTTTAACATGCTTCCAAAATTGTTTTATTTTAAGCGTGCCTTGTGGGCTAAGAAACTGTCTGAATTGTGGGGCACTTACCTAATATGTGAGGCTCTACATTCAATACCCAGCACCACACACAAAAAGGACCTCACATTGCACATGACTGTCATGTGCGCACTCAGGAGGCCTAGACAAGAGGATCAGGAATTCAAAGCCAGCCTCAAGCACAGTTTATTCAAGACACGGCTGGGCTACATGAACTCCTATCACAGATGGACTGAGTTACAGAAAAGCCAGGACTACATAATGTAACTTTGTCTAAAAAAAAGCAAACCATGATCAGAATATATTTATTTAAAAAAATCTATTTCCAATAAAAAAGTAAGGTAACCACATTATGTTTGTAATTTTCCAGAGTATATAAAAATTTGCACTATATTGTAATCTTTTAAATGTGAATACGATAATGTATTAAAACTAAAGACTTTCTTGCCAAGGGAGATGGGAATTAAGAAAGAAAAGAATCTTTTAAGAAGTGTAAAATTTAATTAAGAAAATAAAATGCAATTACTGAATGGAATGCAAAGAGAAAATAGTGAATTTATTATAAAGTATAACATAGTATGCAAGTTATAACTCAAGCAAACAATAAATGTCATTATTGCCTTATTTTCACTGGATGAATCCTCTTGAACCTTAATGCGTCGTCTTTTCTTTTTCTGTTTATAACTGCGCTGATTTTCTTCCAATTCTGCTTTCTTTGCAGACCTGAATAAAAATTTAAATGTAAAATAAAATGCTTCTGGACGAATTCCCTCCAATGACTTATATACTACTTTGGAAATATCATTCCAGGATATGTGTATGCTATGCCACTTAGCAACATACATAGACCATGTTATTATTTTAGTAATGGTCATTTTTATGGTGACAAAATGTATATAGCATAAAACTTGCCATCTTAACCATTTTTAAGTGAATAGTTTAGTAGTAATAATAACACTGACCTTTACGGGAACCACTGCTCAATGGTATACTATGTGCATAAGACCATAAGGTTTCATTCCCAGTACTACAAAATCAAGCAATTATCCCAGCACTTGGGAGGCAGAGACAGGCAGATCTCTGTGAGTTTGAGGCCAGCCTGGTCTACAGAGTGAGTTCCAGGACAGCCAGAGTTACAACAGAGAAACCCTGTCTTGAAAAAAAACACACATACACAAGAAAATCAAGCAATTAAAAAAGTAATCAGGGGCTCAGGTGGTACAGCCTTTGCCCACAAACCCTAGGTCCAACCCCTACTGTTCACTAGGTGTGGCTGCAAACAATTTTCATCTCAGGAGGGAACAAGAGGAGTAAGACAGTTCAAGGTCATCCATAGCTACATAGTAGGTTCAAAACCAACCTAGGCTATTTAAGATGGGGAAGAAAGGGGAAGAGGGAAAAATGGAAGGGAAGAGAAGAAGGGAAGGGAATGGAAGAGGAGGGGAGGGGAGGGGAGGGGAGGGGAGGAGAAAGAAGGGGAACGGAAGAAGGGAAGGGAAAGGAACGGCTGAGTTTGGTTGAAGGAAGGACAGATATAAAAAATGAAGAGGAGTCTGGGCCTGTACCTCTAATTGTAGAGTCATTGTCAAGAACATACAAATCCCTGGGTTTAATTGCCAGCACTGCATAGACAAGGTATAACTACTTGTTTTCTTAATTCTTATTAACTTTACATTCATTTGTAAAATGTGATGGGTTTCACAGACAGTTTTTATTCCAGCACATCATGTACTTTGATCAAATTCATTCACCATCCCACTTCTCCTGACTTCCTCTTTATTCTCTGTGGGGGCGGGGGAACATACGCCATTGCACATGTGTGGGAGTTAGAGAACTTGCAGACATGGATTTTCTTTCTATCCATTTAGTCCCAAATATCAGGCTAATAAGCAAATATCTTTATCCACTGAGCTTTCTCACTGTCCCCTCTTCCTCTTTCAAAAATTCCAAATCAAAATATTATGTATTAGCTGGGCAGTGGTGGTGCACTCCTTTAATCCCAGGAGGCAGAGGCAGGCAGATCTCTGAGAGTTCCAGGACAACCAGAGTTACAACAGAGAAACTCTGCCTCGAAAAAAAAAAAATTTTTAACATCATCAGGAAAAGCAGTAGATGCTTTTACTTACTGGGCCATCTCTTAACCCCAATTTATAACATTCTTTGAAAAACAAAGCAAAACAACAACAAAAACACCTGTGTAATACTGACCTTGTTCTAGGCCGCTGTTCATCTTCAGATGCACTGACTTCTTCACTAACTCCTGACTCCTGAAAGTCAGTGTCTTCTGAATCCTCACTGCTCACTTGAATTTAGAAAATAAATTACTAAATATTTTTCAAAAGAAACAAAATCTACTTAGTAACTTCAACATTATATAAATTATATAAAGACCATCAAGAAAAAAATATATATACACACACATTCATGAGTATATGTGTGTATATGTATATTACATACGATATACCATTCAAGCCATCCATGCTGGCACATGCCTATAATCCCAGGATGCAGACAAAGGTGGATCTCTGTGAGTTTGAGGCCAGCCTAGTCTACAGAGTGAGTTCCAGAACAGCCAGAGCTACACAGAGAAACCCTGTCTTGAAAAAACAAAGCAAAATAAAACACATAAACAAACAAAAAAGGTGCCATTCAATGATTCAAATGGTACAGGCTGAACAAATCAGAAGATCTGAAATGCTCCAAATCTGAAGCCTATGAATCTCAACATGGTTCGTGAGTGAAAACATCTAAATTTATGTGCTAATTTGCTGTCAAAATGCAGTTGCACTAGAATATTCCATAAAACTACCTTTGGGCTATATACATGAGGTTTAGATGACACATGAAGTTTGTGTTTTGACATGAGTTCCTTTCCCCAAGATATCTCACTATATGCATACCAATATTTTTTAAAAAGGGCTAGAGAGAAGGCTCAGCAGTTAAGAGCTCTGGCTATTCTTTTTAAGGTCCTGAGTTCAATTCCCAGCAACCACATGGTGGCTCACAACCATCTATAAATGAGATCAGATGCCCTCTTCTGGCATGCAGATAGAGCATTCATACATAAATAAAGACAGCAGGCTGAGCAAGCCATGAGAAAGAAGCTAGTAAGCAGCATTCCTCCATGGCTGCTGCTTGAGTTCCTGCCTCCAGGTTCCTGCCCAGCTTCCCTCAATGATAGAAGTGACCTAAGAGTTTAAGATGAAAACAGTATTTCTTCCCCAGTTTGTTTTTGGTCATGGTGCATATCACAGCAAAAGAAACCTCAAGACACTCCTGGTTTTGAGTGGAAGAGAGACTAAATTTCGAAACTACAGAGATCATTGATAGCAAAACTGTCACAGTTTTCTAGTCATGCACTGGGGCCAAACATGAGATCAGATATCATGTCCTGAGTGTGGAGGCCATCTCCAGGGCCATTTCTCCTTCATTTCTGCATCACAACTGTCATAATGGAAGCAGAACAACCCCAGAAGGACAATCTTTCTGGCCAGGGCACGGAGAGCAAGAAAAGTAAGATGAGCTTGAACCATACAACAAAGCCAGAAAGTAAAGAAAAGCAGTGTTCAAACAATAATAAACCCATGTGAAAAGTACACAAAATCCAATATGATGCAAAATGATCAAATTAAAGCAATTTATACTTCTGTCCTCTTAAATACTGATCACTTATTTGTGCTGAGAAACTCCAACCTCCTCTCTTCTAGAGCTTTATAAAATATGCTGTACAGTAGAACAGAAAAACTTCTACCTAACTAAATTTAGCACTTGTTACCCAGCTTTCCTCTTCGATTGTTCCACTGTCCCCTCAACCTGCAAGAACCACTAGACTAGTCTACTTTCTACTTTATGAAATCAGAACTTTAGCTTCTACGAGAATATGCACTATTTTTTTTTCTCTGCCTGGTCTATTTCATTTAAAACAATGTGCCCCTATTTTATGTATTTTAGTACTTCCCCAAGTTAGTCATATATACCCATATATCCAAATTGAAAACTTTTACATGAATTATTTCCATATTCATTTTTGTATCCATAATATTTAATGTGGTCCTAGATACATGTAAGCTCCTGAAATGCACAAGTATTCATGCAAGGCAGTGGCATGAACCATAGTCCCAGTATTCAGGAGACTACGGTCATCAATTTTATGACAGATGGGGCTTTATGACCAGACCTTGTCTTAGAAACAGACAGAAAAGAATCAGATTTCCAATACAAAGTAAACATACTCTGACTCAAATTTTACATATATACTCACAAAATCTATCCAATTTAATTATTATATGTTCTATCATCTTTCCATACGAAATCACCTTGGCTACTTGTACTTCTATGTAATCTTATATTATCTATATAGACTTTAAGGATATTTTACTTATTAAGTCAAATTCATTTCTGTTTTTCACCTTAAAAGTATATGATGATTATCAGTTTCAAACATTATGTGACTATCCTACTTTAAATTCTTTACTTAACTCATGTAAAAGAACAGTTGTTACAAATGTGCTGATACTCTCTCAAGAGCAGTATTTAGGAATCTGAGTAGATATCCTTAAATTTCAAGTCTAGAACTCATTCAAAATACTAGTATTTTACATTCATAATTAAAATGTCTTACCCTTCCTTCTATTTCTTCCTTTGGCTTCTTTATGCTCTTTAGGCTTTGTCTTTTTTTCGTCTCCAGATTCTCCATCACTTACAGTCAGTTTATACCTCAAAAGTCTATGTCTGTATCTTGGCTTCTTAGATTCTTCAGAATCTGAATCTGATTCAGAATTGACTTGATTTGGGGCTTTTAAATAAAGAAAATATATTAATAAAGCCCTCATGAATGGACTTTCCTTTAAATGCTTTTTAAAAATTATTCTGTCTATTCACAATAACCATAATTCATAAAATAACTCCTTAATATCACTAGTGATAACAGTAATTACTTATCAGCCTCAGTAACTGAATATGGACTAAGTGCCACCAGTGTGTATCACTTTAAAACATAAAATGTTTCACTTGTTTATTGGCAATAAGAGATACAACTAGAATAACTTCCACAATTACCATCAGAAACTCAAAGGAGTCATGATAATAAAGTTTTAAACATTTTTTTAAAAAACTCAAATGCATTTACTGAGATTGCTTGATCAGATATTCACAGACTAAATGGCTAAAGAATTAAACTACAGCATCTAATACATTTCTTCTCTTTGGGGGCTCACCCTCATCTCCTTGAGTTTCTTCACTTTGTTTTCCAATTCTTTTTTTATGTCCTGCAGGTTCATCATCTGATGATCCATCCTCATCAGAGGAAAGATTGGCTTTAATTTCTTCTAAGAGCATCTTCTTGGCAATTCTTTAAGAGAAAAATAAATAAATAAAAAGCTGTATTGGGGGGTGACATATACCAAGTTACACACAAAATTCTCTGTATAAAAATAGGAATAAAGTGATGTCAATAGTACTTCAAAGTAAAAGATTGAAAAAAAAACATTTTAACATAAATTACCAATGAATGCACAAAATATTCATTGCACTGGCCATGTCTCAATTTCATAAACTCATTAATATACTGAAAACTCTCAAAGATATATTCTATTAATTATTTTGACCAATTAAAAGCTGATGCTGCCATTGTCCAGTAACTACCATGTGAGATAGGCTAACAATAGTGAATTCACTTATCCAGACAAATAGCATTCTAAGACAAAACTCGACGAGAGGTTTTATTCAATAAAACAAATTCTCAGAAAACTAATGTATACAAACGACTCTAATAGCAGACAGCACCTCCAATCACAGGATAATATGTTTGAACCTTAATTTCACTTTTCTTCATAAATAGGTTAACCACATAACAGTAACACCATAAATATTAATACTGAAGCAACCACCAATCATTAGTAATAGTCAAGCTGGGGCAGAGAAGGGACATGAGTGTTGCTTATTACATGGTGAAAGAATACAAATTAGTATAAATTAATTTTAAGTTTCAGAGAAAATACAGTACAGTATCTTTGCTCACACAATTTCTCAAGATGCTTCTCAAGATTAATTTGCTAATAGAAAAAAAATGATTGCTTAATGAGAAAACACACCTTTCATTAATATCCTGAAAATAAGGTCCTAGGAAATTTCCAAGTCTGCACTAAAGAAAAATTTTCTGAAAGCATAAAATAAAAGTAATAATGAAGCTTTTGTACAAGGCACAGTCATGGGTCAGTCTGGGAATCTTTTTGCCATAAATTCATAAATTACCATAATAAAAGAAAAACTGATAGACTCAAAAAGAAGGTGGCAAGATCCTAACAGCTAGTCATGATTTAATGTTTATAGGATTAAACACTCATTCAACAATGAAGACTAATTCAGTCAAAATTATATTATTGAGACTATGAAACATTGGTTGGGTTTTTGTTTTGTGTTCTTTGGATTTTGAGACAGAGTATCACTATATAATCCTGGCCAGCCTTGATCTCACAAAGGCCTGCCTCTGCCTCCCAAATGATGGAATTAAGGATATGCCACCAGGCCTGGCCACCTTTATTCTTTCATTCCATGGTAAAAGGTAGCAATATATGTTAAGTCCTCAGTTTTGACAGATACAATGTTCACTGCTATTTACATTAAAAGATGCAGAGCAAACAACTAGACAGAAGCATTATAGGTAATCTCTTCCATAAATGTTTACTGTATGCAGTTTTGTATTTTCTCCTTCACACAGATGGATCAGAAGACATCACAGAAAAATCACCAATAGATAAAGGAAGTCATGGATGACTTTGCTCTTCTGGTGATTTATGTTCTTATTTATATTTCAATTAAATATAAATTATCTCAAACTCTTACTAAAGTTGAGGAAGCAAGCTTTGCTCTTACACGTGTAGATCAGTGATGCTAGCTTGTACTACATACAGGAAATGTTTTACAAATGGCAGACAAACCCTTAATTTATAAATTAAGGGTTATGGTATTTTATTTTGCCAAGAAAAAGAATATCAGTTTTAAAGAATATCTGATAGGTCTTCTGCAATTAGTAAGCCATTACAGAATAAAGAGAAGTCCTTTAAAACTTATTGAAAGGATCTTTATGGAAACATTTTTCTAAAATTATCCTTATTACACACTATATCAGTAATTCCCATGAGCCAAGTTAAACCAGGTAATGAACTCTGGATAAATGTGTTTATGTGTTGACTATTAGATTAGAAACAGAAAATTTTATTTCACTAGAAGCTACAGGATTTATAACATCAATCAGGTAAGACAATATAGAGTCAAAAGAACTACATTTTGAATCCACTTACTCCAAATGTCAACACAGTAACCTGACTTCAGTTTGTGATCACAAATTCAAAAAGCCTTAAAAGTTCATGCCAAGTATACACCTTCTTGTTAATCATAAGCAACCACAAAATTTTTCTTTCGAATTTAGATTCTTATGTCTAAATTGGAAATCAAACTATATAAACCTAATTTATTCTCAAGCTATAGATTGTCAAATAACTAAGGAATATCAATGTAGATGCTATAATATATTAATCAATAAATTATATAATGAATCACAGAAAATGAAATCAGATCCACATATTAAAGAATTACAACTTGCCAACAACCTTCGGCAATGCTAGAATATGGAGAACAATTATAGTCACTTTAGAAACAGATAAACTGCCAATTTCAGAAAATGGTCATTTTTCTGCAAATCTACAGAGCATTAGAGAAACTCCTTAAGTTTTGTAAGACTGAGGCATTTTAAAACAGCCCTTGAACATTATTTTACCAAAGGAAAGTCTTATTTATAGCCAAGAATACTAATAAAGTTGAATCATTTCACATAAATTATGACTGATAGGGATATGGAAAAGTAGCAAAATAGTTAAGCACACATACTACTCTTTCATAAGATACAGTTTAATCCCAAGCACCAACATCAGGTGGCTCACAACCAACTGTAACTTCAGCACCAGGGGCATCCAACATCTCTGGCCTCTGTGGGCACCTGTACTCACGTGCACATAACCAAACACAGATACATATATAATTAAAAATAAAAATAAATTTAAAAAGCAAAATCCAATGATGACTGATGGTTCAAGCCTGATATGTTCAAAGAAGGACTGCTATACTCCTAACCTATAATATAACCTGCTACATCCCAAAATTATAATTAAAAGGACCTAAGGGCTGAGGTCAATCTTCAACCTGAGTACTCAGCAAGCATGATGAGGTGAGATGTGTCCCACCTACAAACCTTGCTGTGAGATGCTTTAAAGGGAAACTCCACTACCTTAACTCTGGAGTCACGGGCCACAGAGACTTCAAAGACATCATCACTTGAGAACCAGCTGAGGCTGGCAAAGCATCATTTTGGAGGCCTCGGTTGGACCCATGCTGGTATACATGTGATAGTCATGATCCCTAGTTGATTGTTTGTTCTGAAGTTTCCTTTCTTGAGGTTTTCCAGGATGTTTCTGGGAAACTCATCCAGGCAACAAGGTACTGCCCCTGGAATCTCAATGATCAAAATTATATCTTGGGACAGGTAGAGCATCCAAAGCAGTCAGGACTCTTACCAGAAGCATTAAAGGCACAGGCTAGGCCACTCTTGTGGCAGAGCCCAAGATAACAGAGCCTCCATTTTCCTGAAAGTGAGGGAAGGGAGAGAGGAGAAAGCAAAACAATATGGGAGGGAGAGTAAACCCCACAAACAATGATCAGGCTGATGCATGAGAGAATAGGACAAACTAAGTCTTCTAAATTACACAAAAACATTAAGATAATGCTTTATTACACCTCATCTACTAAAAGAAAACAAAAAAAGGAAATGAGTCTAATAACACAAACAAGCAATCAGAAAAACAAAACTATAAAACCCAAAAAGCTGTTAGAAAGTATGACCCTATCTAGAAAAGAAAGAGTAAGGAATGACTTGTTAAAGTGCACAAACAGAAAAGGAAAGGGAAATGCCTCTTGCTGGTACAAAATCAATAATTCAAAACAGTAAGTTTATTTTATAAGGAGCTATCGGGAAGGATCTCCTGCACCAGATGGCTTTAAAGAAAGCCATAACAAAGGTGACACAAGATATTAAAGTCAGAAGTCAGGATCTTACATTCCAGTGGGGGATGACAAATGACATAACCAAATAAACAAAGCTAGTAAACAAAGCTAGTTAGTGTGACACAGCCAAGAGGAAAGCCCAAGATCCTAAATCCCTATCCATAACTATTTCTGTGCTAACAAATGCCTTGACAAACACATCATAGTCACTCTTAGAAGACGAATGTGTGTATGTGTATACATATACATGCATTTCAAAGACATTTGATTTTTATGTCTGTACAAATGAAAAAATTCAAGTTTTGATTTTTAAAGATTTTTTTTCAATAAAGAGCTCTAAAGAACTATATACTCCAGTATGCTTTTTATTTCTAAAATACAGTGACAAGAAATTAGCTATACATCTTACAACTACTATTCTACTATATAAGAGGCTCTGAAAACAAATTTAAAGAAAACTGTCAATTAAAATTACATTTCTGAAAAGCCAATGTATTGTTCATCCCTATATAAAAATAACATTAATAATTGTTTTCTATATTCTGCATAAAGTGTCGCAATATAATATACATTTAACAAGATAAGATCACTGGCTTATGTGTTATTTAAATAAAATAATTTCTAAGTATATGTAACACACACACACAAACACAAAAGAACCACATTGTATTTTTTCAAGTTTATTTGTAAAACAATTCAAAGGCAAAAAGCTAAAGAATGCTTACTATTTTCAGTAAGAATGGTAAACACATATCCTTCAGCAGAGTATAAGGCATTGCTCTAATGAATCACATGTACTTCAAAGGTTAAAATTTCAATCATCGTAGAAATTTTCAAATTTTATACTAGTATATAATTTTAACTCAAGTTCAAAATTCCTTGATAGAAGTTTTCTATCAAAAAAGGTGCCTAAGGCATAATGATCTATACCCAAAACTGACAGAAGTCATGAGGAATTCAGCAAATAAAATTCAAAAGCTAAACAAAAGTACCAATCACTTTTCAATCATATGCCCTATAGTCTGTAATCAGTGACAAGCCCTGTTTTCCTTTTGTTGAGAGTACCAAGAAAAACAGTATCAAAATATTTTCTAAAAAAAAAATCAGGATAACCAAAGTAAAACCGTGTGAAATTAAGAACTCCTAGTTAGAACCCAAAGTGATGGCACACGGCTTTCATCCCTGCACTCCAGCAGCAGAGGCAGGTAGTCTGTGAGTTCAAGGCCAGCCTGGCCTATACAGTGAGTTCCAGATCAGCAAGGACTGTCTAAACAAACAAAAAAAGAACCCATAGAAATTAATATTTTATACGAAGGCTATCCTGCTTAAACCACACTGAATGAGAAAAATGAGTATTCAAGCTGGGAAGTGGTGGAGCACTCCTTTAATCCCAGCACCTGAGAGGCAGAGGCAGGCGGATTTCTGAGTTCAAGGCCAGCCTGATCTACAGAGCAAGTTCAGGGACAGCCAGGGCTTCATAGAGAAACCCTGTCTTGAAAAGCCAGAGAAGGAGGGAGGGAGGGAGGGAGGAAGGGAAGGAGAGAAGGGAGGAAGGAGGGAGGGAAGGAGAGAAGGAAGGAAGGAAGGAAGGTAGGTCCTGGTTTTAAAAAAATCTAAGCTTTAGAGGACCTTTATTAAGAAAAAATATATTAACGTCAATATAGGACATTTAGTCAAAGAATTCATTCTTTTTTATTCAATATTCTTATACTGAAAAATAAAAACAGAATTTGATTAAAATATCAAAATTAAAAACAAAGGATATCAAGCCAGAAAAATGAGTTACAATGCTAACACTAAATTACATTTTCTCTTGGCAGTCTATTTCTCATCTGCTCAAATGAAGAACAGAAAAGAAAGGCTATTTAATATAATATCTAAGGCCTACACACAGAAGTAGAAAAGTCACCACTACTGGCTATATTTCTCTAATGAGTCATCTAGTATAAAAAGCTGGTGACACCTGTCATAAGTTTAGTCATCAGTGAGCGGATCCTATGACACCTTTGACACCTCCATTAGATTTCACTAACTATACTTACTTACCTGCACTATAACAACAAAGTAACAGAAAAAGAATTACCTTAAAACTGCTAAATACTTGGACTGGAGAAATGGCTCATCCGTTAAAGGCTAGGCTCACAACCAAAAATATTAAGAGTTCAGTTCCCAGCACCCAACACTGTCTCCAGGCATACAAAAGAAAAAAAAAAGCTGCTAAATACTTAAAATCTTTATTTAAGCAAGAGAAACAAAATTCTTTACTTCAAATGCTATCTGTTTCTTAAGCACAATAAATATTCAAAATAATTTTACTAACCAAACACGTACCATAAAATGAAGAAAAAAAGCCACAGAAAAAATTCTAGATTTAGCATATCTGTCTGTATAGAGAACCAATAAAGATATATGAGAGGGTCATATGGAAATGTACTTCAAATGAAAGTCATATTAAGGGACTGAGACTTATTGCACTAATTCTAGCAAAACCAAATAAATAACCATTAAATATCTTTATTACACAATGATCAATATCTAGGAACCATTACTCTCTTTCCAAGTAAAAAGCTGTATTAACAGTACTAACCCTTCATTAATAGAATATCCATATCATGCCAACAGGAGAGCAAAAAATATGTATATTTCCTAGTTTAAAAGGCAAAAAAATATTGTCAAATACTACAAGAATCCCATTATCCAACTGTAGTAAAATGTCTATCAATAATCTCTATACCAGAGTTTGTATTTATGGAAAAATTTACTGCCATCCAGAGAAATTCTGAGAAAAAAATGCAATATTATTAAAATCATGTACATCTTCTTAAACAATAAAGAATGAATGTGCTTGTATGCACTAGTAAGATGAATACACCGAGGCCTAGTGATATTATAAGTTTTTAAATATATACAATGAAGCTCGGCATTGGTAGCACACACCAATCTAATCCCAGCACTCAGGAGGCAGAGTCAGGTGGATCTCTGTGAGTTCGAGGCTAATCTGATTTACAGAGTGAGTTACAGCCAGACTTCCAACAGAGAACTCTGTCTCAAAAAAAAAAAAAAAAAACACAGAAGAAAAGAAACAAGGCATTTGGCATTATTATTATTCTATCTTTTAAAAAGTACATAAAGTCTAAGGTGCAAAATCTGAGGTAAATTATCAGTTGCATAAATTTCAAAGTATATTTATAGTAAAATACTGAAGATAGGAATTTCTTAATGACCTAAAAAGTTTCATTTTTTATTTTCTCAGTGTCACAGCTTTAAAAATGAAAAAGTGATTAACAGGAGTCATTTGTTAAGCATTCACAAAAATATAAGCATATGTGTTTTAGAATTTTAAAGTCCTGACATCCTTAATTTCAGAAATGAGAACACTTCTTTCACTTATAAACTAATCCATGTAACTTTACTATAACAAAGTCTTATGAACAAGTCTTACACAAGATACATCATAATTAATATTAAATGTTTGACGAGTAGTGGTGGCACACACCTTTATTCCTAGCATTCAGGAGGCAGAGGCAGGAGGATCTGTGTGAGTCTGAGGCCAGCCTGGTCTACAAAGTGAGTTATAGGACAGCCAGAGTTACAACAGAGAAACTCTGTCTCAAAAAACAAAAACAAAAAAAAAAAAATCAAAAAAAAAATGCTTGAACAAGAAAAAGTTTTACATAAATTTATTGCATCCAAAGTTAAGCATTTGAAATAACACACTATTTACCTCTTCATAAACACCAACACTGGACATGTATATTACAATGCTACCAAAACATATAAAATTTATACACAATTAACACACAATTATACAATTGTGTGCAAATTTACAATTACAATATGTTCTCTATCAATACATCTCACTGAAAAAATATGAAATTTTTTTTTAAATGCCAAGAATTAATCATGATCTGCAAACAAATTTTTAAAAATTGTTTAGTGCATATTCAAATATGCTCAAATATTTTGTCTGTACTAAAATAGTGCAGAGAGATATTTGTATCCCTAAGGGATATCAGGAGTAGATAACCCATGCATATCAAGATGCTTCTTTGGTATAGTGGATATTAAACAAGTTGTAAATTGTGTATTTTATAAATGCCCATTAAAATAAGTATAAAGACATGCTCAAAATAAAATTGAATTCCTCCCCAAAGTACCCAGCAGGGTTGTATATTTTTGAAATCACAAATGGAAGGTGAAATTAAAGATACTTTCAAATAAAATAGTTGTCAGTTACAAAGAGGTATAATCAAATAAACTTAAAAGGTGAAAACGTTTAAGTTTTGATAAGCTATAACAAAAATTGTACCTTAACATTCTTAGTTGGTGGCTAAATATAAAAGCTCATATCACAGTTAAGAAAGAAGTGCTAATAACTACTAATAACATCTGAGGACTCATGATTTACAGGAAAACAGCAGCATATATCAGTGAAAAATGAAAGCATTCCAAAAAAAACAAGGAAGTTCGAAATGCTTTAGTATTCTAACAATGACGGTATACTATAAAATCCCTGACAAACTGTATGTAAAAACACTGTATTCCATTGTGGGTCTCATCCATATCCAATCACATAACTGGACAGACATTTGTTAAGAGAAAAAGTAAATAGAAAAGCAGAGGTTGAGTCTTTGGATTTACAACTGAGCTCTACTTAGGTGTAAAGTAAGCAGGATCTTTTATTCTTTTCATTTATTATTTATTTATTTGTTTGTTTGTTGTTTGAGGCGGAATTTCTCTGTTTTAACTCTGGCTGTCCTGGAACTCATTATGTAGACCAGGGTTGCCTCAAACTCACAGAGAACCGCGTGCCTCACCTCTCTAGTGCTGGGATTAGAGGTGTGAGCCACCACCACCTGGCAGGATCTTTTATTCTAATTAAAGTTCTGACTACTAACAGAATGCCAATGGCTGAAACTGAAAACTGTCATCATCAGCAAGACATAAAACAGGGCTAGAGTAAAATGCCCTGAGAGTACTTGGTTTCTCTCTCACAAAAGTATGGCAACAAACACATTTTATTTTCAGTTTCTTAATACTAGAGCTTTCTATTGGTAATAGATGGTTATTTTAGTACTCTTTAATAAAATCATATCCAGATTATCACATATTTTTGAGATCAGAATTAGATAAAACCCTATCCATTTTTCAATGTTAGAGATAAAAAATTATGGCCAAGGAAGTCACCAGAACAGGATCACACAACTATTATAAAGAAGTCATCCATCTACTATCCATAGCATGCTATCTTCTCATGAAAGATTATAATTATTATACTAAAGGACAGGAAATGTTTAAAATGTATACAGAACTATGTTGAGTGTGGTTAATATAGTTAATATGTTTTCTTTACTCACTGCTATGACAAAGGTGTCTTTTTTCCTTCTCTCAACCATCCCTTAGATGAGTAAAACTGTATAGACTTCACTGTTTACATTTAAAACAATTGTTTAAGTCTTAGTGAAGTTAATAATGTCATACTATCTACTTCCATTTTATTGGGGGGGAAAGGTTAAAATATGAGTCCATCTAGATACATCATCATCTGATACTTAGTTTGAAAGGAGTTTCCTAATCTTAAATATATGAATAATCTTTTTTCATTCTTAACAGATCTTCATAAACAGGACAACCATGTTGAATGGAAAAAAACAGTAATAAAATATAGAGATGTCTTTTGTTGCCATTTATTATGACTCATGTTCATCAAAAATTAATCTGTCAAATTTGAAAGTCTCAAAATATTATCACAATTTACAAGGGAACATAAAATTGACAGTTCTTTATAACACACCCTATGCTAGGTGTGTCAATATTGATATTTACTTTCTCTTAAGGTTTCTGAGCTTTATCCCATTTTCTGGCCTTTCTTTCAAACTTGCAAGAAGACTGTGCGTCTTTCTAAGCAGGATCTCCTGGGTTTTTACAACCTGGTTGTTGTTGCGTTGTCGCTGTTTGCCCCCACGCCTAGGGTGTGTTATAATCTTTCTTAAGTCCTTACAGATGGAATCATACCTATTCTCAGGATCATTGTCGTCGTCATCATCATCCACTGTGGCAGGCACTGATTTAGGTAAGGCTTCATCTCCTTGGGGGAAAAAGTGTACTTAAAATTAGCTTCGATTTACCTATACAAGTAAAACTGTGTAAATTTAAACTGAAATCCAACAATGCTAGAGCAAACTAGTAGGTTCTATACAAAACTGCTGAAATTTAAATAAGTACAAGGAATGTTGATAGAAGGCATAAAAGAAAATTATGAAGGACCAGCAAGAAAATGAGAATTGGATCTTATATGTCCCAAGGTTCCTTTCAAACCACAAGGACATTAAAGGCCAGTCTCTTTAGAAATGATTTACTAGCATCATTACCAGTGGTTCCTTTTTGAAGTAACTGTACTGACCCACTGAAAGTTTGAAGTTAATGGGTGTCTACTTTATCCAATTTCACTGAATAACAAAACTAGTAGTGCCAAGTAATTTAAAAATACACTTGAATCCATATAAAATCTACAACTTGGTACCCAGAAAAAGACATAAGTGCACTAAGACTTATTTCAGTTTTTTAAAAGTTCCATTTTTTTATTTAAAATCTAAGGAGATAGCTAAGGTTGTAGTTCAGTGGCAGAGCACTAGTCTAATATTCATTCACAAGGTTCAAAATTCTATCCTCAACACAGCAAAAAGAGAAAAAAGGGGGACTAGAATTTGCACATTTCATTGTACAAAAATTTTACCTCAAAACAACAAATTATATGTTAAAATCTAGCTAATATTATTCATGCCAAAGCATTTAGGGTTACTTATTCTGATGTTCAATATTATTTTGAAATGCATGGAAGATGTCAAGGACACTACAAAGAAAGGGGGAAACTCACAATACCATTCTCAAACTAATCAAATTGTAAAGGCAAATCACTAGCTGACATTAATTAGTAATGGAGACAAGGAAAGGAGAAACTACAGTGAGGAAGGAAGAAGGGGGGGTCTTATAATGGAGCATTTGGGCATCTTTGCTCCAGTGAGATTATACAAAACTACACACAAGACAAACCTGTCATACATACACACACACACACACACACACACACACACACACACACACACCCCACACAGAAGAATGAATGCATATACAACTACTGAATTCAAGCCAAGTAGGGTGGTTCATACTAATAATCTCAGCACTAGACAGGCAGAAGCAGAGGATTATTAATTTGAGGCCAGCATGAGCTATCAAAAGGCCAGGCATGATGGTACACTCCTTTAATCCCAGCACTCCAGAAGTAGACACAGGAGCATCTCTGAGTTCAAGACCAACTTGTCTACATAGTAAGTTCCAGGCCAGCTAGGGTTACACAGTAAGAGGGGGAAATAAAGAAAAAGAAAAAAAAAAACACCTTTTAGAGGCTAGAGAACTCAGTAGTTAAGAACACTTGTGGAACTATAATAGGATCAAAGTTCTATTCCCAGCACTACTGTCAGGCAGTTCACAACTGACTGTAACTCCAACTCCAGGGGATTCAACACATTCTTCTAGTCTCTGGGGGCACTCATACACAAGTGCACAGAGACACAAATGTACCCGTAAATAATAAATTTCTTAAAATCTACTGAAATTGAAATCAATCTTCAGTTTCCTAGAACTGACACTGTATTAGTTACACAAGTTATCAACAGTGAGGTTAACTGAGTAAAGCGGGTATCTTAGACACTTTTTCCTTTTTTTTCTCTGTAGTTGTTTTATATAACATGATACGGAGAAATGGAGGAAAATATCTATAACTATAAAGAACACAGACATTGGGCTGAGGAATACAGCTCCGTGATACATTATTTCTTAAAAGTGTGCAAAACAACAGGTTTGAAACCTAACAATGAGAAGGGGGTAGACGGATACCTATGGATTCAGGATAAAAATGTGCTTAATGCAGAAAAGCAAAAATAACTCAAGAGTATCCCAGTAAAACATCCCACTTAAACAGAATACTGAAACAACATATTACTAGCCATACTATCTCCGATCCCTTTTTTTAAAAAAAGTAGTCTATTTAGCCCTGCTTAATTAATAAATTGCAGTGTAGCACAGAACAGATTCAAATTTGCAATGGTCCTCCTATCTCTCTGCCTCTGGGGTGCTGGGATTTATAGGCATGTACCACCATGCCAGCTGATATAATTCCCTTTATCATCTAAATATCTGATCTAAATACTGATCTAAACTTCAAAGTCAAGTTCAAGTACATGTTCTTCTAATTTTTTCCCTAAAATATTTAAATAGTTCATTTACCATTACAGCCCCACTGTAGCTTTCTCAATTTTTTTTGATTTGTTTTTTAAGTGTCAAGGTCTCCTCATTCTCACCTGGAACTCACTATGTAGTCAGGCCAGCCTCAATTTCATAGCATTCCATCAGCCTCATCTTCCCAAGTGTTGGGATAACATGAATGTGCTACCATGTCTAGAAGAAGCTATTTTTAAAGACTTATTTTTATTTGTATTCATATGAGTGTCTGTGAAATGTACATTGTATATGTGTAAGAACCTTCAGAAGGCCAAAAGAAGGTATCACCTGTCTTAGAACTGGAGTCACGGGTGGTTGTGAGCTACTATATGGGTGCTAGACACTAAACCCAGGTCCTCTGCAAAAGCACAAGTACTCTTAGATACTGAGCAATCTTTCTAGGTCCTGGAAATTGTTTTCTTATTACACTAGAGATCAAGTCCAGGGACTTGGCATGCTAGGAAAGCACTGTTCCACTGAGTTCAGTTACCAGCCTCCACATTAGCTTTATATCCCTCTTTTAGCATCCTCTTCTTCCTAAGATATCTCACTATATTGCCCAGGCTAGCCTACCTCACCCTCTTGAGTAGCTGAGACTGCATGTGCATGTCACTGTACCTGGCCCATGTAGGAGTTTTAAAGTAGTAACTATGAAATCTCTAAATCTGTCCTGCATTGGACTATAACCTCCTAATACCATTCTCTTCATCTTCTTCATTCATGCCATTCTTAAGTCCCAATTTCTAGGAAAGTACTGTGCCTATAACAGGATACCCAAATATAGCTGAATAAATTGAAATCTTCTACGCTTACTAAAGAAAGAACATTTTTACTATATTCTAAATTTGTTACCTAAAATTGAATTGGACATAGGAAATGAATACACAAATTCAACATATCTGTATTATGTTAATCATGCAAGTAAATTCTTGAGCCATATTTTTTCCCATTGGTTCATTTTTCATATTTATCTTCAAAAAATGAGTACTTTGTACACGGTGTTTATCTTCAAGACCTCTTATTCTGTTTGCAAATTACTATTGACAAAGCCCAGGTTTGAGTGGGATAAATTCCATAGCAAATTTATCTTCTATTTTTAATCCCAAGTATTCCACTTAGTCCTAAGAAATTCACAAATTCATCAAATTGTTAAAGGATTAGCATCTGATCAAGTGACATATATTCAGCTTTTTTGGATATTATAACCCTAGAAAAAAGTTACCACCATATCAGCCCACTGATGTCAAGGTTATATAAGCCAAAATAGAATGCAATGATCTAGACTGGTACTGAATTATGAGAAATACATTCATTGGGTGTTTGTCACATGTTGCCATCTTCTAAGGTCTAATAAACAATATTATTTATTACACAAAATATTAATAATTCCAAACATAAGAAATATAGAAACTTTCTGCTGGATATGGTGGCACAAACCCAATAACCTCACTACTCAAATGGTAGAGGCAGGAAAATTACTACAAGTTTGAGGCTGTTCTAATCTGCATAGAGTTTCAGGCCAGCCAGAGTTACATAGCAAGACCTTGTCTTACACAACATCAAAAATAAATAAAATGAAATAAAACATAAATAAATGATGGATCTGTAGAGTTGGCTCAGCAGATAAGGGCACTTGATGTTCTCACTGCTCTTGCAGAGGACCCACGTTTGACTCCCATCATTCACATAGTGGCTCACAAACTTCTTAATTCCAGATCCAAGAGATCTAATGCCTCTTTCCAGCTCCCAAGAGCACCAGGCACACGTGTGGTGCAAGCAAAACACCCATAAAATAGTAACTAAAAACAGAAATAGAATGTTCGACATATGTCAAATATTAGGAATGCAGCTCAGTAGTACAGCACTTGCCTATCATATATGAGAGGTCCTGGCCTCTATCTCCAACATTTCAGACCCAAATCCAGACAGACAGACACAGAGAGACAGAGACTGAGACAGAGACAGAGGAGGGAAGAGGGGGGGGAAGAGGAAAGAGAGGAGAGAGGGAGACAGGGAGAGAGGGAGAGGGACAGAGAGAGGGGGGGAGGAGGAGAGAGAGAGGGAACAAGAACATGTAGTTTAAACACAAGAGAAGAATTTTTAGGAAAATCAGTAAAATACTTTTAATTAAACGTGCAGAACTCAAGGAAGCTATTTCTTGCATTGTTTAAAATCAGATCAATTATATATGAATTGCTAACAGTAACATGCCATAAGGTAATATAAAGTAATAGCAACTTCTCATTCTTACATTCCAATCTTTATAGGGTTTTTCCAAACTGATCTGATGACTAAAACATTTTTAGCAAAGTAATTACTATATTCTGTGTTTTTTAATTACGTGTATATGTCTGTTGTATGAGTAGTCCGAGAACTCGGATCTCCTGGAACAGGAGTTACTGGTGGTTTGTGATCTACCCAATGTGGATCCCTGGATTGAAATCTAATCCTATGGAAGAGCAATACATGTTTTTAACTGCTGAGCCATCTCTCCAGCCCCTAGATCCATTTTTAATACAAGGTGACAACTCTTGATCCACAATTCTGAAGTTAATAAAAAACTCATCTGACAGAAAAACCTGATCTGAGATGTTAATACCTCTAAGTGTAAAACTGGAAGCACTAGTTGATTTTGATGCATCACTTCAAACCTCTCCAAAGCTTTATTAAAGGCTTCATAAAAATAAAGATTGGTTTGGTTTGTTTTCTTTTCAAAACAAGATCAAAGTTAGTTCCACTAAAAAAAAAAAATTGGGATAAATGAGAAACTCATAAGAAATATGAATTCTTCTAATTTTTCCAAAACTGAAAAAGTTTTCTATGAAACTACTTACATATTTAATAATTTTAAACATTCTTAGATAAGTGAGTATCTTAACTAATTAAAAAATAAACAATACTAGCCAGGCAGTGGTGGTGCATGCCTTTACTCTCAGCACTCAGGAGGCAGAGGCAGGCAAATCCTGTAAGTTCAAGGACAGCCTGGTCTACAGAGTGAGTTCCAGGACAGCCAGAGTTACAACAGAGAAGCCCTGTCTCGAAAAACCAAAATAAATAAACAAACAATGCAATTAACCTAACTAATGCACATATACTATTCAAGTGATTTTCTTAATGCTGTAATAAAAATTAAATATTAAAAATTATTTTTCTTGGTACTAAGGACAAGTTGATCCAATTCTAATTCATCATGGTAATTTGGGATTTTCTTTCTTCTTTTGAAAGTGTTTTTAAAAAGAAACGTCTGTTCATATCATCCAATACTAGTTGATAAGAAAAAGGATTATAATATAGTAAATTTCAATTGTTTAGGTGTTAGGTGTTCAGTGTTAAAGCATTTGTCTAGTGTACACAAAGCCCTGGGAATGATCACCACCTAATATCAAAACAAACTATATCAGAGAGCCAGGTGTGGTGACTAGGACCACCTGGGAAGTGACTAGCCTCAGCTAACTTGGTCAGAGTGAGTTCAACACCAGCTTTGTAGAGATAATCCCCTGTCTTAAAAAATTATTACAAGGAATTTGATTGGACACAAAATTATGTTTTGATTTAAAAGACAAAATCTCATAGCAACAAGTCTTTTATATCCCATAATATACCAGTATTGAGCACTCACTAACACTGCATGAATACATACCTACTAAACTACTGACATAACCAGCTGACAAAATGAAGACAGAGACATGTGAATTCCTCAATCTGATACTGAATATATCATAAGAAATGGAAATTTTCCCAGCAATCTCCAATTTTCCTAGGAATCTCATGCTAGGAGAAGGAAAAGGTTGGGAGCCTGGAGCTAGCCAAAGGAAGAACTAGTCTCTAGGAAAAGAGATTCTATAGTTCTAACAACTAGTCAAAGCACCTTTTGGGTGTTCACTTCAGCACCACATACACTAAAATTAGAATGATACAGAGAAAATGAGTATAGCCCCTGGGCGAGGATATCTCCCTCTCTCTCTCCCTCTCTCTCCCTCTCTCTCTCTCTCTCTCTCTCACACTCACACACACACACACACTCATAAAGCATTCCATATTCTTTTAAATACCTTGTAGGATAAGACTAACTGAAACCTGATTGATGTGATGGGTCAACAGTGGGTAGGACCATACCTTAACGAAAGACTGCTTAGACATGCCATGCATATATCATTGGGGGGGGGTTGTCACTGAATCTTCCCAATGTGGCCACAGTGAATGTACTTTTTACTTTACTTTTTACTTTAAATTTTTACTTTTTACTATAAATTTGGCTGTTTCAGTTGGCTTCTGAGAAACAAAAGCTAGCCAAACTTGACTTCTTGGAGTGTAGACTGTAACCTCAGTTTTGGTAACAGTATCAACTTGATCTTCGTTCATATACTACAACACATTATTCCAGAGAAACCACTAAATACTGACAAAGTTATTGTGTTGCTTTACCCAAAACAAATTTGGTACGTCTGACAAAGAATACTGACAATGCTTGAAATGCCCTCCAATGATGGCATAAAAATAAACATCTATAGTAAATATCTAAATAAGCTTTAAATGGATTTTTCCTCAACAGTAACTCTGAATTTCACCTCAGAGAAAATAAATATGGTTATTCAAGAGTGGGGCAGATTAAGAATTCTACAGTTAAAATTTATGCTTGCATACCTGAAGACTGACAAAATCCAGTATGAGAAGGCAGCACTAAATTTTCAGTCACGGGCTTTATTTTCTGTTCATCGCTGCTCTCCTCGCCTGCAGAATTCTGATCATCATCTCCTATATCAGAAGATGAAGAAGTAATGTCTGCTTGCTTCCTTTTAGTACTTGTTCTTAAGGAATTTCGTTTTTTCTCCTTGGCATTGCCTGTCCTCTTCTTGGCTAAAGTTCTTTGTTTCTTCTGCTTTTTATTATCTTCTGAACTTTCCTCAGCATCAGAAGATGAACCACTTTGTATTTCCTTGGTATTTCTCTTTGAATTTAAATTTCTTCTTTCTCTCAATTCAGCTCTTTTCGGTATCTTATCAGTAGAGTCACAACACTCTCCTTTCAAGGAATATTTCTCAGTATCCGAAGATGAACACTCCGGCCTCTTCACTGAACTCTTTGCAGACAAGCTGGATTTTCTCTTCTCTCTCCGAGACATTTTATTCTTGTTCTTTTTATCTTCTGAAGAGTCACAACTATCTCCTTTCCCTGGTAACTTATCAACACTATCAGATAATTCTTCCTTCTTTTTAGATAATTTATCCTTCAATTTTTTGCCTTTCTTTTCTCCATCGGTTGTGTCATACTTACTTGGCTTTATGCCTTTAGGAAAATGACCAATTTCTTCTCCCTCAGGCAATTTCTCAGCACCATCAGATGAAGACTCATAGTGTGGCTCTCTCTTAACTGTTTCTTCCTTTAAGTTTGTAGTTTGCTTTCCTTTTGTTCCAATGTTCTGTCTGTTCTGCTTCTTCTCACCTTCAGAAGATTCATCACTCTTCTCTTTCTTTGGAAATGTATCAGTAACATCACATGAACTACTCTGTACTTTTCTACAAGTTCTGATTCTCAAATGTTTATTGCTCTTTTCTTTAGTTCTAGCAACAACTTTGTCTTCACGAGAATTTACATTTTCCTCTTTCTCTGAGGGCTTTTCGGCACCATCAGAAGAAATACAAACCATCTCTCTCAATTCTGCTACACTCTTATCTTTCTCAGCTGAACCTTCTGACACAGACACATTCTGTTTGCCTTCAGAGTCACCACTGTCGTCACCAGATGATCCTTCCTCTACAGTCTTTGCTCTTTCCTGCCTTTCATTATCGACTACTTTTTTGTTCTGTTTTTCATCTTCAGACAAGTCACATTCTTTTTTATCTAAAACACTTTTTTTGGTTAGTCTGCTAGCCCCAATTCTGCTCATGTTTTTTATCTCTCTCTCTAACTCTGAGTCATAGTTAGAGGACTCTGAGTAGTTTTGGCGTTTCTTTTTAGAGATTATAGAGGTTTTAGTTGACTCCCCTTTTTTAATGTCAAAATCTGAGCCAGAAGTAGAATTTTTCCGTTTCCTTTTTCCATTATCGTCTTTTCCCATTTGATTTCTATGATTTATCTGTGTTTCATTTAAGTCAGTGTCTGAAGAAGAACTGTGAGCCATCTGGCTTACCTCTTTGAGAACTGCTAGCATTTCATCAGAATCTGAATTTTGATCCACAATCCCTGGTTGCTCAGCTTTGGGCACCTTATGAGGTTTAGAGCTACCACTAGCACAGTCAGAAGAATTTCGCTTATCCTTTTTTCTTATTGGAACTGACAGCTTTTGCTTCTCTTTAACAGTTTCATTACTCTCTTCGTCTGAATTCAGTATTTCAGGGCTAGTTTCTGTCTGTCGCCTCAAGGGTGTAGTTTTTACACGTGGGGATCTTCGAAGATCAGATTCTTCTAAAAGTAATGCAACATCTCTTTCAACTGAATGCTCATTATCACTAGCTTCCTCTTCGGGTCCACATTTCTCTGACCTTGGGGTCACTTCAGAACTTTTATGGCCAACTTTCTCTTGTGAAACTTCCTGACTGTCAGCACCTTTAATTGGGGAATTAGAAAGTGAAACTGGGGTTAGTTTAACAAATAATTCTTTTCTTACTTTCGCTGTAATTTTTGACTTAATATTTCCTCTGCTGTCTTTTGAAGAAGTGTTTAGTTTTACAGACGAGCTCTCTAATTCTGGCTCAGTCCCACTGTTGCCATCTCCTTGATAATCAGCTGAACTCTGAACTTCCATAGCAGTCTCAAGGCTCTCAAAAATGTCTTCTGGAACTGAGGAAGGAACAGACACAATATCCATGTCTAAATCTTCAGAAGTATTAGTGGGTTCATATTGAGGTCCATCTTTCCTGCCCGAACCCTTATGTTCACCACTTGTACTTTTATTTGCTTTGTGCTCTTCCCTTGGGATGCGCGCGTTGTCTATCACCTTTACTGATGATCTAGCATCAAACTTTAAAAACTCTTTCTTTTCTGTAGTACAGGACTTTTCCCCCTTTCGCACTTTTGTTTCAGACTTAGCATCTGTGATTTTAAGCTCTTTGGTATTTTTCTCTTTGTGTACAGCATCCAAAGCTCGGATCTCCGAATTCAAATCTTCTTCTAATGCAACATGAGCCTTCTTGATATCAGCCAACACAGATTTAAAAGCCTTAAGTTGACGTAACTTCATAGCAGAACTCATTTCTGAATTATCTGCTGCCTGCTTCAGAAACTTAATGTAACTAGAATTCATGTTGGATGTTGTCTCAATCAGTTTTTTTGTCTTCTTAATCATTTCTTTGGGCACAGTTAGTGCTGAGTAAGTGCAGGTTACAGAACCAGAACATGAATCATCTAATTTCTTTTCTTCTCCATTACAACTGGAACTATTCTTCTTTGGAGAAAATTTTGATGTTTGATCACATACTTTACTACTCTTTTCACTGTCAACTTTTATCTTCTTCTTATTTTGTTGCAACAACTGTTCTAAATTCTCAAATACGCTGTTACACGCAGTGACCAAGTCCAATAGAGGCTCTGGGTGACAAATGTAACAATACCATTGACTGTTTTCATCCATTATTGTAGATAACTCCTTTCGACCAAGGTTGCGCAGGATGCATTTCTTACAGAAGGCATTATGGCAAAAGTCGCAACAAATCAAGTTCCCACCTTCTGCACACCACCTGAAATGGTTTTAAGGATTAAAATGTTATTTCCAGTGAAACTAATTTTAATGTTAATTTTAATGATAAAAGAATTTAAAATTTCCTGCCAACATTTTTTGTAGTAATTTAGGTCTCCAGCTTGCTTTTTATCAGAAATTTAAAATTAGACAAAGAAGGTTTTATGGTAAAGAACAACTAAAAGATGTATCTAGGGCTTAAGAGATGGCTCGGGAGTTAAAAGAACATCGTGCTCTTGCAGAGGAACGAAGTTTGGTTCCCAACTCCCATGTCAGACAACTCACAACTGCCTGGAACTCCACCTCTGGAGAAATTCAACACCTCTGGTTTCAAACGATACCTTTACACACTTGCATACAATCACACAAAAATACACGGGCATACAGACACATGATTTTTTAAAAAAATTTTTTAAAGATGCAGGTAATGAGCTGGGCGTGGTGGTATACACCTTTAATCCAGAACTTGAGAGGCAGAGGCAGGCAGATCTCTGTGAGTTCCAGGCCACCCTGGTCTGCAAAGCAAGTTCCAAGGCAGGCAGAGCTGTTACACAGAGAAGCCCTGTCTTGAAAAACAAACAAACAAACAAAAAGATTCATCTAGCAAGGTGGATAATTACCCCTAAGTAGACAACAATGAATGTTAATGACAATTTATTACCTACCTACATTGTTCATCCATTCCATCTGAGTCACGGCTAATGTCATCACTCATATAATACTTAAAACAGTTCTAGTGAGAGAAAAAACAAAGGGGAAATTCAGTCAAAATGTACAAGTTTAAAACTTTATTTTGAAGTCATTTTAAAAATATGAAAGGGGTATGTGTGGTTTGGGTGATGAAAGCAAAAACATTGTACTACCTAATACTATTTACTTTCTAAACATAAGACTGTTTCAAGAAACTGATTCCTTAAAATGGATTTCTCTTAACAACAACTCTTTACATAAAAGTAAACAAAAATTATTTTTAGTAAATGCATTTCTAATGTCATACAACTAGCTACCCAAGTTCTACATAAAAATGTATGTTTTTAATTCTTAAAGTATTTGATAGCCAGCATATACAAACAGTTACTATATTTACAGCTAAACAATTAAAAACCTATATTATCTTTAAATTTCAAAGTATCTACCATGCAAGGTAGGAGATATCATGATCAGGAAGTCTGATGTTCATTAACAAGTAAATAATACCCAATATGTAATATAACTGGCGAAGAGGCAAAGCAATTATTCAATTCCAAATCTGATTAATCTAATTCCTTTCCAGTAGAACTGAGAAAGGGAAACGTTCTGCTATTAGTGAAATGGTCAGTGATCAACAGACAGGGCCCATGGGAAACAGTTTTTACTTATATAAGGGAAGAGATTAAGTAGAGAACTCTATCAGAATTTTAAAACTGAACATTATAACAGGTACTCTGGATAGGCTTCTGGGTGAAATGAATTCAAGAAAAAAGGGGGTAAATTGTAAGGAACAAAATTAAGCTTAGTAGGATTGAAGAAATCAGAATCTATCAAAATTCATGCCAGAAAAGATGTAGCACACCAAGGAAAATATTGCTGCCACTGCCATTTCAATGAGACATTTCTGAGACAAGGTCTCACTGTGGACCTCTGGAGGCCTGGAACTCACTACGTAAACCAATTTTGGCTGAAATCCAGAGATCTACCTGCCCCTGCCTCTGCCTCATCAATGTTGGGATTAAGGTGTGCACCACCATTCCTGGCTGAAGGTAGTGACTTTTTACTGGGAAACAAGCCAACACAAAATTATTCTGAATCTAATATAGGCTGGAATTCTATAACCTTGGCATCATAAGATATCTGAAATTAAATCCAAGGTGTTCCTAATAAGAAGTGCACAAAAACTGTTAAAGTCTATAATTAATATCTTGTATTTCCTAGTCATGTTAAAATCTTGTTTGATATAGATTTTGATAAGTAGGATATGTAAAAGAGAAAGTTATAAACTACACATATGCACATACAGGGAACTGGAGGCCCCTAAATTATTAACACCATACCACCCATCTAGAACATTCTGAACTAATCCTACGTAACCAATCTAGTTCTTACTCATATTTTAAAAATCAATTTGTATCCCCTAGGTTCCAAAGACACAAACTTCCTATATGGCTGGCCCAAAATCACAGTATCTTCCACATAATGGTCATTTTCAGGATATCTACAGGACATCTACAGATGTCCGCCACACTGTGATCCCTCCAAGGGGCAAGGCCTTACCACCAAATCTTTACGTACCTTACAAATAAGGACTTTCAATGAAGGGTGTCTATAAATGGAATCTTTTTGAAAATGATTGACCTGTTGTCCACAAGCTGTGCAACTCACAATCCCATGAAGTCCATCTTCTAGGAGGAAAGAGTGATCATTACTCACATATTTACACTCATAAAGAAAAAGATATTTGCCTTAGTCAGAATTTTGCAACCTTTGTATTAGAAATAAAGTATTTCAAAATTATTGGGAAAATGACATTTTGGACACAGGTTAAAAAGGTTAATGTTTTTGACCTTTCAAAAGGCCATAACAAACTTGGCAAATTCTGAGAAATAAATGCTAATTCATCATACAGATATACCCGATTATTAAAAGTTGACAGAATCTAAAGAAACACCACAGAGAAATCCTTAAAATGAAATCCAAAAGCTCTTTGTTTTTTGAGACAGGTTCTTGCTATGTAGCCCTGGCTGCTATGGTACTTGAAATGTCTCAAACTCACAGCAATGCTCCTGCCTCATTCTTCCCAGTGCTGAGGTTATAGGCATACACCATGACACCCAGATTCAAGAGATCTTTTATTTGGTATTGCCTTGAAAACAAATTCAGTATCATTTCTTAGGGAATATAAAAGTAAGTTTCAAAGGTAGAACAGATTCTTTTTCAATTCTACAGTTAAGCTAGACATGCCATAAAGGTTTGGCTTCTTAAATACAATTGTTTGCACAGATCCTGTCAATATAGTACATAAAAACTGGGCAATTTATGGTGTTACCAATTCCCAAAATTTACTTCAACATTATTAATCACCAATTACCTTCCATGTTTACTCGACAGTCTGTTCCTTATCAATAGTGTCTACTATTTGCAAGTATGATGTTGTGACAAATACAAATAAGACATCTTAGCAGCAAGCAGAATGACTGAGCTCTATTATATATTTACTGCAAGAAAACTAGTTGAAGTCAACTTATTCAAGAAAAATAAGCAGAAACTTTACCTGCCTCATTCTTTCTTTTAAATTTTCTATTATTTATGTGTTCGGGAGTTTTGCCTACACTGTGTCTAGTACTCTCAGAAGCCAATAGAGTATCACACCCCTTGGAACTGGAGTTACGGACAGTTGTAAGGTGCCATGTGGTTGCTGGGAATTGAACCTGGGTCCTCTGGAAGACCAACCAGTGCTCGTGAACACTGAGCCATCTCTCCAGCTTTTCCAGCTTTACTATTAATCCCTAGTTATGCCAAGGCAATTCTTCTCATTCTGAGAACATCAAATCATTGGAAGAACCTTAAAAAAAAAAAACACAGGCACAGACCTGGAATCCCAGAAACTTGGGAAGCTGAGACAGGAGGATCACTTGAGCCAGGTGTTTGAGTCTAACCTGAGCTACAGTGTCACCCTGTAGGAAGGAAGGAAGGAAGGGAGGGAGAGAGGGAGGGAAAAACAGAGACACAAAGAGGCAGAAAGAGAGGCAGAGAGAAGCAGAGATCAAGAAAATAAGAGAGAAACAAAGAGAGACAGACACCAGTAATTCCCACGTCTAAACACTAAATTTAAATCTGTTAAGACAATCTTTTTACGGGTGATCCTGATATGCAATCAAGAATTTGATCTAAATTACACAGTAACATTATCCTTCGAAACAAATCAGTCCAAATGTATACATTCACAAACAAAAAGGAGCACAGGAGTGGGTGGTGGGAGTGGGTGACTGTTTCAACCCCCAAATAAAAGATAAAACACCATGTATATTGCTCACTATTTAATTCTGCGTTTTGTATTTTTATTAGTTTTAAGGTCCAAAGGACCATGAACCCAAATATTACTATATAATTATTTGTAGGTGTTTAAAAAGAATTAAAGTATAAGGAGACAATCATACTTTTTCAGAAAAAAAGAGTACTTAAAGGCTTACTATATGCTGCTAATATTTCACATAAGCCTAGTGTCCTGTGCCAATGTTTTTCGTCTTAAATACTCATCGTCTGTTATATTTTTAAAAGAAACAAATATACAATGTACTTGTTCACTTTGAATAATGGTTTAAGATAAACAAGATAAATGAAAACTACAGTTTGAATATTCCTTTAGTGTTAAATACTATTCATTAAACATCTATGTCCTCTTGTGGACGGACATGTTACACACATTTTTTTTTTAATTGGTGATCCTTTGGTGATTTTTTTTTCTCTGACATGTACAAAAGGAATCATAGATGAGGATAGCCACTGCTTCTTATTTGAGAAATAGATTGCAGTCTGTTATACCAGTACAACACTATATGGAGCTAAACCCATACATTTATTGCCATGGATAAATTCCAAAATCAACGCTACCAAAGCATATTAACAGCATACTATTTTTATATTTCTTAACAAAAAATGCTTTTTGACTCACATAGAGATATAGAAAACATAGAAAATCATGCATATACATGCACATGCATAAAACTTTAAGATAATCGTTACTTGTGGGGTAGGAAGAAGGGAAAATGAATGAGAGTAGGGCTCAATCAATTATTTTATTTAAGTGAGATCTGAAGCAAATATGGTAAAATGCTGAAATGTTACTTCATGTACTTGTTTCTGTACAAGTAGGTTTAAAATTTTAACTTTTAGTTATGAAGTATCTTAAAGATTGTAACTGTGTAAATGGAAAAGAGGCATTTCCATTTATTAGCTCAATATATTTTAGTGGTTTTAAGAAAAACTGATTATTTTTGCCAAGTAGAAAAATTGTGTTATATGTAAAAAATTTAACTGGGCAAAGAATATCAAAACAGGCTATAATTGTTTTCTAAGTTCCTTAAATGTACTTTTGCTTTGTTACTGTGTCATAATTTTGTTCCAAATTAATTCAAGATTATTTTATATATAAAGTTTACATTCCTCACAGTTTTCTAAATTCAAGTTCCATTTTGGAACTAATCTGTTAAAATGTCTGAATACTAGCTATCTATAGCCATCCTTTATTTCAAACCACTAGTTTTTCCTAAAACAATTTTAGGATTGCTAATATGCACACACGTGAAAATTGTTTTCTTGTGGTTTTTAACAGCTTAGACATACAAATCACTGAGATGAAAATAAACATGAAATATTTAGGCACTACCACATCACTACAAACACACATAGTCCCTTAAGCATGATATAAATATTCTTACAAAGAGCATCCAATAAAATTTCAGCACACGTCTACTAAAGCCAAGCACCAGCAGCATACCAAATGGGACTAGGAATTCCCTCTCCAGCAACAGTGCTTCCTACTTTTAGTCTTTCTTTACTGCATCCACATTTTAGACACTGACTGCTCCAGAGTCTCTTCCCAAAAGACACTACCCAGATATTAGTCTTAATAGAATACTGTATGCAGTCTTCACTACAGTATCCATGAGCAAAAGAAATAAACTGTTACTGAATTATGAGGTAATTAAGATTTCAGAATAGTACCTTAGCTTTGTTGACCTATGCTGTTGAAATGGCAGCTTCCCTACTATGAATTTCAAGAATCTCAGAAAATCATTATGCTCAAAAGGGTTGAACACCCTCTTGTGGACAAAAGACTAAACAACAGTCCCTTGATTTTCACCTGCAACCTAACAAATTATTTACTAAATTGATACAGGAAATATTTTACTAGTTCTCAAGATAATCATATCATTAAAATAAAAATCTAAAAATTTCTTCAAGAATCTCAGTATAATTCCACAATTATGTACTACAAAAATATTAAATGGACACTTCCATAACACTTGGAAATTTAGTGTCATGCTCTACATTTGAGAGATTCATTCCTCTTATAGTTACAGATTCTGATGCTGTTATTCTGCCCAAAAAGTATAAATAGGCACTATTTAAAAATTTCACACAAAAAAGTAGGACAAAAACTCAACTGTAATAGATTTTTAAGCAAATTCTCCTGATGCTATCTTTCTATAGATGGAAAGGCAATCTGGCTGTGTATATTAGAGGAAACAAAGAGTGAGGCAACTGACAGATGGAAGGAGGCTCATTAACTCTAGCTCCCATCTCGTCTACTTATTGCTGTAATGCAACTGTAGTGTCCATGAAGAACAAACGGGGGCATGTTCTTGACCTCATTCAGAAATTCTAATTTGTCGTGAATGAAGGGACTCGTATTTTTAATAAGTACTCCAAGTAATACCTAATGCAGTGGGTATGTATGAAGTTACCTGGAGGCCACGGGCAAATTTCTACACGAATTTGAAATTGCTTCCATGGGAGGGCACACTCATGCTATTCTGGCACATGTGTATTCTAGAACCAGTATGAGGAGAGGACATTCTAAGCTTCTTGCAACAACTTAATAGCCACTGAAGGCAAAGGTCTTTTTGAAAAATGGACTTTAACCTTTTCTGCTTCAGAGCGCAAAGAGAAACAGAAGTTATTTTTAAGTAGTGCTTTTAATAAACAATGGGCAGAAAAGTGGAGGTATTTTTAGTAAGCATATCAGATTTTCCAATATGGTCATAGACAGCAATTTAAACTCATGTTTCATTTTCACTTGTATTTACCTCCGCGTTTTTTGAGATTTTCAGTTTTCATTTTACTTCTGCTTCTAAATTCAGGCCCTTTAAAATCATCTTTGTCTTCATTCAGCACTGGCTCTGGTTGTACAATCACTGTACCTAGAATGATTTCATTTAAAAAACCAATTACACATATTAAATGTGCAAGTGAAGTGCAAGACTTCAGTTCAGATAAAGCCAACATCGCTGGTACATAGTTTGTTTCTGTCAAGCTTTTAGTATTTATATAAGGACCACAGGGTAGTAGTAAAAGGGCCAGGTGTCAACAATCAAATTACTTGTTGCAGTTTAGTTCATGAAAGCAGGAGGGGGAGGTATTATGAACTAAAAAAATGTGTCAATCAAATAGAAAGCCTCAGCCCAGCTCACAAAAGCTGTTATGAAATGAACATTGATGCTAAGATCCCTAAAATGTCTACTGTAACTGGCAGAAGAGGGAAATCTCACAGTCTAAATTAGAAAAAAATAAAGATTTTAAGAGTTCTTTCACATTGCTTTGAGGAGAGGGGGTTGTCGGGGGAGAAGACAATGAAGCTCATTCTATTACTGTTGTACCTAGTCTACACAATTTCCCAATACTACATCAAAGCTTCACTAGCTTTCAAAGTCCTTGAACAGTTTTAAACTGAAGGCCACGTTAAGACATTGAAGTAATCTACCAATAAACTGTAGAATGAGATCATTTGTTGGTGTCTACTAAAATGTTTTTGGAAAGACTATCCTTCCATTACTCTAAAACTTCCAGAGTTGGGGGAGAACAAATGAAACGAGTACCATAAAAAGAGTCCAAGTCTCAATATTTACTTACATTACTGGGCTTCCCACTAAAGTAGTCATTACTGACAACAATAAAGAAAGTCGAAAGAGGCAGTTGTCAGAGCTGTTTTTGAAATTGTAACTCAAGCAGATTTTGGCAAGTTAGCAATCTAGTTGTTAGATGAATGTTTAAGTCTGGGGAGAAAAAAGGCTGGAAGAGTACAGAGGGTTGAAAAGTTTACAGATTGTGGTGATTTAAACTCTCACTCCCAGAAATGTTAGTTATAAATAAAAATAATTTTATGTATATACTTTCAGAGAAGCCCCAGCATTTGAAAAAAGCTCTCAAGATTTAAAAACAATGAAAGTGTTCCTTCCTAAAGACTGAAAGATTGTTCTAAATGGAAGCAAAGCAATGGTAGAAAGAGTACCCACTAACACTGGATTAAGGCTGGCCTGGGCTGAAATCTGCATTTTTTAGCCTAATGCAGAGAAAATCCTTAAGCTCTGAATTTGATCCTAAACTTTTAACGGTATAGAAGCAGAAACTACTACATAGCACATTATTTAGAGGAATAATGAGGTAATTCACTGACAATTGGCTACCTACGCATATCCAGTACAGTACTGCAACAATGAAAATAGTCACACAGATGTAAGCTTATGAAACAGTTTTTGTTGTCTGAATAAGAACTAAGCTTAGCTCAGGTTGGTAATATACCAACTTCGTTGTATATATAATATACCAAGTTTATATACCAACTTGAATCTACAGTACCATAGTACCATTCATTAAAAGACAGGTTTGGATTTCTCGTTCTTACTTCAGAAAGCACTCCCAGTGAGACTCAACAAGAATCAAAAGTGAGGAACTGCCATTAGAAGTCAAACTCTCGCATTAGCTGTTTCTGCTGCCAGCCACCAAAACAAATACATAAAAGTGCTGGAGATAATTTGTAATAAATAAATAAATTAAGTAAGTAAGTAAGTAAGTAAAAAATGAAGTGAATGATAGTCACCAATTTCTTCTTCCTTTCTTTCCATCACATTTAATTTCATCCATTTTATAATTCCTAATTATTCTAAGTTACCCTATTTTTAAGTGAAGCCCAATCTCTCATATTCACATTCAACTTCCAGAATTGAAAAACGTCATAAAGCATAAATATAAACAGAGAATCAGATTTAATGAATACTGCTACAGAAGTTCTGCTAAGAGACTAGACCATATTATTTAACAACAACAACAAAAAAAAAACCCAAAACTCTAAAAAGTTGACAACTGAAAAACCATAAAACCACCAAGACCTTTATCATTCTCTCATCACCTACTCACACTGCTCTCAGTCTTGAACAATGAGAAGTCCATTTGGTATTTTTTTCTCTCCAATCTAATCAATAACATTTCACAGATAGGACTACAACAGTCAAAAAGTCTGTGACAAGACTTGTTTAAAGGATAACTTCAGGAAATATACCTAAATCTATGGAATAGTTAACATTTCTAGGGGATGCAAGAATTCAGTAAAACAAGGTATAGGACAATAGCCAGTAATACCTGCCTAGCATGCAAAAGGCCCTGGGCATAATGCTCAGCACTACAGAAAAAGAAACTCAGTAAGATTGAAGTAGGATACATAGGCCTTATGTTTTCAGGAATAGTCATTACATTTTTAAATAAGCAAGAACACTGACATTTATCAAGTCAAAACCTAGTATCTTAAACCTTTAAACCTATTTCCATACTCAAATATAATTTGGAAAGTTTGTCATCCCCTTACTAAAAACCCAATGGAAAGGAAAAATGTTTGATTTTCTTCTTTTCGAAACTAACTGAATTACCTCACATTTTCAACCTGAGTAACATGTTTTCATTTCCAAACTAATACAATTCCACACCACTATCAATGTAGAACAATGATCATTTTAAAATACATTTCAGTTTAAATTCATATGAAAAATTAATACAGATTACCTTTTGGCAAGCTTTGCATAGTAATATTTTCTGAATTCTCATTAGCAGCTTTTTCATTTACATTCTCCTCCACGGGTTTTTCATCTTCAGATTCTACATACTTTGTCACAATTGAAGGTTTCCTATAAAAGAGTAAAGTTCATGAATTATGGACATTTCTGGCAATTGGAACAATATACCAAGACCATAACTAACATGCATATATATAGTAGTAACTTCCAAGCACAAGTATCTTTTTTTTTCTTTCTTTCTTTCTTTCATTTTTTTTTCCAAGACAGGGTTTCTCTATTGTAACTCTGGCTGTCCAGGAACTCGCTCTGTAGACAAGTATTCCTTTCAGTCACTAATGATTGTGAATGGTAGCAAGTGGATTTTTAAGGAAATCTTTAAAAATCACTAATTTGGAGAATAAATCAATAATAAGTAAATTGTGTTTGATAAATGTAGATGAACATTTAATCCTTTAATCCAGCAGCATGGCTACTTTATCAAAGGATCACACTGAAAGGCCTGTATGATAGCTAGGAAGGCATCACATCCAATGGCCTGTATGAAAGGATCACATTCAGAGGCCTGTGTGATCCAGATGGAATGCAGAAAGAATGTTAGACTAATCCTGTCCTCTGTGCTAATGCTGGGTGAAAAGGATTTCTGTGGTTAAGGAAACATAGTACACACCTTGAATCTCCAAGACAGAAGCAAGCAGAAGCACAGGAGGAAGCAGAGACAGGAAGGAGAGCTCAGGAGTCAGTGCCAGATAAGAAATGATGTCTGAAATGAATCAGAGTGAAGAGTAGACAAAGTGACAGAGGAAGAGTTAGCAGAGTGAGTCAGGATGAGGACACACCCAATTCCAACAATAAATGCAGGCTCTCAGCTCACAGAGTGAGGCAGTCAGAGAATCAGTCAGATAAAACACAGAGAGAGTCGGAGAATCAGTCAGGAAGAATAAGTTTGGGAGAAAGAATCAGCTAACAGAAGAGTCAGTTTGAAGCCTGGCAGAGCAGGAGTCAGGAGTTGTATGAGTCAGCCAAAGTCAGCTAAGAGTCAGAAGAGCTCAGTCACAGTCAGCCAGTTCAGAATGTCAATTTGAACCAGCAGCAAGGAGAAGAGTTTGAGCCAGAACAGCAAGTAAGTTGAATCAGCCAGCCAGAAGAATCAGTTGAATTCAGTAGAGATTTGAGTTCAGAAGGAGCTAGTCGGAGTGAGTAAGTCAGCAGTAAGTCTCAGAGGTCAAAACATTTTAGGTTTAGGCTTGAAGATTAAATTGTATGGAGGTTGAAGCCTTCCAGTTCTAGGCTTAAGATTTGATTGTACAGAGACTAAAACCCTCTAAGGACCAGGGACTGAATTAGTCAAAGAATAAACTGCCTTTTCCTCTGAATCTGTATCTACAGACAAGTAGTTCTATTGCATAAAGAAGAGCAAAAGCAAGTAGCAATATACTGAAAATTTCTAAGAAGGATTTGCCCACCCATGGAATATTAGGTCTTAGGTATACCTTCTTTGTAAAGCACAATATATTGCAAGGGTCACCAATATATAAATCATTCACTAAAATTTCCTTTCAACCGAAATTACACACAGATCTAACAGAATTCACTACATTATAGTACTCATCTCTAAGAATTTAAATTGGTATAAAATGTCTTATTTAAAACAACAGTAGTTGAAGTAAGTTCAGAAGAAAAAAAAGATTGTATTTTTAGAAACAGAAAACCAAATAACCAGAAAGAGAAAACATTTCATTCCTTTCAATATCAACCCACCTTTTTGATCGCGATGATCCTAAAGATTTGTATTTTTCTGAGGTGCTAGTTCCCTAAACATGAGGAAAAATAAAATCACAAAGTTGAGTAAAACTCTCCCAGCGACAACCGCTCTATAATCAATCATCTTCCTATAGGAAAATCTTTCATACAGTAATATAACAAAATGCTATTTTGTATACCCAAAATCTTTCAAATAATTTCAAAAACAAATTCTGAGGTTGAGAATGAACCTAGTGGTAAAGCTGCAAAGTCCTGGGTTCAGCACCAACAATACACCCCTATACACACACACACACACACACACACACACACACACACACACTTATTTTCATTACTTTCAGCTTTCCTTGACTGAAAATTAAATTTGTCTTTTTTTGAGAGGGGTACTAGAGACTTAACCCAAGACCCCTATCATGTGTTCCTCACTTACTAAGATTTGTTTTATTCTTTGAAATTTTCATACACATAATAACATTGTACTTCACAGCAGCTGTGGTCACCTGCACAAGATCAAGCCAGCAAAGTCAAAATTCCAGCACTGATAGGGGAGTGGCTCCTGAGGTCACACCTTCAGCTTGTGTTCTAACATTGAAGTAGATGCCGGCTCTTCTGTTATCTTTTTACTGATATTGAGTTTTATTTTGAGACACGGTCTCAGTATGTAGCCCCACCTGATCTGCTGACCTGCTATGTAGATAAGGTGGTCCTCAAACTCAAGAGACCCCTCATGCCTCTAGCTCCTGAGTACTGGGGTTGCAACCATTCCTGATCTTTCTGGGGAGAGAGGGGCGGGGGGAGAGACTGACTATGAAAGCACTCTACTGCTGAGCTAATTCTCTTGAAACACTTAGTTACAAGCTAAGGATGTAGGAAAGAATACAAGGCTTACCACGATCTCTGTCTCAATCAACAAACACAAATTCAAAGAGCAGAAACAATCAGATTTATGACAAGAATTTTTAAGGATTTAAAAAGGTAGCATTCTTCTATAACAAACAGCACAAAATAATTTTTCTAAAATGCAGGCCTGCATGGAAGATGAAGGATCTCAGTATGTGTTATTAGCATAATGCTTAGGGACTCTGGATATCCTGTTCTGAAAATTTTAAAACTAGAAGGCCATGCTGGCACATTTCCTTAGTCCCAGCACTCAGGAGGCAGAGGCAGAGGCAGAGGCAGAGGCAGGTAGATCTCTGTGATTTCCAGAACAGCCAGGGCTACACAGAGAGACCTTGTCTCAGAAAAGTAAAAAGATAAAATAAATCTCAAAATTCTAGAGCCGTTTCCACAATATGTACTTCAAATTGATACAATATAATGGTAGTTAACTATCTTAGCAATTAGCAAGCCTTTTCCAACCTCAAGTAAACTGCTAAAGTGAACTGCATGATAAAAATGAACACCTTCATAAACTGCACAACAGCCAAACTATAAAGTATTACAAGAAGTGCCTATAACAGTAGCCTTAAATGCTAGCTAGCATATATTAAAATTGGAAGCACTAAAGACAAATACTCTATTAATTATTAATGATCAATTAATCTTTAAATTCTTCAAATTCTACTTACCTCTTCCTTGTTATTTTCCATCATATCAGAGTTAATGATTTTATCTAAAAAAAATAAATAAGGGGGGAGATATTTAGCATCTCCTTAATGTATTAGCAAACAGAACACCAAAAGTGGAAATGTGGCATAGGCCTATAATCCAAGAACTCAGGAGGCAAGGACAGGAGGAGTAACACAAATTTGAGGCCAACCTGGCCTACATAGCAAATCTAAGATTAGCCAGGGTTACATAGGAAGACCCTGTCTCAAAAAAAAAAATAGAATACTAACACAATCTCCTAAGTCCATTCTGAAGCTATGAAACACAGCAATACTAAAACATACAATACTAAAAGTCTCTCTTTTGTTTTGTTCTGTTTTTGTTTTTCAAGACAGGTTTCTCTGTATAGCTCTGGCTGTTCTGGAACTCACTATGTAGACCAGGTTGGACTCAAGAGATCTACCTGTCTCTGCTAACAAATGATGGCAACATAGGCTGGTAGATTGCTCAGCTGGCAAGAACACTCACTGCACTTCTAAGAGAACTGAGGTGCAACTCCTAGCACCCAGAGTACAGCTCATAACCATCCATAGCTACAGTTCCAGGTGATCAGACACCCATGGGCACTGAGCAGGCAAGTGGTGCTCAGATGTATACAGCAAAACACCCAAACAAATTAAAATATTAGCGACATAAAATAAAAGCAAACAGAAGAAGAAAAATTGTGAAACAGGAAATCGAAAATTTAAAAACCAAAAAGTAGCAAGGTGATGATGGTGCCTTTAATCCCAGCACTTTTAAGGCACAGGCAGGCGGTTCTCTTGAGTTCGAGGCCAGCCTAGTCTTCAGAGAGAATTCCAGGACAGGCAAGGCTACATAGAACCCCTCCCCGGGGGTGGGGTGGGGGAGCAGCAATACAAAAAATGTAATTGATAAAAAAAAAATGGAATAAGCCTGATCAAGAAAAAAAAAGACGAAACATAAAAAAAAAGATTGTTACTACCAACCTCAACAAAATAAAGATTATAGCTGGGTGATGGTGGCACATGCCTTTGATCCTAGCACTTGAGAGGCAAAAGCAGGTGGACCTCTGTGAGTTCGAGGCCAACCGGATCTACAGAGTGAGTTCTAGGACAGCTAGGACTACATACGGAAAAACTCTGTTTCAAAAAAATAAAAATAAAATAAAATAAATTAAAAGATTAAAGGAATTCTACAAACCATACACCAAAAAAAAAAAAATAGGTAAGTGTAACAGGTAAACAAACTAATGAAATTGGTTAAAAAATTAAGACAATTGGAAGAGATTAGTCATCAAAACTAATCCACAAAGAAAAGCAAAAGAACAAACGTTTTAACCACTAATTATAAAAAATATGTAAAAGGAGGTGTTAATTCTTTGTGAATTCCTCTAAAAATAGAAGATGTTTCTCAATTAACTTCATGAGGCCATTATTACCCTGATGTGTTGTCAAATCAAAGAAAGGTATCACAAAAGAGGAACAGATTACTATTACTTACGCATATTGATGTAAAAGATTTCAACAAAATACTAGAAAGCTACATACAAGAAGACAAACTACAGAGCTAGGAATGTAGCTCAATTGGTAGGCAGAGTATTTGACTGACATGAACAAAACTCTGGGTTCTTGCCCCAGTACACCATAAACCAGTCATGGTGGCACATGTCTATAATTCTAGCACAGAGAAGGTAGAGGCAATACAGTCTTTAATAACAGCACTTGAGAGACAGAGGAAGGGGGGAAATCTCTGTGAGTTCAAGGCCAGCCTGGTCTACATAGTAAGACAGTCTTAAGTAGAATATCCCAAAGAATCTACAAAAATATGAGAAAACGATTACTAGAACTAATAGCTTCAACAAGCCTACAGGATACAAATTCCCCATAGAAATGTCAAGTGAGTTCCTAAACATTTCAAAACAATAGATTTTTCATTTGTGGACTAAGCAGAGAATGTCATAATTGGGAGACTAAAACTAGAGGATCAACCACTAACCTGGAAAACAGCCATATGCCCCATTTTACCATGGTGGGGGTGGGTGTAGGGCAAGAGAGATGGCTCAAACAATTATTGCTTTTTGAGAAGATCTGGGTTCAATCCCAAAACTCACACGGTGGTTCACAGCCACCGGTATCTCTAGTTCCAAGAGATCTGACACTCACTTCTGACCTCCATGGGCACCAGGCATACAAGTGGTGCACATATATGTATGCAAGCAAAACGTTCACATTAAAAAAATGAATTAAACCTAGTTTTAAAAGAAATTTAAAACTGATATATTTAAGTAAAAATATATGTATAATATCAGTATTCTGAAAACAGAAAAACACAAGGCTAAGAATGTCTACAGCCCTCCTATTAGTTAAACTACTCTTTACTTTGTTATTTAAAGGGACTCCCTGTGCAGCCATCCTCTTTCATCAGTCAGGGATGATAGCACACATCTGTAATTCCAGCACATGGAAACAGAAACAAGACTTTAGTATCATTCTCCACTACGCAGTAACTTCATGCCTGGGATACAATAGACCCTGTCTCAAAAATAAAAATAAATAAATAACAGGCAAGAAGAACTTCCTGTCTCTGCTTCCAAGAGCTTGGATTTCACCATCTATCAGACTTGACTAGCTACCAACTACCACACCCATACAATACCTCCCAAGGCTGGATCTTGAATCCAGGGCAAGGACTCTACCCCTAAACTATACTGCCAACCTAACAATTCTTATTCTTATATGAAAACTGTCCAGTTTTATAGTGTGTCTTTTGAGGAAAAAGTATGATAACCAAGTTGTTCTGTATAGTTGTCTTTTTTGTTTCTTTGGTTGGTTGGTTGGTTGGTTGTTGTTCGAGACAGGGTTTCTCTGTTTTAACTCTGGCTGTCCTGTAACTCACTCTGTAGACCAGGCTGGACTGGATCACAGAGATCCATCTGCCTCTGCCTCCCAAGTGCTGGGATTAAAGGCATATGCCACCACCACCTGGCTCTGTATAGTTTTTAACATGGGATGAATAATTACTATCAAACTATCACCAAATTCACCACTACTTCTCCTATCTCTAGTGTCCTATCAAGCCCTAATTTGTTGTTCATTAGCTGTGGAATTTTGAATGCGTTTTCTTCTTCAGTCTTTTTTCTCTCACTGAACTTCACTATTTGTCCATTCTTCATTAAGTATACCTGCCCTTTGGTATTTGAACATGGTTACAATAGTTGTCTACTCATTTGAACACATGTAGTGTCTAGTGATACCCTTTCCTTTCATGATGAGCCACATTCTTCTTCTGGGCTATGGAATATCTCGAATTGGAAACTGGACATTGTGAAAGAGTCAGTCAAGATACTTCTGTTATGTTCCTGAAAAGAGTTGCTTACCTGAAATCAAAACCAAACATTATACAAAGGAGACAGCAGAGTTCTGTTCCATCCTTTCAGTCCCACCCCCACTGCCTAGAACCCAGGATATACTTAGGCAATTCAGTCAAAGGAATATGTAAGTAGGTCTTTTTATCTGCTTGGGGTTTTTCTTTTTCTTTTCTTCAAAATTGGAACCCCCATTTGGTAGCTCTCTTCAAGGTAAGATCTCTCATTTCACTTTGTAACTACCTACAGTCCTCAAGTTTTTCCTTGACATTATATCCAATTAGACCATAAGTTTTTATTTAAGTATTAATAGCTACAAAAAGCTAACTGGAACCTTCTCTAAGGCAAGGAGGCTTTAATAATGGGGAATTCAGCCAGTGACATTTCCTTCTTCAATTGTTGCTGCTACTTATGTATGTCTAACTCCTTATTTGTGCTGCCCAAGGTATATGGACCATTTGTTATTTATGAACAACATGATTAGTCCAACTAAAGCCACACCCTGCCACTAGAAAAAGCAGACTGTTAATGTGCCCAACTCAAGCAACTAGTGAACACAGAACTCTAGCAATAAGCTTCATCCTAAAAGCAAGGAATTAGCTCAGTAATGTAGTTTAAGTCTGTAAGTAGAGACCTTGTCTTCAAAACATATGAATTAAATGAATAAAAAAGTTGAGAATGGTGGTTCTTGCTTATAATCCCAGCATTTAGGAGACTGAAGCAGGTAGATTGCTTACCAATTCAAAACCAGCCTGGGCTAGAGGAGAACTTGCCTCAGTAAAAATCCAGAGTGGTGGCACATGCCTTTAATCCCAGCACTTGTTAGGTAAAAGCAAGCAGATCTATCTCTATGAGTTCAAGGCCAGTCTGGTCCACAGTGAGTTCGATGACAGAACCACCTAGAGCAGTGGTTCTCAACCTGTGGGTCACAACCCCTTTGGGAGTCAAATGACCCTTTCACAGGGGTCGCCAAAGACTATATCCGTATCAGATATTACATTACAATTCATAACAGTAGCAAAATTACAGTTACGAAGTAGCAGCAAAAATAATTTTATGGTTGGGGGTTACTACAACATGAGGAACTGTATGAAAGGATAGCAGCATTTGGAAGGGTAAGAATCACTGACCTAGAGAGACTTTGTCTTAAAACAAAACTGAATGGATAGATAATTTCAAACAAATACCAAACTCCACTTACATTTCTCTTCTGTGATTCACAACTAGGATCAAACTATATGAGTACAAAGAAGATTAGGCAAATGACTATAAAAAGTGAAGATTATGGGAGTCCAACTTCTGTTAGAGAAAAAGTTTTATATACAAGAGAAGACTGGAGAGAAGTGTAGTATCAAATTACAAGTATTGACATCAACTCATAAAAATGTAACACATATATACTAGCTTTTCCTGTAAAAGGAAGCAAGGCCTTCCTGGTGACAATGAGTATAACATTCACACTGACATTAGTTGTAAGCCTTGAACATGTGGAAACAGAAAACAAGGAAGCATTCAAGCATCCAAAGAATAATCAATACTTATAAAGAAAAACATCCAGAAGTCATGACATCAGTATAATTCAAGTGCCAAAGGAAAAAAGAACAAAAACTGGCAAGATAGCTCAGTGGTAAAGTGGTAAAGATGCCAAGCCTGACAATGTAAATTCAATCCCTGGGGTCCCACACAATGGAAGGAGAAAACTGACTCTGGCAAGCTGTCCTTTGACCTCTGTAGGTATGTTATAGCACACAAGTATATACATACTCATGCATACATATATGAAAACTAAATGAAGGTAATAAATTTTAAAATAAGTGATAGTAATATTCACAGGAAATAGATAATTTATATACTAATAAATGCATAGAGGATAAATCATAAAGCCTTTCCTTAGTAATATTTCAACCAACAAAGGCAGCAACAAATAACTGGGCAATGAACAGAACTTGTGACATAATAGACTGTCTAGGAATTGCCAACAAGATTCCACAACCTCAGTTCTCTGAACCTGTGATTATGGCATTGCTATCACAGCATCTTTATAAACTGGTACAATTAACCTTAAAAATGAGAGATTATCAGAAGTCAGAACTGGAGCTTAATCTACTCACTTGAGACCTTAAAAACAGATAATTTCAGACCAGGTGGGCATGGTAGGACATGCCCTGAGTTGTAGGCCAGCTGGATCTACATAGCAAGTTCCAGGCCAGCTAGAGTTACACAGGGAGAGCCTGTCTTTTAAAAATCTATCTGTTGCCAGGTCAGTGGTGGTGCACGCCTTTAATCCCAGCACTCTGGAGGCAGAGGCAGGTGGATCTCTGTGAGTTTGAGGCCAGCCTGGTCTACAGAGTGAGTTCCAGGACAGCCACAGTTATGATAGAGAAACCCTGTTTCGAAAAATAAAAACAACAACAAAAAAAAACTTTGATGAGGACTAGCTATAGTTTTCTTTTGTAAAATGGTTTCTAGGGTGTGAGGTACATGAGTAGGTGGTACATGTGCCACAGAATACATGTACATGAAGGACGGAGGGCAACTCTGTGGAACTGGTTCTCTTCTCCCTCCAACTTTAAGTGAGTTCCAGGGAGCAAAGTCAGGTTATCAGGCTACCACGGCAATAGCTTTAATTCACTACTCAGCTATCTGGCTGGCCCTAGTATAGGTTTCTTTGTGTTTCTGTGAATCCTGTCAGGATGCTATATGGAATAATCATTATATGACTGAGTTCCAGGACACCAGGGATACACATAGAAGAAACCCTATCTCGAAAAATGAAAGGAGGGAAGGAGGGAAGGGGAGGGAGGGGGAGGGAAGAGAAAAGAAAAGAAATACATATCCACCAAATCCATCTAGAGTTGGTGTTGCTATTTTTAAAAAAGATAAGTCTAACTGGACAGTAACTGTGTAATCCATGGTGGCCTTGAACTCAGCCATCGTCCTGTCAGTCTACTAGAATTTTAGGTGTGGGACACCATGCCCAACTTCACTGAGAGATATTACTAAACAACATAACAATTTAAATTCTAATACACTAGTAACCTTGAAATAAAATATGTCTATACTTGGCTAGGGATACAGTTGTAGAACACTGGTCTAGCCTAGTTAACACCCTGAGTTCTACCATCTGAAAGCTACACTGCTAATACCTCTCCTAATACTTCTCCATTCATCATCTCCTCCACCAGAACCTACCAGTATATATAAAACAGTATTAAATATTTCACTCTCTAAGTATCCATCCCTTTACAGATTTAATTTTTCCTTCCATAATTAAAATCTTATAGCAGATCAAACATACCCAATAAGGACTTCTATACTCTTGCTAATCAAATTTTCTACAAACTGAGTAGCTGCTCAATACAAAAATTTAAAAATGAGGGAATGGAGACATGGCTTAGCAATTAAAAATGCTTAATGCTCTTGCAGAGGACCCAGATTCGGTTCCCAGCACCCTCTTCAGGTGGCTCACAACCATCAATAACTCCAGTTCCAGGGAATCTAGAATTATATTACAGAAGAATCCAGCCCTCTGGCCTCTATAGACACTGGCATATACATGTGCACATAAACATAAACTCACACATCCTCACACACATCCTACACATAAATAAAAATAAAGAAATACTGAAATATAAATAAAAAAAAGAACTACATCCAGAACAGTCTTTTCCGACTTACCTGTGCTTTGATTCATTACAAGTTGTGGAGAAGAACACGTTTCTTCAGACTCTTCTGATGACTGTGCTAAGAAGTCATGAAGCTTCTGCACCAATGTATTCAACTTGCTTTCACTACCGAAACAAAAATTTAACAATGTCCCAATAATAAATATAAATCTTTAACAAAGAGTAAAGCCTACCCTATAGTCTTATGAAAATATAATGTTCAAAGTCAAAATTAAAAGCAAAACTTTGCTGAGAATATCAAAATACAAATAATACAACCTACCCATACACTTACAGATAGGCACGTGGGTGACGCACAAACACACACACACATACACACACACAACGCTGATACTATTCGATAAACATTTCCAGGGTATTGAAATCTATAAATGTCCTGATAAGTTACATTTTAAAGTAATTTAACACAAAGTAAAGCTTACCACAAGGCACCGGGAATGTGGATCGGCAGCAAAATATTTACCTTGCATGCGCATGACCCCAAGTTTAATTTCCAGCAAAAAAAAAAAATCACCTCACTTTTTTAATTAAAAGAAAACTTACAACTACAAATTAGCTTTAAAAGAAAAATTGGGGAAAAGTTGGGGGTCATAAAGGCAAAAAGATATTCTTGTTTAAATTTTATCCACCTTTTGCGAGGCATGGCAGTACACACGTTTGATCCCAGCACTTAGGAGGATCTCTGAATTTGAGGCCACCCTGGTCTACAGAGTGACTTCCAGGACAGTCAGGGCAACACAGAGAAAACCTGTCTTGATAAACAAACAAAAAATGTATCCGCCTTTATTTCATAATGTCTAGCTGGCCCTTGTATATATCTTCTATTTGTTAATAACTTTAGTTAATTATTTTCTTGTATGTAGGCTATATCTGAGAAGGCCTCTGAAACCAAAACACTGGTAGATCACCCTTTCAAGAAAGCTTAAACATGCCAATATGCAAAATACAAAATATCTTTCTTCCCATACACAAGAAAATCAGTAATTTATCAAGTATATTTGCTTATTTTCTCGACCATCTCATCAGTTTTTAATTATTCTATCTTCTGCTTGGCATAGAACTGTTGTAGAGTAGAGTGATACAAAAACAAGTAAATTATAGAACAGGACATGAAAAAATGCAGTCTTTTAAGAAACCAATAATAGAATCATCATTTACAGCATAAAACATTAAGCTTTTTTAATAACTGAATAGGGTTGCCATATGTGTGTGGTGCGCACACCTTTAATCCCAGCACCTGGGAGGCAGACGCAGGCAGATTGCTCTAAGTTTGAGGCCAGCCTGGTGTATATAGTGAATTCCAGGGAAGCCAGAATAGTGAAACCTTGTCTCAAAAATAGACAATATAGGATAGGTTTTTTTTTAAAAAAAAAAACTGAATAGGGTCGTAAGTAGTTCAAAGCTATAATGCAGATATTAAACATTTAATTCTTTTTTAAAAAAATAAAGGTCTTCAATACTGGAGATCACTCAGCAACGAAAAGTACTGGTGCAATCATGAGGACAAGTCCATATCCCAGCACCCATGTTAACAAGTCAGGCATTCTACGCACACCTACAGCCCCAAGGGAGCCAGAAACGAAGGATCAACAGGGTTTGTTTAAGAAAGCTCCAGGATCAGAGATCCCTGCCTCAAAGGAATGGACAAAGAGTAATAGAAAAGAACACCAATAACCTCTTCTGACCTCCCTATGCACACAGGCATAAGCTCCTACACACACAAAAACAAATAAATACACATACACAATACACAAAGAAATCTTTCTAAATGAAGGTTTTTATAAGCTTAAAAGACAGAAAATAAACAAATCCTGACTTCATCAAACTTCAAAACAACTCTGTCAAAGGATATCATCAAGAAAATAGAAAGAATAAGAGCAGAAATTAATGAAATGAAGGAGCTGAAGAAATGGCTCATACTGCTTTTTCAGAGGACCAAGTTCAGTTCCCGACACCTACATCAGGCAGCACAACGACCTGTAAATCCCACACTCATGTGCACAGACAAACATACATGCAAACACATTAAAAATAAGGGGACTAGAGGAACAATTCGGTCCTTAAAAGGCAATGGCTGCTCTTGCAGAGCATCTGAATTCAATTTCCAAAAATGACATGGTGGTTCATAAGCATCAATAACTCCAGTTTCAGAAAATCTACTGGCTTCTGCAGGCACCATGCAAGCATGTGGTACACAAAATATATAAGCAAATTCTCATATACACAAAATAAAACTATAAATAAATAATTGCCCCTTTTAAAAAAAAAATGAGATTAATAGGAGCTGGAGAGGTGGTTCAGCAGTTAAAAGAGCACTGTCTGCTCTTCCAGAGGACCCGGGTTCAATTCCCAGCACTCACATGGCATCTCACAACTGTCTGTAACTCCAGTTCCAAGAGATGTGATACCCTCGTACAGACATGCATTCAAGCCAAACACCAATGCATATAAAATAAAAATAAATTATTAAAAAAAGAAAAGAAATTAATGAAATGGAGACTAAAAGAACAATACAAAGAATCATGAAACAAAGAGCTAGGGGAAGAGGATGTACTCAATTTGTAGAGTACTTGACTTAGCATGCACAAATCCCTAGGTTTGATTCCCTGCACCAGATAAACTAGGTATGGTTACACGTGCCTGTAATCCCATTCCTCTGGAACTAGAGGCAGGAGCATCAGAAATTCAATCCTTAGCTACATAGCAAGTATGAGGGAAGTCTGGGATACTGAGACCCTGCCTCAATTTAAAAAATTAATGGAAAAAATAATAAAAAGTTGAGGTTGGAGAAATGGCTCAGTGGTAGAGAGCATTGGTTGCTCTTCCAGAGGACCCAGGTTCAATTCTCTAGTTCCAAGGGATCCTATATTCTCTTCTGACTTCCCCAGACACCAGGCACACGTGTTACACAAACATATATACAAACTGCCCATAAATACAAACACATAAAAGAATTCTAGAAATGATTCCTTGAAAAAATAAAATCAATAAACTCATATACAAACTAAACGAAAGACTGAAATTAGAAATTAAATCCAGAGGATGCTTAGGGAATATTTTGTAAATTTACATACCAAAAAGCTGGGAAACCTAGAAGTAATGGATAGAGTCCTAAACAAAATCAATTAACAAGCCAGACTGAAACATTAATAGTCCCCGACAAAGAAAAGCCTAGGTATAACCAGAAAAGATTTACTGCCAAATTCCATCCATCGATGTTTTTCAAACTATCTCATAAAAAATAAAAAGGAAAGAGGCCAGCAAGATGGTTCAACAGGTAAAGGGACTCATGGCCAGCGAGAAACCACACAGTTGAAGAAGAGAATCAATTTTCAGAAAGTGTCCTCTAACCTCCATACACACCAAGGTACACACATGAGGGCATGTACATGCATGCACATGTGTGCGTGCGCACGCACAGAGTGGCACCCATGCAAGTGCACTTCAATTTATTATTACTTTAGTATTTTATAAGTATGGATATTTTTTCCTGTACATGTCTGTGCACATGTGTGCTTGGTGCCCACAGAGGCCCAAAGAGGAAAACTGGATCCCCTGGAACTACAGTTGCATATGGTTGTGAGTAGGTCCTCTACAAGAGCCATTCATGCTCTTAACCACTGAACCATCTCTCCAGTCCCAAATGTAGTATTTTAAAAATCCTATTCTGGGACAGCAAGACAGCTCAGCAGGTAAAGTGTTTGCTACCAAACCTGAGGACTTGAGCTCCATCCCCAGAAGAGAAATGGCTTCTAAAAGTTGTCCTCCATGTGTGTAGTATAGTGCACACAAATAATAAGCAAATAAACAAGTAAATAAATGTAAAAATGGATTGAGAAGATGAGAATATGGCCCATGGTTAAGCACACCACCTGCTGTTCTTCCAGGACTCCAGTTCAATTGTAAGCACCCACCACCAGGCAGCCTGTAGCTCCATCTCTAAGGGACCTGACGAGACACCCTATTCTGGTTTCCTTGGGTACTGACACCCATGTAGCAGTCATTCATATTCACACACACACACACACACACACACACACACACCAGTAAATCCTTAAAAAGAATTTTTAAAAACTGGCAAATAACTTTAATAAATATTGCTCCAAAGAAAATGTACAAATGGCAATACAAATCCAAACCATATAAGAAATCATTTGGTACTCAATAAAATGAATAAAGTAACTTTTAAAACAAAAAAACATTGTTGGCAAGGCTACAGAAAATTAGAATCCGTATGCATTGTCTGTAAATGGAACTAGAGATACAGCTCAGATGGTAAAGTGCTTGCCTAGTATGCACGGGGTCCTAGTTTGAATTCTCAGTACCACACAAATTGGGCAAAGTGTCACTCACTTGTAATCCCAGCATTGGAGAGGTATAAGCAGGAGGATCAGGAGCCCATGGTCAACCTCTGTTAAATAAAGAGTTTGAGGCCAGCCTGGGCTATGAGACCTCATCTCAAAAAAAAAGAAAAGAAAGAAAAGAAAAAAGAAAAGAAAAGAAAAGAAAAGAAAAGAAAAGAAAAGAAAAGAAAAGAAAAGAAAAGAAAAGAAAAGAAAAATGCAAAATGGTATAGGCACTGTGGGAAAAAAACTGGCCTGTTATATACAAGGCCCTGGGTTTGTTCCCCAGCACTGAAAAAAAAATTAAGAACCAAGTGTAACAAACCAGAATACTACTTATAGAAATATTTCCAAGAGAAAGCCACATGCTAATCCATCAAAAGTAAGTTGCAAGCAATTGCTCATAATTCATAATTCCCCAAAGTAGAAAGTACCCAAATATATATCAACAGATAAATGGATAAATAAAACGCTATTCAACACCCCAATAAAAACAGAATGAAATACTAACAATTTATGTTAAACATGGATGAACCTAACACTGGCTATGTTAAAAAAAAGGCAGACACAATGCATTGTAAGACTGAATTTCTCTATTTATAAATCAAAAATGGTCAAGTCCATAGAGACAGGAAGTAAACTACCAATTGCTAAGGGAAGGGGAAATGGAGAATTGAAAGATATAGGGAATTCATTTTAGGAAGATAAAAAATATCTTAGAAGTTAAAGATGTAGCTTAGTTGGTAGACTGTTTGCATAGCATAAACGAAGACCTAAGTTCTACCCCTAGCACCACATAAGATAAAACTGGATGTGTGTGTACACTCAGAAGCTAGAAGCAGGAAGATCAAAAGTTCAAGCTCATTCTTGGCTACCTGATGAGTTTTACAGCCAGGCTGGAATACATGAGATCCTGTCTTTAAAAAATAAGTAAATAAATAAATTTCTAGAACTAGATTGCAAAAACACTTTAAGTATATTTAAAGACTGAATTTTTGTATTTTTGAATAGCTAAAATGGTGTTTTGTGTTATATGACTTTTATCTCAGTAAAAAGTAGCCCCCATGTCAGGACAGAAATTCAAAAAATATACACACCTATTAGAAATATAATAAAACTTATGCATACATCTCCAAAAAATCCACAACCAAAATTTAAAAAGCAAACTAGCACAAAAATTTACATAAAGAAATAAACATTTAAGAAGCAGGCCAAAAAAAGACAAAAGAACTCCTAGGACTCTTGCTTAGCATACACAAGACTCCAGGTTCAGTCCTCAGTACTGAAAGAAAGAACTATGGGTAAAAAGCATTTCAACAATCTATAGCAATCAGAACAACACAAAATACAATAATGTGGGTATCACTGTCTTTCAGGCCTAGCACTATCTATATTCATACATCACAGTGAGGGCTCTAGGCCAGTAGCCTCTGTGCGTAATTTTTGTGGATTTAATTAAGAACTCAAAATACAGGAGCCAACAATGAGATATAGCAGACATTGCAACTACAAATTCTCTGTGGGTATTTGATTGTTTTCTTTGGTGGAGGGGGTGGTTTTGCAAATCTTTAAAATAGTCTTTGCCTCTAGAATAAACATACCAAGAGGGTATAATTTCTACTTTTTGCCATAACTCTTCTTTTGAAAAGAATGAAAGTTACAAAAAAAAAAAATCTACGGTTAAGCTATTCAATCAATGTTCTTAATTGTGTTAAAAATAGAATCTGTAGAGCCAAGCATAGTTACTTACTCTTGTAATTCCAGGTCTTCAAAGGGCTGGCATGTGCTCAAGGCCAGCCTAGGCTATAGAGTAAGATTCTGCACCACCACCACCACCACTATAAAATTAAAAATTAAAAGGGAAAAAAAACAGAAAATAGGATCTGAAGTAAAGATGCTAAATGTCAACAGCTCACAAATTCCTTAGGATCAAAATCCCAAATTAGGAATGATGTCATGGGGTATCTTATCTTGTTAATGGATCACCAAATAAAAGTTACCCTCTAGAAATGAAAATACCACTAAACTTGCAGAATTCTGACTTCCTTCATTCATCCCTTAATCCAATCACAAACAGCATTAATTTAAGCTACAGATAACCAAGCTTAAGCCTACTGGATAAATCAAATGCAGTTTAATCTATAGCATCAACACAGAACACACAAAGACAATGATCAACAGAATTGAGATTTTTCTACATTTATAAACAACAAAAACATTTAAAACTGTACCAGAAGTTCTTGCAAAAATGAAAGTTATACCAGGCATGGTGATGCATGCCTTTAATTCCCAGTATTCAGGAGGCAGAGGCAGGCAAGTCTCTTGAGTTTGAGGCCAGCCTGGTCTACAGAGCAAGTTCCAGGACAACCAGGGCTTCGTGATAAACCCTGAGTCAAAAAACAAAACAAAAAAGCGAGAAAGTTATAAGGTTAAACTTGTAGAAGCTTCTGAAAGGGTTTTCTTTTTATATATACATAATGCTTTTATTAATAACTTGAGTTTCATACAATGTATCTCAATAATACTCCCTTCCTCCCTGACCCCCCCCCATGTCCTCAAAAAAAAAGGGGGAAAAAAAAACAAAAGAAAATTAAGTCCAGCTCGTGTGGCAGGAGCATGGATCATGGTTATCACCATGACTTTTGGAGGCAGTAGGCTACTCTGATCACGGACATTCACTTGGCTTATGTTAGTGAAACCAAGCATGATGAAGTTCAACCCGAAGTTGGGCTTCACTGCCTGACAGGCACCCAGTCTTCACATAGGCAAATAGCCCTCCAAGCATCATAGGACCTCTGAAAGGGTATTTATTCTTATGTGACCTCTTTATCACATGTTGTGCATGTTTAAAACATCAATGTTTACATAAAACAAAAACTGCCTTTCTTCTGCTTGCCAGGCAAGCATGCCATAATAAAAACAAAAGTGACAGGACATGCACTGTGGATGTAAGACTAGATGCTCAGTGATTCAGACCAGTGCTTGCCCTCATTCATTGTAACCACATGGCCACCTTCATGCAACCTGTAATCAAGTACAACATCAAAGGAGAAGCACAGCCTGCTCTCACTGGCCTACATGAATGTAATCAGGGGCTGGAGATAATGGCTGAATGGCTTAAGAATGTGCACCTGTACGAATTTTGCAGAGGACCCAAGAGTTCAGTTTCTGGCACCCACTTCAGGACTCACAACTACTTGTAATTCAGTTCCAAGGGATCTGGCACCCCTCTGTCCTCTGAGGGCATCTGCACTCTTGTGCACACATAGATATATACATCACATACACACACAAACATACACATAAAAATAAATCATGGGGAAAATGTAGTCAGGAGTCATAGGTCCTCCTAGAGTCATCAATAAAGGAGAGAAGCTCAAACCTCTTCATAAGTTGGAAGTAATTAAGAACAATAGGGAATGGGGCTGGAGAAATGACTCAGTGGTTAAAGGCCACTTACATATCTTGCCAAGGATTAAATTCAGTTCCCAGCATCCATATAGGGCAATTCACAACCATTCTACTTTCAAGGAATCTGACATCCTTTTCTGGCCTCTGTGGGTACTGGCAGACACATGGCATATACTCACACAGACATACATGAATAAAAATAAAAATAAACCTTTAAGAAAAAGAATTACAGGGAAGGACCAGTGAGATGACTCAGTGCATAGTGAGCACTTCCCACATAAGACTGACAACCTGAGTTCAATCCATGGAATCCATGTAAAGTTAGAGAAAACTGACTCCACAAAGTTGACTTCTGACTCCTCCACACATTCACAATGATATGTGCGTGCCTCCACACATCATATGTGTGCATACACCTACAAGTAAAATTTGGCATTTAAAAAAGTCATAAGGAAGAAAATAGAGTCTGAGCAAAGCTCCATCTGTGCAATAGCGTAGGTTAAGTATTTAATAGCCAATGAATCTCATACAGAAAGTAACAAAGGGAGATTATTTCCAGTATCTTGCTCAAGTCGCATGTGGTGATAATCAAACAAAATAGACAATTCCCAAAGAGCTTACCAGGAAACACTTGCTATAATCAAGAAGCAGATGCAAAGTAGGGCTGAGGGTCACAAAATAAAATACCTATGTCACTCATTTTGGCATCATGTCTACCTGTGACAATAGGAAGTTTCCTTATTCACTCATTTGCTGTGTGAACTGACAAGTTCTCTACTCAATAAAAATTCACTTATGCTCCCTGACTTTGGAGTTATGATATTCGTTTTATCATATCACAGAAGTAGCATGTTGCTGCCAGAAAACTAGCACTGTTCTTGGCCAATCAAAGTGAATGTGTGGCTGAAGAGATGGCTCAGTGGTCAAGAGGACCTGCTGCTCTTCCAGAGGACTAGAGGTGAGTTCCCACTACCCATGTCACACAGCTCACATTCATCTGTAACTCCAGCTTCAGGGGATTTGATACTGCCTTTTGGCATCCAAAGGTACCGACATACATATGTGCATATACATATAGACAACATGAAGAAAAATAGCCTTTAAAAAATTAAAGTGCATTTAATTTCTTAACATACTGGAAAAACACAAGTCCAAGTCTAAAGCATCAGTACTTTTCCACAGACTTGTGTACTTCTGAGAAGGTGTCCAGTTTGCCTAGTGACTATTCTTAGAGATCTGGACAACTATTGTGTATTGCTGGTCATTGATTATAGAACGCTAAAAGTCTTGTCAAAATGTTATTTTCTGGCCAGGCATGATAGATACAATATAAAATGAAAGAAAAATATTAGGGAAAAAATGACTACTAACTGTTGTAGGACAAGGTGCCATGAGAGACTCTCACACGTGGCTTACCATGCTTCTATAAACAATTCACAATAAGCCTCAAGATTCTTTCTTTTTACTTTTTTGAAACAGGGTCTCTCTACATAGCCCTGGCCATCCTAGAATTATCTATGTAAACCAGGCTGGCCTCACAGAGATCCACCTGACTCTGTCTCCCAAGTTCTGGGATTAAAGGTGTTCACACCACATCCAGCTTGTATCAGCTCTTTAAAAGCCTTGTAAATAATTAAAATGTACAGTAGCTACGTACATAAGTATACCAAGCCATTGTACAATATCCTATCAGCCATTAAATTCAAATAAAATTCAAATACAACTTATGTGTCCCCTATTAGAAATGGTTATGGTAAAGAAATTTTTAGATTTTGGAATTTTTTTTCAGATCTGTGGTTATTTACATATGCATATTATGGTATACTGGGAACAGGACATTCATTTATTTATGATATATACATATATATACACACACAGAGCCTGGATATTTTCATCATATTGTGTGCTCCATTTTAACAGCAACTCATCACTTGAGGTTAAGACATGGAACTTTCCAATTCTGATGTCATGTTGCTACTAAAATATAAGGTTCTCCGCTCTCTGCTTTACCAAAAGAAAAGGCAACAAGAACTGGTAAAAGGAAATGCATCTGTTTACAGTTCTGTCCAGAACTGGGGAGAGAAAAGTCTCTGACTTTCTCTTCCTTGCAGTACCTTATCGTACTCCTACCACTGGAGAGGCTGAAACAGGCAGAAAAATAGTTTTGAGTTTGCAGACAACCTGGGCTACATTCTGAGTTCCAGGCCAGAGAGGACTACAAACTGAGATCCTGTATCAAAAAAGAACAAAACCCAAAACAGAAGGCAAACAGAATGGCTCAATGAGTAAAGGTGCTTGCCACACAAGCCTGGTGACCTAAGGGCTGATCCCTGGCACCCACATAAAAAGGAGGAGAAAGCTAACTCTACAGAGGAGCTGTTCTCTGACCTTTACCTGTGTGCACTGTAGCATGCACACCCACATCCACATACTAAGAAGTAAAAAATTAAAAATAAAAAGCAAATGGGAGGGGAGATAACAAGTAACATCTCTATCTGCTTACATTATAATACATTTCTTTCACTGCTAGAAGTTTTACTGCCTTCTTTAACTCACTTAATTTTCTTTAAAATTTCATGTGTAATTCGAAAACTAAAAGCTGAAAACATCATTGAACATCTTTCTCCAAAATTTTCCATGATGACCTACTACCACTCAAGGGATACAGACCAGAAAATGGGAATAGGTGTGTCAATCCAGTACAATAGTGCAAGACTATAATATAATCATAGCTCTGCCAGTCTGAGTCTGAGGACAATCTGAGCTATATAACATACCCTATCTCAAACCACCCACCTAACAAAAAAGGAAATTGCTTACATGGGCATTTGTGTTTCTAGTTTCAAAATTAGCATGTTTAGATAAAAACAGTAACTTCATTTGCCCGTCCCCAGAACCTCACTTTAAACAATAAATAACAATCAGCTTTTCTCCAACCCAATGAACTCATGCCCCAATTTATTTAAAAATTCAATACTCACTGGAGTTGGAACAGTTGATCTTGCTTGTCAACTTTATTATTAGAATGAGAAGTGTCTAGAAGATTAGCAAAGCACATGTCTGGGTATGTGTGAGTGTAACTGCAGAGAGAGGATTAACTAAGTGAACACTGATTCAGAATGTGCTCAGACCATCCCAGATGCTGAGGACCTAAATATAATAAAAGGACATTTTAAAATGAGTGTCCCAAAGCACAACATTTTCTCTCTGCTTCTGGAGCTTATCTGCTGCCTTATGGAGCTACTTTCCACCTCAACAGACACAAAACTCTGAAGCCGTGAGCCCAAAGAAATCTTTTTTCTTTTCTTTTTTAGATTTATTTGTTCTATTTATGAGAGCAACATGTATACCTGCATGCCAGAAGAGGGCATCTGATTCCATTATAGATGGTTGTAAAGCCACCATAGTTTGCTGGGAATTGAACTCATAATCTCTGGAAAAGCAGCCAGTGCTCCCAACCACTGAGCCATCTCTCCAGCCCCAAGAAATCTTTCAAGAAAATTAAAAGCTCATGCATATAAGTGTTAAAAAAAATCCTAAAACATGTTCCTATTCAAATAGTATCATGAAAACATTCAAGGCTGCCAAGTACTAACTGTGTAAGTCTAGAAAATAAAGTCTAAGTGTCTGTTAATTTTTAATTTTTTTAGATTTGTTTACATTATTACTCCTGTGTATAAGTGTTTATTCTGAAGATATGTAGGTACATGTAATGTCCAAGTCCGTCAAAAGAGAGACAATGATCCCCTGGAACTGGTGTTATAGATAGTTGTGCACCACCATGCGAGTACTGGGAATGCAACCTGAGTCCTCTGCAAGAACAAGCTCTTAACCACCAAGTCATCACTCCAACCTGGCTGTAATTTTTAAAAATGTATTTATGTTTGTGCAGAAGAGGCTGCAGATACCCTGGAACCAAAGATATAGGTTGCGAACTGCCATGTGGGTGCTGGGAAGTGAACATAGGTCCTCTGAAAGAGCAGGAAGCAAGTGCTCTTAACCTCCGAGCCATTCTCCAGCCAGACATGCCCATCTATAGATGTTTTTTATGCTTTAATTTACTATCAAATAAAGTAGAAGCCCATGCAGATTTTCTTTATGCCACTGAATACCAACCACTGCAAAAGTAGCTGTTAAAATTAAATGGTGGAGAATGTTCTTCACCAACCCTTGCCAAATTTTAATGTGCATTTTATACATACTGACCAGATTTAAAAACCAAAGGAATTTTATTACAGGAAACTAAGGCTGAAAGGGACACTTATTTTCAAAATGCAATAAGAGAATTATAGCTTCCACGTTTAACTACTAAGTGAAAATATCAGGATGTGCAACTCCTATCAAATCCAATCCTATACTGCATCATTTAGGGAAATGCAAAACCATCACTAATAAAAGTTATATAGGGCTGTGGATGTAACTCAGTTGTAGAGTGTCTGCCTAACATGGGCAAGGCCCTGGGTTCAAATCGCTAATCCCACAAAAAAAAATGTTTTCTTAAAGAGAGAAAATGTAGTTATCCTAATAGATAATCCTCAAAACTCCGAATACTTAAAAGAACGAAAGATACAGTAAGACAAGCACACAGCTAGCTAATGCAACATGTTCTTTCCAAAGTATCTATAAGTTTTATTCAAGGGATTTTTTTGATTGTTTTATTTGGTGGGGATACCATCACTGTTTGAAACAAAAACAGAACCTCTGACCTTCCTGGCCCCGCCACCTGAGCTTTAGGGACTATGACTGAGCACTGCCATGCCTACTTTGTCTCCTTTTTTTTTTAAATCTTTGTTTTTTATTGTCTTTACTAATGTCCTGTTAAAATTCTCCCTGATTTTTTATTTTTTATTTTTTTCAGTTTATGTATTTCTATTACATAATGCCTAATGCCCAGAGAAGCCAGAAGGTGGTACTGGATACCCTGGAACTGGAGTTTTAGATGGTTGTAAGCTACCATGTGGATACTAGGAACCAAAAAACGTGGGTCCTTTAAAGAACAGCAAGTGCTCTTAACCTCTGAACCAGCTCTCCAGAGTTTTTAACTTTAACAAAATATTTATGAACACATAACTTCACCAGTTTTTAGCTTTATTTTTCATGCCAAGGCTACTGCCCCTACCACCCTATCTAATAAGTACACTAATAACAAGCCAGGGTACTAACAACGAAAAAAAAAATCATCTCAATTCCTGCACTGGGATAAAAGTCAGTGGAAGAGCACATGGAGGGCCCTAAATTCAATCCTCAGCATCACAAAAAGAATGAATTAGAACCTAAGTGTTTAGTCTACATGTATATCTGAACCAGGTGTGTGCCTAGTGCTCCAAGAGGCCAGAATGGGGCAATAGATCCCCTAGAACTGGGTTATGTGCTGCCATGTGGGTCCTCTGTATGCCTTTTCTGGCTTATTTTGAGCTGGAGCTTGAACTAAAGTCCTTATGTAACACATTAAACATGATCTTTATCACTGAAAGCACTCCCTCAGTTAATAATATTTAAAAAAAGATTATCTTTTTGCTCTATTATTATCTATTGCTCTATGCAAAATGTTGCTTTAGTTTTTGGTGCTCTTTGTTTGAGATACCTGTGGAACACTTTTCAGTTCTTATTCTTGTGTGCAGAGCAGGTTCTAATTCATTCTTCAAGGAAAGTGAGGGGGAAAAACTGGACAAACTGGGAATCGTTATCTTATCTTAGATCCATCAGATCTCAGGTCCAGGGCAAAACACACCACAAAAACCCTAGAGACAAAACACAAAAGGCCATTGCTGACCTGAAACAGAACACTTAAATTGCCTCTAAGGATGGATTCAATATAGAGTTTGAAAACCCTGTGGCCAGAGCTACTAAGATGGCTCAGCGGTCAGGAGGCTGGTTTCCCAGCCAACTGGCTGCTTTTCCAGGACCTAGGTTCGAATCTCAGCACCCACACGACAGCTCACAACTGTTTGTAACTCCAGCTCCATGGGATCCAACACCCTCATACAAATACACATGCAGAAAAAACACCGATGCACATAAAATAAAATAAAGAAGATCCTTAAAAGAAGTTGAGTTTTACTTCCCAGAACCACCCTCAGGTTTTAGGAAGATTTCACTGGGACACTCTGAAGAATGATCTTCATGCCTTGAGCAGGAATAGGGTAAGTAACCATATCAAAATATGTCCAGAGCATTATCTACCTTCTTGGAGAAAAGGCAATAAAATAACCCCAGGCCATTCTTGCCTTTCTGTTTTACCTAAGTAGACATGAAACTCGGGAAATATTTCTGGCCAAAACCAGAAACCTGGACTGGGGAGACCACCTGGGGATTAAGAGCACTGGCTACTCTTCAAGAGGCTCCTCATTTAGTTTCCAGCATCCACATGATAACTCATAATAGTCTGTTACATCAATTCCAGAGGCCCATGACCAAGCATTGGGTAGGAACCCCTGTGGAAGAGAGGGTTTGCAGAGACCAGAGGGGTCGAGGACCCTATCTCAAAAGAAACATCAGATTTAACTGGGAAGGACTCCCTAATTCTCTATCAACACATCAAGAAGGCTCTAGTATAGTAATAGTGAATTAAAACTAAGAAGGGATTCATAGGAAAACCAAAAAAGAGGAAAAAAATGTTTGAAGACAGTAGAAGAAGCTTAAAGGCTGGGAATGTGATATAATGCTTGCTTAACATATACAATGTTATACAATATTGTTATATAATACAATATACATATAACAAACCTCAGTTTGGTTTCCAGCATAAGGAAAGAGAGGAGAAAAGAGAGTTAAAAGCCTGTTACCTACATCTGCAAACATCTAACTCAGCCTTAATCCTAGCTGGTTTGGTTTAACACAAATTCTCATACAGATGAGGCTGAGTTTGATCACCATTGCACCACTGGCACCAAAAAAAAACCAAAACAAACCTCACACTAAAATCCTGAGGGTTACTTCAGTTTCTGTTACTACATATAGCATACCTAGCTTCCAACAACAAAAACAGCATTCTGCGGAGGGGGGGGGGGGCACAACAGTCAAAAGAGACAAAGTAAGGACAAAGTAAGCATGAAGGCCATCTCAGATATGATGGAGAATTTGAAACTATCAGATTGAAGATATAACTATGACTAACACAAATATGGTATTGAAAAAAGTTAGCAACATGAAAGATGAAAAAGGTTAATATAAGCAGTATGAACAAGAATTACTGGCCAGGCAGTGGTGGTGCATGCCTTTAATCCCAGCACTAAGGCAGAGGCAGGTAGATTTCTAAATTTAAGGCCAGTCTGGTCTACAGAGGGAGTTTCAGGACAGTCAGGGCTACACAGAGAAACCCCATATTGAAAACCAAAAAAGGGGGGACAGAAGTTGTCTCTGCAAAGACTGACTGACTGATTAGAACTTCAGTGATTACAGGAATGTTATAGGACCAGAGCCTCATTAAAATATATCTTGGACTGACTGTAGGGACTAGAGAGATGGCTCAGTGGTTAACAGCACTGGCTGATCTTCCAGAGGACCTGGGTTCCATTCCCAGCATCTACAAGGCAGCTCACTCAACTGTCTGTAACTCCAGTTCCAGGGAATCTGAGGCCCTCACAAACATAGATGCAGGCAAAGTGCTAGTGCACATAAAAATAATTTTTTTTTAGTTAAAAAAAAAATAGCCAGGCAGTGGTAGCACACACCTTTAATCCCAGGACTCAGGCAGGAAGCAGAGGCACTCCAATCTCTGTGAGTTTGAGGCCAGCCTGTTCCAGTGAGTTCCAGGACAGGCAGAGTTACAACAGAAAAATCCTGTCTTGAAAAACAAAAAGGAAAGGAGGGAGGGAGGGGAAGGGAAAAGAAAAAATGTATCTTGGGCTATGTTTATACCCCCAAAATAGAATATATTAATAAAACCCTTTCCTCACAAACCAAAGAACAGAGCTCGTTATAAATCTATATTACAAACGCTGAAGCAAGCAATGACAAAAAAATTTTGTAAGGGCCAGTGAGATGGTTCATATGGTAAAAGCACTTGCCACCAAGACTAATGACCTAAATTCAACCTCCATGACCCACATGGTGTAAAGGAGAGAACCAACCCGAACGAGCTGTTCTCTGACCTCCACGCATGCAACGGAAGACATGTGTATGCATATGCATGCACAAATAAATGTGATTTAAGTTTTAAAAAAAAAAAGCTCTTTTAAGTTAAATGAACCAGAGGAAAAAAAGAAACATTAAGATGGCAGTAAAATTGGCCACTTATCCCAAGAATGCCTGGTAAAGGAGATAGTACTAGTGTTTCATTCGTCAACCAGGGCCTCATTGTAATTCTGCCCTACCTCAGCCCCTATTTAAGTAGGCCATCACAAATTGATCAGGCCACACCTGATAATTACCCAGTGCCATCTAGAGATGATCTGCCCGGCCATCTCTTAAAACTCCAATGTTCCAACTTACATAGAGCTAAAAACAGGGTCCCCTTTTCATGCATCATAAGTTACCTTTAGACACAGGTGCTTAAAGTAAATTTTTTCTCTACCAAAACTTAAGTATTTCACCTTTGCATCCAACTTGCTGCCACTCTAATTAATCCTAACAGTCACTTTATGCTGCCTTAAACATTTTTTGTATGAGTTTTGCTTGCATGTATTTCTATGCATGATGTGTGTGCCTGGTGCCCTGGGTCAGAAGCATCAGATCCCCAGAAACTGGAGTTAAAGATGCTTGTGACCTGCGTGTGGCTGCTGGGAATTGAACTGGGATAACCACTGACCTAGCTTTCCAGCCCCTTTAATTGAAAAATTTAAGCGGGCCATCCTAAGAACAAATAAATAAACTGCTCAGTGTACGGGTTTGGGCGGTGAGGCCAAACTTCAGGCCAAACTCCATCATGCCTCATCTTGGGCTAGTATGGGCCAAGACCATAGTGAAACCCACCATCCATACTCCTCCTGCTCCACAAGCTTGACTTTGGTTTGTTTTTTGTATTTTTTTCTTTTGTTCTTTTTTAAGGGCACAGGGGTGGGAGGGTGGAACAGGGAGAAATGGGAAGAGGGTGTTATCGAGATACATTGTATGAAATTCAAATTATTAATGAAAATATTACTTTAAAAAGAACAAATAAATAGACTTTTTGTACTTTACACATTTGTACTACATGGTATAGCTTTGGGACTAGTACTGTTTGGAGGGAGTGCTAATATTGTGAAAGGAGAGCTACTACTACTGGCTAAATGAAGTTTTGCCTCAAAAGAGCACTCTCATTCCCCGGCAACCTTAAAACCCTTGTATTTCTTTTCATTCTCCACCTGACTATTCAATATAATTTTCTCTGTAAGCTGGGTGGTGGTAGCACATGCCTTTAATCCCAGCACTCCCAGAGGCAGGCAGATCTCTGTGAGTTTGAGGCCAGCCTGGTCTACAGAGTGAGTTCCAAGACAGCCAGAGCTACAACAGAGAAACCCTGTCATGAAAAAAACATTTTTTCTCTCCAACCTGTTACAACTCCAGTTCCCTGACCACTCAGTCTTTGAACTGGCTTTGCCTAGGTTTTCTCCTTCTTATTGAAAGCTACTCCCTCTTTGTGGGACTGTTCTGAACAACATCTCTTCTCTATGGGCTCCTGGTTATATCCTTCTTTCACCTTCACAAGGGCTTTCCAGAGAAGGCATGATAGTGCACACATACATAGTTTTATTACTTGGGAGAATCAGGAGTTCAAAGCCAATTTTGGCTATAGTTCAAGCTCAAGATCAACCTGGCCTACATAACACCCTTTCTCAAAAAAGAGGGAGTTTTGCTTTCTAGGCTGGGGATATAACTCAGTGAAAGAGTAATGGACCATACAGGAGCATGGCTCAATGTCCCATCCCTAGCACTTCAAGAAAAAAACACTCAGGTATGCGTTGTGTTGTCCTCTCTACATGAATTCAGAATTAAATACAAACTCCTCACACTGGCAAATCTGAGAAAGTCAAGGAGTTTCCTTCACCCCACATGACCCAAGTACCTATATTTCCTATTTCTCTGTACTTTCCTTCATAGTGACTCCTTAAGTAGCCAGACTTCTGTGTGAGTGTATGTATGTGTTTTGAAATAAGGTCTGGATGTCAACCCAGGCTGCCTTTAAACTCAGATCCTCTTGTCTCAGCTCCAGAGCAGATAGAATTACATCTTGTCAAACTTATTAAAAATCTACACGTTGTGCCTGTTTTCCTCACTTCCTAGTCACCCTTCAAATCATTCCAATCCCACAGCTATTGCCCTGCTTCAAAGAAACAATATAAAGGTCAGTGAGAGGGCTAAACAGATGAAGAAGCAGATAAAGGTATTTGCTGCCAAGCCTAAAAGACCTATGTTCATCTCCACATCTCACATGCTAGAAGAAAACCCCCGCAAAATGTTCTCCATACATGTGCTGTGACACATGTGCCTATATACCCACACACACACAAAATAAATATAACAGAATTGTAAGAATTAAATACACAGGAATAAATCTAATCAGGTTCAAACTCTGGATGATGAAAACTATAAAACATTGCTGATAGGAGTTAAAGAAACCTAAATAAATGATATGATATCCCACATTCACAGTCTGAACTACTTCATATTAATAGCAATATTCAACAAGGCATGGTTCCATGCACCTTTAATCCCAGAACTCAGGATCAGAAGCAGATGTATTTCTGAATTCTAGACTACCCTGGTCTACATAGCAAGTTATGGGCCAGTCAAGGTTACAGTGAGACCCTTTCACCACTACCACTACCACCCCCAAAAAAACCCCACAAACAGAGCAATACTCCCAAAAGCAAGTTACAGATTCAATGTAATCTCTATCAAAACTCTAGCCAGGCAGTGGTGGCATATACCTTCAATCCTAGCACTCGAGAGGCAGATTCAGGAAGATCTCTGTGAATTTGAGGCCAGCCCGGTCTACAGAGTAAGTTCCAAGACAGTCAGAGTTACAACAGAGAAACCTTGTCTTGAAAAAAAAAAGTGTAATAGCCTTTACTGAAGAGATGGAGATGTCAGAGTTCAGATTCTAGAACCCACATAAAACCTGGGCAGGTGTGGCAGCTACCTGAATCCTAGGGTTCAGGTGATGGACGAAGGACATCTCTTGAGAAAACAAGCTACCTAGGGTAGCCAGAATCTGAGGGCTCAGGGTTAAACAAGAGAACCTGCCTCTATAAATAAAGTGGAGAGAGATTAAGGAAGACACTTTACATCAACTCAGGCTTCCACAAACATGTGCACACACACAGGAATACACACACATATAAATATACATGCAAAATAAAAATCACCAGACAACTGGGGTATGGTGGTGTATGCCCATAGTCTCAGCACTTGGGAGGCCTGAGCTATTATTAATATGTGGCAAACTAGAGGCAAGCCTCGTCCACAGAACACCCTGTCTCAAAAAATAATAATTGTCTCAAATAACAACCACCACCAGAGGATCAGAGGTGCCATTTTCTTCAGTGGGGTAGCGACTAAAAAGTTGCCGGTGCACCAGTAAAGAGTTCCCACCCAACTGCCAGTTGTGGCACAAACCTTTTATCCCAGCACTTAGGAGGCAGAGACAGGCAGACAGAGCTCCGTGAGTTAAGAGTCCAACCTGGTCTACACGGGAAGTTCCAAGCCAGCCAGGATTACAGTAAGATCCTGTCTCAAAAGTAAAAATCAAATCAAATCAGCAGAGCATGTGAATTTGTGTAGTCAACATCAGAACGCATAAGAAAAAATGATTACAAGCGCAACACTCAAAAACACCCAGAGAGTCAAGCATACTAGTGCACACCTGCAATCCTGACACTTAGGAAGCTGAGGGAGGAGAAAAATGTGTTCAAAGTCAGTCTCTACTACATACAAATTCAAGGCCAGCCTCAGCCACATAAGACCCTGTATCAAAACCCAAAAATACTAAAAAGAAAATACTACATGTGGTGGCTCATGCCTATAATCCCAGCACTGGGAGTAGAAGGCAATGAAGAAGGTAGACTGGACTAGAGTGAGACCCTGTCACAATAAGGGAGGGAGGGAGGATGGAAGGAAGAGAGGATGAGAAGATGAAAGGGAGGGAGGGAGGGAGGGAGAATGGATAGCAGTATTGTTTTCCTGTATCTTGTGTATATGGTGTTTTGCCTGTATGTATGTCTATGCATCACACTCGAGCAATGCTGCAGAGGCCAGAAGAAGGCATAACTGGAGTTATAGATAATTGTGAACAGTCAGATGGGTGCTAGCAATTGAACCTGGGTCCTCTGGAAGAGCAGCCAGTGCTCTTAACCTCTGAGCCTCCTCTCCTACCCCAAAATGATAGCAATTTTACACAATTTAAACATGATCCAGAAATGCACAAACACAATAAGAATAATACTTTGCCTTAAAACAGACCTGAAATTTGCTTGTAGAAATGGGCTTCAGAAGAGTTACAGTTCACAAGCAAGATGTGGTGGCACATGCCTATGATCTTAGCACTTAAAAGAAGCTAAGGCAAGAGGATCAGGACAAGTCTAAGGTCAGAACAGGCTTTACAAGGCGACAAGTAGGCCAGCCTCCTTGACCTACAGAGTGAGACTGTCTCAAAACAAATATTGGCAACTTGTTACTTTGAGATGGTAGAAGGAAAGCTATGGAAATTGAAAGGAAAACTGTTAACAGATATGATTAGGTGTGGCTCCTATCAAATGGTGACCTGAGATAGCTGATAAATGCTTGGCTTGAATACATGTTTATATATATTTTTTTAATGTAACTCTACTCAGCTGGGTGTGGTTTTCCTGCATTTACCTAGTGTAGAATCAGCAAACTCTATAAAGGCCTGAGAGCACATAACTTTAGGCTTTGTAGACCACAAGGGCAACTATTCAACTCTATAACTACAAAATGATTTTTGTAATTGCTACAAAAGTAGCCGGGTGGCATAAACAAACAGGTTTGGGTGTATTCCAACAGAACTTTACATAAAAGGACCACACATTAATAGCTAGATCAGTCTGCTGACCTCTGACTCTGCAGAGGAAATCCTGCATAAGCAAGTGTTAAATTCTGTCTTATGCTCAAATTGTTAAGTTCTTTGATGTATCAATCTTTTTTGAAGCAAGTCAGAGACATATTTTCAAAACAAGAATCAAAATTAAATTTGGAACCTATCAAATAAATCAAAATATGCTTTAAGATAAACAAAATAAACAAAACAAACAGTGAATCTGGTATTACTTGAAACAAGTTCTTTTTTTATTTTAGGAGGTTTTTTTGTAGTGCTGGGTCCAACCCAAGACCTCATGTGCTATAAACACACTACCATCCCTCTAGATTTTAGAAGTCAAAAATTGCCGGGCAGTGGTGGCCCATGCCTTTAATCCCAGCACTCGGAAGGCAGAGGCAGGAGGATCTCTGTGAGTTCGAGGCCAGCCTGGTCTCCAGAGTGAGTTCCAGGACAGTCACAGTTACAATGGAGAAACCCTAGGGGGAGGTCCGTGGGGGAGGGGGGGTCCGTGGGGGGGTCGCACAACGTCAAAAATTACCCACAAGTCAAGTGGCCATTTCAAATGATAGCAATAAAGACAATTACAGCTATATTTTGATCATAGTCATTCAAAACCTGTGCTAATGTTTTGAAAAAAGAGGTAATACTTTCAGCTGCTGTGAACTGAGATCAGGCCCATTCACAAGAGCACAGTGTTTATAAAATCACTGAGCAACAAAGCTAACATGCAAACTGTGCAACAATTAAACAAGACTTTGCCACAAGCTGAAACAAGTCTAAATTGACCTTTCAAAAAGAAAATGTTAACATATATTTTGATATACTTTTTCTTTTCTTTCTTTTTTTTCCCCCCTCAAACATTCCTTGTATCTGGAATCCTCTCATAATCTTATCAAAATTGTGCCCATCTTCCAAAAACTAAACTGAAGGATCTACTGTATCTTTATTTCTTGGTCCCCATCAGAAGGGCCATCCCATCAAGTTGATACAGTGATGCACCTGTAATCCAATGTCAGGAGGCTAAGGTAAGATTATTGCAAATTAGAGGCCAGCCTGAGCTACAAAGTAAAACTCTGTCGCAGAAGAGGAGGAAGAGAGAAACAGGTAGTGGTAACAGTAGCAGAAAAAGGGATGTAAGGAGTAAAATGTCTTTCTCGGCTTGAAATGTTAGTCCAAGATAGGGTACATACTTAGCATGAAGCCCTACTAAAGGGGGGACCGCCTACTCCCACAGTAACTTGAATTCTGCCTAGTATGAATTTTTATCACTTTTCAACTTATTCCAAGTATTTTTGTACCTGTCTTATTTCTTCTATGTGTAAAATTAAGACGCATTTCTGTTTTAACTTTCAATTTTTATTTTATTTTTTTATGTACACTGGTTATTTGCCTGCATGCATGTCTGTGTAAGGGTGTTGGATCCCCTGGAACTGGAGTTACAGACAGTTGTGAACTGTCATGTTGGTGCCGAGAACTAGACCAGGGTCCTCTGGAAAAACAGCTGAGCCATCTTAATCTTAATCGCTGAGCCATCTCTCCAGCCCCTACTAGTTTCTAACCATACTAATCTTTCCACTAAGATTTCATTCTCACAGTCAAATCTTAGATGTCAACACATTCAGAACTGAATAGAAAGCTAGGGTCGTGGCATATGTCTGTTAAAAGCCACCTTCTGCTGCATAAGTTCATGGCCAGCCTAAACATGAGACTTGGCCTCATAATGGCAATCCTACCTAGTCTGTAAAACTTTAATATACCTCTCCAAAGTCAGCGTTCCCTCCATCTCTCTGATTCCCTGGCACAGCCAATATAGTGTGTCACTGTTTCAGTGACACTTTGGAACTGCTTCCTTATTTACCTATCTCCCTCTCTTAACTAAGAACATCTACCCAGGGCAGCAATTTTTTTACATTTGTTTTATTTGTGTGTTTGTTTGTTTGCAGAGGCATCGTGTGTTACAGCACATGTGGAAGCTTATGTGAGTCAGCTCTCTCCTTCCACCATGTGTGTTTCAGGAGTAAAACTGGGGCTTGGCAGTAACCACCTTTACTTGCTGAGCCATCTTGCTGAATGGAGATGAGAGGTAAGGGATTGGGGAGTGGGGGAATGGAGAAATGGGGAAAAATACAGAATCTTTATTACCTCTTACACATGCTAACAGTTCCCAGCCTTGTTCCTCATTGACACTCAAGTATCAGATCAAATGACAAGGCATTCTCCCAAAATATAGTGTAGGTTACTCACATGCCAACACTACTGTCATACCAATACCCTAAACAAAAATTATGAGGAACAAGAGCTAGTTGGACTAAAGATACCAGGAACAGGGATAGCTATTTTAAGCCAAAACTGAGAGACTTCTCAGAGGCAGGATGTGAAAATGGGAGCTACAGGGCAAATCTCAAAGAACCTTTCCAGGGTAAGTTGAGTGTGGTAATCACAGCACTAGGAGGTGAAGACCAAAAGATCAAGAATACAAGGAGTTTGATGTCAGCCTAGGCCACATGAGACAGTGTATGAAAAATTAAGCTCATAAATTTTTTGCAGTCCTAGGGATTGAACCTCCGAGCACCCTTACTCACGCCATACAAAGGGCTTTACCACTGCCCTACCTTCACAGTCCTTTTTTATTTTTAACTTTTTCTTTTTGAGACACATTCTGGCTCAGTTGTAGAGATTGGCTCTGAATTCACTCTGTACCCCTGACTAGTCTTGAACTTGCAATCTCTCTACCTCAGCTTCCCCAGTAGATGGAACTATAGGCCTGTGTTCCCAGGCCTGACCCGTCTTCTTTTCATGCCAAACCATAACATAACCAAATAACTGGCAATGCTTGCAAAACGCTTATGAAGTTTGCAAAAGCAAGCGCAAATGCGTGTGCACACACACACATGCGCACACACACATACATACACACACACACACACATACCCACCTGGCTTAATGCTTTCCACACTGTAGAAATACAAACATTGCCCAGAGAACATATTTAAAATATTTGGTTGCTATCCAATTGCTTGATAACTATCACCTTACCAGACACTTTCTGAGACAATCACATCTCTCAATTCAGACAACTTCTACTTTAAGACTAGCCAGTGTGGTGGCACACATCTTTAATTCCAGCACTTTGAAGGCAGAGGTAGGCAGATCTCTGTGAGTTTGAAACAAGCCAGGGTTACATAGTGAGACCTTATCCAAAATGGGGAAGGGACGGCTCAGTGATTAAAAGCATCATATACTGCTCTTCCAGAAGACCTGAATTCAAATCCCAATACCCACATCAGGTGACTCACAGCCACTTGTAACTCCAGCTCCAGGGAGATCCGACACCTCTGGCATACGCAGACACCAACACTCATGAGCACATACCAACTCACGCACACAAAAAAGCACATTATTAAAAATCATAATATTGACAGACAGATAGATAGATAGATAGCAAGGAATTAAGGGTTTTGTTTTCTGACCACTGCTGGCGTCTCCTTCTGCTGCTCCTGGTGCTGCTTGTATGTTCTTTCAGTCTGGACCTGGGCCTCTTTTGTGAGGCGGCTCTCATCATGGCAGAGTCAAGACTGAAAACAACAATCATATTAGTCTGAAGTTGGTCTGGGGCAAGGTAATTCTGTGGTGCAATGAAAAATTAAGAGGCCTACACCCCTTGGTAAACTAATGAAAATCTATTATGAACAACAGGAATTGTCAATGAGGTGGGTCAAATTCTGGTCTGATGGACAACAGTCAATGAATGAAACACACACCTGCACAGTTGGGAAATGGAGGACAAAAAGAACTAATGCATTCCAGCAACAGACAGAAGTTGTCTACTAAAAGGGAGCCTGCTACTTTACCACAGGATTTTGTTATAAACCATGAATATATTCTCCAACAGAAAGCCAAAATTTGATCCCACCACATTCTGACAACATAGTTTTCTTTGCTCTTACATTCCCTTTCCTCATTCCTGAACTGGTGCATATGCACGAGTATATTGTGTTCTTTTCTTATCCAACTAAACTGTCAATGTTCTATTTGGCTGACATCAAATGGAGAAGGTCTAGGGGAAGGTACTGGTTCTGGGAAAATACCCTCTTTCTCCATTAATGGCACACTCATTCAGTTCTTATCTTTATATTCCAGTCAGTTCCTTAGCTCTCACTGTTTTAACAAATGAGCCCAACAACATAAAACTCCTTGCATACCTTGTTCCATCAGAGAAATTTTATTTTTGGTTTTTCGAGACAGCATTTCTCTGTGTAGCCCTGGCTGCACTGTAGACTGGCCTTGAACTTACAGAGACCCACCCTCCTCTGCCCACCAAGTGCTGGGATTAAAGGCTTGCACCCCCACCACCCAGATTCAGTGAATTTTAGTGTTTTTCTTTATCAGTGTAAAACCAAAGACAAATTTATAACTTTTTTGTATGTAACTATTACACTGATGGAAATCTGTCTTTTGGTAGTGGTAAACTACTCTTGAAGAAAAATGAATCCTGGATACTTTTCCCTTCAAGTCAAGCATCTTCTTGTTTAAATAAGCTCCTTGTTTAAAAAGAAAAGGAAAGAAAGAATGAAAGAAAAAAGAAAGAAAAGACCAATAACACCTGGGGATGTAACTCAGTGGGTAGAGTGCTTGCCTAGCATACACAAGGCCCTTGCCTGGGTCCCTAGGACTGGGTGGAAGGAATAACATATTATTCAGCTGTCAGCATTTCAAGTAATCAGTTGCCATAAGAATGACAAGTTCCATCAATTTTCTCAATACCAAGATCTTTAAATATAAGTGTATTAGTTGATCAGATGTGTATTTTCCATAATGCCAAAAACCTGAAACAAGAATCCAAAGTTTTAAAATGAAAGTTAACAAAAACAATAACAAAAACTTAAAGGGGTTGGGGTGGGGTTTTAAGAGATTGAAAGCCAAAATAATTATATAATTCCAACTACTTTGAAAGCTGGGGTAGAACGATGGAAAGCTTGGGGCACCCTGGGCTACACAGTGAGACTCCATCTTAAAAAACAGCCAGCAAGGCCGTTTACATCTTTTCTCCCAGCACTTGGGAGGAATCTTTTTGAGTTTAAAGAGAAGCTGGTCTAAACAAAGGCAGCCAGAGCTGCATAGTGCATAGCTGCATATCTTTAAAAAAAATTTTAAAAAAAAAAGCTCTTAAAAGCAGAGCCACTGATTATTCAGTGCATGATATGGCCAGGTCATCAGTTTACTTTTCCTTCCTCTGGCTCTTGCCTATTGGGCATTTTTCTACCACAGGGTCCTAGAACATTTCAGTATTTTGTAAGCACAAGTAAAAAATTAGAACTAAGGGGTTTTTTCCCCCTACTTATGAAGGTTCTGATGAAAAAAAAAACCATCTGGAATTAATGCACAAAAATCAATTTAATGACAAAATATAGCTGCCCATAATCAGTCGGGCAATGGGGGTTCACGCCTTTGGACAGCCAGAGATACAACAGAGAAACTGTCTCAAGAAACCAAAAAATAATAATAATAATAATAATAATAATCAAGCCCACTCGATTCTTCTATAATTCTAACTATTATGACTAGGGAGGTTAATGGCACTTCAGCCTGACCCAGTTCTTAACACTCCCATGGAATTCTTCCAATAATCAGGGAAGTACAGTTTTATTAATACCCTACATTTATATATGTTTTGGTTTGGTTTGGTTTGGTTTAATTTTGGTTTTTCAAGACCGGGTTTCTCTGTTTTAACTCTGGCTGTCCTGGAAGTTACTCTGTAGACCAGGCTGGCCTCGAACTCATAAAGATCCACTTGCCTCTACCTCCTGTGTGCTGGAATTAAAGGTGTGCACCACCAGGGTCTGGTGCAGGGGGCGGTACTACATGTTTTAAGACACTTCTGGAATTAAATGTTTGATTATCCCACTATATTGGGCATTTAAATTTAAAAAGTCAATTGTAGTACATTAAAAACAGCTGAGAAAATCATACACCTGTAACAAATGACCATAATGGAGCTCACAGGAACTACTTTTATCAGCAAACTTGAGGATAAATTAAAATGACCAAAACAACATGGCAGCTCAAGAAGGAATTAATGCCTTCAGGTTTAAAACTCCTGAGGATGGAGATCACATAGGTTAAGAGCATTTGCTGTTCTTTCAGAGGACCCTAGTTTAGTTCCCAGTACCAATGTCAGCTTCAATTTTAACTTCAGCTCCAAGGGATCAATCACCCTCTTCCGGCTTCCACAGGCACCTATACACGCACGCACGCACGCACGCACGCACATATACACACACACTCTTAAAGGAACTCACTCAAATCCCTGAAGTCAGGAGTGGTGGCCCATACCTACAATCCCAGTACTTGAGAGACTGAAGCTAGAGACTTGCCTCTAATCACAGGCTACCCTGAACTACCGAGTTCAAGGCTATCATGGGCCATATACTGGGACCTTTTCTCAACCAAAAAGAAAAGAACACAATACGAACAGAGTCAAGATTGGGGAGAATCCCAGCTCCATCAATTACAAAATGAAAAACTTGCATAAAGTTCTATCTCACCTTCCTCACCTACAAAATGGGGAAGATGAGGTAGTATTCTGAAAATCTGTGGATCAGGATGCAGTTCTCAGCTACTGCTCCACTACCATGAGTGCTGACATGCTCCCACCATAATAGACTAAATCTCTAAAACTGTAAACAAGCCCCCAATTAAAGGTTTTCTTTTATAAGAGTTACTGTGGTTATGGTGTCTCTTCACAACAATAAAACACTAAGATAGAAGTTATCAGGGGGAAGAGAAGGCTCAGCAGTTAAGAGCACTGACTGCTCTTCCAGAGAATGTGGGTTCAATTCCCAGCACCCACACAGCAGCCCACAACTGTCTGTAACTCCAGTTCCAGGAGATCTGACACCCTCACATAGACATACATGCAGGCAAAAAACAGCAATGCACATGAAATAAAAACAAATAATTTTTTTAAAGTAGTACCAGGGACTGGAGTGTTGGTGACAGGCCTGACCATTCTGTTTGTTGGAGGAATACAGAAGACTCTGGACTAGAAAAACGGTTGGACACTTTAAGTGAGGCTTAATGGGCCATTCTAGTAGGAATATGGAAGACAGTGTTGAGGCCAACTCAGTTGTGGGGTTCCAGCTCAAGAAGTTTCAGGGGAAGAATATTAGTAGTGGTCTAGGAACCATTCTTGTGATATTTTGGCAAAGAATGTGGGTACTTTTTGCCCTTGTAGTCAGTCTTATATATACCTATAACGAAAAGGAGCAAGCTGGACAAGAGAAATACAAAATGCACAGTGTGAGGAGAAAAGGAGCACCAGGAAGTGTAAAGGAGCTAAATTCAGTGCTCAAGGCGGTAAAAAGTTAAAGAAAAGCCTGATGCTAAATGGAATAAAGGAAATGGGAGAGCTCAGGGCAAGACTCCACCCAGCTCAGCTTCCAACTTGTGAAAAGGAATTAAAGAAAAGGTTAAACTGTGCAGGAAACCATCAAGAACAGAAAACTGGTGCAAATGTAACTGAACAAGGGGGCCAAGTTCCAGCCCCAGCAAGCAGCAGAACTTGGCAGCTCTGGCCACATGGTTCTGGCTTTAGAGTCAAAGAAACAAAAAATCGCTTGTGGAATCTCCCCACCCCCCAAGGCTAAGGAAAGGCACTGAGGCCAGGTGTGTGGCAGGGGTTTCGCTACATGGAGGCCTAGAAAGGGCACTGTATAAGGCTATGTAGGTAAAGCCTGGATTGTGTTGAAGATGCCCAGAGTCCTGGGATACCTGCCAAGGAGAGCTGCTAACAGGAAGTGTAACCAGCCCAAGAGAGAAAAGTGTTGCAGTTAACAGAGGTGAAAGGAGTTGGATCATCCGCCATGATAATGAAAAAAAACTCTGAAACTGTAAGCAAGCTGCCGCCAATCAAATGTTTAAATCAAAGTTGCTGTGGTCTCTTTATAGTAAGAGGACAGTGATTAAGACAGGCCTCCTCCAGCACCCACTCACATATATACATATACATACACATCAATAGAAATAACCTTTAAAATAGAAAATTGTACAGTTGAGCTGGCAAGGTGGCTCAATGGATCAAGGTGTTTGCTGCCAAGACTAAGGACCTGAGTTCTATCCCTGGATCCACATGGTGGAAGGGGAGAATACACTCTCTGACCGCTGTAGGTCACACACACACACACACACACACACACACACACACACACACACACTCTAAAAGTAACTTTAAAATCTGTTAATTATTCAAGGACAATTAAGTACTCAATTTTAGTTATGATTATTATCATCACCAGGATCTTTAAAAAAAAAAAAAACAGGAAAAAAAACCATAAAGTGATCAGCACAATTTCTTCATCCTAAAGAAAGGGAGAGGAGCTTCCTGAGGTGGTTATGTCAAATATTGTGTAGTAGTCCCAGATACTCGAAAAACTAAAACAAGAAGACCTACTGTGCCTAGGAATTAAAGACTAACCTAGTTAATTTAGTGAAACTGTTTTCAAAATAAAATGCAAAAAGAGGGCTGGAGGTTCAGCCCAGTAGGAGAGCAGTGGGTTAGCATGCACGTGGCTCTAGATTCAGTTCCCAGTACTACAAAGAGAAGGGCTAGAGTGATAGCTCAGTTGGCAGAATGCTTGCTTAACATGCAAACCCAGCATGGTGGCACTGGTAATGCCAGCTCTGGAAAGGTGGAGACAGGAGGATCATGATCATCCTTCATTAGAAAACCAGTTTGCTTTACACAACATCCTGTCTCAAAAAAAAGTGGGGAAAGAAAAGAAAAAAGGAGAAAATCCAAGAATAACCTATACTTTTTTTTTCCTTCTGAGACAGTCTTAGGATGTTGACCAGGCCAGTCTTGAACATGTGAGATCCAGGATTGTTCTTCTGCCTCAGCCTCCTGATAGGTAGAGGCAACGCCTGTTTCCTGTTTCGGGATTTTTAGTTTTGAGTCAACTGGCTTCAATTCCTTGAGTCTCCTGCCTCGCCTCCACAAAAGAGCAACTATGGTTTTAAATACAGACAAGTAAGTAAGAAACTAAGTAAAATCTACAAGTCACATTGAACTGTAAGGTACGCCATTCAAATAAATGAGCATGAATGCCTGATAATAACCAGCCAATAAGTTGTACTGTGTATCTCTTACTACTCAATACCCCATAAATAGATAGTTGCTTTCTTTCAGCCAATTAACACAAATTCACAAAGCAACTAAGGGTCTGTATATCAAGAACTAAAGTATATTTTCCCTAAGTAAAGAGAGCATCTAACTATTTTTCCCTAAGAGAGCATCTATGTGCTGCTTGTTAGTGTAGAAAATAGGCTGATAGATTCGTTCTCTACAATCTCAAGTGCTCTAAAAACATGACGTCCTCGTGGTAACTCAAAGGCACATTTTGCCAACCACAAACGCAATTTTGATCCACGCTACCTGTAATTTTATTTTGCCACTAGGCACCAAGCATGCATCTCAGCCGAGTAGAAAAATACTTAACTCACTCCTGGGATGAAAAGTCAAATATCAAACTGCCCAAAAAGCAAGGTAGCTGCATAAAAGCGGTATACATTTCAGATTAACTACCCACAACTGTCAAGAAACAAATCAGAAACGCGTGAAAAAACATCCTCAATCTAATAAACCTTTGATTGGAAATATACGGCCTGCTATGCACAGCTGCCTTTAATAAATCTTACTTCTGGTGCATCTCCGTTAACCGGCTCCCCATCTCTCGTGGAACAAATAAAAACATGATCTAGCTACTTCTTGTAATGTGCCCCAAACGCGGGGAAAACAACTGATGTACCATTAAAAAACCCGACTTCGCTAAAAGTAGTACGCCCGGGTTCTCAGAAAGCAAAACCGGCATTAGTATGCCCCCTCCCCCGCCGCCCGGGTGAAATCTCAGGAGACCCTCCAGGATTTGGAGTCGTGAAAGAAGCTAAATACCTTCCGAGACACCGTCCTTGCCCGCCAACCTCCAAAGCTCTCTAACCGGAGCAGCAGAGACACGGAGGACCTCCCATAACCACGAGCCCTTAAAGCTCGCGCGTCCCAGGATCTCACTTCCTCCCGCCACCCCTCCCCCTTCCCCCCTTTCCCTTCCCCTCCCCTCCCCTCCCCCTCCCCTCCCCTCCCCCCCCTCCCCCTCCTTCCCCATGCAAGTCGCTAGGCCCAAAGATTAGAAGAATGACCACGAGCGCCCAGCGCCCGCGACTTCCCCGGCCTCGACGCCGCAGGCACGGAGGCGTGAGCCCGGCAGGAGCTCCCGACTCCGCGGCAGCGGGAGGTGGAGAAGGCAAGGCGCGACGCAGGCCGCCCCCAACACACACCCCTAAGCCCCGGGTGGGGCGTCCCACCGCGCTCCCCCAGCCCGGCTCACCTAGAGGGGAAGCGATGCCGCTGACCGCGAAGCCGCGCGCGGGCCTAGGGCGCCTAGCGCACGTCTTTGCAAACACCCCACTCGAGTGGAAGGCGCCCGGGAGCAGAACGCCGGGGCCCGTGACAAGGGCTTGCGTTTTACCTCATGGGCTCAGCGGTCATGTTTTTGGCTCGGACACCCGCTTGGCTTCGGCAACCCTTGGGTACCGTTCCGCGTTCCCCGGCGCCCGATGCTGAACGAAAAGTACTGGAATCTTAGTAGTCACCGCAGCTGGTGCTGAATCCTCCCCGCAGCTCAAAGGCCGCTACCGCTGCCGCCGCTGCAGGAGCCGCGGAAACAAAGCGACGCCGCCGCCGACGCCATTTTGTTGGGCCGAGGCTCAGGCAGGAGAATTGGCGCGTCCTCCCTCTTCCTCTTTCCGTCATCTATTGGCTACCTCTGCCAGAGCTCAGTGTCTTATTGGCTACGGAAATTCACCTTCTTTGGGGGCCTGTTGCTAAGGCGGTCGTCGTCATTTGATCCCCTCCACCTTTTCATAGAGGGTCCGGTTCAGTCCCAGCTGACCTCAAAGTGCCAGGGATATATTTTGAGTTTATCCTGCAAATGCTCTTTTGGTAAATCCTCTTTACTTACATTGAACTGACGCAACAATAACACCCTATTTATGTTTATTGAGAATTTACTATAAGTCGACTACTAGGACAGATCCTTTATCTGAATTATCTCATGCAGTGCTTGCACCCTCCAAAGTAGGCAGACCCAACATTTTTCTGGCTGAGGAAACCAAAGCATAAATTCCACATTCGACCAACACCCATCTTTGAAAAACAAAAAACAGAAACAAAAAGACACATTCTTGTGCTGTTTTGAACCCAAGGCTTTGTGCTTGGGGTCAAATTTTTTATCAATGAGCTATGCCCTCAACCCCACACTCTTAATCATTAATCTCTATAGCCATCCAAAATACATTTTTCCTTTATTTTGTAATGTCCTTGATTTCTCTCCTATATGTTTTATGCATAATATTCAGCTTGCTGACATGCTTACACATATGTGCATTTTTATCTTTTGGGGGAAGAGAGTCAGAAAGGGTCTCAATATACAGTCCTGGCTAGGCTGCAACTCACTATGTAGACAACAGCCTCAAACTTGCAGTGGGCCTTTCTGCCTCTCTAGGGCTTAAAAGACAGGTGTGCCCCATGACACTTAATGGATATTTATGGATATATATATATATATATATATATATATATATATGATCAATTAGACACTGACATACAATTCTTTTGATATTGAACAAACTTGAAACTGTGAGACATAGATCAATCAACCTTTACTTCAATCTGATGTGACTGGGGCCATATCTCACAAGGCAACCTATCTAAATCTTTTTACTCCTCATTTCATTCTTCATTCATGATCTCTTCAAATCACAAATCCGTTTCCAAATTTGAAGTTTCCAATTTTGCGCCCACATTTATTCTGTAACACATGTTCATTCTATTTATTTTGTTTGTTCTATTTATTTTTTGTGAAATATGCAACAGTTTTGGTCATGTTTAGATGTTAGGGTTGCAGTTTTGTACTAGAATGATAAGAAAGGAGCCTTTTTTCAAATAATGCATTCTGACAATTAAACAGGCATAATTTTTTCTTGTTTTTTGAGATGATGTTTCTCTGTGTACCCCTGACTATCCTGGAACTCCATCTGTAGACAAAGCTGGCCTCAAACTCAAAGATCCACCTGTCTCTGTCTCCCATGCAGAGATCCACTTGAGTGCTGGGGTTAAAGGTGTGTGCCACCACACCTGGCTGACTAGCATAACTTTTCAAAGATTTATTTTATTTTGTATGTATGTGTGAGTGCATGGATGAATGTCCTAACATTCCAGAAAAGGATGTTGGAGCACCTGGAACTGGAATTACAAGCAGCTGTGAACTGCCCACTATAGGTGCTGGGAGCTGCAAGTGCTCCTAACTTAATGGTTAAGCCATCTGTCTACTCTCTAGCATAATTTAATATACAGAAACTTATAAGATTTCAAATTATTTTTAAATTTTCAAGATCCACTACCAACTGTAGAAATCAACTTTCTGTTGTTCAAAATATTCTTTGTGTGTGTTTCATACATAAAGTATCACTTAATTTACCCACAACTTAATATCACTCAATTTACAGAAGTCATGTTATTCTTCCTTGGGAAATAAAGTTAACCTAAAAGATCCATTCCATTGCAACAAATATGCTTGCTATCTAACAGACACAACTATAGAAAAAATCTGAATTAATCTGAATTAAATTTTTTGTTTGTTTCATTTTTTGAGACACGTTTTTGTATAGCCCAGACTGGCCTCAAATGTGCTATGAAGGTTAGTCTTAAGTTAAAATTAAAATTGTCACCTTGACACAATTTAGAATTGCCTGGGAGGAGGATGCCCGTGGGGAATTTTCTTGACGGTGTTAATTGAGATGGAAAGACCTGGCCACTGTGGGTGGCACATTTCCCAAGGCTGGGGATTCTGAACTGTGTAAGAATGGAGAAGTGGAGCTGAGTACTAGCATGCATTCATTAATTCATTTTTCTCTGCTCTTGATTACAGATGTGATGTAATTAGTTGCTTCGAGTTCCTGCCACCTTGACATTCCACCAATGATGGACTATAACCTGGAATTGTGAACCAAATAAACCCTTTCTTCCTTAAGTTGCTTTACTCTGGGTATTTTATGGCTTCAACAGGAAAAGAAATGGAAACTGTGGCAAAGGATCACTTGAACTCATGATCCTCCTGGCTGAGACTGGAGATCACTGGAATTACAGGCATTTGCCACCACCATTCTCTGTTGCTTGGAGTTTGCCTTTACTCTACAGCCAAGTCTGGCCTCAAACTTGCATCAGTCCTTCTACCTCCACCTCCCACCACTTGCCACCCTACCATCCGACTTTGGGAATTACAGGTGTGTACTAATATACCCAACTTGAATTAAAAATTTTAACATAGAGACAGTTGGAACTGACTTCCACCTATTTTGCATTTGTCAGCATTTGCTTCCATGTGAGTGCATGTTCCTGTGGGTACACATGTGTACACTATTGTGCATGTAGAGGCCAGAGAACAACCTCAGCTATCATTCCTCAGGCACCATTTGTTCCCTGGCATCTTGTTTTCTGAAACAGGGTCTCTCAGCCTGGAGATGAGTAGGCAAGGCTGGCTGGTTAGTGAGCCCCAGGAATCCATCTGTCTTTGTCCATTTCTGGGATTACAACCACAACTATGTCTTTAAAATTGCTTCTGTGGATCTAACTCAAGAACCCCACCCCTACCCCACCCCTTTCTACCCCCCATTCCACATTTGCTTGAACTACTCAACTATCTCCCCAACCCTAAAATAAACAGCTTTGAATGACAAGATCTACAAATAAAAAAAATCTTTTCGTTTTATTTATTATACTTATTATGTATGAGTATACTTTCTACACAGTACCCTTAGAGATCAGAGGGCAATTTATAGAGTTAATTCTTGCCTTCCACCTTTATGTGAGTTCTGGGTCATCAGGTTTTTGTGGCAAGCACCTTACCTGTTGAGCCATCTCTTCTGCCCAAGGAACATCTTAGTAACAAAACTGCACTCACTGAATTTTTTAAATGTAAAATAACTATGTTTATGAATTAATAAGGAAGATAATTTCTTTGCTATTAAAGGATGGTTAACAAATTTTACTGATAATCTTGTAAATATATTCACATTCAGTCATGACTATCTAGTTTTCCAAACACAAGTATAAGGAAAAAACTTATCAGTATATAACTCCTTGATAACATTCTTCAAATGGCCACAGAAGCAGCATACAAATCTTCCTTGGATGTTTATCCATAAATGTGGAACTTATCAACTCTGATTTGGGAATAAATTACCTGTAAGACAGAAGATCAGGAGCTTGATAGATGGTTCAGCACACAAGAGCATGTGCTGCTCTTCCAGAGGACCAGAGTTCAGATCCTAGCACCCACACCAGACAGCTCAAAGACAGAAATCTGTGTAATTCCAGCTTCAGAGAGTCCAATGTCCTCTTCTGACCTCCAATGGCACACATGTGGTACACATACACACGCACACATACACAAATAAAACTTAAAAAAAAAAAGAAAATCAAATAAACAATATGTAGGTGTTCGGAGTTTTTAATAACCACCTTCACAAACCCTATTCCATGGGAAAATACTGTTTTTAACCCAGAAGTTTAAATTCTAGAAAGTCTCTAGTACACTTCCTGTCATATTCACTACTCTAATTGCTGTGAAGAGACACCATGGCAAAGGCAACTATTATAACAGAAGCATTTAATAGGGGGCTTGCTTTACATTTTCAGAGGTTTAGTCCATTATCATCATGGCTACATGCAGACATATACTAGAACAGTAGCTGAGAACTATATCCTGATCTGTGGGCAGAAAAGGAGAGAGAGAGAGATTGGGGGGCAGGGAGAACACTAGGCCTGGCTTGTGCTTTTGAACCCTCAAGGCCTAGTGACACACTTCCTCCAACAAAGTCACACCTACTCCAAAAAGGCCACATCTCCTAAACCTTTTAATCTTTCAAATAGTACCACTCCCTGGTGACTAAAACATTCAAATATTCGAGCCTTTGGGGAATATCGTTATTCAAACCACCACATTCCACTCCCTGGCCCCCATAGGCTATAGCCATATCATAGTGCAAGAATTCATTCAGTCCAACATCAAAAATGTTCTAGCCTATCACAGTCTCAACACTGTTTTAAAGTCCAAAGTCTCTTCTGAAATTCATGACTATCTCTTAACTGTAACCCCCTGTAAAATCAAAATCAAAAAGCAGATCACATACTTCCAATCATGCTATGACACGGAATATACATTGCCTTTCAAAGGGGGAAGAAAGGGAGCATAGTGAGGAACTACTGGACGAAAACAAGACCAAAAATCAGGAAGGCAAACTTCAAGTTCTGAATCTCCATGTCTGAGGTCAAAGTGCTCTTATAAGGGATCGCCAGCTCCTTTCAGCTTTTTGACTGCAACATATTTCTCATCTACAGCTTTCTTTGGCAGGTATCCCACAGCTCTGGAAGGACCAACATCTTGGGGTCTGTCTCCAACACAATCCAGGCTTTATCTACATAGCCTTATACAATGCCCTCTCTAGGTCTCCATGCAGCGAAACCCCTGCCACACACCTGGCCTCAGTGCCTTTCCTTAGCCTTGGGGGGTGGGGAGATTCCACAAGCGATTTTTTGTTTCTTTGACTCTAAAGCCAGAACCATGTGGCCAGAGCTGCCAAGTTCTGCTGCTTGCTGGGGCTGGAACTTGGCCCCCTTGTTCAGTTACATTTGCACCAGTTTTCTGTTCTTGATGGTTTCCTGCACAGTTTAACCTTTTCTTTAATTCCTTTTCACAAGTTGGAAGCTGAGCTGGGTGGGAGTCTTGCCCTGAGCTCTCCCATTTCCTTTATTCCATTTAGCATCAGGCTTTTCTTTAACTTTTTACCGCCTTGAGCACTGAATTTACCTCCTTTACACTTCCTGGTGCTCCTTTTCTCCTCACACTGTGCATTTTGTATTTCTCTTGTCCAGCTTGCTCCTTTTCATTATAGGTATGCATAACAGTGACTACTAATAACAACACTGGATCATTGTGGTCAATACTGAGTTGTCTTGAAATCGCCTCTGCCAGTGGCATTAATCCAAAACTCTTCCATTTATTCTCAGTCAGATTTTTAGGGCTAGGGCAAAAAGTACCCACATTCTTTGCCAAAATATCACAAGAACCCTAATTATACTCAGTGTGTACTTGGGTGTGATTGCACACATCTTTAATCCCAGCACTCCAGAAGCAGAGGCAGGTGGATCTCTGTGAGTTCAAGGCCAGCCTGGTCTACATAGTGTATTCCTGGACAATCAGAACTGCATAATAGAGAGATCCTGTCTCAAAAAAAAGTTATATGTGAGAGTGAACAATTAGGAGGGCAGTTGAGGGGGAAATTATTGAGAGCAAAGTATAATGGCACATGTATGAAGATGCCATGGTGAAATCCATTTGTTAATTGGTGTGCTAAACTAAAATTTAATACAAAAGGGAAAGAAAGAAAAATTATACTTGAAAGATTTAAGAGAAAAAAGTTTGGAAGACACAGCCCAAAATTATAAAGGTTAAAAGATCACTGTTGAGTGACTATCTCAATGGTAGAATATTTGCTTTACCTGTGGGATGGCCTGGATTCTATCCCCAATACCACAAAACAAAAATAAATGTAAAAGAAAAGGTTAGGAAGCTGGAGAGATGCTTCAGGGTTATGAGTGTGTACTGCTTTTACAGAGAACCTGCATTCAATTCCCAGCACTCATTCAGGCAATAGCTGCTTATAGTGCCAGCTCCAAGGCAATCAAACTTCCTCTGGTTTCCATGTGCGTCTGCACTTGTGTGCACACTGTACACACACCATACAGGCATGCACACACACACAAAACCACACACACAGACACAATTAAAAATCAAATATAGCTAGGCATGGTGGTACACACCTTTAATATCAACACTCAGGAAGTAGAGACAGATTAATCTCTGTGAATTCAAGCTGACCACCCTGACCAATATATGGCGTTCCAGGGCAGCCAGGGCTATATAGAGAGAATTTACCTTAAAAATAAACATAGAAATAAATAAATAAAAATAAAATATTGCTAAACATGGTGGTGCACACCTTTAATTCCAGCACTCAGGAGGCAGAGGCAGTCTGGGTTACACAGAGAGTTCCAGGACAGGCAGGGCTACAAAAAAACCCTGTCTCAGAAGTTCTGTGTGTGTGTGTGTGTGTGTGTGTTTGTGTGTGTGTGTGTGTGTGTATGTGAATCTGTGTGATTTTTTAAATGATAGGTTAGATATTTTCAGATGAAATTTCTCTGATCTTTTCTGCACTTTACTTTTCCATTACCCCCAAATTTTCCTATAATGAGAATATATTATAAAGGTGTTAGGGGAAATTAATTTTAATTGTTGCAAGTAACAAACGGATTATCCATTTTCTAGTCACAAATATGAACCAAGTAGTGATTTTACCAACATAAACATCTCAGCTCATAAGATATTCTCATAAAATTCTAACACTATTGAGGCCCACATACTAGTCAGGGTGCAACTCTTGGATCATGTGGCAGAGATTCTTCACTCTGGGAGACCAGGAAGCAGAGAGAACAGATGCCTGCTCATAGGTGTGCTCACCTTCCCCCTTCTTGCTTTATCTGGACTTGCAGCCCATGAGGTGGTGGTATTTCTCACATTCAGACAGAGCTTTCCCCCTTAGATAACTGCTCTTGGAAACGCCCTACTAATCTCTCCTCAATTTAATCAAATCCAACCATCACAAGGTTCTGTGCGTATTTGGAAGAGGATGTTCCTTCTGCACTCAGAGAATGGAACATTCTATAAATGTCAGATCCATTTGGTTAATGATGCTGTACAAGGCTTTTATACCTTAGTTAATCTTCTATATAGTTATTGTATCTGCTGTTGAGAGGGAGTGTTTTCTATTTTTATTTACTTCTACCTTCTTTTCTGTTTTGCTTTGGTTATTGTATATTAAGTCTCTGTTGTAGGTTGTGTATGTTGTGTATGCGTTTAGAATTGTTATATCTTGTTGGAGGTCAGCCTGGTCTCCAGAGTTAATTCTAGGACAGTCAAGACTATACACAAAGAAACCCTGTCTTGAAAAAATAAAAATAAAACATAAATAGATAAATGGAATTGTTGTGTGTTGCCAGTTATTATTACATATTTCTTTGTAAAATGTGCCCCTTTGTCATTTTGCTCTTGTCTTGAAGTCACTACACCTCTCTTTACTATTCAGTTGGCATATAATCTATTATTTACTGTTAACTTGTTTTCTTTTATGTGAGTCTGATTTTAAAAACAAATATTCAGTTTGTAGTGTTTAGGGTTTGTCTTTTGGTTTTGGTTGTTGTTGTTTTGTTTTGTTTTGTTTTTGGTTCTTTGCTGAGTTGGGTTGGGTATTCACAGGGAAGAGGGATTGAAACAGATTCTTATATAGCCCAGTAAGTAATGTAGCTAAGGATGACTTTGAAGTTCTGGTCCTCCTGTCTCCATCTCCCACCTGCTGGAATTACTGATAATGACTACTGGTTTATGAAGTATGAAGAGCCTATTACATGCTACATGAGCACTCTACCATTTGAGTTATATAAGCCCAGTTCCACATATTTTGATGTAGTATATTAATACTTTTGCTTTTATTTTTTATTTTATTCATTAATTTTACTTTTGAAAAATTAGCATATAAGTTTTACTCGGTGTGCCAAAACATGTTTTAATACCAGCATAAGTTGAGGCAGGAGAACTGTCACAAGTTTAAAACAAGCCGGAGCTATCAAGTTCCAGGCCAACCAGTGTTACACAATAAGACTCTGTCTTAAAAAATGGTTTTCATTATGATATTTTAAACATATATATGTACACACACACATACACCACATACATACATATATCAGAAAAAAAAACAAGAAATTAAAAACAGCAACAACAACAAACCAAACTGGTTCTCATGTAATCAAAGTTAGCTTGAACTCCTGATCAGGAGGTCATAGTCAATCCTCAACTACTTTGCTAGTTCTAAGCCAGTCCTAGCTACATGAGATACTGTTTCAAATTTAAGGATAATAATAATAAAATATTTTAAAACTGTGCTGTTCAACTACCATGTACCTGGGAATTTCCCAAATTCCCTTCAGATACTGCTAGTTTTAGTCAGTTGTGGTTGGAGGATGTGAAAGAATCTCAAGCTATGCAGAACACACCCAGCCACCAGATTCTTAGCACAAAGGAGATGCCTTTGTCCCAGAGGGACAGAGGGCAGGAAACAGGGAAAAGGGAATAAGGGAAGAGAGGCATTTATTCCCTTAGGGACCAAATGACTACCTTTGGAGATAGTAGAAGCAGATAAAGAACCTCCGGTCAAGATAGTGGGTTATAAAAGTTCCTAGGTGGAAAGGGAAAAAGGGAAAAAGGGAAAAAGGGAAGGTAGAGTCTGAGAAGGGTTGGGGAGACTGATTATGATTGGCTGGGGAGGGGGAGTTCTGGGAGATAAACGTGTGGTGTGTGTGTGTGTGTGTGTGTGTGTGTGTGTGTGTGTGTGTGTGTGTGTGTGTGGTGTGTATCTGGGACTTAGGTCTGGCTGGGTTTTTTTTCCCCCCGACCCATTCCGTCTTGGGGCTATGTTGGAGATGCACTAACAGGACATACTTTATATGATTCCAGTCTTTTTTACTTATTGAGCCTTCTTCATGACTGTTGTGTGAGAGGCTTTTCTTAGGGAAACACAACACACACACACACACACACACACACACTCATCTACACTCCTCAGAAAGAGAACCCATGATAAACTGAAGTACTGATTGTATCAATGCCCCATTTGATGAAAAAGAGTTTGTACTGGGGTTGCTAACAGGAGCATGCGTGAGAGATTATTCTCATAAACAGGGATGACTCAAAATCCATTACGTCATGAAAAAGTCCAGTCCCATGCAGAGGAGGATTGAGGAAAACTGCATCTGTGCAGCTCTCTGCATAATTTACAGGAAGTTAAGCAAGAATCTCTCCTCTCAGCAGCTAAGTCTCCTCCCCCAGCAGTTGTTTACTCCTTTTATAAAGCTAGGAGGTGGAGCTTTAAGAATCTTCTAAATTTAGTCTCAGGAGCCCGCTCCTCCTACAGAGCACATGTTTCAATTCCCATGATCTGCCTTAAAACTGTGACCTAATTTATGGTGTTTAGATTATGTTCCATAGGCACATAAAAATATGAATTTTGTTTTATTAAATATAAGAAACATTAGATACTAACCTTTTCTACATTAAGAAAACTGATGTTTAAGACAAGGAATGCAAATCTCTTTGCAATTCTTTTTTTTTACCTTCCTCACCTTTATGCAAATGTTTTAATCCTTCAAACACTTTAAAAAAACTTGTAAAAGAAATACTTCTACAGCTAAAATCACATATTGACCCCCACATAGTGATAGTGGAAAACTTCAATACTCCACTCTTGCCAATAGACGGGTCATAGACAAAAAGGAAACACGAGTGAAAGAGAGAGACAGAGAGAGAGAGAGAGAGAGAGAGAGAGGGAGAGAGAGAGAGAGAGAGAAAGGGGGCACTGCCGGGTAGTATTATAAAGGGGTGGTGGGTTGTATGGAGCATGGTTCTAAGTCTGATACCTGGTGACAGGTGAAAGTGTTTGGCTCAGTGATGGTGAAGCCATTGGAGGTAGGAAAGGGTATGGGGGTTGGGCGAGCTCTGGGAACTGGGATCTTGGAATGTGGCCAGGGGAGTTTCTGGAATGTGGCCAGGCAGCTTTGGGTAATTCATAACAATTACAACAGACATCAAGGAAATCCAGATAATAATAAAGACATACTTTAAAAATCTGTACTCCATCAAACTGGAAAACCTAAAATAAATGGATAAATTCCTTGATATATATGAACTATGAAAGTTAAATTAAGATCAAATAAATAATTTAAACAAAACTATAACCTTTAGTGAAATAGAAGCAGTATCTAAAAGACACCCGAGTTAAATAAAAAAAAAATTCTAGGGTCAGATGGATTCTATCTACCACATCTCCAAAGAAATATTAATGCCAATACTCCTTAAAATATTCTACAAAATAGAAACTGAAGAAACATTTCCTATTTTTTTTACAATGCCACTATTATCCTTATACCTAAACCACACAAAGACCTAACAAAAAAAGAAAATTACAAATCAATATCCCTTGTGAACATAGATGCAAAAATTATCAAAAAAATACTTGCGAATTGAACACATCAAAAAATATCATCCACTATGATCAAGTAGGTTTCATCCCAGAAATACAATGATGATGATTTAACATAGGTAAATCAATAAATGTAATCTACCACATAAACAGACTGAAAGACAAAAACCACAGGATCATCTAATTAGATGCAGAAAAGGCCTTAGACAAAATCCAACATCCTTGCATGAAAAAACTCCTAGAGAGACTAAGGATACAAAGGACATACCTCAACATAATAATGGCAATTTAGAACAAGCCAGAGCCAACATCAATCTAAGTGAAGAGAAACTCAAAGCATTTACACTAAAATCAGGAAGAAGACAAGGTTGTCCTTTCTCTCCATCTCTATTCAATATAGTACTTGAAGTCTTAGCTAGAGCAGTAAGACAACTGAAGGAGGTCAAGAGGATACAAATAGGAAAGGAAGAAGTCAAAATATCTTATTTGTAGATGATGTGAGTTTATACATTAAAGACTCCATCCGAACACTTCTACAGCTGATAAACACTTTCAGCAAAATGTAGTAGGATACAAAATTAACACATAAAAAACAATAGCTTCCCTATATACAAATGACAAACAGACTGAAAAAGAAATCAGGGAAATAATACCTTTCACAATAGCCTCAAAATAAAATATTTTGGGATAACTGTAACCAAGCAAGTGAAAGACTTGAATAAAAACAAAAAACAAAAAACTTAAAAAAAAGACATCAAAGAAAGAAGAAAGAAATTGAAGACAACAGAATATTGAAGGATCTCCTATGCTAATCGATAGGTAATATTAATATTGTGAAAATGGACATCCTACCAAAGGCAACTATGGGTTCAGTGTATACCCATCAAAATCCCAACACAATTCTTCATAGAAAATTGAAAAGAAGCAGCCAGTGATCTTAAATGCTGAGTTGTTGTTGTTGTTGTTGTTCTGTAGTACTAAGGATTGATTAAATCTAGAACTTCATGCATGCTAGGCATGTGTTCTACCACTAAGCTTTATCACCAGCCTCCTTTTCCCCTTTGTGAGACCAATTGTTATGCCACTGGTTGATACTTTTTTTTTTTTTTTTTTTTTTTTTTTTTTAGTTTTCTCTCTCTCTCTCATATATGTGTGGTGCTGAGATTCAAGCTAAAAGATTTGTGTGTGCTAATCAATTAAGCTGAGATACAAGCCTAGCTATCTATCAGCAGTTCATTTATTGTGAGACAGTCTCCTGTAGTCAAGGACAGCCTTGAACTCCTGATCTTTCTGCCTCTAATTCTGATGTGCTCGGATCATAGCCTTCACTATCATATCCAGCTCTGTCCTACTCCTGTCTTTCTGCCTTTATCTCCTTGCTTTCTGAGAATTTCTCTTAGTTTCTGCTCCATTTTCTTCATTCTTGCTGCTTTTCAGATTGAGTTTGTGCGTGCATGTGTTGCTGAGGATCAACCCCCAGGCCTCTCACACATGCTATACAATCACAGTACCATTAAGCTAAGCTACTTTTCCAGCCCAGAATAGATCATTTCAAGTGTTTTATACTCATCTTTGCTATTTTATTCTTCTGCCTGCCAAATATGCTACTTTTTTTTTTTTTTTTTACTTTTGAGAAAAGACCTCATTATGTGATTGAGAAAAATTTCTAACTGGTAGACTCATGAGCATGTGCCACTGTATATGTCCCAATATGCTTTGGAAACACCCTATTCTATATTATATTTTTTAAGCTCCAGAAATTTTGTTGTTTCTGCTATTTTCACACAGGGTCTCATGCAGTCAATTTTGGCCTTGAACTCACTATGTAGCCAAGATTGGCTTTGAACGCTTATTGCATGCAGGGAAAATATTTATATACATAAAATAAGTTTAATTTCAAAAAAATTATTTATTTACTTACTTTATATGTATGCATATGTGCCTGACTATAAGTATGCGCATGCTTATGAAAGATAGAATGGGATATTATGTACTCTGGGACTGGATTTATAAGCAATTGTAATTTGCCTACTGTGGGTGCTCGGAACCGGACCTGGGTCTTCTGCAAGAGCAGGAAATGATCTTAACCACAGAACCATCTCTTCAGCCCTTATTTTATTATTTTTTATTTCTGAGTATGCATGCATATATTTGAGTGTGTATGTGTGTTTGTATACATGTGCACATGAATGCAGAACTATCGGTGGCCAAAAGAAGGTATCAGATCCCCCTGGAGCTGGAGTTCTAGGCAGTTGTGAGGAACTGAACTCAGGTCATCTGAAAGAGCAGGAAGTACTTTTAACACTGAACCATCTCCAGACCCCTGGTTTTTTTTTTTTAAGACAGTCACACTGTAGCTGAGGTTGGCTTGTAACTCACTATGTAGCCCAGGCTTGCCTCAAACCCAAGGTAATCTTCCTATTTCATTCTTCTGAGTGCTGTGATTATGGATGTATTTCTTTTTTTTTTTCTTTTTTCCTTCCTTCCTTTCCTTTTTAAATTTTATTTATTTATTTATTTATTTATTTATTTATTTGTTTGTTTATTTTTGAGACAGGGTCACTATGTAAAGTCCTGGCTGACCTGGAACTCACTATGCAAACCAGGCTGGCCTCAAACTCAGTGCTGGGATTAAAGCACCACTATGCTTGGCTTGACATATTTTCTTTATTACTTTTTGAGACTGGATTTCAATATGTAATCCAGGCTGGTCTTAAAAATCTTAGTCATTTTACCCCTGTCTCCCAAATGCTGAGATTACCGGCCTGCACCATGCCAAATTCCTGAACACATTTTGTCTGTTTGCATGTTTGAAACAGGATCTCCTGTAGCTCAAGCTAGCCTCAGATGGCTTCAAACTGTGAATTTTCCTGCTTCAGCCTCTTGAGTACTAGTATTATAGGCCTAAACCACCACTCTCTGTTTCCCTATACATAATTTAAATAATGATTTAAAATTCTTTTCTGGTGGCCAGTGAGATGGCTCAGCATATTAGGGCACTTGTCACCAAGCCTGACAACCTGAGTCAATCCCTGGACCCACTTGGTAGAACAAGGGCGCCAACTCCTCTGAGTTGTCCCCTGATCTCCATGCTTATGCATATGAGTGCTCCCGTACATACACATACACATGCATGCACACAAACAAATAAATGTAGTATTTTTAAAAGTTACTGCCTTAGCTTTCTAAGTATCAGGATTATTTTCATATGCCATTTATCATGCCTTGATTTTTTTATGCTTTTCAGTACTAGCTATTGAATTTAGGACCTTATGAATGATTCGTCAAGTGTTAATCAATTGAATTTTTCCCCACCCCACTTTTTACTTTTTGAGACAAGATCTCTCTAAATTACTCAGGCTGGACTTGAAATTTAGATACTTTTATCTCAGCCTTCTAAATAGCTGGACTACCAGGCCTGGATCTTGATGTGCTTCTGATCCACAAAGCATTAAAATTGCAAATGTTAAGGGAGTACCATGTACCTTTCCCAATCCTTATTTTCTCCAACCTCTGGCAACCTGTTCTATGTTCATTTTCTGTGAGATCAACTTTTGTTGAACTCATGTGTGTGTGAGATCATGTAGAACTTGTCTTTCTGTGTCTGGCTTATTTTATTTAACATAAAGATTCCCAGTTCCATCCATAGTCTTGTATAAGACAGAATTTCATTCTTTTCTGTGGCTAATTAAGTATACAGCTATGGCCAAGAAGTGGTGGCACATGCCTTTAATCTCAGTACTAGGTAGGCAGAGGCAGATGGATCTCTGAGTTCAAGGCCAGCCTGGTCTACAGAGTGAGTTCCTGGACAGCCAGGGCTACACAGAGAAACCCTGTGGGAGATGGCTCAATAGGTAGAGTGGAGACCAGAGTTTGAATCCTTAGCACCCCCATAAAAGCCAGTTGGGCATGATTGCCCAATGTAAGTGTAGTTTCAGAGCAAAAAGCAGTTTATTCCTTGGTTAATTCAATCCTGATCCTTAGAGGGTTTCAGCCTCGGTACAATCTAATCTTAAAGATACAAGCCAGGACCTAGAAGGCTTCAGCCTTTTCAGCCTCTGAGACTTACTGCTGACTGAGCTCACTCTGACTTGCTTCTTCTGAACTCAGAAATGTACTGAACTCAATTGACTCTTCTGGTTGGCTGATTCAACTCACTCGCTGTTCTGGCTCAAACTCTTCTGTAAGGTGAGTGCTTCAAACTAACCTTCTGAGCTGGCTAACTGTTTCTGACTGAACTCTTTTGACTCTGGCTGACTCTGACTCTGGCTGACTTCTGCAACTTCTCTGACTGAACTGCTTTGCTCAGCTTCAAACTGATTCACTCTTCCCATTTGATATTGACTCCTTCTACTGAACTGCCTCAAACTGTGTGACTCTCTGAAATGAGAGCTTGCTTTTATATTGTGAGAGTTGAGTGTGTTCTCACTCTGACTCACTCTGCTAACTCTTCCTCTGATTTGTCACTTTGCCTGCTCTTCATTCTGATTCATCTCAGACATCACTTTTCCTATCTGACACTCCCTCCTTCTGAGTTCTGCGTAGTTGTGTATATATGTATATGGTGTATGTACATGTTTTTGTGGGTGTGTATTTATGTGCATGTGCAGCTGCTTATGCATGTGTGTGCACATGCTTATGCAGACCAGAGTGTCTTCCTCAATCACTCTTCCTCTTAATTTTTGAAACAAAGTCTCTAACTGAACCTGGAGCTCATTAATTTGGCTAGGCTGGCTGACCTATAAGCTCCAGGGATCCCCATCTCCATTCTCCCAGTGCTGGAGTTGCAGACAAACAGCACCCTACCATGCTCTTTATGTGAATAGTGGGTACCCAAACTCAGGTTATCAATGCTTGCATGCCAAGCACTTTAACTACTGAGCCATCTTCCCGGGTCCCCCTCCCTCCAGACTTATTTTTTTTTAAAGATGGAGTCTTGCTGCATAGCTCCGACTAGCCAGTATGTAGCCCAGGCTGGACTTGAATTTCTTGGATCCCCCAGTTTCAGCCTACATATACTGAAATTACAGGGCTCCACTACCATGCCAAGCTTCATGCCCCCTCTTCTATTTATTTATTTATTTATTTACGAACTCTCCCTGTGTAAGGCTGACTGACCTGGAACTTGCTATATGTAGACCAGGCTGCCCTCAAACTTGCAGAAATCCTCCAAAGATCTGCACTACCATGCCCAGCTTCTAACATCTCTTGATGTATTTTTGGTGTATGGCATTCTGTGGGAATTAATTAGGTATCCTGGTCTTCCTAATCTGGCTTTATGCCTGTCTCTAAGAATTCTAAACAAGCTTTATTTTCTTCGAGACTATAGTCACCTACAATAATTTAGCACTGGATGGCACCGAGTGCAAATTTCTCAGGAGTGGGCCATCAATTTTTTATTGCTATTTCAGTACTAGTGGCAATAAAAACCCAAGTTAATCTGACTATTGTATATACAGACTATAAAGTGGTTCTCAACCTGTGGGTCACAAATTCCTTGGGGGAATCAAAGGACCCTTTCACAGAGGCTGCCTAAGACTGTCTTGCATATCAGATATTTATGATTTCAAACAGTAGCAAAATTACAGGTATGAAGTAGCAACAAAAATAATTTTATGTTTGGGGATCACCACAACATGAGGAACTGTATTAAAGGGTCAGAGCATTAGGAAGGTTGAGAACCACTGGACTATTGATGCATTGTTTAAAAAGAAACCAAAGAAAGGGCATGGGACAGACCCGAAATCCCAGTACTTAGGAGGAGGAGGCACAAGAGTCAGGAGTTCTAGGCAATACAGTGAACTGAAGGCAGAATCCACACAATGTGATTCCACATGATGTAAAAATCATGTACAGTTTGCATGTGTCTGTAATCTCAAAACTGTTCGAAGAGAGATACAAATCCTGCCAGTCAGTCTAGCTGTAACAGTGAGCCCATGTTCAGTGAGAGATTCTGTCAAAGAAAAAAAGGTGGCGAGTAATAGAGGAAGATACTCTGATGTCAACCCCTAGGCTCTCTACATGCTCATGCAAAGGCAAGCATGCCTGCATACACCTATGAACACACACACATACACCAGAGGGGTGTGTGTCTTGAAAGAGGAGTCTGGCCCGACAAGCCTGCCCCTGGTTCAAATGCCTTATCCAGAGTTATCAATTGTGGTCAGGTACTGCTGCAGGATTCTGCCTGGCCTTGGGCAGTCACTTTGGGTCTCACACCTCTGGCCACAAAGCTATGCTACACCCCAACCTCACAGTTCACTAACACCAGTACTTTCCCAGGACACAATCAAGGCCCACATAAGTATTGACTGATTACTGCTGAGGTGGACTCGTAGCCTAAGCCCAGATACAGGTGATACTGGCTGCAATCCAAGTCCAGTAGAATTGGACCACATATCGTGTCTTACCTATTACTGTGACTGTTTCACAGTCAGCATCCATAGGCTTGTCTAGGGATAAGGGCCATTAGGGTCTGCCCAGTGTTGGGTATTGTGCTTACTAATCTGACCTTCCCCAGCAAATGGGATCTTGTACCACATATGTTGCCCAAAGTTGGAGAAGTGTTGAAGCAGTCCTTTGAGTGGGGCATGGTGGCTCATATCTGTAATCTCAGCACTGGGGAGGCTGAGACAGGATTGTCATGTGACTGAGGCCACCTAGGGTTATATACTAGAACCTCTCAAAATTACAAAAAAGACATTCCCTTGGACACATATCCTGACAGTAGTCTGGGTTGTATCTAACTGTAAGAGTAATGAAAACCTGCACAGTCTCAGGAGTACCCTGGGACCCACACTATAGTAGTTCTGTGGTGCAATTAAAAACATAGATTCAGAACTAGTCTTGAAATAGATGTGCTTTCCAAGGATGGCTAGGAAGTAGAGACAGTCTCATCCTGCTGAGCTGAGCTGAAGCTGAGTCACACCTGAGCCCCATACCCACAGGTATCTATCTCCAAAGGTGGAAATGATGCATCCCCAAACTTGAGTCTATCACAGTCGCAGTGGCACTTTGGTCTCTACTTCATGCAGGGACCGTTTGTAGGCTCCATCTGTGATGTCTTGCCCATGTACTGGTCCTTCTGTTTCTTCTAGGTATCAAGTCTTATTATCCTTTCTCTCCATGTTGTGTGACAAACTTTTCCTAGAGAGACTTGACATAGGATAAAACCTACCAATCCTTGAGCTCGAAAACTCACCAATTCCTGATATCGCCCAAGCTCAGGACTTGAAATCCCACCAATCCTCATCCCAGATAATTTTACTCTAGAAAACTCCTCCCCCAAGAAACCCTACATAAAGTCTGTCTTCTGCTCAGCTCTTTGCTGCTTCTCACCCTAGCAGAGGCAGCCACCCTCCTGGGTTTTTCCCTCCTGGGTTGTTCCCTCCCAAAAAATCTCTGTGTGAGGTCTGTTGTGTGATGTGACTTTCTGGAATTCCTTGGCTCCCTACTGCCAGGATACCTTTCCCTCCAGAGCTATAACACTTACATTGGAGATACCTTTCCCCTTAGAGCTGTAACACTTACACCTTGGCTCCTGACTGCCAAGATGCCCTTGCATCAGAAAAACACATTTAACACACACATGTCTATTCACCCCAGATAAGCCCATGGCACACCAAAGTACAGATACTATCAAAGTCTAACTTGATAAACCAGTGCGTTTTATTAGGGTATTTACAGAAATATGGGTGAGAGATTACTTACAGGAGCAAGAAATGACTCAAAGACAATTGCATCACCAAAGCCCACCCATTCTTGGGTAACAGCTCACAAACGCTAAGAATGTAGAGCACACTGCAGGCAGCTCAACTGGAACATACTATAGAGGCAGCTCAACAGGTTGGAGAATATCCTTTCCAGATGGCTCAGTTGGTCTAAACCTCTTCCAGGCATCTTGGCTGCTCTCTGCTTTTTTTTCCAGGCCACTTGGCTTCTCTCTGATTCTTTCAGGCTGCTTGGCTAGTCTCGAAGTCTCTCTGCAGCTTGGCTTATTTGGTCTCAACTTCTTTTCGAGCTGCTTGTTTAGTCTCTGCTTCTTCCAGGCAGCTTGGCTTGTCTGATAGCCTCTCAGCAATCTTTATTGTTTTCTCTTGGGTACAGAGTGGCCTAGTGAATCTGGTCAGTTTCAGGGACTTCCTAAAGCTATTTTGAGTTGTTTGCTTCCTGTTTTAAGCTTACCTGTTACAATGTTTCAATGAGAGGAAACTGCCACACAACACTCCACCAGCTAAAGAATTAAAAGACAGGAAAAAAGCTTTGCACAAAGTGAGCATGTTGACTAGCAAGGGTTACAGGTTTCTCAGGTAGAGAAGCACCCTCACCCAGTTGCAGAGACTGCGGCTTCAACATCGCTCTTTTGGTAATTGTTTCCACTCTTCTCTCTTGGTCCTAAGGTGTCCGTGTGTCTTTTTTTGGTACAGGAATTGGGTTCCTTATTTCTATACAGAAGTAGCTGCTGCTTGGCTGTCACCAATCAGGGTGCACTCCTGAACACCCTTTTAGTATTGTAATAACTGAGAAATAGAGACTTAACAGGAAAGAGACACATAAGGCAGAGAAGGGGAAATGGAGACAGATTTTCTTTCCTCTCTTTTTCCTTTTGTCCCTAGAGGCCCACAGCCTTAATTCCACTTCTGTCACTTCATTCCAAGGCAAAATCCTGTGCTCACTTTTCTACCTGCTCTTGAGTGGGTGGAGTCTTGTGACTACCTGTGCCAGTGGAGATTGAAGACAGATGTTGGGTGCTTTCTGTTGCCTAGCCTAACACAATTCAGTTACTGGTGTTTGGGGTCAGATGTTCCCAGGTGATTGGTCACTTATTCATGAAAAAAATAAAAACCCACACATATTTGCAAAATGCTGGAGTAATTCAGGGGAACAGCAGCCAGCGTTGGAGCTTCAGGGGTACAACCTACTGTTTAGCATGGCAATGGTAGTTGTTTACTTTGGCCTTCTGGGGATTATCTCCTGAATGCCCTTTACCACTGCTAGGCCTTATTGTGTTTGTTGCTACCATGATCTCCTTGTCTTTCTTGTGGTATGGAAGTTCTATGGGGGTCTTTGACTCCTCATTGGGTGGCATTACTGGCACACATAACAATGGTGATAATTTTCCCTCAAGCAATGCCATTTAAACTAGTCAGTTAAACTAGTGATTCAATTGAAATTCCAGAAAGAACAACTAAAAACTTGTATAGTTAGGAATAGTAGGTGTTTTTCACATACAGTTACAGGATGTAACAGGTAGGATGTTTTGCCAGCTGCCTTAGAATCAGTAACTTAGGAAACATTAGTAATTTAAGGAATAACATAAAAGTAAGAAAACATATTTTTGCTAGGGACTTGTTTGGTAAGGGTTAGGAGAGCTAGAAAAAAGAAAGCTTAATTGGTAGGACCCATGACCCATTATCATTTAGAGCTTCCTTTTATGGAGTTCAAGAAGAAAGAGTTCGCAGCCAGGCGTAGTGATTCATGTCTTTAATTCTAGACTCTTGAGGCAGAGTCAGGCAGATCTTTATGAGTTTGAGCCCAGCCTGGTCTACATAATGAGTTCTTGGATAGCCAGACTGTCTAAAAAAAATAAAAGGTGGGGTGGAGTGTTAATAATTGTCCATTTTGATTTTTCAAGGTATTTATTAATTACATGCCATGAGAAGTCTCAGGGGTCTATCTATAGCCCGGCGGCTTAGGCAGAGCTCACTCCATTGCTTCTCCCATCGCTCTCCCTCTTGGTTCTCTCCCTCCTGCTTCTCCTCCTGCCCCAGCCCTAGGTGCTTTTTTATTCCACATCCTCCCTGTCTCCACCCAGTCCTCCAGTATACAAATGAATGGAGCCTAACTCTCATCTACCTTAAGGTTAACAAATGGCCCATTCAGGGAGAGCTGGGTGGCCACTCCATTGTTTAGCAGGTAGGAAGCAGTTCCCCTACTTGTTGCAAGGCATCAGAAAAACACCCTTCTGCTTTTACAGCATATAGGAATATTATCCATAACTATGAAATATTCTACAACATTGGAGTGGGGGAGGTTTGGTTGCTATGGATATAGTTTGTATGACAGTTTATTTTGATTGATAGGCTTAGATTATGTCATTCTTTGCTCACTGCATATGTCCCTTCCCATAATATATGTGATTTTAATCATATGCTTATTCAGTTATGTATAGGCATGAAAAGGTAAATAGGGTATTCTCTCAAAAAGTTCACTTGAAGTTTTGCCTTATTGTGCACATACTCCAAACCAGTTCAGGCTGAATCTTCGACACATAAACACAAATTGTACCTGAACATAAATGAGGATATGTTGAAATAGAAACTGTCCAAATTCGATGAACATTAAGAAAAGAGAATATTTAGAATGTGGAGGTGCACAGCTGGATGCAGTGGGGGTCCTGCGTTGCTGACATTGTTTAGAGAGGTGTGTGTGTGCATAGTGCATGCAAGTGAGGGAGCTTGGCTGCCAAGCGCATTATTAGAAAAAGGATGTGCAGAACCCAAACCAAGTAGAGTCCCAGGTTACTAAAATATCCTCTAAGCTTGCCTTTCTCAGTTCCAGTGGCTCAGACCACAGGAGTGAGAAGGATTTACCTAGCAGTATATGCCATGGAGGGCCTGGGACTGGGTTTCCAAGACTAAGGCCTAGGCTTAATTCTATCTGCGTAGGCAGGAGACATGTCTCTTCAGGATGTGCTCTTTGTTTGCTTTCATCAAAGTGTCTTTTTTTCTTTAGTAGAACAGATGGAGGGACTATGCCCTCTCAACCGATTTACTTGGTTATCTCTTGTGAAGGTAAATTGGTGTATAGCTAGATTACTTTGGTGTTCTTGTGGGGAGATGATTATTCAGCTGTCATCTGGTCCCAATTTATGTTATTTATTTCCTGAAAGCAGCCCATACGTTCTTACTTTATTCTTCTTTTAAGAGTTACTTGTATTAATTATGTATATGAGTGTGCATGTGTATTTGTGCACATGTGCGCACAACCTGTGGAGGCCAGAAGAAGGCAAAGGATCCCTTAGAAGGTGCAGTCACAGGTGATTGCGAGCAGCCAGCTGGAGTTATAGATGGTTGTAAGTAAGTCACTGTATGGGTGCTGGGAACTGAACCCTGAACCCTGGTCCTCTAGAAAAGCAGCAAATGTTCTTAATGATGAGCCATAGTTTCAACTCCCTACCTTTTTTTTTTTTTTGAGGAAAGGTCATCTTTATGTAGTATAATTTGGCTTGGAACTTGCTATGTAGCCCAGGCTGGCCTCAAACTTGATATATTAGTTACTTTTTGCTGTGCTCAAATACCTGACAAAAACAACTTAATGAAGGAAGAGCTTATTTAGGCTTATAGTTTCAGGAGCCAGAGTTCATCACAGCAAAGAAGTCATGATAGCAGGAGTATGGTGTAGTGAGTTATAGTGAGCTATAGTGATAGGTGGCTAGTCACACTGCTTTCCATAGTCAGGAAGCAAAGAAAGACATGCTGGTGCTTAGCTTACTTTCTTCTTTCTTATTCAGTCTGGGTCTTCAGCCCATTGGATGGGTCTTCTCTGCCCTTTTAAAACTTTATGAAAACTCCCTCATAGACATACCCAGAGCCGTTTCCATGGTGATTCTACATTCAAATCCATACATCAGTGATCAGTTAGTGGTTGACATGTTATTTTGAACATATGGAAGAGAGAGAGAGAGAGACAGAGAGACAGAGAGAGAGAGGGAGGGAGGAGAGGAAGTTAGGAAGGAAGGAAGAAAGAGAAGAAAGACAGAAGAAGGAAGGACTGACAAGAGAAAAGATCTTCTCATATTGGTTCCTTCAACATTTAGCCAGTCTGTTTTTAGTGTTTCCTTGGCCTCTGTTTCCTTTTTACAGTGGGCATAAAGACTGGCCAGGAATGAAAATTTGGGATCTCTCTAGTCTGTCTAGAGCATGTATGCTACCTGCTCTGGGAACATAAAGCCCTTGTTCCCCATTGTTCCTCCTCCTGCTCCTCCTCCCAGGCTCTTCATGCATTTTGTAGCTGCCCCAGCGGTACTGTTTTGTTTTATACAGCTGAGGGTTGTGCATAGGCCTTCTGGTATTTCCAAGGAACAGCCTTGCATTGTCAGCTGACACAGGAGACTGGCTTTATGCTGTGACCTGTACTTGAGTCCTCTTAGAGATCTGCACTCCGTCAGGTTTCTTAATTTTGCCACAGAAAAGTCGACTGTGGCAGGCTTCTCTCATCTTTCAGTGTCTCTATGCAGGGGCAGTCCACTGTTGCTCCTTGCTTTAACTCCCCTGCTGCCAGTGTTGAGGATTGAACCCAGAGCCTTATGCATGCTAGATAAGTGTTCTAGTAAGCTACAGCACTGGGGCTTTTATTTTAAATTTGAGGTAGTTTATCTAAGTTGCTCATGCTAGCCTTGAAATCATCCTTTACCCCACCGGGTCTTGAAACTTGATCCTCCTGCTTCAGCCTCCTGAGTAACTGGGATGATAGCCTATGCCACGAGGATCAGCACAATTCTGACATTTTCCATTTTGACCCTTTATATTTCAATATAAAGTTTAAAACTAGCATCTCAATGATGGACCAGCCTGACTCCATCTTAAAATTAATTCAATTAGCCAAAAGAATAAACCACCCTTTGAATCTGAATCAGTGGCTAGATCTGATGAATCTATGGCTACATGGCACATGTATCTACACAGACACACACACACACACACACCTCACTCAAATTCAATAAATAAATAAATAAATAAATAAATAAATGTAGTAAAAATAAATTCAGAATGCATCAGACTTGAGCTAAAACTTTGCTGGGTGATGGTAGCACATGCCTTTAATCCCAGTACTCAGGAAGCAGAGACAGGTGTGGATTTCTGAGTCTGAGGCCAGCCTGGTCTACAGAGTGAGTTCCAGGACAACCAGGTCTACATACAAAGAGAAACCATCTCAAAAAAACAAACAAAAAATATCCAAAATTTTGAAAATGCTAGAGCAAAACACTTCAAGATAAGGCATAGTGAGCTCATACCTGGAATCCTAGCATCTGGGAGGAAGTAGAAGGAAGATTGTTAAAAGTTTAAGGCTAGCCTAGTCTACATAGAGAATTCTAGGCCCGTCAGGGCTACATAGTGAGACCCTATCTCAAAAAGAAAGAGAGAGAGAGAGAAGAGAAGAGAAGAGAAGAGAAGAGAAGAGAAGAGAAGAGAAGAGAGGAGATAGGGAAGGGAAGAGAGAAAGAAAGGAAGAAAGGAAAGAAGGAAGGAAAGAAGGAAGAAAGAAAGAAAAAGATGCAGCTATAGGTAAGGACTTCACAGCACTCACATGGTGGCTCACAACCATCTGTAACTCTAGTCCCAGAGGATCTGAACCCTCTTCTGGCCTCTTTAGGAACAAGGCATGCATGTAGTACACATTCACAGATGAAGGCAAAACACCCATACATATAAAATTACAGTACATTTTATTATATTTGTTTATTTATTGTAGGGGGGGGCATGCCAATGCTCACATATCAATGTCAGAGGACAACTTGTGGAGTTTGGTTCTCTCCTTCCGCAGCGTGGTACCTGGGGATCAAACTCAGGTCATCCGGCTTAGCAGCAAGCACTGTTATCTACTGAGCTGCATTATCTCACCTGCCCTAAATTTCCTTCAAAAATTTGGCACTGCAGAGGAAACAATCAGCTCAGTGAACTGATAATAAACACACATTAGATAGGAGATTAATATCAAAGACATATAAAGAACTTTAAACAATAAACACATGTACACAAACAAATCCATGAAATCAAAAATGGGCCAACAAACTGAACAGTTTGCAAAAGAAGAAGTGCACATGGCTACTGAATACTACAAAAGTGTTCAGCACTTTGCTGTCCTGAAAATCAAGACTCTTGAAATTACCATCTTACCTCACTTACAATGGCTATCATCAAGAAATCAAATGACTCTGGGCTGTGGTCCCACGACTTTAATCCTGGCACTTGGGAGGCAGAGGCAGGTAGATCTCTGTGCGTTCAAGGCCAGCCTGGTTACTCTGTTGTTACTCTGGCTGTTCTGGAACTCACTATGTAGACCAGACTGGCCTCAAATTCACAGAGATTCACCTGCGTCTGCCTCCTAAGTACTGGGACTAAAGGTGATTCAGTTGTCTGTAGTCTTATTTTCAAAACTAATATGAAAGATCAAACACAGGGCAAATGTGTGTTTGGTGCACATCTGTAATGCTAGCACTTGGGATGTGCAGGAAGAAGGATCAAGAGTTGGAGATTATCCTTGGCTAGATGTTGAGTTTGAGACCAACCTGGACTATATGAGAACCTGTTTAAAAGAAAAACAAAAAATGAACTAAGGGCTAGAGAGATGGCTCAACAGTTAAAAGCACTGACTGCTCTTCCAGAGGTCCTGAGTTCAATTCTGAGCAATGATGTGGTAGCTCACAATCATCTATAATGGGATCAGATGCCCTCTTCTGGCATGCAGGTGTACATGCAAATGGAGTACTCAATAGTAAATAAATCTTTAAAAAACTAGAAGTAAATAAATAAACATAAGATCAAACACAAAATCATGTCAATAAAAATGTGCCAATATTGGTTTGTAGCCCAGGCACTAGTATTTAGAAAATTTCTTTTGCAGTTAGGCCTGGTGACACAGGCCTGTAATTCCAACTACTTGGGATGCTGAGAAAGGAGACTCTAAAGTTTAAGTCCTACCTGGACAATTCAGATTGATTCTGTCTCAAAACTAAAATAACAAAAAAGGGCTGGGGGGGCTTACAGATGTAGCTTTGTTTGTACAGTTCTTACCTAAAGAAAGCCCTAGGTTTGATTCCCAGCACTATATAAACTGGGCATGGTAGCACACACTTGTAATCCAGTGCTGGAGAGGTGGAGGCAGGAAGATCAAATCTCCATGCATAGGAATACAGATACTGAAATTAAATCTATTAAGAAAATTATATAAAATTGCAAAGAATTTCTGAAATATACTCACATGGAAAATCTGGAGAACAATATTTTTCTAGGTTAGCCTTCTTGACATATTGAGTCTGAGGCGAGCCATGGCTCCATGAGACCCTATTTCCAAAAAAATACAGCTTAATGTATATAGGGCTAAGGATTTAATTCAGTAAGTGGAGTACTTGTCTAAAATGCATGAAGCCCTGGGTTCAATCCCCACCACTAAATAAACCAGGCATGGTGCATGTGCTTGCAACTCCAGCATTTGTGCGTGTGTGCGTGTGTGCGTGTGTGCGTGTGTGTGTGTGTGTGTGTATGTGGTGGGGATGTAGAGGCAGGAGGCACAGGAGTTCAAGGTCAGCATGGGCTACAGACAACTGGCTCTCAAAAAACCAAAACCAAAGAAACAAAAATGAAGAACAAAAACTAGAAAGAACCCTTGCCATCATAATATTTTTGCCTTTGTTTTAATTAAATTAATTTTATTAATCTACTTTTAGGGGCTGGAGAAGAGTACATACTGCTCTTCTAGAAGACCCAAGTTCAATTCTCAGCACCCACGTCAGATGGCTCACAACCACTTGTAACTCCAGCTTCAAGGAGATGCAACACCTCTAACCTCTGCAGGCACCTGTACTCACATGTATGCACACACCCCACACAAATAACTAAAAAGAGTACAAATAATTTTTAAAAATCTAATTAAAAATATATGTATGGGTATTCTGCCTGCATGTATGTCTGTGCATCACTTCTATGTTTGGTGCTCTCAGAGGCCAGAAGAGGGCACTAGATCCTCTGGCTTGATGTTCCAGATGCTTGTGAGCTGCTATGTGAGTACTGCAAATCAAACCTGGGTCAAGAGCAGCAAGTGCACTTAACTGCTGAGACATCTTTCCAGTCCCTTAACATTTTTGTTGTTTTGCTTTTTTGAGACAGGGTCTCCTAACTGTGAAGCCTAGGCTGGCCTTGAACTTGTGGTGATCATTCTGTCGAGTGTTGAGGTTATAGGACTGTTACACATGCATGTACAAGCATGGCTTTAACCAGCATGTGAGTGTGTGTGTATGCACACACATGTATTACTAAACCATTTCATTTAAAAGCTTAAAGGTGGGGAGAGGTTGAAGAAGTCAGTGTGATCTAATATCTTCCATGGGAAATCTCCCTGGCCTCCTCATACCTAAAAAAGTACCCCTCCCCACTCCATGAACTTGTGATCCTTCCTGCCTCCATGTCCCCAGTGCTAGAATTAGAGATGAGAACCACCATGATCAGCTTGTTTAACTATTTTGCAGTTTGTGTAGTTGACTAGTGCTAAGCTAACCCTTGCAACTAATTTCCAGAACACAATTGTTTGCTCATGTTTTGCTTTGTTTTTGTGAGACAGGGTCTCACTATGACCTGGAAGTATATAGATTAGGCTATTCTCAAACTCACAAGAGATCCACCTGCCTCTGACCCCTGAGTGCTGGGAATTAAAGGCATGGGGCATCACATCTGGTTTTTTTTTTTGCTTTTAGAGCAGGGTCTCAATGTACCTCAGGTTGGTCCCAACTTGCTATGGAGATAGTAATGACCCTGAACTCCTAATTCTCTTACTTTTAATTCTTGAGTGCTGGGATTGTAGGTGTGTGTTACCACACTTGGTAAAATCTATTTTATTTTATTTTTGTGGTACTGAGAGATTGAACCTAGACAAATGCTCTATCACTGAACTGCACATTCCCTGCAAGCTTGTTTGTGGTGCCTGGGTGATAGGCATCAGAGCCTTGTGTTCGTTAGGCAATTGCTCTGTGAGCTACACCTTGGGTTCAAAACTCCTTATGCCTTTCAAAAGTGAAACTACACACCATTCAACAACCTCCACTACCCACTCCAGCCTTTATAGCCAACTTGCTGTCTCTGCAAATTTCAGTACTCTACACACCTTATGTATGTGTGATCAGGGTTTGTCTTTTGTGGCTGGATTATTTCATTTAGTATCGTATCCTAAAGTTCAGTCATGTTGCAAGTATTACAATCTCCCCTCCTGCCCCTTCCTTAGAGATGAAATTATGTATCTTATATTGCACAGTCTGCTCTCAAACTCTTGGGCTCAAGTGATCCTTCTGCCTCACTGTCCTGGGTAATTGGGACTATAGGCATGCCACTACAGTCACCTTAGAATGTGCTTTTTAAGGTTGAGTAACACTGCACATTGTGTTTTTCCATTCGTTTGTTGTTGAAAACTGAGATTGCTCCTGCCTTTTAGCTATTGTAAATAGTTCTACAGGGGTACAAATAGCTCAAATTCCTATTTTAGTTTGGGGATATAGACCTAGAAATTAAATTGCTGGATTATATGATAATTCTATTTTAAAATTGGATTCTTTTTATACTTGAGAATGTCTAATGTAGCCCAGGCTGGCCTCCAACTAGCTATGTGCCCCATGTACTCATGGCTGGCCTTGAAATCCAGATTTTTTTTTTTTTAGCTCTAACTCCCAACTGGTAGAAGTACAGGTATGTATCATCACAACTGTCTTTCTCTTTCTCTTTCTCTTTCTCTTTCTCTTTCTCTTTCTCTTTCTCTTTCTTTTCCTTCCTTCCTTCCTTCCTTTCCTTTCTCTTTCTTTCCTTCCTTTTCCCTCCCTCCCTCCCTCTCTTTCTCTCTTTGGAAACAGGGCTTCCTGTATTCCACGCTGGGCTAGAACTTGCTATATAATTGAGAATGGTCTTCAACGTCAGATTTTCCTGCATCTGCCTCTGCAGTGCTAGAATTATTGGCTTTTTTTTTTTTTTTTAATTTCGAGACAGGGTTTCTCTCCTGGAACCAGGCTGGCCTTGAACTCACAGAGATCCACCTGCCTGTTTCCTGAGTGCTGTGATTAAAGGTCTGTGCCACCACCCAGCTGTTTTCAAGTTTCTTTTGTTTGATATCGTATGTCATCCTTGTGCTTCACCCTCCCAAGTGCTAGGATTACAGGTATGTACTACCATGTCTGTCTAATGTTAATCTGATTTAATTTTTAAATCTTATTTTATGTGTATGAATGTTTTGCCTGCATTTATGTATGCACACCATGTGTGTGCCTAGTGCCCTTGGATGTCAGAAGTCATTAGATCCCCTAGAATTAAGTTGTTGAGTGTTGAGAACTGAACCTGGGTTCTCTGCATGAGCAACAATTATTTTTTTAATTTTTCAAGACAGAGTTTCTGTTTCTGGTTGTCCTGGAACTCACTCAGTAGACCAGGCTGGCCTCGAACTCAGAGATCTGCCTGTCTTTGCCTCCTGAGTGCAGTGGGATTAAAGGCGTTCGCCACTACCACTTGGGTACAACAAACTCTTAATCATTGAGTCATCTCCCTAGCCCCCTAAATACTAATTTTTAATGAGCCATGATAGTATTTTCCACAGTTGATGTTTTGTATTTTCACCAGTTGTACAGGTTCTGTTTCTTCATATCCTTATTAACTTACTATTTTTCTGATAGTAGGTACCTTAGTAGAAATGAGGCAGTATCTCATTGTGGGCTTGTTTTCGTTGAGATAGGGGTCCCCATCTGTAGCTCAGATCATAGAACCTGCTATGTAGTTCAGGCCGGCCTTGCACTGACTCTCCAGCTTGAGATACCAAGTGCTAGGATTATAAGCATGTGTGTAATTTTTGGATTCTTTTTTCTTTTGTTTTTTGAGACAGAGTCTCACTATGTACCACAGACTGGCTTGGAACTATGTAAAGCACGTTGGCCTCAAATTCACAAGAGTCACCTGTCTCTGCCTCTTGAGCGCTGGGATTAAAGGCATGTTATCACTATGCTTGGTTTTATTATTTTGAATTGTATTCTTTTAGTTGGTGATAAGCATTTGTAGGTTTTTGTTTTTGAGACAGACTTATGTAGCCCAAGCAGGCCTCAAACTGCAGGAGACTCTAACCTTGAATTCCTGATCCTCTAGCTTCTCTCTGCCTCCCAAATGCTGGGATTATAGGTATTATGCCACTCTGCCAGTTTATACTGGTATTTTAACTCTTTAATTTTATGAAAGAAAAAGAGAACATAAGGTTTAAGGGACATTTCTGCACAAATTTCTGAAGCATCTCTAGGTTATTACTGTTCTGGCTTCCCTTCCTGGCAAAAGTCTGTCTATCTCCTCACCTATATTCTACTTTCACAGACTAAAGAGTGTCAATCAAAACTCCTTAGGGCACCTGCATGATTAAGGCTCTCTGGGGAAATGCCTTTTTCATTAGGACTTCTTCCAGAAATCTGGATGTCAGGAAGCAATCAAGGTGGACTATGGTCTCCAGAGAGCAATTTGCATCTGCAAGTGAAATATAATCCATAGGGTATTTTCAGCAAAATGGGAAACCTGTAAGCATTTCCTTGTAATAACCTTCAATAAATTGCTTCATTTTTCTGGGGCAGGTTTTCTTAGGCAGTGCGAGTGAAGATACTAATTTAAGCTTATTTAATGTCTTTTTGGCTTTGGCTTTCAATACTATCAGTATATTGTATCAATGTTCATGTCACCTTTGCTCAGAATGGGCAGGGCCCATGTCATCAGATCTAATAGTAGATATATAGATTCTAAGCACAGCCTTTCTAAACATTTCAATGATTTTTAAGACATTTATTTATTTATTTATTTTATTTAGTTTTTTTCTTTTTCCCGAGACAGGGTTTCTTTCTTTTTTAAAGTTTTTTTGAATGTATTTTTAAAAAAGCTTTATCTATTTATTTAATATTTGAGTGTTCTGTCTGCATGTACACCTGCATGCCTGAAGAGGGCATTGGATATCATTATAGATTGTTCTATGGTTGCTGGGAATTGAACTGAAGACCTCTGGGAGAGTAGCCAGTGCTCTTAACTGCTGAGCCACCTCTCCAGCTTGAGAGAGTTTCTCTGTTGTAACTCCAGCTGTCCTGGAACTCACTCTGTAGACCAGGCTGGCTTTGAACTCACAGAGATCCGCCTGCCTCTGCCTCGTGTGCTGGGATTAAAGGGGCATGTGCCATGCTGCACAGCCTTAATGATTTTTTTTTGAGGCAAGGTTCTCTGTGTGGTTTCCAACTCAAATATGTACCTGGATTGTAGCTGTTCACTGTTGTGGGATGTCAGCAAGAAGAACAAGGAAGCATTCTCATAGATGTAATCCCTGTCAGACCTCAGCAGAAGGAACCACCATCATGGCAGACTATCATACTTAACAGTGGAACTCAAGTGTCTGAGCTCATGCATTTTATTGATTCAGAATTCCTAAGGTGTTTTACTGATAGCAAGTGCAGATCATATGCAATCAAAGATCCCCACAGTAATCCAACAGCTGCAGACAATACAAAACGCCAACAATTATTATGCACAAAAAATTATTTTATACATAAAGTTCCACAACAAAAGATGACCTTGCATTAAGTTCCTTCAGAGTTCTTGTCCTGCTCTGTTCTATTATGTAAACTATTAAAGGTATATGTATTTAAATTTAAAATAAATATAAGTTGGGCTTTAAAGTCTTTATTTTTATTATTATGTTTCCTTTTTTGTTTGCTTATTTGTTTTTTGAGACAGGTTTCTCTAACAGTCCTGGCTGTCCTGGAACTCACTCTGTAGCCCAGGTTGGCCCCAAACTCAAGAGATTTGCCTGCCTCTGCCCCCCTCAGTGCTAGAATTAAAGGTATGTGCCAACACATCCTGGCTTGTAAAATTTTTTTTTAAAAGGCTAGTCTTGAACCCTGATCCTGATGATTCTATCTCCTAAATGCTGGCACTACAGGGGGGCAGAGGCAGGCAGATGTGTGCCATCAAATCTGGCTTAGTACATATTAAGCAATCTGTACTTATAATGGTCTCCACCAACATCTTTACATCTTTGGAAATCTTACTACAAAATATCCTGTCTTTCATCTAGTTTAATTCAACACCAAACTTGGAGGTTACTATTAGATTATGGGCAGCACAAATGCAACAGTGTGCTATAGAAAAGAAAACACAGAGCTGGGAGGAGGACCTGGGAGGAGTTATGGGGTGGAGTGGAGGGTGAATATGAGCGAAATACATTGTATGCATGTACAAAATTCTTAAAAATTAATACAAATATTCTTTAAAATATTTTTATTTTATGTTCATTGGTGTTTTGCCTGCATGTATGTCTGAGGGTGTCAGATTCCCTGGAGCCGGAGTTACAGACAGTTGTGAACTTCCATGTGGGTCCTGAGAATTGATCCTGGCTCCTCTGGAAGAGTAGTCAGTACTCTTAAGTGTTCAGCCATATCTCTAGCCCTAATAAAAATATTTTTTTAAAGAGAAAGCCAATATGGTAGCAAGAGATACGGAGTTCAAGGACAGCCTGGACTATACAGTGAGGTTGAGGCCAGCATGCACTCTAAGAGACACTGTCTAAACTACAACAAAGCCTCACCCCTAAAGCCCCCAAATTATATTTATTTTAAATATAAACACATACATCTTTGAGCTAACTTAGTCCAACACAGTCTCCCCAGAATAAAGTAGGTTCAGAAAGATTTGACTGACTTGCCTGTGATCACGTGGTCACAGAACAAGCACTAAAACCTGGATCGCCTGAATTTGTCAGTGTGCCTCCTCCAAGTCTACTCTCAGGTAACATCTGCCAAGGCAACTGTTTTTAAAATCTTTAAATTCATTATGTATGTGTGTGTGTGCACCCATGTGCATGCACTATGGCTCGAATGTGGAGGTCAGAGGACAATTTTTCTGAGGTCCATTCTTTCCTTCCCACTATGGGTCCTAGAGTTTGAAATCAGGTCTATCAGGCTTGTGGGACAGGTGCTTTTATCCACGAAGCCATTTCACTGGCCTGGTAAACATTTTTTTTTTTACAGTTTTTACTTCCAAGAGAATTACCTACCTTGTAATGACCTAGAAACAGAGACAGAAGGCAAATCAATCTTCAGAAGTCACTCACCTACTCATGTTGGCAATTTTGACTAATCTTAATGATTGACAGCATTAATGAATGGCTACATATAAATTCTTAGTGTCTTTTTTTCCTCTTTTGACATAGCACTCCACTATGTAGCCCGGACTGGTCTGGAATTCATTATGTAGAATAGGCTGATCTTAAACTTAGAGATCTACCTGCTTCTGCCTCCTGAGTCCTGGGATTAAAGGCATGCGCCACCATACCCAGCGGAAGAGTTTATCTTAATCTAGGTGATTAAGGAAATTATTCTATACAATGTGCTTTTGTAGGACAGTAAGAAATTTAGGCAAATGTAATTATACATTTAAGATGGACTATTCTAATTTAAGAATCCCCTTTTGATATTTCCAGTTGACCCCTCTGTACAGAGGTATTGTGGTTTGAGTGTGAAATGCCTCTATAGGTTCTTCTGTTTGTGTAGATGAAGATGTATTTTCATTGGTGGGGGTTCAAGGAAGAAGAGGTACAATATAAAGTCTAGACCTGAAAGGTTTCAGCCTCCATGACTTACTGCTGACTAAACTCACTCTGACTAGCAGTCTTCTGAACACCAAACTGTAAATTGTAAACCATCTGCTTCTTGACTCTCTGTTTTCTCTACTTATTCTAGACTGGCTCTGCTCTTCTTGGCTTCTCCTTCTCAACGGAACTGTCTGTGAGCTAACTGCACTCAAATTGCCTGACTGAACTAATTCTCTGCTTCTCTCTGAGCTCTGCTTGTCTGCTTCCACCATGCTTCTATCTGAGCTGTTTCCACCTTGCTCCCTTCTCTGAACTCTCCACCTAATTTTTGCTTCTCCTTCTGAGCTCTGCCTCTGCCTCCCAAGTGCTGGGATTAAAGTTGTACATCACCACTGCTTTCTGAATTGGTTATTTAAAGGCATGTGCTATGTTGGGATGAAAGGCATGTACATCAAATGACTACTACACTGGCTTTCCAATGTAATTCTCTGCAAGAGCAGCCATGCTGCTGGATTAAAAGATTAAATATTCCTGTACATGTTTTCTCTCTAGCTAGTGGCAGTGTTTGGGAGTTTGTGGGTCCTTTAAAAAGTAGAGTCTTGCTAGAATATATCACTGTGTGAGAGCTTTGTTCTCCTTCTGCTTCTTGACTGTCTGGGGGCTTTATGCTCCCCACCTGCAATGTCTTCCATAGAATATATTCTTCTGGAACTGTGAACCAAAATGAAGCCTTTCTCCCTTAGGTTGCTCTAGTTAGGGTAGTTTATAACAGCAACAGAAAGGAAATGAAAACAATAGGGAATCAAAAACCTGTAATTAAGATTGCAAAAGTTTATTGATAGGAAGCAGTAAGCCAGACATTTGGTTATCTTTGCCATAATATATCATTTTTTAACAGTATATTAAAAATACATAATGAATTATATTTAAACCAGTACTAGAAAAGTAAATTAAGAATCTACTTAAGGCACTTCAGAGAAAAGCTAAATTTAAAATTTCCACAAAAGTAACACTATTTTAAGTGAAGAAAATCTGCTTTCCACAGATTTTAGCCAGAGCCCGCCTTTCTCTGTACTGAAGAATGATGCTCTTTAACAGAGAACACAGACAGAACACTGACCATGGGAGATGACCCGGAGCTACAGAGGTTACACAGCAGGAGTACTCTCCAGTTCAATCTTACAAGTCAGGGCGTCCTCGCACAAATTTCCTAAGAATCACAGCATAAATTCATTTGGCAGAGACAAGTACAAGAATAGCAGATAAGGAATCCAGAATCATCTAATTTACAAGGAATGATATCCTCCTACTCATCAAATTTGTAACAACAACAAAAATAACAGCAACAAAATCCCATGTAAAACATTTCTTCTGGGCCAATTATGTCCACTTCCTTTCACAAACCTCTATTATATAAAACATGGGAAGGCTATTACGTGATCAATAGCAGGAAACAGTCACAGTATCTTTTAAATTTTGTCTTTGGGACAGAGTCTCATGTAGTTCAGGCTGGCCTTAAACTCAGTATGTACCCAAGGATGAGCTTAAACTTCTGATCTCCCTGCCTCTGTCTCCTGAGTGTACTAGAATTACATGCATGCTCTACCATACCTGGCTTATGTGATGTCATACAGGGCTTCATGTATGCTAGGCAAGCACTCTAACAACTGAACCACACACTTAACTCTGTATCTTTTAAAGGTAGTATTTCTAAGATTTCTTTATATTTTTTTCACAGTTACAATTCTCAAATTCTGTGGTTGGGGCTTGAACCCAGGGCCTCACACATGTTAGCCAAGTGCTCTATGACTGAGCTACACTTTCATAACAGTAGCACTACTGATTACTTTTTATAACTATGGCAGAGGCCAGAGTTAGACATATTATAACCATGATTTAACTATTCCTCATGAAAATTTGGTTAGCATATATGGTTATTTCCACTATCAGAAAAAAAAAATCAAAATCCCTTCAAGATTTTATTTTCTTTCTAACATTTTTGAGATGAGGTATTGATATGATGCCAGACTGTGTCTCAAATTCTTGGGGACTTCAAGGATCCTACTTCAGCCATCAGGACAGCTAAGAGCTGAGACAGGTGCATGCCATCATTCTTTGTATCTCTAATTTATGCAGCTTGCAAAAAGCAAACTAGGGTCAATGATGATATGTGCCTGTAATCTTGGGAAGCTGAGACATGAGGATCAATGTGAGTTAGAGCTGGATCAGGTCTCCATAAGGGAGTTCAAGACCAGCCAGTGCTATGTCTCAAAAAAAACACAAACAAGAGAGACCAGGTTTCAAGAAACATTCCTTTTAGAAAACAAACACACAAACAAAATCCAGACCAGGTTTCAAGAAACATTTACTTAAAAAATAACCTAGGTTTCAAGGAACATGTACTTTAAAAAACAAAAGACCAGGTTTCAAGGAACATGTCTTAAAAACAAATAAAAACAATACACAGACCACATTTCAAGAAATACTACTTTTTTTCTGTGCCAGTAGGGATTGAATCCAGAGTGTCACTCGTGCTAGGCAAGCACTCTACCACTAAGTCACAGCCTCAGCTTGAAAACATTTCATTTCATTTCTTTCTTTTTAATTTGAGACAGGGTCTTACCATGTAGCCTAGGCTGGCACAAACTCAAAAGAGATCAGCCTGTGTCTGTCACAAGCTTGGCAAAATGTTTCATTTCTATACATAAGTAACAAATCAGTATTTCATAATTTTCTTTTCTCATTCTAAGAAAGCCATTTCTATAAACACAATTCAGCTTATTTTTCTGTTAGGTAAAAATGAGATCAATGACAAAGTCTAACTAATTTACACAAACATTTGAGGCCATTTATAAGTTATACTGATTTTTAGCATCAAACTACTATTATTAGAGAAGGGTCACTTTAAATAAAACTAGAAACAGAATGAATCTGAAATCTTTCCATGTACAAGGTATTAGAGCACACTCACACAGAAATCATAGTCTTGTAGTTAGAGGTACTTTTTGATGTGTAAAAGAGGCATATGTAGCTCTGATTTCAGTAGGAAAGACACGGGAAGAAGACAGATTTGTCTTTCCAAAGGCTACGTGGTCCATCTTCAGAAAATCACATAGTGCATATGATACCTTGGCCAAAAGGAAAGATTTGTAAAGCACATACACCTACACAGAGAAGGAAAACTAATGATGGCTTCCGGATGCAGTTGTCTGTAATAGGCGGGGGGTGGAAATTCCTGCTCAGAACCTTCCATCCACAACCTTGGATAAGATAAAATCAGATGACCAAAAGTTAACTAAAGTAGTTTTGAGTTTTGCTCTAAGTAAAAATGAAGTATTAGTTTTAAATTTTATAAAGTACTTAATTCTACAAAAATCAAATGTTTCATAAGTTCATTGGGAAGGGAAGGTTAAGAGGAGAATAATTCCAAATACTTCACGATCTTATAGTTGCGTGTTAAGGCACTAGACATCTTTGGTTAAATTATTAACTATTTAAATCACTTGAGAGAAAAAGAGGTAATATGAAATATATGAGTTGCATTCTTCTTCAAACACCACATATTTCTTATTTTTCAGTTTCCATTACCATAGTGTCTATGTGTCTCTGGAATCTTCTTTAACTCATCAGAAAGCTGAAAAAAATATCAATACTTTAGTCTCTCAAAGAAAAGTACGTTTTCTCTTCTTATAAATATGTAGCATGTTGGTTTTAATATATGTAATGTGACCTGAGTATCAATAACAAAAAGTGAGAAACACTGAAAGACTCAGTAGTCTTTTTTTGAGACAAGTGTCTTATATAGTCCAAGTTGGCCTCAAACTTATTATGTAGCCAAAGATAATCCATCACTGATCCTGCCTCTATCTTCAAATGCAGGGATTTTAGGTCTTTAATTTAATACCTGCCTGGCTCAGTATTTATAGTGGTATACCATAGGCTGTTGTATTAAAATAGAAATTATGGGGGCTGGAATGATGGCTCAGCAATTAAGAGCTCTTACAGCTCTTCTAGAGGACTCACGTTCATTTCTCAGCACCTACATGCCAGCTCACAACTGTTGGTAACTCTAGTTCCAAGGTATTCAAAATCCTTCCTCTGACTTCTGTGGGTACCAGGCATGCATGTGCTACACAGACATACACTCAGGAAAAAAAACCTCATACAGATAAAAATAAATAAATATTAAAAAATAAAAATTATGTTCACTAATACTCAGATTGTAAAACCAATACAGGCAAGCTACCATTTCAGTTGCCTGTAACAGCAAAACCAAGAACCTATAATATAGTAATTTCCTCCCTTAGCCACAGGGATCTCTATGAACATTTGAAACTAATGGTCTGTTTCCTTTTCTGTTAAGATTTATTTTTCTTAATTTTAATTATGTGTATATGTCTCCATGTGGATATGTGAGCATGAGTGTAGGTACTCTCAGGGGCTAGAGATGTTGAATAATTGAATATCCTGGAACTGGAGTTACAGATGGTTCAGCACGCGCGTGCGCGCGCGCGCACACACACACACACACACACACACACACACACACACACACAAAGAAAACCCTTAGAGAGTAAGAGTGCTTGCTGTTCTTCTAGAGGACCTGAATTTGGTTTCTAGTACCCAAGTAGAGCAGGTTAATAACCTCTAACTCCAGCTCCAGGAGAAATGATCCCTCTTCCAGCCTCTGCAACATGTGATATATTTTCTCTCACACAAATAAAAAATAAAAAATATTTTTAAAAATCCACAAACAAAACTCTTTGTAACCCCACAAAAGAAATCACCAGACAGACAGCTGGGCAAAGTGGTGCATGCCTTTAATCCCAGCACTGGCAGGCAAAGGCTATGAGCTGGAAGCCAGTCCTGTCTATATAGTGACACCTTGTCTCAAAAAGAGAAATCGAGACAGATGACAGGCACACACCCACCACCACTACCACCACCACCACCAGAAGCAGCAGCAGACAGATACCACCTCCCACCCCAAACCAGGCCAGGAGAGGTCCACACCACTAATCCCAGCACTTGGGATGCAGAAGCACTGCTGCCAAGTTCAAGGGCAGTCTGGTCTACATAATGAGTTACAAGCCAGTGAGATATACACAGTGAGACCCTGTCTCGAAAATACCAACACACAAAATGCACCCTCAAATAAAATGACCCCTTCCAAAAGGAAGAATACGTATGTCTGTAATCCCAGAACCTGGGTGACAGATAGGAGTTCAAGGATAGCCTGGGGTAGATGAGATCCTGTTGCAAAAACAAAATGAAACAGAAAAAAAACAGATGGAAGCCAGGAGACTTCCTGGAAGTCTTTTCTATTCCTGGAAGTGAATGAATAAAAAGCTAAGCAAGAAAATATTATAAAGCAATACTAACTTTAATCATTTTAAGTATACATAAAATAAGAATTTACCTGTATGGATAGCCATGATATTTTGATCGAAAGATAGAGAGCATCCAACTAAAGAATAACACAACAAGTCCAATTCCAGCCACACACATCACTGTGGAAAAAAAAAGAGCAAAATCAACAGGTTGTACCTAACAAATCACCAGCATAATATAGGCTGTACATTTCCAAAGAGCAAAATTTATTAAGAAACAGTTTTTCTCACACACACATGCATGTGTGTGTATATATGTATGTATATACACATATATATACATACACACACACACACACACACATATATATTATATATTGTTTTTTTGTCTTTTGTGAAACAGGATTTCTCTGTTGTAACTCTGGCTGTCTTGGGACTCACTCTGTAGACCAGGGTGGCCTCAAACTCACAGAGATCCACCTGCCTCTGCCTTCTGGGTGCTGGGATTAAAGGCATGCACCACCACTGGTAGGCAGCTTTCCAATATATTTAAGCCCCACTTTTGGGTAGGGGTGTTTATCATTTTAATATATATTTCTGAAGACAAGGCTTAGGAGGAAGAGAGGTGCCCTGGAAGAAAGAAAGACACATCAGAGAGCATGGGGTATGGGTGTGGCCTTCTCTGAGAGTCACTCTCATCTCCTTGGTTTTTATTTTTTCTCCCAAGACAGGGTTTCTCTACATAGCTTTGGCTGTCCTGGAATAATATAGAAAACTCTTCCTAGAAGTTTTACAGTCTCTTTTTCATATTTTCTGTAAGGGGAAAAATGAATTAGAGAAGACATTGTTTTCTGTATTAAAGGGAGAACTGGAACACTGTGGCATGTGACTTACTCCTTCGCTTCCCAATATCCATGTCAGAGGTAGCAGCTTCACATAAAAGCACCATGCCTAAGGTAACCCCACCATCTTAGAAAAACTGTTTAAGGAAAAGTTCATGTAGCCACAAAAGACAGCCCACTTTCCTATTCCCAGTTTCTCATGAAGAAAATTAAGATGAATATATAAACCTTTAAGTCTCATTTTTAAACAGTAACATATATATATATACACACACACACACAATATATATATATATGTATATATATGTTACTGATATATATACATATATATATATATATGCACATATATATGTTATTTACTATAAAGATTTAATTAAAAAGTAAGATTGAGCCAGGCATGGTAGCAAGGCCAGCCTGGGCTACATGAGACTCTTGTCTAAACAAAGCAAAACAAAACAAGACTGGCCCCATGTACCTGGCATGGTGGTATGTATCTTCAACTCCAGCACTTGGGAGTCAGAGGCAGGCAGATCTCTGTGAGCTCAAAGCCAGCTTGGTTTATATAGCACAGGCTACCCAGGCTACATAGTAGAGACCTTGCCTCAAACAAACAAAATAAATCAACACCAAACACCCAAACTAGTCTCCAGAAAAGAATTATGGTTGAAAATAATTCATTTTTGTAAAGTAAAACATACTTAAAAAAACCTCACCTCTATATAGTGAGCTTTTTTGATATTATACTTTGAAATAATAAACTCCATGAATACATACACTTCCCAACTTCATAAACACTAAAAAATGCTAAGCAATTCTTGTCAACACTTTAACACCCCTGAAAAGGACATATTTGAAATATGTACCATTTGAAACAATAGCAGCTCACTTTTACATGGAAAATAATCTCAAAAATGTCTCCAGATTTTTAACAATTAACCTTTAGAGTACAAATTATGACCCAATGAAAAAGGAAAATCCCTTATGTGCCATGACCATTTTAACAGCAGCAGCTTCATAAATCAAAATGAAAATACTACTACAAACTGGAAGTGCATCACATGGTTGAACAATAAAATAAGCAGTATCAATGTTTAAATTAAAAAGTTTGTTCTCACAGAAAAGAGAACATCGCCTGTACTTTTGTGAATACCAGTAACTGTCAGACATTCCCAAGTTAATTATGTACATGATGCACAATGTATGCTATGTGGGTATAATTAAGTGATAAGAGAGAAATAAGTGTTCTAATGAGGCTGGCTCTATAATCAAGCATATTCATCTCTTTATTATCATCTTACCCTCTCTCTTCAATAGACTCTTGTTAGGAATGACTGTCCATTTTCCATGTTTTTAATTCATTATTGTATTTGTGTGTATGTGTGTGTGTGACACAGGAGTGCCTGTTTGCACTTGTGTCACAGCAGATGTTTAGAGATCAGAAAACAACTTGCAGGAATTGATTCTTTCCTTCCACGATGTTGGTCCTGGAGATCTAACTCAGGCTGTCAGGGTGGGTGGCAGGCAAGTACCTCTTTACCTGCCTGAGCCTTCTTTCCAGCCCACTGCTGGTTTAAAAAAAAGTTATTCAACTCTTTATATTTAGGTTTTCTCTGAAGGGTGCCAGGAACTGAACTCGGGGTCTGGTGCATGCTAAAGCATGTGCTTACCACAGAGGTGCAACTCAGCTCCAACTTTCCTTTAACCTATTAAAATGTTTCATTTTAAATATCACCTAAACCTCATCTTCCTTCTAAATCCTCACAGTCCTACTTTTACTTTGTTAAAAAGATATACCATGCTTACTATTACATGTAGACTGCCATACATCAATGAGCTAATCAATCAATCAATCAATCAATCAAGCTAATAAGACTTTAAGTTTGCCTCTGGTAACTTATTGGGTCAAGAAGGAAGACACAAGCAATAGGATTCCCAAAGGATATTATGCTGCATTAGGACAGCAGCTCCAACCAAATGCTGTACAGAGAACATAGGATTGTAAGAAAATAGGCAAATTAAATGCAACAATAAAGACTTATGTAAAAGGATACTGAACAGAAGAACAATGTGGGTTTCAGCTACAAACTGGGCCTGGCTGCTTCCATGGATATAATTCTGGGAGGGGAAAGACAAAATGGAATCTTTAAAAATACAGTATATGTTACACCTTAAGCAATTATTAATTCACTTGCTCTATGTAAACATGTACCGTACTTTGTTAGGCTATTAAAAGCTATTTCTGTATTTATTTACTTGTTCTTTCTTTGTATTTATACTACGTATTTAACAAGCAAAATGTATGAGGAAAACAGTATTTAAGTATATAAAACTATGAAGTAAAACAATGTAGATATGAGAACAGGGATCAATCACTGTATCTGATAGTACCTAGCACAGTTCCTCAAAACAACAGATGCTCAAATACTTAATTCTTATATTTAGTTTGAGACTGACTTTCTTTCTTAGCCATTCTAGTCAAAAGCACTCAACAAGTGGAATAAAGAATGTCCCACTTTGGAGCACTGCATACTCTAATTTTAACTGAAGCTCATTAACAGAGATTAAAGAGGCTCAACTGTATCTAGTTCTAGTATATGCTGACACTGGCCTCAGAGGGTGTCATTACATTAACTTTGGTAATGCAAAGATATTCCCAAATTTTCTTACCACATGTCCTGTATGAGGATTCTTATGAGCATATGGTGGTCCTCTTATATGGTTCCACATTTGACCAGATGTCATAGCAAGTACAAAACACTAGGAAACAAAAATAATGGAATACTCATGGTCCAGCTAGCCCATCTTAATTAGATTAGTAGGTGCTTACCTATTCCGGAAACACATGACATTGTTTTTAGATCATGATTTCTTTATTAAGGTTTATATTTTACCACAACGATCATAATTCAACACCATTTCCGAAGGGATTTTAAACTATAACTAAACAGAGAAGTTTCAAAATTGAGTATTGAAAATATATCTAAGAAATATCTTCAAAAGAACTGTGAACTGGGGCTGGAGAGATGGCTCAGTGTTTAAGAACACATACTGCTTTTCCAGAGGATCTGAGTTTAACTTCCAGCACCCATGATAGGTGGCTCATAACAGCCTGTAACTCCAGCTTCCAGGGAATCAAATGTCCCTGTCTGGCCTCTACACAACCTGTACTCATGGATATAACCTCCAAACATTTTACATAAGCTAAAAATAAAATAAAATATAAAAAAAGAACTATAATCTGAATCAGTTGCTTAAAGTTTTGGAAATCCTAGTAAGATAACATGGGAGATAAACTCATTTTAAGACAGAAAATAAAAATACACAAAAAATCCCAGGACCAGAGAGATTGCTTGTCATGTAAAGGTGCTTGCCACAGACTCTGACAATGTGTTTGATCTCCAGGACCCACATGGTGGGAGGTGATAACTGAATATGGGGACTTTTGAATTTGTACTAAATGCATTTTGCATTATGATATGGCCACAAGTCTAGGGGGTCAGAGAGTAAAATGTGGTGGTTTTGAATGTGAATGGCCCCCGTGGGCTCATAGGGAGTGGCATTATTTGAAAGGATTAGGACTAGGATATGTGGACTTGTTGGAGGAAGAATGTCATGCAGGGTAGGGTTTGGGGTTTCAGAAAACCAAACAAGGCCTAATGACTCTCTCTTTCTGCTGCCTGTGGATCCAGATGTAAAACTCTCAGCTCCTCCACCATAATGTCTGCCTGTGTGCCACCATGCTGATAATGAACTTAAACCTCTGAGTTGTAAGCAAGCTCCAATTAAATGCTTTCCTTTATGAGTTGTCATGTCATGGTGTCTTTTCATAGCAATAGAACACTGACTAAGATGGATCCATAAACTGACTAAGATGGATCCATAAGCTCTGATGGAACAGTTGGTACCCAGTTGGTGGAATTGTTTGGGAAGGATTTGGAGGCATGCTTTTTGGAGGAGGTATGTCACTAGGGGTGAGCTTTGAGGTTTCAAAAGATTTGTGCCATTCCCAGTGAACTCTCTGCCTCCTGTCTGTGAATTGAGTTGTGGGCTCTCAGCTGTTCTTTTACTCCACAGTCATAAAATCTAACCCTCTGAGGCTAAGCCAAACTAAATGCTTTCCTTTAAAAGTTGCCGTGGTCAGGGTGCTTTATAACAGCAATAGAAACATAATCAAGAATGATGAGCATATGAAGAACTGCCCATTCCCCAACCCCCTACCCCTGTTGTGGAAGTTTATTTTTAGTTGTGTTTAAAATAATTGTTTTTGTTCACTGTTGGAAAAAGGGATGCATAGGCCTTGGCATTTTGTATTGTCTGCAGGTTTTGGCTTTCTATGGGGGATGTCTGACTGCTTATAATCTGTGCCTGAGGAGTTCTGAAGGAATAAAATACCTGAGCTCAGATGCTTGGGGTTCTACTGTAAGTATGGCACTGGCCATGACAGTGATTCCCTCTGCTGAGGTCTGGCAGGGCTTCCACATATAAAAATTCTTCCTTGTTGTCTTTGGTAAGACCACACAGCAGTCTAACTCCTATATACCCCACCTTCAATGAGTCAGCACACCAACGGCCTGCACCATCAATAATGGCCAAGGCCACAGGTTCCTAGTGCATGCTCCATATCACATCCCCTTAAAAGGGTGCCATTACACCAGCCCTGTCTCTACCTATCCCTTTTCTGAGGCAGCTGCTTTGTGTACCCCCCTCCCAATAAATCACTTGAGTGGGATTCAGCTGTGTGGTGTGACTTTGAGGTGTGTCGCCCCCTACCCGACCACTGAGATAATCTTCCACCGAAAAAAAACTCTTTAAAAAACAATGACCTAAGTTCAATTCCCAGAATCCATATACAAAAGTTGAGAGCGTGTGGCTGGAGAGATGGCTCAGCATTTAAGAGCATTTGCTTCTCTTGCAAAAGACTGAAGTTTGGTTCCCAACACCTCCATCAGGTGGTTCACAACTGCCTATAATTTCAGGGGATCAAGTTCCCTCTTCTGGCTTCCAGCCAGTCTAGCTCAAATCAGTGAGATCTTCTGAAAACAAAAACAAAAACAAGGTGGACAGATCCTGAGGAACAATACCCGAGGTTCACCTCTGGCCTCCACACACACGAGCACATACCCACATCTCCACCAACAAGCACCAACATGCACATTCAACAGAACAAAAAATGGGGCAGAGGAGATGGCTGAGTGGGGAAGAGTGCTTGCTGTGAAAACAAGAGGACTTGAGACCAAATCCCAGTACCCATGTTAAACCTGGAATGGCTGCAGTAATATGTGCTTGTACTCTCAGCACTGGGAGGTGGAGACACTCCAGAGGCTCTCTGGAGATCACTGAGCAGCTGCCTAGACAAACTGGCAGACTTCAGGTTCACAAAGAGACCCCACGTCAAAAAATAAGTTGTAGAAGACACCCAATGTCAACCTGCGGCTACATACACAAAAAAAGAAAAAGAAAACAACATAGATTATTAAGGGCTTTTTCAAACAATTTTTCTTCAATTCACTTACCAAAGCTGCAAAAGCCCATCCAGTTTTGTTAAAGAGGAATTCCATATTGCTTCTTCGCAGATACACAAGTCCACCAATAACAGCCAGAAGCAATCCCAACATTAGGGGTCCAGCATAATTTGGAGGTCTAATTACTCTAATCTAATGGAAAGAAGAGAGAAAAACATTTTAAAGCATAAAAATTTATTTTCTAATTAATAATAATGAAATGAAAGCAGTCAAAATTTATTTTCAGGATTAACTGAAATACTATGGCTATTTATTACATGTCATTTCTAGGATTACAGTTTAGACTGTTTAAGTGGAGTAAAATGGAAAAAAAGTTTTTAGATTAAGAAATGTTTGCCAAGTACAGCTAGATAATCCACACATTTAAAGTCAGGAGAATGGTTTCTAGTCTAAAGTAAACAGGACAAGACATGTTATTTTAAATTTTACTCTTCATCAAGATGATCCCGTTAAATACCACTTATGAAAGGACCACTGAATTATTTCATCTCAGTGACATGAAGACAAGACCAGCTATGTTCCCCAGTTAACAGTCCAAGACAATGAAAAAATAACTTTCTGTAAAGTAGGGAACTTACGTTGACATCAGTTCTGTCTGCGATCCACCGGGCAATCTGTTCCGCTGAAAACCCTCTCACCTGCAACTCATATGTATCAGCCCTTTTGGGTTTTCCTTTTGGAGGAAAGTTGATGAAAGTTGGAGCTGAATTCATGTTTAGCTGAATAAAGAGTAGTCCATAAGTTACCAAGAAAATAATCTTAAGGGCAAATAATAATTTTAAAATTTAGGCCTTTTTTGAGACAAGGTTTTGCTGTGTTATTCAGGCTGGCCTTGAACTTGCAGTAATCCTCCTGTCTCTGCTTTCGGAGTGCTAGGATTAAAAGTATGCCACTATACCTGATAGAAATTTAGGCTTTTCACATACATGAAGATCATGATTGAAACAATTTGTCTAAGGAGACAGGAGCAGACTTTCAAACACAAGGCTACCTGTAACAATTACACTTTATTATCCAAATATAAATTTCTAGGTAACATACAATTTTCTAAATTTTAATAGGAAATATCCCATACTAGTTATTTTAGGTTGTTTAAAGATTCTATAAAAAAGTATATATTCATGACACCTAAAATTATTTTATATAGCTATAGCAAGCTCATGATACTAAGATGGGAAGAATCCAGGTTGAATGACTGAGCAATACACCAAGTTCAAGACAAGTTTGGACAACTTAGCAAGATCCTGTGTTGAACCAAAAACAAGGTGTAGGGTGACACACGTTTAATCTCAGTACTGGGAGGTAAAGGTAGGCATATCTTTGTGAGTTGGAAGTAAGCCTGGTAACATAGTGAGTTCCAGGCAAGCTACTTCCCAACTGCTGGGAGTAGAAGCATGAGTTACTTTGCCTAGCCTGTTCTGCATTCTGGAATAGAGGTGATCTTCCGGGCATCAGATTGTTCCCATCAAGCTATGTTGACTTTAGATGGACCATCTTTATGAACCAGAACTGAGACAATGATCAGATGACACCTTGACTTGGCTGTTTAATTACACATACTTCTTTCCCCCGACCCCATTCTTCTGTTAAATACCAAGTAGAGGTTGTCACTAATTATCTGTTTTTCCCACACTGAATGAATTCCTCTCTGCTTTACATGTGCATGCGCATCTGTGTGAGTATGTGTGTATATATGTATGCATGTATAAGTTGTCAGGTAGGGTGATGAACACCTATATCCCAACACTTGGGAGACGAAGAGGGAAGACTGGAAGTTTGCACACAGTGTATGCTACACAGACCATGTAACATAACAACAAATTTAATTTGGGAGGTGGTGGCACATGCCTTTAATCCCAGCACTTGGGAGGCAGAGGCAGGCAGATCTCTGACATATAGGCTAGTCTGGTCTACGGAATGAGATCCGGGACAGCAGGATCACACATACAAACCCTATTTCAAAAAAAAAACAAACAAGCAAGCGAACTTAGAAGTGTGTGGATGTTATTTGCTTACTACCCAATTTCTATATTCTAGTAGGTTGACATTGGTTACTACCTTTTTGGATTAATTAAACTCTGCTTTTACTCTAGCTCTTTCATTAAAGTATCCTTATTTAACTTCTTAAAAATATCTTAAGATTTATTTATTTTATGTGTATGAGTGTTTTGCTTGCATGTATGCATGTACACTACATGCACGCCTGGTGCCCATAGAGACTAAAGGAAGGTATCAGACCCCCTGGAACTGTGGTTATGAATGGTTTTGCACCACCATGTGGGTGCAGAGAGCCAAACCTGTGTCTTCTGCAAGAGGAACAAGAGCTTTTAAGCAAGTAGCCATCTCTCCAACCCTACTATTTAAGTTCTTGTAGTCACCAAAAATGTATTTTACTCTAGCCATACTTTATCCATGCTTTATCCTACATAAAAGAAGGAACCAAACATCTTACCATTTGAAATACATCAGAACCTTCATCAAAATCCACCATGGCAAAAAATATCCTGTTGGTAAATGCATTGGAGTATCGCCAAGAGTTTGCCAGAATCTGGAATTCTTCATCAGCTTGCCTGAATACAATCAGATTGGTGAAAAAACAAAAAACAAACAAAAAAACCCATATGAAACAATTTTTAAAAAGTAGCCCAGCTTATCAGCAGTAAAACAAAATCTAATTAAGTGATAGCAATTTTCAGTGGAAGAAATATTTAAAAATATTTATTGACAAGTAAAATTAGGTAGATACGGTTAGAACACATTTTGCTTAGGTATAAAAGAAGCTTATATTTAAGTGTTAGAGATCTTACCAGCACCAGGAATTAGTAATTACATGAGTACATTTCACACTTTATACCTTGCTGGCAGCCCCAATACCCTGGTGACATGGATGAAGTCTGCATGACAAGGTTCCAGACTCCCTGGCTGGGGAATTTCGGCTCACCAGCCATTTTACCCCTTTCTCCCCTTTGCTGTAATGGTGACAACAATCCTTTCATCAACAATAATAATGTCTGCATGGCCTAGTAATACCTTAGCTGGCTGGTGTTAGCTGAGAAGGGGACATACCCATTTTTACTCAAAAGTAAATGTCATTGTAAAATACCTTACAGGCTTCTAAGTTCTGGCATGTGTAGAGCTAACTATTCATACTGATAGTACATTGTAAAGGCTATTCCTGGGGTGGGTGTTGGCCCTCCCAGGATGAGACAAGCCTTTAATAGATAGAAGCAAAAAGAGCCTAGATAGAGAAAAATAAATATGCACCAAAGAGCAAAAACCATAATTAAAAAACCCTTCTTTGGTGCCTACATGGCACCCTGCTCTGCTCTGAGGCAGATGGAGATATTAAGCTAACAGTAACATTCAACCAATTATGGGTTATTGGGTCAAATGTTCTTTCATAGTAAACAAGATAACCTTGAAGTTTGTAAGTAGCAGGAGGAAGGACACCCGGCTTCTCCCTGGGCATGATCAACTTCTACCAGCGACTACATCTGCACATCAAACCAGTTCCTCTGGAGGCCTGAGCAATATCCGCATACCAAAAAAACTGCATTTGGCTTTTTAAACCTCTTGTCAGAGCAGTTCTCTCTCTGGCATGTTTCTCCCCTGGTAATGTACAATGTCAATCTCTCCCTCCTCCTCTTTTTGGTGTAGTTTTTTCACTGACAAGACACTGTCAGTCTCTCTCTTGTCCCTCTCTTTTCTTAAAATGTATACTGTTAATTCCTGTATTAAAAACGCTCCTGCATTTTACTTTTAAAACGTGTTTCACGTGTCATTTCTTTGGGTCCCATAAAAGAACCAACTACTCTGTTCGTTTGTCATTCCTCATTTTCCCACACTCTACTCCCTCCTGTGTAGAGTTTTTGTGAACTCATTTGTGGAAAAGGCTGGTTCCATCTGCAATACCTGTTTTATTTTTGAATCCCAAAACGTTTTTAGTGGTTACTAAAAAAAAAAAAATCAACTAATAGTTTCTACAAGTTGTGGAGACTTCCTCCCTTTAGTGGGTTTTTTAAAGGATATATATATATATCTATCTATATATATATATATATATATATATCTATATATATCTATATATTATATCTGTCTGTCTGTCTGTCTGTGTAAGGGTATGTGCATGTGGGTGCCTGTGCCTCTCAGAGGCATCAGATCCACCTGGAGCTGGAGTTACAGGCAGATTGTGAGCTGCCCAACATGGGTTCTTAGAACAGAACTCCGGTCCTCTGAAACAACAGTAAGTACCAGCTCTTAACTGCTGTGCTATCTCTCCAGCCCAAGTGCTGCTGCTTTCACTATTGTTTCTGAAACAGGGTCTTCCTATGTGGCTCAGGCTAGACTCAAAAGTATTGCACTCAAATGCTCCTTTTAACTCAGATTCCTCAGAAGGAAGTATTTATGGGCATATATAACCGTACCCAGTGTCTACACATTTTTTTGGTGAATATACCCAGGGTACCAAACATTCTAGGTAAGAACTCTAACACTGATCAATACCCCAAACTCTCAGAACAATTTTGAGACCCTAAATCATCATCAGCCTATTTTAAAAATTCAAAGTATGTAGCCAGACAGACACAGTGGCACAGACCTGTAATACTAGCACTCAAAAGGCCAAGATAGGAAGACCAATATTAAAAGCTTGCCTGCTGTTGGTAAGTTTCAGGAGAGCCAGGGCTACACAGTGAGACTCTATCTCAAAATTAAAAAAAAAAAAAGATATGAAGGTTTTGGGGATGACTCAGTTAAGTGCTTGTCTTGAAGGCATGAGGACATGAGTTCAAATTCCAGAAGGCACATTAAAAATGCAAGGGTGGTGGCATACTTATAGCACATTTAGGTGGAGACAAGCTGGCTAGCTAACCCAGCCTAACTAGTGTGCTGTAGGCAAAGGAGAAACCTTGTCTCAAAGGAGATAGGCAGCATTTCTGATGACATCTTCTGGCCTCTACACCCAGGCACACAAATGAATCTGCACATAAATGAACACACGTATGTACAAACACAAACATACATATACATTATGAAACACAGATGTTATTTTGTAAGTAAAAATATAATCAGATGAATTATTAGAATGAAAGACAAGAAAAAATCTAGGGACTTGAGATGAACTGAAACCTTGAGTTATCCTTAATTTTCCTTTGTTTTACATGCTTTCATTTTGAAGATCTGCTAATTTACATGTTTTTCCTCATATATATATATATATACACACACACACGTATATGCATATACATATATACATCGTTTTCTTATTTTTAAAAAAATCCTTTGGAGATTTAAGTAATATAAACGAATATATTATACCTACTTATCAAAGAAAGTATTGGTGTTCTAGTGTTGCTGTTTTATTTTTTAATTTTTATTTTGCTAGGAATCTTTTTTTTTTATTTGTGAGAAAATTTTAAATCTGCCCTCTTCTGTTTATGTATGTATTTTAGTGCTGGAGATTAAACCTAGAGCCTATTTCAATTTGACATTGAAATTCAATTTGACAAATCTATTCTCTCTCTCTTGGCTAGCCTTGAACTCACAGAGATCCGCCTGCCTCTGCCTCCCAAGTGCTGGGATTAAAGGCATGCGCTAACACTGCCCAAGTTACAAATCTACTCTCTATCCATATTTTGTAAATTTTGTTCAATATTCCTAACATTCCAATTGAACATAAATCTTTGAGTGACTACAGAGATGAAATTGAGTGGAACACAAACACAAGAAAACACACACACACACACACCCAAATTACAGGACCACAATGAACAAATTTATAGCATAAATATCCAGACCTCGCATTGTCTACCACATTCCTGATGAAAAATTACTTGGAGGGGAAGGGGTAGTTGTGTTGTGACAAGATGGTGGCACAAAGACTGAGCCAACTAGCCAATGGTCTAGTGGCACACTAACACATCAGCAAACCATTTTGTAGCTCCTTAGACATACACAGCTAGAAGGGTGCACTATGGAAATGACTTCTTCCCCTTATACCTCTTTCTCCTCCAAGTAATGAATTGGTTTAAAACATTTCATAAGGGCTGAGCTGGAGAGACGCCCCATGGTTAAGAACACTGTTTGCTCTTCTGAAGGACCCAGGTTCAATTCCTAGCACCCACATGGAGGTTCACAACTGCCTGTAACTCCAGTTCCAGAAGAAGTGACATACTCTACTGGCCTCTATGGGACCTGCATTCAAGTGGTACACAGACAACACCCATACGCATAAAGTTTTTTTAGTTACTTAAGGGGCTGGAGAGATTACTCAGCTGTTAAGAGCATATACTGCTCTTGTAGAGTTTGGATGTAAGCACTCATATCAGACAGTTCACAATTGTCCATAACGGATGTTTCTGGCATCTGTGGGTACCTGTATTCACATGCCATGTCCTCTGAGACAACTCAATAGCCCTTGAAAGGGATTTTTACACTATTTCCTTTAAGTCCCCACCCTCTCCACATACACATAATTAAGAAAGAAACTAAGGAGTTGGAAAAATGGCTCAGCTGTTAAGAGAATGTACTACTTTTGCAGAGGACCTGAGTTTGCTTTCCAGCATCCATGTCAGGTGGCTCACATCCACTTGTAACTCTAGCTCCAGGGGTATCAAATGCGTTTGGCCTCGGAGGGAACCTGCACTCATGGGCATATACCTCCATACAGACATACATAATAAAAATAAAACTTTTAAACAATAAAAATAAGGTTAGGCATGGTGGTACACGCCTTTAATCCTAGCGCTTGGGAGACAGAGGCAGGTGGATCTCTGTGAGTTTGAGGCCAGCATTACATATCAAGTTCCAGGATAGTCAGGACTATGCAGTATGATCCAGTTTTAAAGATCTAAGTGTAAAAATCCCTTTTAAAGGGCTGGTGTTGACTCAAGGGATAAAGGAGATTGCTTCTGAGCCTTAAGATCTGAGCTCAATCCCCCGGACCCATATGGTGAGGGAGACAACCAACTTCCACACGCTGTCTGTCCTCTGACCTCTATATATTCACATACACACATGTATGCACACACAAAATAAATAATTAAGTCCCCTATAACAAACTTTAACTTTGCTTCAAAAATAGTAAATAAAATCCTAAAAGAAAAAAAAGTGTGAAATTGAAAGCACTTATAAACACTTTCTTTTGGAGTACTAGGGATTGAACCTGGGACTTCTAATTGATAGGCAAGTGCTCTATTCTGATATTCCTGAGTTACATCCCCATCCTGAAAGTATTCACACATGGGGCTGGGAGATGCTCAGTGAGTGAAGTACTTGACCTATATGGTGGTTTGAGTGAAAATAGCTCCCACTGGCTCACAGAGAGTGGCGTTATTAGGAGGTGTGGCCTTGTTGGAGTAGATGTGACCTTATCAGAAGAAAGTGTGTCACTAGGGGAAGGCTCTGAGGTTTTAGCAGCTCAAGCTAGATCCAGTGGCTCACACTCTTTCCCGCTGCCTGCCAATCCAGATGCAGAACTCTAGGCTCCTTCTCCAACACCATGTCTGGTTGCATGCTGCCATGTTACCAATGGACTAAACCTCTGAACTATAAGCCAGCCCTAATTTAATGCTTTCCTTTTTAATAGTTGCTGGGATCATGGTGTTGATCACACTGAACAAACATTTGAACTGTGTTCTATCCCTGGAAACTATGGTGGAAGGACAGAACTGACTCCTAAAAGTTGTTCTCTAGTCTCTACATGTGCACAGCTGTATGCATGCACTAACTCGTATGTGTGTATGCACATGTAATAATAAAAAATTATGTCACTGTAACTAACATAGTGTTTATAAATTGGTTATCAATTCAAAAGGTGGTTGATTTTTAAATAATTCAAGATAGCTATAATATATTATTCATTCTTCCCTACCAATATGCATAGTCAAGAATGATTATAAAACAGTAGTATTGTCTGTTATTATATATACCCCGAGTAAGGTATTACTTCAGTTATTAAGAAACCCACTGCACAAATTTGGTACTTCCTAGACAGAAAAACAGTTAAAAGCCATGCAAGTTATTTAATTTAAAAGTGGAGACGAAAGGTCATACTTGCAAACGACACATTGTCTATGAAGTTGGAGAGCAGTGAACATGACAATAACAGAGTAATTTCTTGGTGGAGCTTTAACGAGGCGACGGAACTTGTCTCCATTCATTCTTATTACAGGTCTTTTATTGGTCCATTCCATCAGCTGACTAACCTTCTCAGATAACACCATCTACAAAAGACAAAGTGGGAATTTTGAGAATATACTCTACTTGGCATTTAAGTTTGCTTTAGCAGGTCTTGTTTATAATTGCAGCTACCCGGGAAGTTAAAATAAGACTGTCTCTTGAGCTCAACATCCCAAGACCAGCTTGGACAACACAGTAAGACCCAAACCTCATGGGCTGGAGAGATGGCTCAGTTTGGAGCATTGGCTTCTTCTCCAAAGGACATGAGTTCAATTCCCAGAACCCATACAGCAGCTCAAACTGCCTTTAATTCCTGTTTCAGGGAATCCAATACCCTAACAGAGACATGCATGCAGGTAAAACACCAATGTACACAAGATAAAAGTAAATAAAATATTAAGAAAAGACACAAAACCCAATATACAACAAAAAGAAGTGTGGTGGCATATGTCTATTATCCCAGCACTCAGGAGGTGGAGCCAAACTTAAGTTTGAGGCCAGTTTAGGATTCCTACCAAAACAATGTTTCAAACAAACATCAAAAAACAGTTGGGCATGGTAGCACATGCCTTTATTCTTGGCACTTGGGATCAGAGGCAGGTGGATCTCTTTGAGTTTGAGACTAGCCTGGTCTATTTTCTTTCCCTCCCTTTTTGGTTTTTCAAGACAGAGTTTCTCCGTCTATCCTTGGCTATCCTGGAACTCACTCTGTAGAACAGGCTGGACCTGAACTCACAGAGATCCACTTGCCTGTCTCTCTCAAATTCTGGGATTAAAGGTGCTCGCCACCACAGCCCAGGGAGAAAAGTATTTTCAACAAAATCATGTTTGCATAAATGAAAACTTCAAAGTTAGGGGCTGGGAATTTAGCTCAGTTTGTAGGGTGTTTGTTTTCCAAGCATGCACGAGGCCCTGGGTTCTGTCCCCAGCAACACATAAATCAGATATGATGATGCATACTTGTAATTCCAACAATTGGAAGGCCGAGAAAGGAAGATCAGATGTTCAAGGCCACCCTTGGACAGAGTGATACTATCTTTAAAATTTAAAAGCACACAAAATTTTCTCTTTTGTATAATTTAAATGGAAAGGTTTTGGTTCTATATTCTTACTTCTGTTTTGAGACAGGGTCTCCTTTTGTAGTTCAATCTGGCCTTCAACTCATTATGTTGCCAAGTCATGCTTCAACCTCATCATCCTCTTGCCTTGGCATCCAAAGTGCTGGGATTACAGACATGCATTTCTAGAAAGCTAGCTTTCTCTCTTCCATTATGTAGCCCTGGTTAACCTTATACGATGTAGATAAGGCTGGCCTTTAACTTACAGGGATCCTAATGCTTCTGACCCTTAAGTCCTGTTGTAACAAGTATGTACCAGCACATTCAGGCATATTTATTTCTACTAGCTCTGGCAAAGAAACTTAAATCTTAACCACTACCAATACTCCTGTCACTATTATCTCTCTCATCAGAAAGGATATGGAAATCTAAATACCATTTAGAATCAAAACTAGTTTTGTCATTCAAATTATTTTGAACTTCAGAAGCATCACCAGTCTGAAACTCTCCAAAACATATCCCCCTTTCTTCAAAACCCTGATTGTATCTCTGTTCTAGTCTATCCGGCTTACTCGTTAAAAACAAAACAAAACCTTATTTTTAGCCTTCCTACTCATCTACTGGTGTTCAGCAATACACTTAAAACTCTGTTCTTCAATTAAAATAGAAACTGAACAGATCTGGAAACATAACTGACAGATAATTACTGAAAGAGACAGACTGTGAACAGAGAAGAGAGCATTTTAATCCTTTTGCCATCTGCTCCATTCTCAGTTTACCTACTTCCTAAGCACAGCTAAAATTTATCCCTGTGTCTTTATTTGATGTTTTTTTTGGGGGTGGGGATAGGGCTGTCTCAATTTTTTGCAGTTGTTTTGTTACTGTTATGTCTCTATAATAGATACCATCTATAGAACTATAGAAATTCGCATCTGTGATATTTCTTTTAAAATTATTTTTCAAGTTTTATTTTACTTTATGGGTATGAGTGCTTTGCACATGTATGTGCGCCACACACATACTCGGTGCCCAAGGAAGTTAGAAGATAGTGTCAGATTACCTGGAACTAGAATTACAGACGGTTGTGAGCCATCATGTGGGTGCTGGGAACTGAACCCAGGTCCTCTGCAAGAGCAGTAAGTACTCTTAAAAACTGAGTCATCCCTCCAGCCTAATATTTGTGATATTTCTGTGTGTCAGTTTTCAAAACTATGTTACAGAACCCAAAAATTTTTCAAGTGATGACCTGTCTCATTAAAGATGCATGCAGATATTTCTTTCTGAACACATTTTATTTTTTAAAAAAAATCACAAAAAGATGAATTAAGGAGTTAAGAGATAGAGCTTGGTAGCAGACAGTGTGCCTAGCATGTGCAAGGATATGGGTTTGAGCCCCAGAACAGGAAAACAACAAAAACAAAAAAGCAATTGAAAGCCATCTATTGGCTGGGCAGTTGGAGGCACATGCCTTTAATTGCAGCACTAGGGAGGCAAAGGCAGGTAGATCTCTGAGTTCGAGGCCAGCCTGGTCTACAGAGTGAGTTCCATGGCAGCCAGGGCTAAACAGAGAAACCCTGTTGAGAGGGGAGGGGGAGAGGGAGAGACAGACACACCACACACCACATACCTACACGGTAAGAGAGAACAAAAGAGAGAGACAGAGACAGAGAGGGGAGAACATATCTACAGGCTTGTCTGCTTATAGCCCAAACTTATGGAGACATTTTCTAAATTGAGGTTCCCTCCTCTCAGATAACTAGCTTGTGTCAAGTTGAATTAAACTAGCCAGGACAGAAGATACAGATTCCCAGAAGGAGGTCAAGAAACTCAGTTTTGGATGCTGGAAAGATGGCTCATTGGGTAATAAGAGCACCTGGTGCTTTTGCAGAGGACTGGGATTGGTTTCCTAGAGCCCACACGGTAGCTAACAACCAGCTGTAACACCAGTTTCAGAGGACTCAATGCCCTCTTCTGGTCTCCTTAGGCACAAGGCATGCCTTGATGCACAGATATAAATGAAGGCAAAATACCCACACATACTGAAATTAAATTAAAAATTTAAAAAGAAATATAACCTTACCAAGTATGGTAGCATATGTCTGTAGCCTCAGCACTCAAGAGGCTGAGGCAGGAGGATCATAAATTTCGAGCACCATAAACAATTACATGGTAAGACCCTGTCTCAAAGAAAACAAAACAAAATCAAAACTGGTAGAAGAAAGAAGATCAGGAGTTCAGAGTCATCTTCTACATATTGAGTTCCAGGTCAGTTTAGACTCCATGAGACCTTGACTCAATAACAAAAGAACCCACAGCACTTGAGAGATAGAGGCAGGAGAATCAGGACCTCAGGATCATATTCAACAATGAGGCAAGTTTAAGACTAAACTAGGTTATAATTAAAAAATAAAAAAAACAAAAAAAAATCAAGAAAAATATATAACTTTTAAAGCCTGTATTGAAGCTTGAACTCATACTTGAACCTTGAGCATACTACAGAAGCACTCTACCATTGATCTGTATCTTTAGCACTATATTTAAAAAATTGGCAACTGGAAGATGCAGCTTAGTGGCAATGATAATCAAGCAAGCATGAAGCCCTAGGTTCAATTTGGGGTAGCAGCCCACTCCAAAAATTGTTTGAAACTGATGTGCTGGCTAGTTTTATGTCCACTTGGCACAAATTAGAGTCATCAGCAAGGAGGGAGCCTTGATTGAGAAAAAGTCTAAGACTGGACTATAGGCAAGCCTGTAAAGCATTTTCTTAATGATTAATATGGAAGGGCCCAATCCATTGTGAGTGATGCTATCCCTGGGCTGGTGGTTCTGGTTCTATAAGAAAGCAGGCTGAGCAAGTCACGAGGAGTAATCCAGCAAGCAGCACTCCTCCATGGCCTCTGCATCGGCTCCTGCCTCCAGGTTCTTGCCCTGCTTGAGTTCGTCTTGACTTCCTTTGATGATGAACTGTGATGTGGAAGTGTAAGCTGAATAAATTCTTCCCTCCCCAAGTTGCTTTGGTAGTGGTGTTTCACCACAGCAATAGTAACCCTAACTAAGACACTGGGGATCAGTTGGTAGGACATTTAACTGGCATTTGTAAAAACCTGGGTTCAGTCTTCAGTATTCCATCAGTGTACACACAAACACACACACACAGAGCTAGAGAGGTTGCTCAGTAGCAAGAGCACTTGCTGCTCAATTATGAAGACTTGAGCTTGGAGCCCAGCACCCAAGTCAGACAGCCCACAAATGCCAGTAACACCAGATCCAAGGGATCAGACTCCTCTCTTCTGGTATCTGTAGGAACCAACACACTCTCACATAGAAACACACACAAAAATAAAAGAAAAATAATTTTAAGACAAGGTCTTGGCTGTGGGTGTAGCTCAGTTGGTAGTGTTTGCTTGTTTAAGAGCACTTGCTGTTCTTGCAGAAACACAGATTTAGTTTCCAGCACCTACATGGTAGCTCACAACTGTCTATAACTTGAGGGTCAGGAGATGACATCCTTTTTCAGCCTCTGTGGGCACTGCATGCACATGTCACACATGCAAAACACTCATATGCATAAAGATTTCTTTTTAATTATGAGTATGGGATTCTGTGTATAGGTATGTGTGTGTGAGTGCGTTGAGATCAGGTGCCCATAGAAGCCACAGGAACCAGATTCCCTGGAGCTGGAGTTACAGGAGGATATAGGCTGCCTGACATGGGTCCTCTGCAGAAGTAGTATACACTATTGAGCCACCTCTTCAGTCCCCAAAATAAATAAATCTAAAAAAAATCAACTTTAAAAGAAGTCTGGGCTGATACAAGTGGACTCAGAGGCTATAGAGGCCCTTTTAAAATTTGCAAAGTAGGTTACGAGGTTCTCAGGCCTTTCATGTTAGCACTTCTGGAAAGCCTTAAAAAAATGTATCAACACGGCCTTGTGCCTGATAGGCAAGTACTCTACTCTGAGTTACATCCCCAGCCTGGAACACTGACTTTTATTAACAGTATTCGTTACTCTGTTTCATACTGGTGATACACACAGTAGTAAAAGTAAGTTATTTAAAATATGCAATGAATACTGTCACTGTACCTCCATACTAACTTTTTTCTGTATCTTGGATATAGATTTCTAACATAACAAGTCAGACCCTTAGAAAACATTTTTGATTAAAAAGGAAAATACTTGAGTTACAATTCCTCCAATATTTCTTTGTTGTTGTGCTTGTATCCTGTTTATAATTTCCTCTGTTAAGCATAAAAAAGGATTGGTTAAAGTTCAGCCAGATAGGTAGCTAATGCAATATATTTCCAAAATCTTAACAGTGGGCATGAAAAAAAGGGAGCTAGAATCAGATTTTTAAAATTAATTTATTGAGGTAAAATTTACATAGCACAAAATCTACATTAACATGCCTAGTGTCATCTCTAGTCAGAAGAGGGCATCAGTTCCTCTGGATCTGGAGTTAATGATGGTTGTGAGCCACAATGTGAACTGAACCCAGGTCCTCTGCAAGAAGAACGAATGTTCTAAACTGCTGAGCCATCTCTCTAGCCAACCCCCAAATCTTTCTCAAACACATTTCTGGTTTTAGTTCAATAAAAAAAAATTAATGAACATGATTTCACAGGTAGAAATTCTCAGTTATAAAACTCTTCATTTTTTTTTCCTGCTGAGTTTACTAGTACACTCCTGCAATCCCAGCACTGAAGGTGAAACAGGAGAGGAGTTTAAGCCCAATCTCAGTTCAAGGAGTTTGAGGATGGCTTGGGCTAATTTCAGGAGACTGTCTCAAAACAAACAGGCAACAACAAAGAACCCCTCACATTTTATTTTAAAAGATTAAGTGGGGCCTGTGAGATGGCTCATTGGTAAAGGTGCTTGTCACCAAACTTGATGACCTGAGTTTAATCCCCAGGTTCCATATGGTAGGACAGAACCTACACTTTATCTTTTGGCCTCCACATATATCCTGTGGCACTTGATGCCCCCCATACAAACAAGCAAATAAATAAAATTTAAGCACCAGAGCAATGGCTCAGGGCTTAAAAGCTCCTGATGATCTTTGGGAGGACCCTTCAATTCTCATCACCCACATTTATTAATAAGCTTATAAATAGCCTGTAACTCCAGCTCCACATAATTCAATGTCCTCTTCTGGCCTCCACAGACACCTACACACGTACACACACATACATAAAAAATAACATCTCGATTTAGCCGATTAAGAGCACTTACTGTTTTTGGAAAAGACCAGGTTATATTGCTAGTACTCACATAGTGTTTCATGACCATTTCTAACTCCAGTTTCAGGGAATCTGATGCTCTCTTCTTACCTCCAAAGGGCACCAGATATACACATGGCGCACATCTATTCATTCAGGTAAACACTCATATACTTAAAAAAATAAAAACAAATCTTTAAAAAGACTAAGTGACCAGGCATAGTGGCAGACACCTGTAATTCTAGCACTGAGAAGTCTGAGGCAGGAGAACCTAAAGCTCAAGGCTAGCCCAGGCAAAACCTTACTTGTGATTCTGGCAACCCAGAGGAGTTCAAGGCCAGTCTGGAATATGTACCAAGAACTTGTCTCAAGAGAAAGAGTAAGTTATTACTGTGGACATTCATACAACACCAAAATATAGGGCAAAATTTGAAAGTATTTCCCTTACCAACACTACTAAATGCCCAGAGATAGCAGCTGTTAGGGGACTGTCATGTGTCTAACAGAGTTTTCCCTATACATATACTTACCAATATGGCTTAAAAACAAGACTTTGAGGGTACAAAATTATGTACTGCTCTGCATATTGTTTTCTACAAAGAATGGCTTCTCACAAAAAGCCACATCAAGGGCTAGAGTACAGATAGCTCAAGCGCAGCACCCAGGATTGGTTCCTAGTTCTCTAGTTCACATCTGTCTTCAACTACAGTTCCAAGGAATTTCACACTCCCTCTTGGCCTCCATGGAGATGGTGATACATGCAGTAATCACTCAAAAACATAAAAAAGCCGTATCAGCAGAGTGGTGGTGGTGCACACCTTTAATCTCAGCATGTGGGAGGCAGAGGCAGGTGGACAACCAGGGCTACACAGAGAATCCCTATCTTGGAAAAAAACAAATTGTAAAAAAGAAAAACAAAAAGGCCATCAATTTCTTAGCCGAGCATAAAGGGTGCTCACTTTATGTTGCCAGCTTCCCTAATTTAAACTTTTAATTTGCTAGTTTTTCGTTTCTTATTTTTTAATAGGGTCTCATGTGTCCAGGGCTAAGTGAGTCTCCAACTCACTTAGTAGTCAAGGATGACCTTGAATTCCTGTTCCTCTTTCACTCATGTTTTAAATACAGGCATGGCCACCATGCCAGGCTTAGCTTAGTTTTTAGCCTTATAAAATAATTAAAATACACAGATACAGAAACTAGTTTCTTTAGGTTTTTCGAGACAGGATTTCTCTATTGTAACTCTGGCTGGAACTCACTCTGTTGACCAGGCTGGCCTCGAACTCACAGAGATCTGCCTGCCTCTGCCTCCGGAGGGCTGGGATTACAGGCGTTTATTTCTTAACGTAATTTAACAGCTGAAATGTTTAACCAGCTTTTCAAAAAGTGTACAAATAGGTTTTGTGTACTAGAGGAAGTGTACAATGCACAGGAAATAGCATCAGAGTCTACTTTAACTACAGTAGTTAAGTGTGTAAACCTAAGGCTGGTTTTCCTTACCTATAAAATTAGGTAGTATAAAGAATTGTTACAATGCTAAGATCCATCTCTTTCGACTGATAAACATAAAGCTAAAAAAACCCACAAAAACAAAAACAAAAAACTGGGCGTCTCGACTCACTCCTGTAACCCCAGCACTTGGAGGGCAAAAGCAGGTCTGTCATGAGTTCAAGACCAGCATGGGCTACAGTGGGAGAATGCTTCAAAGACAAAAGAACAAAAAATAAACAGAAAGGAATACTGTATGTTTCCCACATCTCAAAGTATGTCTGTTCCTCAAGGAGGGGCCTTAGTTTGCTCGTTCGCGTCTGTCAAGCCCACAGAACACAGCCGAGCACACGTTACGTATGTTGAACGCTTGGTAAATGGGCATGAAACTGGCATCATCTCATTCATCTACTTTTCCCACTTCTGGGCTGCCAAAACAGACAGCTCTTACACACGTCTGCAGGAGCCACATGGTCGACAGCAGAAGCTTGTAACAAATCTGGGTAACAAATCAAGCTCCTCAGCATGACACCCAAAGCAGCCCAAACTCCAGAAGTGTCACAACTTGTAGCTGCACATTCCCCAACTGCTGGAAGCCAGCCGGTCACCCACTCCAGCCTGCTTTTGGATTCGAACCCCTACAACATAAGAAGTTACTGCTCCCGCTTTTGTGAAGCCAACTTCCTCCCAACGGCGGAACCCAAGTCACGCCCAGCACAGATCCTGAAAAAGCAGCGAGCTGACCCTTTCTAGCCCCCAAGTCGACAAAGTCGCTGGCAGGCGCCGCCTCACCTCCTTCTTTCTTTGGGCAGAGGCCGAGGGGACCTTGGAAACGAGCAGCAGTGCCACCGCCACGGTCGCACACACACACCAGAGCCACCTTATCGAGGCCATGTTCGCTCGTCTCCCTTGGCGGCGGGGCGAAACTTTCTTCCAGCACGGTCCGAGGGTGGGGCGTGAGAACGGGCAAACCGAGCCCTTGCTGCTCCCCATTGGCTCGGCTGAGCCCTGCCAGGCGACCCCTCACATTACGTCACACACCGCAGACGCCCGCTAAAAGCCAGTTCGCTTCTGATTGGTTCTCGGGAGCCAATAGGAAAAGGATAATCTGGAGGTTTCTTATTGGTCCGCTGAAAAGGCTGCACTGCCCCTTTCATGGTGCGTAAAGACGTCTTTATGTGAGTCGGGTTTAGCGAAGTTTCGCGATATGTTGCTGTTTTTATTTGGTGCAGCGTACAAAATGGCTTGTACATTTAAAAATGGAATCACCCTCTGGAAAGCGTTCATTTAGAATTTTGTTTGAAATTAGAGCCGGCCTAAGTAACACAAGCCTCTAATCCAAGCATTTGGAACGTGAAGGCAAGAACGTCAAGAGTTCAAGGTCATCTTTGACTTGATTGTCAGGGCTTCAGGCAAGCCTGAGCAAAGTAAGATTGTCTCAAAGAAAAAGGAAACGTTGTGGTTTTTCATAACAAACCCCCGCATTTAGGAGGTGGAAGTGGAGGCAGGAGGATTAGGAGTTCAAGAAATTCAATGAACCTTTAGAGTTCAAGTCTAGCCTGAGCTACAAGAGCTCTTACGTTAAGAAGTGTTTTTCGAAACCTACTTCTTTAGTATAATATTCTGGGAAATGGGATAAATGTCTCAATGGTTAAGAACATTTAACTGTTCTTGGAGAGGACGTTCCCAGCACCTATGTGGGGCAGTTCACAGCCCACCATAGCTCCAGTTCCAGGGGATTTGATGCTCTCTTCTGACCTCCACCATGCACGCACCTGGTGCAAGTACATACACGCAGCCAAAACACCCTCCTCCCCCTCCCTCTGTCTCCCCTCTGTCTCTCCTCTGTCTCTCCTCTGTCTCTCCTCTGTCTCCCGGTGACAGGGTTTGTTGTAACTCTGGAACTCATTTTGTAGACCAGACTGGCTTCGAACTCACAGAGATCTGCCTGACTCTGCCTCCCTAGTGCTGGGATTAAAGGCGTGTGCCACTGCTGCCTGACAAGTCTTTTTTTCTTTTAAGTGCATACTATTCTTACAGATAGCCAAAGTTCTGTTCCCATCATTTTTGTTGAGGTGCTTACAATTGCCTGCAACTCCAGCTCCTGGGTCTTGGATTCTCTGCCTTTACCCTCGTTGGACGTCTGTTCTTGGTGCACATATTGAAACACACACACAAACATATGATTTAAAGTAATAAAAATTTGGAAATATTCTAGCTGGGTGTGGTGGCACACCACTATAATCCCTACAGAGGGAGGCAGAGATGGGGGGAGACCTCTGAATTCGAGGCCAGCCTGGTCTACAGAGCAAGTTCCAGGACAACCAAGACTACACATGAAAACCCTGTCTTAAAAAAAAAAAAAAAAAAAAAAATATATATATATATATATATATATATATATATATATATATATATATGAAGAATGGTCCCTACTCACATGAGTGATAGGAGCTTAGATCCAAAAGTATTTAAAATTAAAATTCAGTCTTTACAAGTTACTCTTTTATTTTTGCACACACCCCTCCTTTCCCCACAAGATATTTTTAATTACAAAGGGACATCAGTAAGTTTAAAATGTAGAAATCTGGAGTAGAGTGCTGTGATTAAATGATCAAAGTTTACACTATCAATAATGGGACACACTAAGGTTGTATACCTTCTGATAGGATGCTCTAAGAGTTAGGGCCTGGTTTCTACATTTCTCTAATTATACCACTAGAGAAGCTAAGGCAGAAGAATTGCAAATTCCAAGCCAGGCTGGGCTACATAGTGAGTTCCAGCCAGTCTGAGTTACAAAAGGAGACCCTGTTTTACAAATATTCCTTAAGAAGATACATGTGTTACATAGTTTGCTTGACAGAGGTACATAAACTGAATGAAATCACTAGAAAACAAAAAGACAAATTGATATAGCAATGTTCTATACTTGTCAAAAATAACAGAGGACACAGACACATAAGTACCATTCCCAGTTTATGAATTTATAATTGCTTCATATAATCTTGATCTGAGCTTGGGCAACATCACTTAAGAATTCTGCACCTTGATATCTTCATTTGTAAAAGTGAGACAACATAGCTTACCTCTATGGAGAAAAAAAATTAATGGTAGAAAAGACAAAAATGGTCTGAGAAACAATTCAGTGCTGGGGTTTAAACTGAGTTCTGGATAAAGATCTTGGAACTGGTGAAAATGGAATGTAAGTTGTATTGTATCAGAGCTTTTCTCAATTTGATAACCATACTGTGGTTATACAACTGTCTGTCCTACACTCAAAAGATGATTGGTGAAGTATCAATGGATAAGGATGCATGATGTAAGCAAGTTATATACAAATGTTCCCTCTCCCCATTCCCCAAACCCCAAGTATTCCAAAACCTCTCTCTCTCTCTCATATATCAGATACATACACATATGAAAAAGACAAAGCACATGATCCTGTCTTTCTAATATTTTATTATGAAGGTATCCAAAATGGAGAAATATTCAAACAATTATACGGCAAATATTCATCTCAAAGTTTTTCGATTCAATATTTTATTTAATCTTCCTATTTTATTTTACTATTTTGTGACAGGATCTGAAGCAGCAAAGGCTTTGTGGTGAAGGATGGCCTTGGATTTATGCTCCTCCTGCCTCACCTCCTGCAGAAGGATTATAGGTGCGCACCTGGCTAACAGGTTAGTAATTTTTCCTTTCCTTTTTAATTTTTATTTTCCTTGTTTTCTCTTATTTTTTATTTTTTTGAGACAGGGCCTTTCTATGTAGTGCTGGCTGGTTTAAAACTCACTATGTAGCCCAACCTCGCCTTCAACTTGTAGGCCATCCTCTCCTCTGTCTACCGAGTATTGTGATTACAATACGTTGTGAACCATTTCTGTTTTAAAAACATTTTTATTTTTAATTATGTATATATGTCTGTATGTATGTGTATGTCCATGCGAGTGCCCTTGGAGTCCAGAAAAAAGATGTTGTATTCACCGGAGTTGGACTTAGAATTTTCCTGCCACACCATCCTGAGTGCTGGATATAGATTATTCTACCATCCATAGTTTTAAGGATGTCACTGGCTTTGGTGCAGGGCCTGGAATATAGGGCTCCTAAATATTAGATATGCATTCTACCACTGAGTTATACAACCACCTCAAGTATTTAAATTTTTTTTCTTTTACAGACAAGGTCTCTGTATGTAACCCTGACTGTCCTGGAACTTGCTGTGTAGACCAAGCTGGCCTCAAACTCACAGAAATCCACTTGCCTCTGCCTCCCAAGAAGTGCCACCACACCCAGCCTTTAAAATTCTTTCCAAAAAAAAAAAAAAAACCAAAACGATTGTTTGCAGGCTTTCTTTAAATTTGGAATTATTTCAAGATTAAAAATTAAGTCAGGCATGGTGACTCACACCTTTGATCCAAACACTTTTGAGGCAGAGGCAGGTGAATCTGTGTATTCAAGGCCAGCCTGGTCTATATAGAGAGTTCCAGCACAGCCAGGACTACATAGAGTGATCAACACTGTCTTAACCCTTTCCCCTCAAAAAATTATAAAAAAAGATTAAAAGTTAAATCAATTAGCATAGATAATAGGAGAAAAAATGAAAAATTTAAAGGGACAGTAGTTTGAAGTAAAAGACTCCAGAGGTTTGGCTCTGGGGTTTTACAGGGTTTCTCTGTTGTAGCCCTGGCTGTCCTGGAAATCATTCTGTAGACCAAGCTGGTCTCCAACTCACTCAAATCCATCTGCCTCTGCCTCTGCCCTCTGCCTCTCCAGTGCTGGGATTAAAGGTGTGTGTCACTACTGCCTGGCTAAACCTCTGGAGTTTTAGCCCCACCATGAAGCTGGTGCCTTAAGTCAGGTCAGTGTCTCAGCTCTCCTTTTAGAGTCCTAAACATTCGTTTAAAGAGTTATCTCACTGTTCAGTAAGTACTGTTCTATGGCACTTATGAAGCTTGAAACTACATTTCCCACAGGCCTTTCTCTTTCCTCGCAGGAAACAGGATTACGATTGCTATAGTTCCGCCCCCCGCTAACGTCGCGAGATCTCACCAAATTTCATTTGGGATTTCCACTGAAAGCCATTTTGTTTTTCAGCGCGCTTTGCAAGGGTGTCTGGGGCGAATTTGCACCGAGGCAGCAGTTGTGTTCTCCGCAATTTCATCTTCATTTCCGCGATGTTGCCCTTGGCCAAAAACGCGTTAAGCCGTCTCCAAGGTGAGCAAATAATGTGGGCGAGCCCTTTACAGCACCAGCAGATCCGTGCTCTCGTGCCCTTTTCTTCCCCCAGCATCCTGCACTTTTAATTCTAGGTGCATGGTATCCTGTGTGGTCTTAAGTCACTGGGAAGATAGCCATGGCAATGGTAGCCATGACAGTGGCTTTATCATCCCATTGTTTTGTTCCTAGCTTAGTTCTGCATTCTCATTCTTCAGGGACCACACGTCACTCTCCTTAAGTGATGTTCTAAATTTTAGCATTAGGAGTGTATTTACTTCTTACCCCACGTAGAGGAACTGATCCTGAAAGCGTAACGGTGGTAGGAAACTAAATCTACCTCACCTGGATTATAGCAAGGGGAAACCCTAAGTGGTAGCCTGGCAGCTTTGGAGTCATCTGTAGGTTACTAACAGACTATATTAAGTATTGCGCAAACAGTCTGGATCATTTTTTCCTGTTTGAAAATTAGGCAAGTATGTGGAAATTTGAGACTAGCATTATATGTGGAGAATACACTAGATTGGAGAGAAAAAATAATTTTCATAATTGCTTTCCCTTGAAGGTGACCTTCAGTAATGTGAGTAGAGGTGACCTTCCACAAGTACCTTTAGCTTGTTTCTCTAGCCATGTTTTTATTTTATGTTAAGGCTATATTAGAAGCATCACAAATTGTTCTAAACACTGAAGCACTTTGGGAATAATTGAAAGGAATGGAAGCCCAACTGATGTGTCATATGCCACAAGCCGTGTTTATTATTTCTTTCACATTGGGCAAATGATTTAGCTTTATGAACTTGTTTTCTTATTTTTGTAAAGCAGATTACTAAATAATACCTGTTTCATAATACCATTAACTAACCTCTGGTTACTAACCCTTTTTTAAGTTCTTTTTATATAGTGGAGAGACTTAAGGAAATGCACTTGGTAAAAATTAATGTTGGAACAACAGTTGTTTGGTAATCGCAATTTCTTTAACCTTTGCGTGATTTAGAGACTTTTATACTGTAGGAAAAGGTTATTTTTAAATTTCTTTTCTTTTTTTTTTTTTTTTTTTGTTCCTGTTTCTCGGTGTGGAATTCCCATATGCACCTTTAAATGTTCTGGAGTAGAATACATTATGAAATGTTTATGTATGTGTTTATTCTAGATGTAGCTGTTTTCTGAGGGAGGGTCTCAAGTAGACTAGGCTGGCCTCCAACTTAATATGTAGCCAAGGATGATCTTGAACACCTGATCCTTTTGCCTTCACTTTCCAAGTGCTGGGATTACGTGTATACAGCACCTTTATAGACTTAATTGTATGTGTGTGTGTGTGCACATGCAGTGGTAGGGATCAAGTCCAGGGAATGATAAGCAAAGTACTACACCATCTTAGCTACATTTCTCTGGGTGTGACTGGTTAAAGGTGAAAATGAAAGCTAAGTTAAACAGCTAAAGAACTAATACAATGGTTAAGTCATTATCATGATTATACCACAGAGAGACCATCATTTTTATTTTAGAGTTTTACAAGTGCTTAGAGTACAAGTGTGAACCATCACACCTCAAATCAGCAGTGCTCTTTTCCCACTTTTCCCACTGTATCTGTAAGCATGTAAAGAACCTTAAAACAGTAAAGGGGTGATACCTAGATTGGAAGAGGATGGAAAAAAAATAAAACTAATAGCTTTGGAAGAGGATGGAAAAAATAAACCTATTAGCTATGGAAAAAGGTAAACCTAATAGCTTTGGAAGAGGATGGAAAAAAATAAACCTAATAGCTTTTCTTGGTATTTACCACTGCTTTCTAGTTTTATTTTTTATTTTCATGCCTATATACCTTGTTCTTCAGCCAAACTTGATTGGCTTTCTGGTATAGTAGATCTATTTCTGTCAGTTTTAATTTCACTTTCCTATATCTGTATAAATACATTTTACCTGCCATTCAAAGTGCTCAGTTTTTTTTTTACCTTCTTGTACTACAGTGATTTGTGTCTTCATGTATCATAATCATTTCTAGGCTAGAAATGACCTGATGATAAAGTCTCTGTCTTATACATCTTTATATACTCTATTTTTTTGAGACAGGATCTCATGAACCCTATGCTGACTCCTGATCCTCCTGCCTCCACCTTCGAAGTGCTGGGATTACAAATATGCTTGTCTACTTATATACTCTTATTGTAGAATTGAGCCTTATTAATTACTAATTATTTTAAAATTCAGCTTACCTTAGTTTGAGGACATTTTGTTGTAATTTTAAGGTAATAAATATTTGATGTGTATTAATCTGATAATTTTGAGTTTATTTTCCCTTGTGTATTTTAAGTTATTGAGCAATTTTGAGTAAACAATGAAAATTGAAGTCATAGATACTCAAATTAATGACAGGTATCCAATAAACTATTACTGACATACACATCCAATTTTTCTTTTCCTCCAACCATTTTTTTTGAGACAGGATGTTAGTATAAAACTCTGGCTGGCTTAGAACTTACTATATAAATCAGACTGAACTCGAACTCCAGAGATCTGCCTGCCTCTGCCTCTGCCTCAGAACTTAGATTAAAAGATGCGTGCTGTCACATCTGTGCTCCAAATTTTTATTCTGAAAACCTAGGAATCCAGAAAATTGAGAAATGTGTGAAGAACATTTACTACAATGTATTAGCATTTTGTTATATTTGCTTAATCATGTTTCTGTCCATGTGTTGGCTTATCATATTTATTTTTTTGAGATAGAGCCTTTCTCGGTAGCTAAGGCTAGCCTAGAATTCAATGTGTAGCCTAGTTTGGCAATTTTGTCTCAGTCTCCGAAGTGTTGAGATTACAGGTGTGAGCCACTGGGCATGACAGTTTATTTTCAGAGCACTTGAGAAGGTGCTTACTTGTTCATCTATCTTTGTTTGTTTGTTTGTTTATCTATCTATCTATTTATTTATTTATTTATTGGAGACAGGGTTTTTCTGTTGTAATTCTGGCTGTCCTGGAATTTGTTCTGTAGACATCCTCCTATCTCTGCCTCCCAAGTGTTGATTTTAAAGTTGTGTACCACCACCATCTGGCTACTTATTTGTTCTTGTGTGTAATGTGGTTAACATGTTGTTGAATTGCATAGTAGTATATAGAGTTCACCACCTTTGCTTTCCTGATCAGCAGTTGTATCTCTTTTATTTGATAATTGATATGTATACTTCTGTGTTCTTTTTTAAGTTCGAAGCATTCAGCAAGTGGTGGCAAGGCAGAGCCACCAGAAGAGGACACCTGATTTCCATGACAAATATGGAAATGCTATATTAGCAAGTGGAAGCCTCTTCTGTATTTCTACATGGACATATGTAAGTACTATTAGTTGGTTATTTCTTCTTTTGCAGTGCTAGGGATTGAACTCAATGTCTCGTACCTGTTAGGCAAGTGCTCTGCCATTGAGCTATACCCTCAGGCTCAGTGGTTTTTAATTTAGGTATGTTTTATTCTCATCTAGTCTTAATGTTTTGGAAGTGTTAAATTTCTAGTTGAGGAGGGATTTGAAAGACTGATCATCCTCCCAATGTGGGTGTGTGTTCCTTTGCTTTAGTGTTCATTCATCTTCTATTAATGTTTCCAGTCACAAATTGCTTGTTGGATCACAAGGCAGTCCTTTTCTACATTGTGTAGCTGTTAGAAGGATCTTATTTGTTGAGCTCAAATATGGTGGTGTATGCCTGTAATCCCAGCCCTTGAGAGGCTTAGGCAAGAGAATTGCAAATGTGAGATTATCTGGGCTATATAGTATATATAGTGAGACCTTATCTAAAACAGTTAAAAATTCTAATGTTGAGTTAAATATCCTTTACTTCATAATTTGTACATTAGTTAATTGCAGTATGGAAATTCTGATCCATCATAGTTCCATATGAGAGCCATCAGCTAGTAGAAGATTGCTGTCATAGGTTGTAACACACAAGTTTAACATTGATAGGACCCTGGCTGGCTTCAGTCTACAGCACCAAAAAAAAAATCATTAGCATGGTGTCTTTAATTGGCTAAGATTAAAATATCTGTAGGTATTTTCCTATAATTTCTAGATTTTCATATTTTGAGTCACTTTCCTGGATGTACTTCAGTGATCAGATTTCTTTTTAAAATTCTGTAATCAGAACTGAGACACAAGCCAGTGTGGTTGTAGGTACACACCCACAATCGCAGCAGTTGGGCATCTGAGGCAGGTAGATTGAGAGAATAAGACCAGCTAGAACTACAGCAAGTTTGAGGCCAACCTAGGCTGCATAACAGACTTTGTCTCAAAAAAAAAAAAAGAACCAAAACCTGAGTATAATTTTATTAACAGATGAAATGTAACTTGTTTTCTATATTTTAGGGTTCTGTATCTGTCGCTTAACAACTTATTTTCTAGTTGCCCTATTTTCTGGTTAACAGTGGTAATTCTAAAATTTTAATATATTTTGAGCTGGGCAGTGGTGGCACATGCCTTTAATCCCAGCACTCAGGAGGCAGAGGCAGGTGGATCTCTGTGAGTTTGAGGTCAGCCTAGTCTACAGAGCGAGTTCCAGGACAGTCAGAGTTACAACAGAGAAATCCTGTCTCTCAAAAAGCCCCATATATATTTAGTGAAGTGATACAGATTACTGTGTAGGTGGCACACATTTATAATCCCAACACTAGGGATGCAGGGGGATCAAGAATTCAGGGTCATCTTTAGCTACATACCAAGTCTAAGGCCACCCTGGGCTACATCGAACCCTGTCTCAATTAAACAAAAGGGACAATCAAACTCTTGCCTGAAATTAAATATACTATTAATTTTGGTGCTGAGGATTGAACCCTAGTCTTGTGTATCTAAGCATAGTCATCTTCCTTTAATGATCTCTACTTCAGTCTTGAAGTCATATACTAAAGTAAATGAGTCCTTTTGGGTAGTTGTGCTTGATCGGGGCAATATTTTGGAGGGGGAGAGAATATAAAATACAATTTTGAATTAAGAACAATTTAAAAATTAAGTTCTTGGTTTTCTAGCCACATTCCAAGTGTTTAACAGCCAGATGCAGCCAGTGACTCCTATATTGGAAAGTGGATATTAGAACATTTCCTTCAACTCAGAATGTTGAATTCTGTCAACTGCTCTGGAGTATTAGGATAGCAATTAGTTTTGACCTCTGAAAAGCACTATATCCCAGATGACTTCCTGTTTATTATTAATCTAAGGAGCAGAATTTCTTTGTAATTTTGAAGAAATAGTTTCCAAATTGAGAATGGACTGTGATTTAAATGTGTATAACTGACAGCCTTTTAATTCTTACAGACAGCAACACAAATTGGAATAGAATGGAACCTGTCCCCTGTTGGCAGAGTCACCCAAAGGAATGGAGAGATCAATAGTCATGCCAGCTGATGCAGTAATCAAGGAATTGTTTCAAAATCAACTATTAAGTGATTCCAAGTCAAAAAATAGTGAAGTCATTAAATTATGACATATTGAAGAAAAAATAAAGTACCTTTGAAACCTTAATTTTAAGTTTTGTTTTCTTCCTTTATAAATGTAGCCTAGCTTGCTCACTTTTCATTTATTTAAGCTTTGTATTAGAGTAAAAAAGCTGTACTATCTCTTAAAATAACTTTTTTTCTATGAAATGGTAATGAGAGAAATCTATGCTCTGAAAGGCAACTTTATAGTAACCTGAAATTACAGCTAGTGAACAAATAACACAGATCTGTTTTATGAGACCACTGGGTCAAGTGTTTGGTCCAGATAGGTTATGCCTAGTATCGTCTACTTCATGGTTATATTTGGTATTGGCATTAACTCCCTTCCTCTCCTGCTTAGAGAATTTAGACTGTCACCAAACACATGGTAATACTGATCCTGTAAATGACCTAGATTGGCTAAAGACTAGCTCCTTAGCCCCTATGGCATATCCGTGGATTTTCAGCATAATCCTTAAGCCTTAGGATCTGTCATATGATTCCTAGTTATTTAAATGTTGCCTTAAAAATGAGAGTATCTGTCAATCACGGGTGTAAAGTGACAAATTTTGATACTTTGTTCATTGGCCTCTCCTGTTTTCTGTAATTACAGTAATAGTATGTAACATCTAGGTTTGGTGATTGTCCTGAGTTTAGTATATGGCAATAAACTTACTGTGTAAGATGTAAACTAAACAAAATATTAATTGTTTCACATGCTACATTACTCCTTTTGGTTAAAGCTATAGTCTATAGTTATATTTATGTTCTACCAAATATGTGGAATTCTAGTCAAGTGACATTTGCATTAGTTAAATTTAGAGAATTCTCAAATCTAAAACTTCATGAGTTCTAGAAGTTGCTTTTAGCAATCTCTGAATGTATCTGATATAGATAAGGATTTATATCTAAGGAAACATTGGGATAAAGGTTTCTATGATGCTTTGGATGGATTCCTGGGCTTTGTGACTGCTGGACAGGCACTCTTATCACAGCTATACTACTAGCTGCTGTTGTGGTTTTTTTGTTTTGATTATTCCAACACAAGAAGTAGTTTTCATGGTGGTGTGCCCTATTGTCTCATTAAATGCAACAAAGTCAGTGATACGATTTTAGTAGAAATAATTTGCAAGATCTCTAACTATATTAATAGTATTTGATACATTTTAATCTGGGTGTAGTGGTCACATACACCTTCAACCTCAGCACTCATGAGGCAGGAGGATCACTGTGAGTTCTAGGCTAGTCAAGCCCTACATAGTTGAGACCCTGTCTCAAAACAAAAAACTCGAACATTTTAATGAAATTGTAGAAATGTTCAAACTCTTACTAAGCTATTCAAATACAAATCAATCTGAAATGTGAATAAACAATAAACTTTTAAAGACATCTTAATATGTTAGATCATGCACCTTTTGACTCCAGAACTAGCACTTATTTATGATGAGGTAATGTTTGCTATGATTTGTTTGCTTCTGTCAGGTGAAAATTGTCAGCTATGTGTGATGTTTTACATTGACTTAATTTTTTGTGTGTGTTTGTGCTCACGTGTCACAGTGCACATGTGAAGGTCAGAGACAATTTGCAGGAGTAGGTTGTCCTTTACCATGCAGGTCCTGGGAAATAAACTCGGGTCACTAGGTTTGGCAGCAAGTGCCCTACCTACTGACTTATCTTGCCCTCCTTTGATGATTTTAACACTATCATAACCACTAGTGGAAATGAAGCAGTAGTTAATTGATTTTTGCCCACAATATTCTAATCTTAGTGCTTTCCTGTCACACTCAGGCAGACAAGTTCTACCCTTTCATGAAAATGTCATCAGTTGTACCTCTAACACATTTCTTTGAACTTTATTATTTCCTGGAGTTGGGAGGTCACTAAATTCCCTATTATGTCTTTCTATGGCTGAGGAATTAAGACAACTTACTTCAGAAGCATTACTAATCCTTTAAAATCCTTTGAGGGACTATGAAGGACCATGATGAAGTTGAATGTCATTAAGTCTTTAACATTTTACTCTGAAATAGAATTGTCACATATTTTCTGTTATTTAAATTCATTCAGCTTATCAAGTATAAAATACTCATATTTTTGAGAATACAGCTGTTGCGTTTTTAAAGATTTGCTCTTTATGTGTACCATTGCATGGAGATGCCAGTGGATGCCAGAATAAGGTATTGGATCCCCTGGAACTGGAGTTAACAGGCAGTTGTGAGTTGTTCTGTGTTCTGGGAAGTACTCTTAACCACGGGGCCATCTCCCCAGCTCCACATGTGTTCTTAACCTGGTAACTTCATTGAGGATATATTGATGCTATTATATTGGAAGCAATTTGGAGGTACTTCATATTGCTGAACTCCCAGCAAACCTGAACACCGAAGACAGTGTCTTATGAAAGCTCATTTAATACAGTAATCATGAAAAGAATGTTAATTCACTTGAGCATTCATGAGGGTTAGAGAGGATGCAGGGAAAGATCATATTTTAGAGTGAAGGTTGCATGACGACTAATTCGATGTTTATAGAAGATAAACCAGTATCTAGATTAACTAGAGGGGTAGCTGACTTGCTATTTAGCTTCTCTAAAGATGGATTCCTGGTTCCTACCATTGAGTGATTTTATTTTTTATTTTCTAGTTCAATGACAATTGAAGGGGAAAATGTACCAAGGCCAAAGATACAAACCATGCCATTATAGTGAATTTCTTTTAGTTTAACACCAATCATATTGCACCTGTAACTCAGTTTACTGATATTTGGGAGCCCACTTAAAAGCCATCTTAGTTCCTTTTTTAAAAATTGTGTGGGTATGTGCACATGTCGGTGTAGGTGGCCTTGGTGTTCAGAAGAGAGTGTTGGGTCCCTGGAGCTGGACTTAACAGGTAGTTACAAACTATCCATTGTGGGTGCTGGAACTGAACTTGGGTCCTTTACAAGAATGGTATTTACTCTTAACCACTGAGCCGTCACTCCAGCACTGTATTATTTAAATGCTTTGTTTCATTATATGTATTTATTTATGGGTGTGCTGTGTGTACTATAGTCCAGATGTGCAGACCAGAGGACAGCTTGCAGGAATTCTACTAGGGGTGGAACTCAGGTCAGCGTCTTTACCTGTAGGGTATTAAACTCAAGGAATTGCTAGCCACTTAACTACACCTCCAACCCCATTGTATGATGTTATTTTTACTTTAGAAAATTGTGTGTGTGTGTGTGTGTGTGTGTGTGTGTGCATGTGCACAAGCATGTACTACAGCATGTATGTGGGGGTTGAGGACAGTTTACAGCAGTATCATTCAGGTAGGTTTATTTTTTCTGTGTATATGGGTGTTTTGCTTGTATGTATGTCTGTGCACCCGGTGTAGGCAATGCCCTAGAAGGCCAGAAGAGGGCGTCGGATTCCCTGGAACAGGACTAACAGTTGATTGTGAGCTGCATGAGGTTCTCTGGAAGAGTAAATAGGTGTTCTTAAATAACTGAAAAAAAATTTGAGACTAGGTCTTACTCTATACCCCAGTTGGCTAGGAACTCACTATGTAGCCCAAGCTGGTTCCAACTCACAATCCTCTTATCCTTTCCAGTGCTGGGATTACACGCTCGAGGCACCATGCCAAACCACGGTGTCATTTTTTTCATCAGAGTGATAAGGGCAAATTCCTGTCTGGAGTTAGTTTAGTAAGTAACACAGTTTGACAGGTCTACGATATTTTATTCTGGGCAAGGATGAACTATAGATGGCTTACCGCAGGCCCTCACTGTTCAAGTACTTTTTTCCCCTTTTCGGTTGAGTTTGCTTAGGCGCTGGGGTGGGGAGCCAACAGACTGCAAGCCTAACCCTCCTCGGTCGAGGCTGCTTGCGGGCAGCAGGGGGCGCGCGGAGCTCAGGTCGCGCGCTCCCTTTCACGTGACGAGGACAGTTTCCCGGGTTGGTCCAGCTTCCGGCCCCCTGGAATCACCCGGAAGTGGGGGCCCCGGAGGAGGGCGGGGCAAACGCTGAAGGCTGAGGAGGCTGGAGCTGGGAAAGCCGTCGAGGGAGGAGCTGCCTTTGCTGGCGCCTAGACTTCTCAGTGTGTGTGAGCGCGGAGGCTGCCTGCGGGTCGATCCGGAGCTCGAACCCCAACCCCGGAATCCCAGGTGAGTCCCACAGCGGCTTCCCGTTGGCGACCTCGCTAGAGGGGCCGTTTTGTCAGTTGGTCTGTACTGTTTAGACTGGTGAGAAGGTCACTGAGCTGGGACAGTCTCCAAACTCCTTCATAACTCACGTATTTAACCACACTTAGGCTTTTACCCTCCCAACCAGGACAGAGGAGGAAGGTTGGGTCCTGATCTGTGTCACTGTGTTGTACTCTTCCTGGAGAGAGTATCCTGACCATCTCTGGCCTGTGCTAGTTAATTGTGGACACTAGGTGGTCTGAACCCCATACTGAACTTCTTGTGGACTGGGATCTTTGCTTAGTCACACTCTTTCTACTTTAGAAACTGAGTTTCCGAAGACCACCATCACTGACTAAATATTTTTCGAAAACAGATATTTGGCTTCTTGTCACGCTCTGGGAGCATAAGCTAAACGGAGACTCGTCACCCCTTCTTTTTGTTCTTTGTGCTCCATTTCTAGTAAAGTTAACAGCCATCCTGTCCCACCCTGCGATGCCTTTCTGAGGCTCTTCTCTGTCCCTTTCTCCCTCTGTCTCTTCCTTCTCAGTGCTGGGATTGAATTCCTCCATGCCTTCCACATACTGCGTTGCATCTTTTGACACTTTTTGTTGAAGATGTTGAGGTTATTTTAAACAAGGACAATACTCATACTTTATAAGCTGCTATTTTTCTAGGATCTGAGCTTTGTTTTAATTATAGCCTAATTACTTAGCAATAAGACTCTGTATTGAGACAGTGTGTGCAAAATATTAAATTAGGTGATACTGAGGTATGAGAGATGGGTTGATGGCAGATCAAGATATTTCCAGACACAAAGGAGTTTACAATCAATTGAGTCAAATTCAGCTATGAAGACTGTGGATTCTAACAGCCCCACTGATTGAATAAATAACTTAGATTGTTTATACCATCCCTCTTAAAGAAAGCTTATTTTGAACAGATTTTAATGGTTTAATTTCAAACTTTTTTGCTTCTATGGTAACCACATGAAGGTTTTATTGCTGTTGTTGTACTTGAGTGTCCTGCAATGAAATGGGAAAGAAACACATAATCACCTAGTCACTGAAAATCTCAGTAACATATATTAAAACCGGGAAGTGTTATAAGGGTGTTTGGAAAGAAACATTTGAGCTGGATCTGGAAAAGTGAGTAGGACTTAGCTCTGTAGGATGGGGTGGAGGTGGTTGGAAGAATAGTCCAGGCACACAAATACTGGTAAGATAACACTGTACATCAAAATCTGTGTTTCTAGCAACCACACCTTTCAAGATTTCAAGAGGGTAAAAAGAATAAGGGCTCAGGAGGAAGTTCGGTGGAAGAGTGTTGCCTTCTTAGGGTTGAGGCTCTGGGTTCTATCCCTGCCACCTTGAAAAAAATGAAAATACAAAAGAAGTCATGAAGGATAGTCATACAGAATTGTTAACCCACAAAAAGCCTACATGTAGAAAAAAATGGAAATGATTAACACAGTTAATGTATGAGGTTTAATGGTAATGTAACCCCAAATTTCAAAGACACAAAAGTGGGTAGGCATGGTTTGTGCGTGTGGGAAAGGCTTGCCCTCCCCTCGTTATGTTTCTTTGTTGAACCTCAATCAGTTTTAAATTCTGATTGAGTATTGTGTCTTAATTTGCAATAATTAAAAAAAAAGTTATTGGCACTTGAGTGTGGTGGTGAATACTTTGGATCCCAGCATTCAAGAGGCAGAGGCCAGTCAATCTCTGAGTTTGAGGCCAGCCTTGTCTACAGAGTAAGTTCCAGGATAGCCAGGATTACACAGAGAAACCCTGATTTGAAACCTCCCCCCCCAAAAAAAAGTTGTCAATGAGTAACATTTTTTAAAGCCAGAAACTATTCCAATTTCCCCTCAAGGAATCCTCCAAATTGATTTCTCTCCTTGTCTTGCTAATGTAATAGAAACTCTTCTAGCCAGTTTGTAGATCCTGATTTGTGGGCCCAAGCCAGTGGTAAACACTATTTTTTTCCTGAAGGATAGGTTAATGTATTTGTTTCTTAATACAGAAGGATGATTTCTTTGAAAAAAATTCATGTAAAAGCAGTAAAATTTGTTTTGGATTAAGAGAGAGGAGGTAATAATGGAGGAAGGAGGAAGGAGATTAAGTGGAGAAGAAAGGGAGAGAGATCCAATGTATCCCAGGTAACACATTGCAACCCTTAACTCCTGTGAGGGCTCTAAGGCAATATATTTCTTTTTAAAGCATAAATTCCTTGTTGAACTGATTTTTATCTATATACTATATTCAGATTTGCTTGACAAAACCATTAATTAAAATTTTTAACATTACAGAGAATGAAATGTATTCATTTTCCAATTAGGGAAGTAAATTGTACAGAGATATTTGTATGAACTGATGCAGTCCCTAGTAAAGATGAAAATGATATTTTGGAGTTTTCTCCTAAAATCCCCTTTATCATCTTTGTTAAAGGGCCAGTCCAGGTTTTCCAAGTATTTTTGCTCCTAAATTATTTTTTATTTGAGACAGAGTCTCTCACTATGTAGCCTTGGCTGTCCGGGAACTCACTGTGTAGACCAGGCTGGTCTCAAACTCAGAGAGATCTGTCTGCTTTTGCCTACTTAGTGCTGAGATTAAAGGCATGCACCACCAGGCTTGGAAAAAATATTTGTGTGTGTGTGTGTGTGTGTGTGTGTATGTATGAGTATGCATGCATGTGTACATTGTTTGAAACCAGCAGAATGTGTCTGATGCCCTGGAGCTGAAGTTAAAAGGGGTTGTGAACTTCCTGCCACTGGTACTGGGAACTGAACTTGGCTCAGTAAGCGGTGATCCAACTTTGTAGTCCCCCCCCTTTTGTCTTTTGAGATAGGGTTTCTTTATGAAGCCTTAAGCTGGCTGGGAACTTGCTGTCTAGATCAAGTTAGCTTTGAATTTGGCAATGATCTTTGACTGTACCTCCTTGTGTACTAAGATTGCAGGTGTATGTCACCATGACACCCCCCCCCCTTTAAAGGAATATTTTGCTTTTATTAATATCCTGTCAAAAACGTTATTTTTTATGTTTTTATTATTCATTTTTGTACATGTGTGTATGTATATAGATACTTTTATGCAACAGCTCATTTGTGGTGGTCAGAGGACAACGTGGGGGACTCGAATCTCTCCATCTACTATGTAGGTGCTGGAGATTGATTTTGAATTCAGGCCATCAGGGTTGGTGTCAGGCACCCTTACAAGTAGGGCCATCTTGCCAGCCTGTTATATTTTTATTATTTTTGAGACAGTGTTCGTGTAGCTGGCCTTGGACTCCTGTTTCTCTTGCTTCCATCTTCCAAGTGATGGGATAATAGATGTCAACATTTTGTTATTAAATAAGGATGTTTCCTAGGACTTAAGTAAAAATTAAGAATGAGGCAAATAGCTGGTAAACCATGACTAAAATATTTCAGTTTTAAGTTCCATTCTGACGTTTGTGATTTTTTTTTTTAACTTTCTCAATCTCAGTCTAGGTTGACAACTTAATGTGATATAATTTACTTTTGGGTGTGGTGGTATATGCTTAATTCCCAGCACTTGAGAGGCCAAGTTGGGAACATTAAGAGTTTGAGGGCAGCCTAGGCAACATAGCAAGAACTTATCTCAAAGAAACAAAACAAAAAACTTGCATACTTAACTTACTGAGGTAATATGGCAAGAAAAGTATCAAAATTTATTTAGACTGTGTTCATTACAGAGTAGGTGCCATGTTTCTCTGGTTTCATAAATATGTTCCTATGTTGTCCAAAATTGTGAGTTCAAGTACTTGAGAGATCACACTGATTTTCACAAATACTACCCCCCTCCGCCTCTGAGACAGGGTTTTGTGTTATAATGCAACTCTGGCTGTCATGGAACTCACAGAGATCTGCCTCTGACTCCTGAGTGCTGGGATTAAAAGGTGTGTGCCATTATCACTTATCAACTTGGTTTTTTTGTTAGAGATGAAAATAAAATATTCAAATTTTGAGCTGATTATATGGACATTATTGCATGTTGTCTATTGCATGTTTGGAATTGTACAGCTATGTCTAGAGAATTTGAAAAAAAAATTAGTTTTTACTGTAACCAGTGTAGAAGTATAGTTTTTTCACACATATAATCAAAAGTGCATTTAAATAGATTATTTCACATGGCAAGGACACTGTTTTTAGCTGGCTACTTACACTTCCTGATTTTGTTCATAAAAAAGCAGTGTGTTTGTTGTATGCTGTTGTGATTGTTGCTGCTTCTGCATATGCAGTTGATGTCACAACTAAAGCAGACAGGGAAGGAAAAAAACTTGAATCACTTCCTTCTTCCACTTCTGATGGACATTCTGCAGAGCTCTATGTGCCTCTTGGCATTGGGAAAATAGTTTCTGTTCTCTCTGTCTCTCTGTCTCTGTCTCTCTCTCTCTCTGTCTCACTTATTTTTTGGTGGTGAGAATTGAATCAAGTCTTCAGGTACATACTAACCAACTACTTTACCCACTGAACTACAGCTCTACTCCCCTTCCTCATTGTTTGTTTGTTTCTTTTTTGGCAGTTCTGCAACTTTATTTGACATTGAGCAGGTTAGTTCTCATCCACATCGACTGTAGATTTTTGAATTTGGTAACAGGCACGTAAATTACTAACGTGTAGAGCTTGTTTGGTGAGTCTTCATCCTCATTACGTTTTTCTGGACAAATATGCAGGGCTTTGATTTGGAACATTCCTTATTCCTTTGGCCCAGATGGCCTTATTGAGCCTGGTATCAATGTTCACATCTGGAGCCCCCATCCTCCATGGCAAATTTCTGGATTTGTTTTGAGTGCCCAAGGTAATGCTTCTTGAAAGCCTACTCTATGGATGAGCTTGTGAATGCTGATGGTGTATTCTCGGGACACCCACGTTCTGATGGCAGAACGGCCTTTCTTGCCACCCTTTGTGGGAGCCGTTCTGCTGGGCCCAAGCTGGAAAGGAAGCTTGTTTCTTTTTTAAATAAGAATTTAAATTTTATTTACTTATGTATAGATATATACATGTATGTAGTGCTGGGAATTGTACACTCTAGACAAAACTTATACCAGTGAACTATATCTTCAGCGCCCCCCTCCCCACCTTTTTTTATTGAGACAATCTCACTATGTAACCCCAGTTGTCCTGAAAGTCATTATGTAGCTCTGGCTGGCCTTGAGCTTGTAATCTCCTTGCCTCAGCCTCCCAAGTACTAAGATGAAAGGTCTGAGCCACCATGCCTAACTGGGTTCTACTCACTTGGGTTTTCATCTGATAAATGCTACATGTTGCTCAGGAGAAAGAATTGAAAGGGCTTCTGTTAAGATCTGAAAAACTGTCCAAAAAGATCAGAGCAGAGAAAAAGAACTGAAGAGTTGAGAGCCCTCTAAGAAAATTCAGAACTCTATAGGAGAAATTTGTAGTCACTGGTGTGATAAAGTTTCTTAAAAGTGGCTCCTAAGGGGCTTGGATGTAGCTTAGTAATAGAGCATGTGCTTAACATGTGAGGATCCTTGCTTTAGATCCTTGGCACGGCGGAGGAGCTAACCAGTAAAAGAGCTCAGTTGTTAGAATTCCAAGTGTGTGTGATCTCCTTTGTGGTGAAATAAAGGAAGGTATCTAGCATTTGTTTTGAGACAGGATCTCCCGAACTGGTCCAGATGGTCCTGGAACTCAATGTAAACCTGGCTGACTTCAAACTTGAGATCCTCTTGCACTTGCCTCCTGATTGCTGGAATTATGGGCATGCACCACCACTACTATGCCAGGCATGTCTAATTTTTCTTTTGATAATGTAATTTGCTCTAAAGATAACAATAATGTTGATTCTTTCTCTTCCTCCTTTTTTTGTGATGCTAAATATATAACCTACTTTATGTAGACAAATACTCTTCTTCTGAACTCCAGCTCTAGTAGAATACTTATTTATTAATAATAAATTACTATTAATTCTATTCTATATTAATTATTTTTAGTGTATTAGTAAACAAATGATAGCAAGTTTAGGGCACAATTATCAATAAATATATTACGAAAATAGCAATATTAGTATCATTTGACTATAGCCCATTTCATTTTGACCCAAAATAATGTTTTCTGATATTTTGTTTCTTTTTAAAATTTTATTTCATTTTTATTTTTATTTGTTTATTTATTTATTTATATGTGTGTACATGCATATACCACATGTGATTGGATATTTGTGAAGGTTAGAGGGCATTTGATCTCTGGAGCTGGAGTTACAGAGAGTTATGAGCTTCCTTATGGGTACTAGAAACCAAATTTGGGTCCTCTAGAAGAGTTGCAAGTACTTCTAATTGCTGAATTATCTCCATAGATATCTCTTAAAATATTTATTTTATTTTTATTTATGTATATATGTCTCTGTTTGTGTGTGTGCACTTGTGTGCAGGTTCCTGAGGAGGCCAGAAGAAAAATAGTATCTCATAGAGCTGGATTTACAGGTGATTGTGAACCTCCAGATTTGGGTATTGGGACCTGAGCTCTGGTCCTCTCTAAGAGTACTATGAGCTCTTAACCACTATGCCATTTCTCTAGTTTTCATTTTTTTCCTTTGAGAAAGGGTTTTACTCCAAGCCTAGGTTGCCTAGAACTTGCTGTGTAACCTGGTTCAGCTCCCAAGTGTTGGGATTACAAGTGTGAGTTACAATACCTGTCCTGAATTTTTTTTCGTTTTGAGATTGGTTCTCATGCAGTTGAGGCTGGCTTTGAGATGGTATGTAGCCAAGGATGACCTTGAACTCCTGACCCTCCTGCCTCTACCTCCCCAATGCTGGGATTACAGGGATGCATCATAACTCCTATCTTCCTATTGACTGTTAATTCAGCTATCAAGTTTTAGTTCCAATTTATAGCCACAATATCTTGATATTAGTTTTTAATCACAATTATAAATACATTTTTATGTATAAATTATATATTTTCAAATATTGTACATGTAGAGCACATACATTTCCAGCTGGGTTTATTGATTTGGGTCATGAAAACCATGTAGTCTTCAGATTTTTCTTCCTTTTGCTTTTTAGATAATGAGTTTCACTTTATAGTACATAGTAGCTTAGAATTCACTGTGTAGCCAGAATGGCTTTGAATTCAGTAGCATCTTCCAGCTTTTGTGCTATCATTATACTCAGACCTAGTTTTAAATCCTTAAATCCTCTGAGTGATGATTGCAAATTGGAGATTTATTTTCTATATTGTATAATTTGACCTCTAGTGCAAAAGTATGATTAGAATTGCCTAAGAGTTTATCCTCAATGATTGATTATTAAAAACATAACCCACAAATGGCCATTTCTTAACTTTGTGTTAACATGTGTTAAACCATAGGATCTTGAGTCGTTTTGTTTATTTTTTGAGACAGAGTTTCAGTGTATAGGAGCCTGGCCTTGAACTTGGAATTCTGCTACTTTAACCTCTCCAGTGCTTGGATCATAGGCATGTACCACCACGCGCATGCAATACTTATTTTTATACACATAACTGATAGGGATCAGAGCAGTTTGATTTGAAAAATAGACCTTACACTTTGTTGTTTGTACTTTGGTAGGGGTATTTTTTTTTTACGTTCTTGGGATGAAGCATGGACTTCGTACATGCCAGGCAAGCCCTAGACTATATTTATGTCATAGGGACAGATTTTATTTCCAGACATAGCATGTGGATAAATTGAGGTTTAAAGGCATTCAGTTTTGGCTTCAAAGCCTATGCTATTATTTAACATAAGGGAACTGTAATTGTGTTGTCATTGTTATTTTGAGTTATAGTTTTGCTGTGTTGCCTAGGCTGGTCCCAAACTTCTCAGTTCAACAGTCTTTCCACTTTAGCCTCCCACGTACCTGTTTATTACAGATACCCTCCATCATGTCTGGTTAAGATCTGTCTATGTATGTATGTATGTATCTTTATTGAGACAGAGTGTTACTATGTAGCCTAGGATGCCTTTCAGGCTAGGAAGTATGATTTGAAAATACATAGGTAAACCCTGAGTGCTTCCACATTCCTATAATACTAGCATTGGTTTAGGCCCATGTTGTAGCAAGTTGTAGGCTAGCCTATATGATATGAGACTCTCTCAAAAAAGAAAAAAAAAAAGAAAGAAAAAGAAAAAACTCCACATAGACAAGAATAGGATGTGGCAGCCCAAACCCATAATCCTAACATTTAGAGTGCTGGGGCAGGAGGATTGCCTTGAGTTTGAGACAGACTTGGGCTAAATAATGAGTTCCAGCCTACCCTAAGCTACAGAGAAAGACTCTCTGCAGTAAAAATTGTGATAGCTCATTTCCTTGTTATCGTCAAACTAATTTCAAAAGCAACGGCCTATAGTTTCCTTTTCCTTTTCTTTATGTTTTACATCCCCCCCTCCAGAATCTCACAATGTAGACCAATTTGGCCTTGAACTCACAGAGACCCTCTTGTTTCTGCTGGGATTAACGGTATGTGCCAGCACCACCGACCTGTCTTCCTATCTTTACAGTAGACCTGGCCACACTTTACTATTTATAATAACTTTTAGAATTGAACTATTCTGAAAGAAAGTACAGTAGAGTACAGATCAGAACATTCCCAGTTGCATTTCTTGAGTCAGTGGGTATATTCTCTTGCTTCTTTAAGCACCTTAATGTCACTGTTCCATTACAGTGTTGTGTTGTTTGGGAGAGGCATAGGAGATGACATAGGATGAAATGTGGGGACTCTGGTCCCAAACTATCTAGGTAGGAATCTTAGTTCCTCTGTTTACTCCTGGTATAGGTGATAGTTTAAGGTGAGCATAGTTTATCCTTACCCCTCCTTCACATTTGTAAAGTAGGGCAATAACAGTACCTACCTCCTAGGATTGGCAATGAGTTAACACATATAATGCTTTAAGAACAGTGCTTTGGTTCCAAGTGGTGGTGGCGCATGCCTTTAATCCCAGCTCTAAGGAGGCAGAGGCAGGTGGATCTCTGAGTTCAAGGACAGCCTAGTCTACATTGTTCCAGGGCAGCCAGGACAACACAGAACTCTGTCTTGAAAACAAAAAACAAACAAACAAACAAAAATAGTGGTTGACAAGTAGTAAGCATATAATAAATTTCAGTTACTGCTATTATTCTCAATATGTTATTCATTTGTAAAAGTAATTTTAGCAACATATGTAATTAAATTATGAATTTATAGTTCTGTTCTGCTACCAATTTAGTAGATTATAGGGATTATATACTAATCAATACCCAAAAGCAATATTTAATTTCTACATTATACCACAGAAAAGGGAAAACAGATTGGGAGGATCCAGGAGCCAACAGAATACCTACTGTGTGAGCATGGAAACTTGGAACTCATGCTAACAAGCAGATGAAATCACCGTGAAGCAGTATTTCTACTTCCCTACCAAGAAAACCTGTACCAATAAGCTTGTGTAATCAGCAAGCTACGAACTCTGGGGCATCAAAATTTTCCACATGATTTCCCTAATTGCCAGATGCTGAATCACAGTTCTGCTTAATGAGTTTTGAAATAGAAAATGTCAGCAGGCAAAGAGGCCTGGGTATCTTTAACCTAGTGTACAAAAATAACTCTCTTCTCACAAAATTGTGTGTAGATGAGATTCTCATACAGTATGTCCATATGGTAGGAAATGTTTATGGTGTGCTTCCTATGTGTGCAATTTTACTTATATCCTGTGAGATATGCAGAGATTTGCAAGGTGTCTGGGCTCCAATGGAGCCTAGCCAGGGAAAGAAGTCAAATACAGAGAAACTTGGTATTAGACTGTGCTACTGGTTCCAAGGTATTTGGATTTACAAAAGAAAGTGAATAAGAGTGTTTGAAATTCATAGTGGAGGTGGGACTTTACTCCTTTACTTTGTCAACAATGATTTACCGGGCAGCCTTCTTGCTCACTAGGGGTATATTAGTGAACACATTGGACAAAATCCTGTCTATATGGACTTTATAGATTAGTCATTGATAGGTTTTAAATATGAGAAAGAAAACATTCTAGATTAGATCGAATAATGTGTGGCCTTTAGTGAAGACTTGCTGGGCTGTGGTGGGGATTTTATGTCGAAGCAAAGCATTGAAAGTAAAGCCTTTGGGGATTGTTTAAGTCTGTGGGTCCAGGGTTTTAGAGAGGCTGAGGGGTATGGGTTTTGGAGTCATCTGCTTTGGTTTGGTCTTATCTCTGATTTGTTTCTCAAGTTTAGGATTTTGTTGCAAGCTTTTTCAAGTATACAACTATGTAGACATGATACTTGTGTCAAGCAACTGGAGTCATTAACCTTAGGACCATGTGGCATTACGTCAGTAGGTCCATGAAGTGCCAGTGGGTAGTCTTAGAGATCAGGATAAACAGAAGGAAATTAGGTGAGGAAGAGAAAAATCTATACTGTGTGATAGTTGTTATGGTGCCAAATGTCTTCAAGCAAAAGTGTATTTGACTAGTCTGCCTGCCTGCCTTCTTTTCTTCCTTCCTTTCTTTTTTTGAGACAACGTCTCATAAATTTGTGCCAGTTTCAAACTAGCTATGTAGCTGAAGATGACAGTGAACTCCTGATCTTTCTGCCTCCACCAACTGAGTGTTAGATAACAGACATGTATCACCATGTCTGGCTTATGCAGGTTGAATCCTGGGCTTTACACAGGCTAGGCAAGGACTCTACCAACAGAGTTATATCACTAGCCCTAAACTTGGTTTTCTTTTCACTTTCTGAGAGAGAATTTCTTTATGTAGCTGAGACTGACCTTAAACTTCCTGTATAGTGTTGGGTGGCCTCAAATTTGCCATGTAGCCCAATCTGGCTTTGAATTTGATTTGCTATGCTCTGATCTCAGCCTCCTAAGTGCTAGGATTACAAGTTTGTATCACCACACTCAGTCCTAGCTTTTGTTTCTGATTATGATTCTGCAGTAGTATGTTTCCGTTTCCCAAATACTAAGAGAAACAGCTACAACTACCTGACCCATCCATTTGGGACCTACCAGTAGTCATTTTATCTTGTAAACTTTTGGGACTTTGGGGATGGAGCCCAACACTTGTGCAAGCTAGACCAGCTGTCTGCCGCTTTGATACATCCGCAATTCTGGACATGCAGATTATATTCTGCATCTGAAGCATGTGGTCAATGTTAGATTATCTTTCATAATTGAAGCAACTGGCCAGGCCAGTTGTGTCCTGGTTTTCTATTGTTCCTAAGCACAACTTGGATAGAAGTTTATAAAACAAGAATTGCTTATAACTGTGTTTGTTTTCTCTTAGCGTGGCTTGCAGCATGAGTGGACTGTAATTGCCACATGAATGCCTGTAATGACCTGCATTTTTTCTTTTTTTTTTAACCCTCAGGTTTGATGTAAGTGCTATCATGTTCTAGAAAGGTTTGATACTACTGTCCTGGCACTTTTTAGTTATTTTTTTTCCTCTAATGAAACAGAAATGATCACATAAGATCACCTTTGTCACCATCCAATCTTATTATGATGATCTCTATCTTTGTTTAACATTTTATTTCTTTGATTTTATCTTTTGAGACAGAATCTCCCTGTGTAGCTCTGACTTGCTATGTATACCAAGCTGGTCTTGAACTTTTGGTAATTCTCAGAAATCTGCCTCCCAAGCACAGGGTTTATAGACAAATGAGCAGTAACACATGGAAAAATGGCGTTGGGTCTGGTTTTGTCTCACTCTGTAGCCCAGGCTTGCCTCACATTCACTATGTAGACTAGACTAGCATAGAACTTACAAAAATCCTCCTGCCTCATTGTCCTGAGTGCTGGGATCATAGTTGTGAGCCACCTTTAATAGAAGGAGGAGCTGCTTCTTCTTTGTTCATATTTTTAAAAGCAGAGTAAACATAAGTTTGTTAAGAAAACTTGAGGAAGAACTTCTGAAAGGAAGAGGGGTTACAAGGGAGAAATACTTAACTTCTTTATAAATTTATAAATATTTGTTTGTATGTGTGCATGCACCATGTCTTGTATGTGGCGGTCAGAGAACAACTTAGAGGAGTTAGTTTTCTTCTTCTACTGTGTGGGAGTCTGGGATCAAATTCAGTTCATCAGGTTTGGTAGCAAGTGACTTTACGTGCTGAACCACCATGCTAACCCAACCTACCTTCTTTTAATTTTGGCATCCTGATGTCAGGGCAGGCTCTGCTAGTGTAGTTGCTAAGAGGGAATGGCTTGCTGCACTATTCTATCTCACTGAGAATCTCATATAGGCCATATGACAGGAAAGGGATACATCAGAGAAGAGAAGACATTTTTGGAACCAGCTTGGAGTGTAAGGAGTTGAGGTTTCTAGATGTGCCAGTTGATCCTGATCTGCAAGTTTGAGACGCCCTGCTTTATTTCATCCCCCGCTGTTGTGCTACACAAAAGCACAGGACATAGAATTATGCAACGGTGGGTCTGAAATCTGCCCAAGAATTCTTACCCCTTCAGTCAGTTTACCTTCTGTGTACAGACAGTAGGAGTCCTGCCAGGTTCACCATTTGAATCTTTTCATTTCCCAATTTAAGGTTCCTTTTTAACCTAACAGATAAACTTTAGGTGTTTGTGTATTTCAAGAATTTATATCAGTTTCTTTGCTCTATTTACTGTATACTCGTTAGTAAAATCACAATGCCTGCCCTGTGTAACATGTAGGTTATGAATATGAAGTAAAAGAATTGTGAAACACTTTGTAGATAGATTATAGTGTGTGATGCAAGTGTGAGCTAATGTATACTTTGGATATGTTGGGTAGTAGTGGAAGGTGTATTGAATTTCAGCCAAGTCTGGAGCGTTTCTTTGAGTTCTGCTACAAACACAATGTAACCTTCGGCAAATTAGTTGATATTTCCCAGCCTTTGTTTCCTCATCTGTAAGTTAAAGTTAATATTGCTGCACCTGTCTATCTAGAAAGTTGCAGTTTAAAAAAAAAAAACAACTCTATTTTTTGTTGGTTTTTCGAGACAAGGTTTCTCTCTTGTATCCCTGGCTGCCCTGGAACTCACTCTATAGACCAGGTTGGCCTTGAACTCAAGAGATTCACTTGCCTTTGACTCCTGAGTGCAGGGATTAAAAGTAAATGCCAGCACTGCTTGGGGAAAAACTATTTTTTATTAGATTTATTTTTGTGTTAGAGGGAGTATACACTTAAATAGAGCAAGAGAATTGATGTAACTTATTGAAATACTCAGGCCTACATTCAGTCTGTTGTCTGGTGACTAATCTTTAGCCCTTAGTAATTTTCAAATTTAATTACTCTTCTCAATCCATTCAGTCCTTGATCTTTTTTCCCTTTCTGAGCAATAGCATTGTAAGGAGAAAATTGTGGATGTGTGTGTGTGTAATTTACCATTGTGACCATTGTTTAAATTTTTAATCTTTTGAGACAGGATCTCACTCTTTATGTTCTCTCCTTTCACCTCTATGTGGGTTGGGGAATTGAACTGTAGTTTTCAGGCTTGTATAGTATCAAGCAATCCTTATTTACATGAAAATGAACCCAAAGTTCAAGTTCAAATGTGTTTGTGCTGAGAGGAGCTGTAAGTGCTTCCTTTATGAAGAAAGATGAAAATTCAGTTTGCCAAGGAAAGAAAAATAATGACCTTCTTGAGGTTTTTTAAGAGCCACATTAAGGGGCTAGAGAGATGCTTAATGGTTACTAGCGCTGGCTGCTCCTCCAGAGGACCCGAGTTTGATTCTCAGCACCTGCCTGGAAGCTCACAACCATCTGTAACTCCAGCTCTGGGGGATCTGTGTCCATGTAAAGAAAAATAAACACAACTTGTTACAATTAAAGAAGTTACATTAAGAGATTTTTTTTTTGGTCTGTGAAACTGTAAAGACAAAATAAAAATACAAGCTCCTTTTCCTGTTACGTTTTAAGCATCACCCCACAAGTGCATGATAAATGTTTACTTAAGCTGGGAAAGGCATTAAATTTGTATCTGTATAGGAAAAAGCATGGTGCACCTAGGATTTGTTAGGGTCTGGGGAATTTGGAATGAAAGACCCTTGGGTGTGAAAGGGTGACTCCTGTACTTAAACATTCTCTGTTGTGATCAGTTTCTCTTTCTCTTTACTTATATGTCTGAATTGAATTTCTTATATTCATAGTCAAAGTACTTTCAGTTGTGTTTATTTTTAAAATTTATGTGAAAGTTTGTACCTCTACCCTGTGTATACAGTGCCTGTGGAGGGCATAGGAGGGCTTTGGATCCCCTGGGACTGGAGTTAAAGTTAGTTGTGAGCCATATGACATGGGTTCTGGTAAGCAAACCCAGGACCTCTGTGAGAGTACTTGTAATTGCTGAGCCCTCTCTCTAGCCCCAAGTCACATCACTTTCAAGAGAAGTCTTATAAGTGAGAAAACATTATGAAGAATTAGTTTTTAACTGGAAGTTGTTAGTTCAGTCTGTGTATATGTGTGTATTTGTCTGGGTGTACCTATGCATGTATATGTATATGTAGTATTCATCAAAGGTGGAAAGAAAAGTCACAGTACAAAAGGACTTTACACATTTATTTTGATCAAGGCTTTGTAGGACATGTCTGTATTCCCAGGACTGTGGAGGCTGAAGTGGGAGGATTGTGAGTTCCAGTCCCATCTGGGCTATAGAATGTGACCCTGTCTCAAAAAATCAAAACAAAAAAATACTTCAAATATTTAATAGAAAATATTAGACCAAAATTTAAAAGTCAGTTGTAATTTTACTCTTCTGCAAGGTTTTAAAATTCAAAATGTCCATTGTAGGGGCTGGGCAGTTGGGCTCTGGATCTGATTGCCTGCACAATAAAAAAGGTGAATCATCCCTTAAGGCAAACTAACTAAAGGCAGAAATTGACTTTGTGAAAACTGCTTATCCAGAGTGGTGAGGGAATAGCTTTCTTTTAGATTGGGTACATTTTTTATTTCTACTCTACTCAAGCCACTTTTCTAAAAATTTCAGCTGATTTAAGTAGAATTAGTTTTGTGAGATGATAAAATTCATGCTGGTCCTAGCAAATTGTCAAACCACAGAATTCAAGAGTAGATTCTGGACAGAACATTCTTTCTGTAAATCATGATGAATTTGTACTTCATGTTTTTCAGTGTTAGAGGTTGAACACCATGCGTACTCTACCACCTAAGTTTGCTGTACCACCCTGAATTTGCACTTGAAACACCCCAAAGTAGTGAACATTATTGATAGTGGCAAATTGTTTTGGTCCCCCAAGCCCCCAGACAGGATTTCTCTGGCTGTCCTGGAACTCACTCTGTAGACCAGGCTGACCTCAAACACAGAGATCCTCCTGCCTCTGCCTACCAAGTGCTGGGATTAAAAGTGTGTACCACCATTTTTTAAAATAGATTTTTCTGTGGAATACACATGTGAGTTGCTAAAAGGTTACCACAGTGAAACAAATGCACATTCAAGACAGGTGTGTTACTAGAGTCCTCATGTTATCTGGTGGCTCTAGACTTGTTCAGGCCATGCTTTTCCTGTGTCTTTGTTACTGTGCATCCTCTAACTTCCTCCTCCCCATCACCCACCCCTAGGAACTACTGTTCCTCTATCTATCTCTGTACATTGATTTTGTTGATTCTACATGTAAGTAAGAGTACGGGATATTTTTCTTTTATATGTTTAGCTTATTTCACTTGGCAAGTCCAGAATGGTATGGAAAATGATGAGCTCTTTAAAAAAAGTTAATCTCCCACTGTATATAAGCTCTGTATATTCTTTTGTCTTTTATGTTTATTAGAACACATTTATACCTAAGGGTTTCATTATGACAGTTTCATACCTGTATTATAATGCATTTGATCAGATCTCTCCCCCCATTATTCTCTCGTCGCAGATCCCTTTCTTCTTCCTAATTAGTCTCCTCTCTACTTTGGTGTGTTTTTAAGTGAGCCAATGAGTTTTTTGTATATAGGAGATGAAGGGTTATTTATAGGATCATGTGCACATTACCGGTGTCATCACAACTGAGGAAAATCTCTCTATATAGGCATATTTGTCTTGATTTCTGTAGCAAGTATGCATTTGAGGTATTGCAGAATTTATTTTGTTCTTATCAAGTCAATAAATTTGAGATGGCTGAAACAAACCTCCAACTGATTGTGATAACAAATCATTTTAAAACTTGCTAATTAATGAGGGGCTGGAGAGATGGCTCGGTGGTTAAGAGGAGCACTGGCTGCTCTTCCAGAGGACACAGGCTCAATTCCCAGTACCTGTATGGCAGCTTACAATTGTCTGGTACTCCAGTTCCAGGTGATCTGACACCTTCACACAGACATATATGCAAGCAAAACACCAAAGCATATAATGAGTGAATGAATGAATGAATGAATATTTTTAAAAAAACTTGCCAATTGAAAGTCCTAAAAGGGGGAATGGAGAGAGATGGCTCAATGGTTAAGAGCACTGGCTACTCTTCCAGCAGATCCAGGTTTGATTACAACCACCTGTAACTCTAATTCTAGGGGGATTCACTTCTCTCCTGGAGCCTTCTTGGGCATTACATGCATGCGATGCACAGGCATACATGCAGGCAAAACATTATACAAGCTCTAAAAGGGCTCTAAGAACTATAAAGTCATTCCTGTTCATTTGGCTAATTAGTTGTCCTTGACAATTTTGAATTATTATTTGTATTCTCTTTTCCTTAAATTGATTTCACACTTTTTTCCAGTTCATAATTTTAAAAAAACATATAAAAAACTATTGCAAATAAAAAACACCTCATATCAAAATTAACCAGACCCTTAAAACTATACAATCCAGCTAACTTTTATAGTTAGAGTAGCCATTTAAAATGGAAGCTGTGGAACTTCACAGTGGATTTTATACTTTCACCATGGAGTATATTTTTATGTACTTATCCACCACAAAAAAATGAAAAATTCCATTGCAGAGTTAGAACTAGAAAAACAATTAGCTTTATATCTTCTTTCATAACGTGTATCCATTACCTGCATTCAGTCATACCAAGAGTACAAGTATTTGAAAATCACATTTTTGGCAAAAACTCATGTATGGAATAAATTTTTGGAATCTTCAATATTTAACACTGAGAAAATAACTGAATAATAAAGTGGCGGAAGCTCTCAATAGACCCTCCACTTTGAATATATGGAGATGCTAGCCAGGCAGTGGTGACACACACCTTTAATTCTAGCACTTGGTAGGCAGAGACAGGTGGATCTCTGAGTTTGAGGCCAGCCTGGTCTACAGAGTGAGTTCCAGGACAGCCAGGGCTACACAGAGAAAACCTCTCTCAAAGAAATAAACAAATGAATAGATAAACAAACATAATGACAGTTGGTAATGGGAGAGATTATATATATGGCAGGAGGCATATGGGAAATGTCTATATTTTCTGGTCAGTTTTGTTATGACCCTAAGAATGCTCTAGAAATAATTTTTTTTAAAGAAAACATGAGTTTCAATATTAGAATGTGAAAAATTGCAAAACAAAACTGGCAGCTACACAGAGCAACTGGAATATTTCATTCATTGCTGATGGGTGGGAGAGCAGAAGTGATACTTCCACGGAGCAGAACATCTTGCAGCAGTTTCTTATGCAATTATCTGTAATAACTCACCAATCCTACTTCTAGGTATCTGCCAAGAGAAATGAAAGCTTAGGTTCACCAAAAAGCTATACTTCGGGGCTAGGGCTGTAGCTCACAGTAACACACTTATCTGTGGTTTTGATCCCCTGCACTAGAAACCAAACAATAAAAAGACCCCTATACACAAATGTTTAAAGCACCAATGTTTAGCAGTAGTCACCAAAATCAGAAAGAAGGCACTTCTTTCAGCTGGTGAAATAGATAAGCAGATTATACTCTATGCCACAGCATGCTATTTTTTGATAAAAAAAAAAGGCACTACCTGTTGCTTCATGCAATTATGTCACTGAAACTCTAAAACTGCAGTTTGCTGAATGAAAGAAGCCAGCTTCAAAAGGTTACATCATGTAAAATTCCATTTATATGACAATCCCAGAAAAGCAACGCTAAGGAGGAAAACACAGGTGCTGGAGTTTCAGGGTATGGGAAGTATTGGTTATACAGTAATGGAGTAACATGGGGGAATTTTGGTGGTCCCTCTCCCTCCTCCTCTTCTCTGTCTTTCTCCTTTTGTCCCTGTTCCCTATCCCCATCCTAGTCTTCCACCCTTATTTCTCTTGCCAATTCACACTAAATCAGTGGACACGTGGTTGGTGCTAATACTTGGTTTGGTTTGCTAGTTCTCATAGGAAGACTTTAAGGTAATCTGCACTATAGTATCAATACTATATGAAGGACAATTCAGGTAAAGAAAGTATGACGTTATTTACCATTACTATGTGGAAAGCAACAAAAAAGTCTTATTTCAGCAAAAGTAATCATGTGTATTTATCACACATTATAATATATACTTTTTACTTCCCTGGAAGTTGCTGGTTGTATCAGATAAACTTACCACACTTAAGCTTTGAGTAGGCCATTTGCACAAGTTACTGGTAAATTTTGCGAGTATAATACCTGTTTAAGCTCCTTGGTTCCTTAGAGAAAATCATCTACCTTGCAATCCATGCAGCAAGAATGTGTTTTCTGATTACTAGTACCTTGAAGTTTTATACCATATAGAGAACAAGATTATAACATAAAAACACATGTATAAAGTACATTCTGATTACTGGAACTCCATACCCCCTTTACTATAACTTCACTCTTACTACTCCCCCTTCTTCCCTACTAGTTTCCCACATTCATGCCTTTGTTGTTGTTTACAAGTCTTATTAACTTCTAGTATCTTTTTTTTGATTAAAAATAGATTTATTTCTCACATAATAGAGCTTTACTACAGTTTCCTCCCCCTTTACTACTAGTTCCCCCCTACCTCCCCTCCCATTTGGATCCACTCCCTTTCTGTCTCTCATTAAGAAAACAGGCCTCTAAGGGATAATAAAATATAACAAAATAAAATACAAGGTAAAACAAATACCTTATATTTTTGGAGTTGAACAAAATAAACAAACAGAAGGAAAAGAGACCAAGAGAAGGCACAAGAATCAAAGACCCACTCATTCCCACACTTAGGAATCCCATAAAAATACTAACCTGGAAGGTATAATATATACATAGGGGACCTGTTGCAGACTTGTGCAGGCCCTGTGCATGCTGCCTCAGTCTCTGAGTTCATATGAGCTTAGATCATGTTGATTTAGAGGACCTTGTTTCCTTGGTGTCCTCCATCCTCTCTGGCTCTTACATTTTTCCTGCTGCCTCTTTTCTGGGGTTCCCTGAGCCCTGAGAGGAGGGATTTGATTGGAGATATCATATTTAGGACTAAGTGTTCCAAGATCACTCACTCTCTGCATATTATTGGCTGTGGGTCTCTGTATTTGTTCCCATCTGCTGCAGGAGGAGCTTCTCTGATAATGGCTGACCAAAGCACTGATCATATTTATTTCTTTTTTTAAAGATTTATTTAAAATTATTTATATGTGTCTGTGTCACATGAGTGTGGCTGTCCATGGAGGCCAGAGATGATAAATGCTCTGCGTATAAAGTGAGGACATGACCTCTCTAAGGTATGGTTGAGGGGAAGATTTTCATTGCACATATGAGGGAGAGGACAGCCAGAGGCATCTGGAAGAGTCTGGGGCAGGGATAGAAAGTAGTAAACTGAACATGGTCAGCAGACTTGACTTAGCTATGAGAGGAGAGAGAGGGGAGGAAAGTGAGAGAGGAAGAGAAGAAAAGAAAACAAAAGAGAGGATCAAGAGAGCCAAAATGGGAGGGTTATATAGGAATGAGAAGGTGGGGAAGGGAAGCCTGTGAAGTAGAGTAGTTTAGGGTAGGGGCAGGGTGAGAAGAGCTAGGATGGACTTAGGAATAAGTATTTGCAATGTTGAGAGAACCTGGAGGCCAGCCTTCACTTTGATTTACTAATAGGCACCGCAGATAGAAATATGTCCATAGTTTCTTTTGGACCTGACACTCTGGAACTGGAGCTATAGGCTGTTGAGAATGTTGAATTATGTGGCTGCTGAGAATTGAATCCTGGTCTTCTGGAAGGTCAGTATATTCTCTTAACCACAGAATCATCTGTCCAGCTGCAAAAGGTTCAGTTAAAAAGATCTAACTATAAATAAGAATTTAGCAAATATGTAATAGTGACAGCATTTTAGATAGGGAGAAAAAAAGTAGCTCATTTAGCAAATGGCTTTGGGACAACTAATTAATGATGGAAAGCAGGAAAAGTTTCCTAAACAAATACAAATTCTAGATGAGTTTAGTATTTAAATATAAAGTACAAAAGGCACTAGAAGAAAGTATAAGTAAATATTAGTATAGGCTCAGGGTAGGAAAAGCCTTTCTAACATAACACCAGTCAGGGTAGGAAAAGCCTTTCTAACATAACACCAGTCAGGGTAGGAAAAGCCTTTCTAACATAACACCAGTCAGGGTAGGAAAAGCCTTTCTAACATAACACCAGGCAGGGTAGGAAAAGCCTTTCTAATATAACACCAGAGTCATGGTACAAGTGAAAAGCTGCACAAAGGAAAATAACCCAGAAAGAAATAAAAAGATAAACAACAAACTGTTTAAAAGCATTAGTAATATATGTGACAAAGGTGTTTTCCATGTCAGTAGCAGAGAAACACTCACAAGGACAGTGTAGCAGTAAGTATGGATAAGCAGGTATCTCTGTGGTAGGATTTTGAGTCCTCTGATATTTGCCCAAGAGTGGTATAACTGGGTCATGTGGTAGTTCTATTTTTAGTTTTTGAGAGACCACTGATAAATAGAAACTGGAAGCAGCCTAAATGTCCATCAGCTGATGAATACATATGCATGACAAGTCTATTCAGTTAGAATAAAATTGAAATCATGAGATTTGCCACAAAGTGGATTGATCTGGAAAATATATTATTCGGTGAGGTAACCCAGATTAAGAAAGACAAACACCATGTATTGTCTACACAGTCTCTAGTTTTAAATATTTATGTGTGCAATATACATGGAGTGTATGCGAGTATGGGTCATGGAACTAGAAAGACCATGAGAAGGAAGAAGATCTTAAGGACCAACCACTTCTTTTTGAGGTAGGATCTTACTATGTAGCTCAGGCTGGCCTTGAACTTGCACTTATCCTCTGGGCTTAACCTCTCAAGTAATAGGATTACAGGCATGCACCACATCTGGCTCTAACCACTTTTATGAACTTTTAGTGGGGATATGAATTGGTATACTCTTTCTAAGGTCATTTTGGAACTGTTTGTCAAAGCCTGTAGTGTGTGTACTTTGTGACCTAGCAGTTCTACTTCTAGGAATCTTATCTAAAATAAATATCATATACAAGGATATTTATCAAAAAAAAGTTTTGGAATAGGACTGAACTGAAAACAAGCTGAATGTAAATAAAAAAGGAATTATTGAAATAAAATATGACATTCACACAATGAACTACTGTGTAATTAATTCTTCCTGGTACTGGGGATTGAACTCTTGGTCTCGTGCATGCTAGGCAAGTATTCTAACTCTGAGCTATAGTCCCAGCCTTCATACAACAATTTTATAAAATGGTAGATCTATATTTCTTCTTTTGAGATAAAATTGTTTTATTTTTGTGATACTGGAGATGAAACCCAAGGCCTCACTGGATACTCCTTTACTGAGCTGCATCCCTAGCCCTACTTTCGTTTGATACAAGTGGATAAAGCTACTTGCTGCTAAGCTTGATGACCTGAGTTTGAGACCCAGAACTGACCTCCACACCTATGCCTTGGCATGCCTGTTCACAGGTCCATTCATATACATACAAAGTAAGTAAATAAAAGATTAAAAAAATAAAAAATATTTGTATCTTTACTATACTTTAGGACTGGATTCTTTTCATTCTTTTTCTTGTTATGTTAAAGTTCTCTTGAATAACATAACATGCTAAGTAGGCTACATATAAAATGTCTTTATAATGGGTATGAGGATAGAAATATTTTTTTTTGTTTGTTTATTAGGTAAGGATATTGCCCTAACAGATTTTTTCCCCCTCTGGAAATAGTGTCACCGTGTCATAAGCCTCAGATAGAAATAACAGGGCAGATTTGCAGGATTGGGGACCTTTTGAGTGGAAAGCATGGCCAGAAAGTTAATCTGTTGGCTTGATTACCTTTAAGCATATTAAAATGACTCCAAGACCTTACTTAGTTATCAAAGGAACATGATGTTGCTAGTTCTTTTGCTTGTGACAGATTTATTGGTATTTGTTGACGTTGAATTGAGTTAAAAAGAATACTCTTTCAACTCCAAATTATCATATTCTAATTCAAATCATTTAACATATGAACCTCTGTGATTGCTAATGTGCAGGGTTTCATATAACTTCGTTATGCCTTTCTCTGCATTTCATAGACTGCATGCATTCCTAGTTTGGGAGATGATTTGATTCAATTTGGTTATGGAATTTTTTGTTTGTTTGTTTGTTTGTTTTTGTTTCGCATCCACTGCCAAAGTCAAATTAGGGTATAAGGTGTTTTCTTCTCATCTGTAAGACTCTCAATCTTTGAGAGTTAAGGATCTGGCTTGTTCTCTTTCCTGTTAGACTTCCTGATTACAGTTGAATTTTCATTGGCTTTTAAGACTAATTGTAATATTTGTTGCATCTGCTTATTTTAAATTTTCCTACAATTGAAGGAAACTTTCAGATTTTCTTGTGTTCGTCTGTTACAAATTTAGAGTTAAAGAACCTTACTCACAGGTGGGATGGGGTGTAGGTCAGTTAGTCCTGTGTTTGCCTAGGGTGTACCAAGCCCAGGTTGACTGGCAGCACAGAGACTACAAATGATGGAGGACTTTGTGATTTCAGCACTTAAATGTAGAGAAAGGAGGATCAGGAAACCCTCAAATGTGTAGGGAGTTTGTAGCCTGGGCTACATGAGACCCTGCTTCCAAAAATGCTATACATTTAGATTATCTAGCCACATTCTGTTCATAATTTTAGTGCTTGGCACTTTTTTATTCTAGCACTAATAGAATTCCTTTTATGACACATCATTAGCCCTCTCTCTTTTTAAAAGATTTATTTGATTTTTAATTATATATATTTGTCTGTGTGTGGGTGTACATGTGCGTACAGGTACCCACAGAGGTGAGAAGAGGACATAAGATCCTTTGGAGCTGGAATTACAGGGATTTGTTAGATTCCTGGCATAAGTGCTGTGAACTGAACTGGGTCTTCTGAAAATGCAATACGTACTCTTCTGCTAAACCATCGAAGCCATATCTTACTCAGTCCTCTCTTCCTCTTTCTTTTTCCGTGTGTGTGTGTGTGTGTGTGTGTGTGTGTGTATACTTAATGATTAGTATTCAAAGAGCCTCTAGTTCTTACCCTCTCTTTTCAGGCAGGGTCTCCCTATATAGTCCAGTGTAGGTTGAAGTTGAAATGTGGGCCACCATGCCCAGCTACTTTCCAGGTTTTAACTATCTTAAATGTGCTTAACCCTAATGCTTTTAAACATCTATAGAAGTAGTCTTGTAGGTTAGATTATTTTCAGTAAAATTTATGCGTCATATACATATCATATCTTTGTTTTATAAAATTACCTGTCAAAAAGGCCCTGGTGATTGGCTAACAGTACAATAAAATATTTTTCTATACCCCAGACCACATTAGTGTTAGACACATCAATCTTTTTATTTCTTGTCAATACAATAAGCAGAGAAATGTATCTGTGGTGGTTTGAATAAGGATGGCCCCATAGGCTCCTATATTTGAATACTTAGTCATCAGTGAGTGGCACTATTTGAAAAGTATTAGGAGATTTGGACTTGTTAGAGGAAGTGTGCCATTAAGGGCAGACTTTGAGGTATCAAAAGCTCCTGGTAGGTCCAGTTTCTGCCCTTCCCACATCTCTCTCTGCTTGCTGATCAGGATGTAGCTCTCAGCTACTGTTCCACATCATGTTTGCTGCCATGCTTCCTGCCATGATGATAATAGATTGACCTTCTGAAATGTAAGCAAACCCCCAGTTAAATGCTTTCTTTTATCACAGTTGCCATGGTTATGGTTCGTAGCAGGTTGCTACCGTGCTTGTTTACCCTCTGGTTCAGAAAAAGAAAAACATAGGAAGAAATAAATAAATATGTACTGTCCTTGGAAAGCAGCATCTGATAGTGAGCTTAACTAACATTTCAACACAATATCTCCAGAACTAATTCCCTCCCTGGCTCTCTGAGCCTCAACCAATACACTCTGAGCAAAGTCTAAGCTGCATGCAACCACAAGGACAAACTGCACATGACAAAGTTATGTTTTTCATAGTGGCATGTAAACAAATCATAGCCACTGGGAACAAATAGTTTAAATCAAACTTACTCTCATCCACTACCCCTGGGATGGGCACAAAAACATATTCCAAAAACCATTCTGTGTTTTTAGGGAAACCATGATCACAAACCTCCTTCTAGACATCTCACTATGATGATGTCTCTTCACAGCAATAGAACAGCAACTTAAGACAATGTCATTGTTTTAGTCTATAGTTTGTATTATGTATTCCATTTTTGAAAAAATATCTCACTATGCAGCCAGCATTAACCTTCAAATTATGATTCTCCTGTCTTACCCTGTTGCATACTGGTATTACAACAGGTGTGAACCACCCTGTATGTATGTGTACTATATGTATGTCTGGTGCTCTCAAAGATGGTGGTTTCAGGGGGAAAAAAGGTGGTGGTTTAGGCTCCCCTGGAACTGGAATTACAGATGGTTGTAAGCTACCACATGGGTGCTGAGAACCAAACTCTGGTCCTCTGCAAGAGCAATGAGTGCTCTTAACTGCTGAGCCAACTCTTCAGCCCATGCCATTCTTGATAGTAGACTAATGTAGGCTAATTATTTTTGACTTCTTAAAATTCTCTTAACCTCAGCTGGAGAAATGGCACAGTGGTTAAGAGCACTGACTGCTTTTCCAGGTGACCCAGGTTCAGTTCCCAGCACCCACATGGCAGCTCACAACTGTCTGTAACTCCAGTTCTAGGGGATCCAACACCCTCTTACAGACATGCAGGCAAAACACCAATGTGCATAAAATAAAAATAAATTACAAAAAAGTTTTCTTAACCTATATTTTAGATAACTGGTTTAGTTAACTAGTGTTGAATGTCAATCTGGCATGACAACTCTTTATGTTGTATTTGCAAGCCAGAGTTCTTGTAGGCTAATGTATTTAATTGCACAAAATTACAGAGCTAAGTGGTAGCAGAAGGGTAATTTGCCAAATTACCTCAGTAGGTCAACACAGAAATGATAAGTTGTAAATTCCTAGGATATGCTCTCACCAATGGAAACATCAAAAGCTGGCCAAGTTCTTTTCTCTTCTGTGGTCTCAGTGTAATATTGTGTCAGGTGAGAGGTTTATCTCTTGCCTTTTATTAAAGATCTATGTTAAGAGGCCAGTGAAATAGCTTAGTAGGTAAAGGGGCCACCTATCCTGATGACCTCACGTTGATCCTTGGGTTCCATATGATAGAAGGAGAGAAAAGACTCTTGCAAGCTGCCCTCTGACACTGGCATAGCCACAGTAAATGTCAGTAGACATACCAGCTAATAATCTATTTTTGTGGGGTTACCCAGCCTTACACCTCTTGATCTGGCAGAAGTATGGAAGGTTTTTTATGATTCTGTCCTCTGGGGATGTAGGCTGTAGTCCAGTCCACATGTCTAGGGAGTTGTTGTGGGGATAGTTCCTGGACGCCAAGTCCTCAGAGAGGAAATGGACAAGATCTCTGCCAGTTGAAGGACACAGCATGGGATAAGCAGCATCAAAGACATAGCACAATGAGTCTGTCACAACCTTGACCTGACCAAAGCATCTAGAGTATTCAGGAGATGCATCATCTCTGGCCCAAAAACTGTGGAAACAGTATAAGTAAACAAGGTTATGGGTGGAGAGCAGTGGTGTGTGTGTGTGTGTATGTGTGCATGTGTGTGTGCACGTGTGTGTGTGTGTGTGTGTGTGTGTGTGTGTGTAGCCTGAACACCTCAATTTTCTTGTACTTGTTAAAACTTGTTTTATGTCCTAAAATGTGGTCTTATTTTAGAGAAAGTTTCATGGGCTGTTGTGAAGACTGTATATTCTGTAGCTGTTGGGATAAATTCTGTAAATGTCTGTTAAGTCTATTTGATCTACAGTGTCATTTAACTTGGCTGTTCCATTTATTTATTTGTTTGTTTGTTTTGGTCTTTAGTACCTGTCTTGGTGAAAGTGGGGCATTGAATTCACACACTTTTATTGTGTTGTAATCAATCTGTGCCTTTCTATCTAGTAGTGTTTATTTTTATGAAATTGGGTGTGCCAGTATTTGATGTGTATATATTTAGAATTGCTATTAGAGTCTACCTCTTCTTGGTAGATTGTTTCCTTGATGATGTGACCTTGTAAATTTAATTTGTTTCTTCTTATTATTTTGGTTTGCTAAGATTTAGTATAGTTGTTTGGGTTCAATTTGCTTGGAATATCTTTTTCAGTCATTTTTTGACCCTAAAGCTGTGTGTAATCTTTGCCAGTGAGATATTTATTAGAAGGAACATATTTTTGGCCTATATTTTTAGCCAGTTTACTGGTCTGTGTCTCTTGACTGCAAATTCAGACACACAGAGGTATGTATTAACTTCTATCATTTCATTGTTTTTATCATTTTCCTGTGACTTCTTGAATGTTTTTATCTTTCTTTTCAAGTATCTTCTGATGTGCTGGATTAGCGGTCATGAATTCCTTTACTTTGTTTATCATGGAAATATCCTTGCTTTTCTTTTCTTTTTTCTTTTCTTTTCTTTTCTTTTCTTTTCTTTTCTTTTCTTTTCTTTTCTTTTCTTTTCTTTTCTTTTCTTTTCTTTTCTTTTCTTTTCTTTTCTTTTCTTTTCTTTTCTTTTCTTTTCTTTTCTTTTCTTTTCTTTTCTTTTCTTTTCTTTTCTTTTCTTTTCTTTTCTTTTTTTCTTTTCTTTTCTTTTCTTTTCTTTTCTTTTCTTTTCTTTTCTTTTCTTTTCTTTTCTTTTCTTTTCTTTTCTTCTTTTTGGTTTTTTGAGGCAGGGTTTCTGTGTTGTAACTCTGGCTGTCCTGAAACTCACTCTGTAGACCAAGCTGGCCTCGAACTCACAGAGATCCACTTGCCTCTGCCTCCCAGGTGCTGGGATTAAAGGCATGTGCCACCACCACCAGGCAGAAGCTATTTTTTAAAGACGGGATTTCACACCTTGCTGTCCTGGAACTCTTTATGTAGACCTTTGAATTCACAGAGATCCGACTGCTTCTGCCTCTCAAATGCTGGGATTAAAGGTTTGTGCTAGTACACCTAGCCAATCATGAAAGCTTTTTAGTTCTCCTTCATTAGAATAATTGTGCTGGGCATGCTAATCTCGTTTGGTAGTAATTTTCTTTAATTGCTTTACAAATATTGTTCAATTTCCTCCTGGATTTTAGTTTCTGCTGATAAATCTGCTGCTATTCTAGTGAGTTTGGCTTTGTATGTGATTTGCTGTTTCTGGCAGATATGACAGGTTTCTAAGAATAAGTTAATTATTTGTAGATTCTAGATAGTGTCTTTATCATCTGAACTAGTCTGTTTACTTTGCCGTACTCATGGTAAATATTGCTTCATTATTACTTGGCTGTTATTTTCTAGTGCTGAAAGCACAATATTATATTTACTACTTTATTTGTGTTACTTTAAGAAGAAATTTTAGAGAAATGTGTTTAAATGTAAATGCTAGCTTAGACATTTGAAGAACTAGTAGAAAGGAAATTCACAACATTTCAAAGCCTGGGCTACTCACTAATGACCAGTTTTTTTGAATTTTTATCCTGATCCTTTTGAACTAATTCAAAATTATTGTACTAACTCATTAAACTAATCATTTATAAACTAGAACCCAAAGCTATTGTTATATTTATATGTTAAATATTTCTTATTTAAATTATTATAAGGTGTTTGTGGTGGTACACACCTATAATTCCAGCCCGAGAGAAGCTGAGGCAGGAGGATTACAAATTCAAGGCCAGTTTCGGGCTACATAACAAGTTCCAGGTGAACTCAAGCTACATATAGTGACCTTGTTTCAAGTCAAAATAAATAAATAAGTAAATAAAGAAAGAAAGTATATATGTTATAACCAATTCTTGTTACAAATTCAAATATTAGGGAAATGATCAGGAAACATATAAACTATATTATAAGTACATATATAGAAAGGAAATGACTGATATTCAAGTGTGTACCTTTGTGTTTTATTAATATTTTAGTTCCTTTTTTTTATACAGAGTCTCCTCACTATATAGACCTGACTGGCCTGGAACTCACCATGTAGACTAGGTTATACTGGCTGTGAACTCACAGAAATCCACCTGCCTCTGCCTCTAGAGTGCTAGGATTAAAGGCATGCACCACATGCCTAGCCATACTTTAGTTTTGATTGTCCATTTTCTTTTGAAATTTCTGAGATGCAAAACCAAAGCATGTTACTTGACATCCAGTCAAGTAACCATTGGTGAGGATATGAGAATCCAGAACCTTTGTGCATTGTTGGTAAAGTGTAATATGGCCTAGTCATGATAGAAAACATTATTGGGGGGGGCGGTCCTTAAAAACTAAACACAATTACCACAGGATCCACCAATTCTCATTCTGGTCATACAGCAAACAAATTAAAAACAGACTTGAACAAATACTTAAAACTATTCGTTATAGCGTTATTCACAATAGTTAAAAGGTAGAAGGAGCACAAATGTTTTGACTCACCTAACCCAGAGAGAATTTATTGGTAGGCTATTAGATTGCTTGTAGAGTCAACAGGAAGGATCATCAGCTAGGCTTAGAAAATGAGCATAACAGTAAGAGGGTAAAACAGAGCAAACAAGGTCATACCTTAAATAAGCTGGTGAGGATATTTTCAGTGCTATTGGCTTTCTCAGATGGATAGTGTGGTATGTAGATACAGTGGAACAGTCCTCACCCCTCTGCATTCAGTTCTAAAAAGGAACTAAATTTTGACACGTACCACATGGATGAAATGTCAACACATTATATTAGGTGAAAGAAGCCAGCCACAAAAGAACAAATACTTTTTGATTCTACTTCTGTGAGGTATCCCAGAGTGATCAAATTCATATAAATATAAACTAGAACATTGATTACCAGGGACAGGATGGAGGAGGGATGGAGATGTACTGTTTTTTTGAGTAAGGAGTTTTAGTTTGAAATGATGGAAAGGTTCTAGAGATACTAGTGGTCATTACATAACAAGGTGAATGTATTTAATGCCACCAAATTGTACACATAAGTATTAGAATGTTAAGTTTTATCTTATTTGTATTTTAGTGTGGTTTTATTTCTCAAGGAATAGAACTTTTACTATAGCCTATAAATACTTTTAGAGAAAGAACAAATATCATAGAAACCTACTCATATGTGAGAAAAATTATTTGCTTCTGAGTATTCTGAATGGCTCGAATAACTTGAAAATCAGTAGTATAACATACTGGATTTTGGCATATATAGGAGGCTATTTTAGTTTATGACTTTTTAGGACAAAAATGAAGCAAAATTCTATGCTGAGAAGAACAAAATGAAAAGTTATTTATTTATACTTATGTGTGTATATATATATATATATATATATATATATATATATATATGTGACCCTGTGTGAGATTTTGTGCACTATGTGTATACAGGAGCCCTTGAAGATGAGAAGAGAGTACCAGATTCCCTGGAACTAGAGTTACAGATGGTTTTGAGAAACCATGTGGGTGCTGGGAACTGAATCTTTGCAAGAGCAGTAGTAAAGTCTCTTAACTGCTGAGCCAGCTCTTCAGCTCCAGGGTTTTCTTATTTTCAGATACAATGTAGCCCATGCTGGCTTGGAACATACTATGATAGTCCTGATTGACCTTGGATACTTGATCCTTCTGCCTTCACCTTCAAGTGCAGGAGTTATAGGCATGTGCCCAAATGTCTGGTTAAGCCTAGTCAGTTTTAAAAATCTAAAACATACATTCATTTATTTAAAAATATTTATATTTAGGGCCAAAGCTCTTTATTTGTGTATGGATCCTTTAAAAATTTTCATTTTTCTTTTAAAAGTGTTTTAGTTATTTTATTTTATTTTATTTTATTTTATTTTATTTTATTTTATTTTATTTTATTTTATTTTATTTTATTTTATGTGTTTTGCCTGCATGTATATTTGTACATCATGTGTGTACCTGGTGTCCAGGCAAGCCAGAGGGCATGAGGGCATGAGATCTCTTAGGACTGGAGTTATAGACATTTATGAGCTACTGGGGACTGACCCTGAGTCTTTTGGAAGAGCAGCAAGCGCTCTTAACCACTGAGCCATCTCTTCAGTCCCCATCATTTTCTTTCTTACATAAAGCATGCTTACTGATACTGTCTCATTCTGAATTGTCAGTTTCTAGTTTGGTTGTACTAAAAGGAAGCAAGTTTAAGATGTTAATTCTTTCTGATTATAAAGTTGATCTTTGTACAGCTGTTTATGCAGTCTCTTTACTATTCATCTTTCCCAACTGATTCTAAAGCAGTCACCTTTGTTTTCATAGGGAGAGCAAATCTCTTTTATAGGTTTACATAATATTTAATTAAATTGAGCAATTATGAGAAGGTCAGTGGGCACAAAGAGTTTGAAGGTCAAACACAACTGACTGTTAGTGGTTTACAGTTGTGATGGAATGAGAACTGTGCATGCAAGTAACAGCCCTGAAAAGTTAAGCACACCATGGGAACCTGAACATTTTGGTGATGGAAGCCAGACCGTTCACTAACAGCTAGAGGTTGCTTCAGAGAACATTTAGCAGAGCAAAATTTGCTTTTTCTCATTTAACATATCCTGAACATTTTTCCTTCTTGAAAATAGAACTCTATATCCTTGTTTGCAATGACTACCTGCTATTTATTGCACATGTATTAGGCTTGGTTCTTGTTTGCAGCAACATAATGCTATGCTGACTCACTTAACCAGAAAAAGAATTTGTTGGTAAGTGATTAGACTGCTTACAGAATCAACATAAGGATGGTCAGCTCGCTTGCTTGAGAACTCAATGAAGCTAAAACACAACAAAGTCACACTCTGGGATGGAGTGGTAAGAACCTCTTAACTAGCACTGGCTTTCTTGGGACTTCTGCCACTGCTACTGCTGGAATGTTGTAAAGTTAGAAACAATGGGAAAATTTTGCATTTATCACTAGTTATATTATAAACAAAAGTCAATCCCCCCTTCTCTCTCTCCCTTTCTCTCTGTCTCTATCTCTCTCTCTGTCTGTCTCTGTCTCTCTCTCTGTAAGGCAGGGTCATATAGATAGCCCAAGCTGGCCTAAAACTCACTATGTAGTTGAGGATGACCTTGGGCTTCTTCTTTTTTGTTTGTTGTTTTTCGAGACAGGGTTTCTCTGTTGTAACCCTGGCTGTCCTGGAACTCACTCTGTAGACCAGGTTCGCCTCAAACGCACAGAGATATACCTGCCTCTGTCTCCTAGAGTGCTGGGATTAAAGGCATGCACCAGCACTGCTAGATAACCTTGGGTTTCTAATCCTCCTGCTTCCACTTCCCTAGTGCTGGAGTTAAATGCATGCTCCACCATGCCCAATTGGTTTATGTAATTCTAAGAATCAAATTCAGTACTTCATGCATGCTCTACTGACAGAGCCGTATCCCTAGCCCACAAAGCCAATGTTAAAATCACAATTTCATGGGCTGAGTAGCTAGCTCGCTTGGAATGCTTTCTGAACACTGAAAGCTGGCAGCATGCGTTTGTAATCCCAATGCTATGGGGCAGAAACAGGCCTATCCCTGGAGCTCGTTGGCCACACAGCCTACCTAGCTATATCATTGAGCTTCTGTTCTAGTGAGAAACTCTGTCTCAAAAAATAAATTTCAAAGAGAATGAGGAAGACACCTGATGCCAACCTCTATTCTCCACACATGTACGCACCTACACAAACACAGGAGCTCTTTGTCTCTCTCACATCCACATATCTACAACCCCTTCTCCAATTCTAGAAAAAGTGCAGACATGTGAAGAGCAGACAGGAAGGCCCTCACAGGCTGTGATACACCAAACAGTGAAAAGCAAAATTTATTTTGTATTGATTTTGTACTGTATGTGTATAAATAGGAAAATCTTTTTTGGTAAACTAAACACACCAGTCTACAGATGTCTTAAGAACTTTCTAAGGCTACTTTATGCCCCATGTAGCTTTTGCTCTTCCATCTCTTCTTTGCTTCAAGTCCCCATTCTAGTTTCTTCTTCCTCTTCTCCTCTTCTTCCTTTTCCTTCTTCTCTTCCTACTTTTTCTTCCTTCTCCTTTCTCTTCCTTCTTTCTTCATCTCCTTTTTTGAGTTTCAGACTACATCTTACCTGTTAAAAAGTGTCACAAGGTAGTTGCTGGACTCTTAGGTTAAACAGAGCATGCAAATCTATCATTGTCTCCAAAATACTGAGTTAGCTCCTTCCACTAGCTCTCATATGAGGACTGCGCACTATTATATTGGTTTTACTCTTCAGTTTATCTTTTCTAGAATTTCTTTTTCTTCCTTCTAACTCTTGATGTTCAGGTTTTCTGTTCAAAATGTTATTTTTATGCAGTTGTAGGGGCTGGAGCAATGGCTCAGTGAGTAAATTGCTTGTCATGGAAGGATAAAGAACTGAATTTGGAACCCAAGAACCCACATAAATACCAGGCATGGTAACATATGGCTGTAACCTCAGTGCTGGGATGCAGAGACCAGAGGATCCTGGGAACTTGCTGGCCAACTAGCCTAGCCAAAACAATGGTCTTTATGTTCAATGAGAGAACTTGTCTCCAAAATTTAAGATGGAGAGTGATAGATGATAACTAAAGTAGATCTCAGACCTCCACATGTTCACCTACAGGAAAGCAAGCCCTTACACCACCATGAATATTTTATGGAATTGCTGACCATGTATTTAAGGTAATTCCAGAGGGGCATGTTTCATATGTATTTTCATCATCCTCCTGCTTCAAACATTCAAACAGAATGCTGGGAAGAACATCTTTTCATGTATTTACTTACCTTGTGCATATCTTCTTTAGTGAGTACATTGACCATTTTAAAAAATGTGTGTTTGTTGCCACCTCTTACTTGTGAGATAAGGAGGTCAGAGTACAACTTTGAGTGCTGTTCCTTAGGCTTTTTCCACCTTGTTTAGAGACAGTGTCCACTGGGGCCTTGCTGATGAGGCTAAGCTATTTGGGCAATGAGCATGAGAGATTTCTGCTTCCTCAGCGATAGGATCACAAGTGAACATCACTGTGCTTGACTTTCTCCCTTTTTTTTTTTGGTATGAGATCTTACTGTGCTGGCCTGAAACTCTCTATGTAGACTATGCTGGCCTTGAATTTACAGAGATCTGCCTGCCTCTTCTCCCAAATCACTAGGTTTAAAGGAATGGGTTACCATGACAGCCATGCTTGAATTTTTACATGGATACTGCAGACTGAATTCATATCTTCAAGCTTGTGAAGCAAGCACTTTACCTACTGAACTGTCTATCCAGCCATATTTACCTATTTTGAGTTTTTTTTCCCTTAGTACAAGACTACTTTTTTTTTTGTTTTTTTGTTGTTTGATACAAGGTCTCAATATGTAGCTCTGGCTGGCCTGGAACTCACTATGTAGACTAGACTATTCTCAAATTTGCAGAGATCCACTTGCCTCTGCCTCCTAGTGCTGGGATTAAAGGTGTGCAATATATATCTGGTGCCTGTTAAGGCCAGAAAAAGCATCAGATCCTCTGGAACTGGAGTTTCAGATGGTTATGCATATGGATGCTGGGAATTGAACCAAGGTCCTTTGGAAGAACAGCCAGTGCTCTTAACTGTTCATTCATCTCTCCAGTCCAAGACTTTAAAAATAATTAACACTATTAAGACTGGGGATATGGCTCAGTTGTTCAAAACTTGCCTACCATGCACAAAGCCTTGGTTTAAAAAAAAGCTCTAATACACACACACACACACACACACACACACACACACACACACACACACACACACACCATCCCCCCTTCTCTTTCTTCCTTCCAGCCCCCTCCATATACTCCTTTGCTCTCATTTAAGTTCTCCCTCCATCTGTCTCTCTCTCCTTCTCTCCCTCCCTCCCTCCCTCCCTTCCTTCCTTCCTCCCTCCCTTCCTTCCTCCCTCCCTTCCTTCCTCCCTCCCTCCCTCCCTCCCCCCTCTCTCTCTGTCTCTCTCTCTCTTTCTTTCTTCCTTTCTTTTTTGGTTTTTTTGAGACAGGGTTTCTCTAGCTGTCCTGAAACTCACTCTGTAGCCCAGGCTGGCCTCAAACTCACAGAAATCAGCCTGCCTCTGCCTCCTAAGTGCTGGGATTAAAGGCATGCACCACTATTGCCTGGCCATGGCCTCTTTCTTTAATTATTATTATTATTTTGTGTGTATGTGCTCCTTAATATGTAAATACAATCTGTTCAGTCAGTATCATGTTACTTGTATGTATATTTTCAGGGCTGACCATATTGGTGTTAGATAACCAACTGGTGTGCTCTTCCCTGTGGAAGACATTTCTCCCACTCTCAGCATTGCCTATAGTTTTTTTTGTGTAGGGTTGAGACCTCAGGGACCTTTCCTCTGTCTGCTTTGGCATGTCCTTGTTCAGCTCATGTTTAAGCAGCCATGTTGGTGAAACTTCATGAATGTAGCTTCTCTGGCATTTCTAGGAGACACACTTTCACAGCAAACTTCCTGTTTCTCTGGCCTTCACAATCTTTCTTATTCCAATCTTCTGCAGTCATTCCTGAGCTGGAGAATCAAAGAATCTTTTTAATAGATTTTTGTGTTTGGTAAAACAATTAGAATCATTATCCATGTAGTGATGGCTTTTATAAAGTTAATGATATACTTAAAATATGTGGTCATAGTTGTCCTTTCCAACCTCAGCAAATGTTGTTATTATATGTTTTTGAGACAGGGTCTCTCTGCATAGCCCTGGCTGTCCTGGAATTCACTATGTAGAGCAGGCTGGCCTTGAACTCACAGAGATCTATCTGCATCTGCCTCTTCAGTGGTGGGATTAAAGGCGTATACTAACACACTTGGCTCTATTATGTTTTAATGTTTTACTTCTTCCCAACCAAACAACAAATAGAGGCATATTTTTTTTCAACTTTTTATGAATAGTTAAATTTTGGCAGTGTTCATTTTCATAGGTATTTAATGTTTTTGCATGTATGATTTGGAGTACTGCCTTGTTTTAGAGCTAAAATTTTAAAGTGAGTGTTCCCTCATGAAGAAAGCTGTATTGGGGGCTAGCTGTGTCGATTAATTTTGAGGTCCTCAGAACTGAAAAACAATGACAAAAATCTTTTATAGGGAGACCTTGATTTGCTTACAAGTTGTATCTGACAAGCTTGAATCAGGTGATTGTTTTGATAAGGGGATACATTCCAACCACCAATCTTAGAATCTAAGACTGCTGTCCAAAGTCCATATTTAAGTCATAGCAGGGTTGAAAAGTGGCTGACTCTTTCGTGATGTCAAGCAGGTCACTCTTATTTTTTTCCTACATTCTTGAGGACATGGTAGCTGCCCTGTCTAAAGCAAAACAGGTTCACACTCACTGGAAACATGCATTCTTCTTCTAGCCTGTTCCACGGCAGCTATGTTTAGCTTATGGTAGAAAGGTTCATAGAATCCTGAAGAATACTTATCAAATTCTGGGGAACCTCTCTCCATCTGTTTTCTTTGCAGGGCACCAATATTTTTCAAGCACCCCTTCACATTGCCTCATCTTTGTTTCTTTTGTTTTATGGCTTTTTCAAACAGTGCCCTATTAAGTTAATCATTTTGACGCGATGATTAGCCCTGGATTCCTTCTTGACTTGGCTTTGTGAGTGTGGCTGCATCTGAGCTTTAGCTCCTTTATTTTAAAGGCGTCTACCACCCTGCTTATTATGTAGCAGGATTATTGAGAGATGTATGTGAAGGTTTTCAGCTATGCAATACTGTAGGAATCCGAGGGACCCGTATTGCTATTATTTGACTAATTATTTGTAGAGATGCTGTGACTAGTGTAGGAGTCACAACATTTATCAGTAAGGCAAATGGCTTTTTCTTAATTTGAGTTAAGAAAATTGTGCTGTTTTGTGCTGTGCTGTTTTGACCTTACTATTATGTCTTTTAGTATTGACTCCTAATATTGTAGGAACAGCCACATGAAAAGAACAATTATATTTTAAAACACACTCCCTACACACTCCACCTGTTTCATCTGGAGTCCTAGTCCTCCTGTAATAACAATTATTTGACGAAAGAAAGTTAGCAGTCATTATGTTGACAACAGATTAAGTACTAGGATTAACTTTTATTTTGAAAGCTTACACAATTTAAAAGAAAGGAATGTGTTATATATAATAACAGAGGGTAGTGCTTTTCTGTCTGTTTACATTTCAGTGGTAGTGATTTCCAGTGAGAGCAAATTGGTAGGAAAATTTAAATCAATTTAGAAATATTGTGTAGCTACCCTGGAGGCAATTAGATGAAACATTGAAATGTTGTTTGCATAGTCAGAAATTATCCATTTATTTAACTAAACAAACTTTGAAAAAAATTAACAAAGAAATGAGTGACTTGGACTATTTATTTGTTTGAGTTTATTGTTAATCTCACTAAATTATTTCAGTGTTGGTAACTTCTAATTTCTATACATTCCTTATATCTTCTTCACTGTTTTCTCTAAAAATGTCCTTTTATTTATCTGTAAAAAGTATAGGTCCAGGCAGAGTGTCCCACCTCTTTAATCCCAGCACTTGGGAGGAAGAAGCAGGAGCATCTTTGAGTTCCAGATAGTTAGTACTACATAGTGAGACCCTGTCTTAAAAAAATCATTATGTTGATAGCCTGAGGCAGGAGGATCATGAGCTTGAAGCTAGCATAAGCTGAATATTAAGACCTTGTCTCAAGAAAAAAATACAGTAAGAAGTCAAGTATGCTATTGCATGCTTATAATCCTAGTATTTGGGAGACTAAGACCACCTGTGAGTTTGAACCTAGCCTGAGATACGTAAGACCCTGTCCTAAGGGAAACAAACTAGTTGGAAGTCAGGCAGAGTATTTTATGCTTGTAGTCCCAGCACTTGGGAGGCTTAAGGGAGAGGATATTTCTGTGAGTTTGATGCCAGCCTGGGCTATGTAGTCTATTCAAGGTCAGTCTGGTATGCATAGCAAGACTTTGTCTAAAGAAAGACTATAATGAGAAACCTATACATAGAGGAGAACCTGTAACATGTATGTGTCCACTATCCAACCTAAGAAGTTGAACACCTAAGTAGTTGAATTGCCCTTTGCTCTCCTCTACAAACAGACTCTTTTGCCCTTTCCAACCCCTGTGTCTTCTTATGGATGCATGCGTATAAACAACAGGAAAAGTTTTGTTTTAAATTTTTGTGTCCTTCTAAAACTTTTCTCCATCAGTTTTGGGGTTTCTGGGGTTTATGTTGTTGCTCATGGCTCTAGTTCAGAGTTTTTCAGCCACTGTGCTGTTGATATTTGGGGGTCAGATAAATTTTTATGAGGGGGCTCTCTTCTCAAGGAAAGGTTGCTTGGTAGTATACCTGGCCTCTATTTGCTAGAGGCCAGTAATTCTCTCCTTCCCACTCTCATTGTTTCTAGATGCTGTAAAATATCCCATTGGTGGTGAAGTCACTTCCACTGAGAATCATTTTTCTAGGTCACTCATTTTAACTATTGTACCATTCTCCCCCGTGACATTATAACAAGCCTATGTTTTACTTACCCACTGATAGACAATTAGGTTATTTACAAAATGTTAGCTATTAGGAAGACTGCTCCATTGAAATTTTTTGTTTCTATTCATTCTCATTCTCTTTCCCACAACCCCTTTTAATTCTTTCTGATAGGGTCTCACCAAATAGTCCTAATTGTTCTGAAACTCACTATATAGACCAGATTGGTCTCAACCTTAGGGCAGTCCTCTTGTCTCTGCCTCCCAAGTGCTGAGATTACAGTTGTGAACCACTTCATTCAATGCATTACCAAGTATATCTGTGAGACTCTCCCTGGGTAATATTTGGAGGAATGAAAAAGGTTGACTTCTGTTATATTTATATTTTTAGCTCTACCAGATATTGCCACATAATTTCTGTAATTGTAGTAATTTATATCAGCCAGATGAATAAGAAAGATACTAGCATTCTCTATCAGTCCCTTGTATGGTCAGATTTTGAAAATTTGTCTGATAAGTGATATTCAATTATGATTTTACTTTGTATTTTCTTGGTTGTCACAAGGATTTTAAAAAACCTACCTGGATATAACTGTATCGAAAAGAGAATTGAATTTTTACTATATGATAATTTATAAGAATACAGAAACCTAAAAATCATGAGGCCTTATCTTACAGGAATTTAAAACTAATGTTTGCACTTTTGTGATGAGCTTTAAGCAGTGGTTCTTGGCTGTGTGCATGTTCTTATATATCTAGTCACAATGCTGCTCTTCTTGAAGAAATGGCATTGCTGTCTGTGTTTAGGGAGTGGCTAAACTATTTTAATAACTGGAAGTTATTTCACTTAGTGTTATTGAATGCTTTTGTCTCAGAGTTACTCATTATTAATATGTATACCAGATCTGTCTCTTTGATGTTGTGATTTTTCAAAGCCTGCATTTTTTCATACCATATGAAATTGCTTATGCATTGTTTCCTGAGTCATTTTACTAAATGCAGTGCAAGGTTATAATACATAGTCCCAATTTTGTACTTACTTTAATGGCATTTAAAAATTTGAAGATGGATATAACGTGTATCAAAGATAATTAGATTTGTATGTATGTCCATATATATGTATTATCAGTAAGAGGAAAATGAAATCCTCTGAAGTTTTGTGAGATCCAATTGAAATAGAGTTTTGAAAACAAAACAAAAGAAAATATATGTATTTATAGTTTTTGCCATACTTAAATTAAGATTTAGTGGGAAATCCAGCTCTATTAATATAATTTTCATTTATCTTCAGACATTCTGTTCTGATCTCCCTAATACGTAAATCCTAGTTGAACTTAGTTATGTTAAAGGGGCCTGTATTAGTCATTTTTCTCATCACATATCTGTGTGGATATGCATGCAGAGCATGTGAGTGGAGGTTACATATCACCTTGGAGGAGTTGATTTTCTCGTTCCACTATGTGAGTTTCAGGAGTTGAACTCAAGTTGTTAGGATTGCTGCTCAGCGGTCTTGCCAACCTGGAGGTTTCTTTTTTCAGGGAAATGAAAATGTTCTGCAACTATGTAAAAACATGTTTTTAATGTACCCAAAGCCACTGAACTGAAACGCCTTGAAAGACTGAGTCTTTTAGCATGTGAATTTACAGCCCAGTTTCAGAATCAAAACATATGACCAGCTAGATGGCCAAATAAAGGGGCTTGCCACCAAGCCTTAGGACGAGTTTGATCCCCTGGAACTCACATGGCGGAAGGACAGAACTAATTCCCAGAAGTTGTCCTCTGACTTCTACACATGTACACACACAAACAAATACACATCCCTCTCCCTTTTTTATTTATTTGACACTGAGTGTCACTATATAAGTTGGGCTGGTCTTCAACTACTACTTTTAAAAATATTTTATGTATATGAGAGTTTTGCCTGCATGTATGTCTATGTGCCACATTTGTGCCTGGTGTTCAAGAAGGGCAGAAGAGGGTGCTGGGTCCCCTGAAACTGGAGTTAGAGATGATCATGAGCACTATGTAGATGCTGAGAATTAAACCTGGGCCCTCAGGAAGAGCAGTCAGTGTTCTTAACTGCAAAACTATCTCACTCATGCCTGGCCTTGAATTGTTTATGCAGCTCAAGCTGGCCTCCATCTTGATATCCTTCTGCTGTAGCTTTCCAAGTCTTGCTATTACATGATTACAGGCATTCACCCACCACACCCATAGTCCATGTATTTATTGGAAACATCACAAGTCTAAAACACACTAAGGGTGAAAGAAATTTAATTCCATTTCTTGAAAGAATCTGTGAGTGTGTCGTAAAACCACTATAGCAATGGTTCTCAACCTTCCTAATGCTGTGACCCTCAATGTAGTTCTTCATGTTGTTGTGATCCCCAACCATAAAATTATTTTCATTGCTACTTCATAACTGTAATTTTGCTACTGTTATGAATCCTAATGTAAATACCTGATAGGCAGATGGTCTTATGTGACCACTATGAAAAGGCTCATTTGACACCGACCCCCCTCTCCCACCAAGGGGTCATGACCCACAGGTTGAGAACCACAGCACTGTAGGATGACAGAGAACTTTAGTAAGCAATAAACAGAATAAACAAGCAAATTATGGAGCTGCATTCTAGAAGATGGGAAGTTCTATAGAAAAAATAGAGATAAGGGGAATCAGGATATATTTGTGTTGAAGGGTTATAGCTTGGCATTTTAAACATGATGTCAATGTAGGCCTCATCACAAAGGTTAAGTTTTGAAGCGGATCAGAAAAATTAGCTAAGCAGATTTCTGGAAGTGAGGAATCCCAAACCAAGAACATAGCCAAACCAACAGCCATGAATGGTAGTCACCCACTAGGCAGCGTGACAGGCACAGAGTATGTGTGGTGGATGTTTGGAGTCCAGCGAGGTCTGTTCCAGTTGTGCAGACAGGGGAAATCATGTAGACTGTGATGAATAACCTAAGGATTTGGGACAATTTTGGTTCTTCTGTCTATATCCAATATTTCATGATTACATATTACATATGTTTCATAATCAGGAAAGTAGTTTATAAAGGTAAGTTACTTATTTTAAAATTTCTTATATATTTTGCTTATTTATCGTGTGTGTGTGTGTGTGTGTGTGTGTATGTATGTATGTGTATGCATGTGCCTACAGAGAACAACTTTAGGGAGTTGTTTCTCTTCTATTATGTAGGTCTGGGGTCTTGAGCTTAAGTCATCAGGCTTGGCACAAAATGCGTTTAACCCAGCAAGCCATCTTGTTGGTTCCAAGTCAAGTTAAATTTATTATTTGGAGTATTCTGTGTGTGTGTGTGTGTGTGTGTTTTTTTAAATTACCTTAGCCATAGAATCTACTTTCCTTTACTCCATTAAGGGTTGGTTAAAACTTTCTCCTCAGCAAGTAGAAAAGAATGCTGATCATATTTATTATTAGCACATTTTCAATTGGAGGTGTGTGGGAAAAGGTGAGTAAGGATAATTTCCATGTAAATAAATGATTTTATTGTTTCTAATAGGAATGTAAAGGCATCAAAATGGAGCCAAGTATGGATGTGAATTCAGTCACTATCTCTGTTGAGGGAATGACGTGTATTTCCTGTGTCCGGAGCATTGAACAGCAGATTGGAAAAGTGAATGGTGTCCATCACATTAAAGTAAGTTACTCTTTGTAAATTATTAAGATGCCATCAACAAGAGTTGATGTTGAGCCCTACTAAGAATTACTTCTAATACTGGGATTGAAGCAGTCACAACAACAAATTGGGGGAAAAGACTATCACACTGTTATCTGACACTAAATCATCCATATAATAATAACAACAACAACAACAATGATTATTATTTTATAATTATTTATAAATTATAAATTACTTATAATAATAATTATTATAAAATATAATAATAATTATTATTTTTGTTTATCCAATTAATTCTGTTTTAAAGAAAGGAAGCCAGATATAGCTGAGGCAGGAGGATCACTTGAGCTCAAGAGTTTAAAGAGCAGCCTAGTTAAAACAATCAGGCCAAGTCACAAAAATAAAGCAAAGAAAAAGAACAGTATCTAAATATAGACTCTATTGTGGTTGTATATGTATACTTATTATTCCTAATTTCTATATTTTTATTTGAGTCAGAGTCTTGCCATGTAACTCAAAATGGCCTTGAACTCAGGATCCTCCTGCCTCAACCTCTCAAGTGCTACAATTATAGGTATATAGGATCACGACCAGCTTTACTTTTAAGTTTATGCTGGATAGAAAAATATGATCTCAGAGGTATGAAATATTAAAAGCATTATTCTTTATTTTTATTTAACATTATTAGAGTATCAGTTGGTTTCTCAGTGTGTTGTGGTTGCAATTGAAGTTCAGGTAATTTACCTTTTTCAGGACAATACAGGATTTGAACTTAGGGCCTTGCATATCTTAGGCAAGAGCTCGATCACTAAACTATATCCCTAGCAAGTTATTTTACTTTTATTTATTTTGGGGGATTTGAAAATTGTGCTAGGCTGGCCTGGCACTATGTGGCTTTGTCCTACCTCAAACTATCAGTCTTCTTACCTCAGTTTCCAGAATGCTGGGATTATAGGCATGGACTATATGTCTGATGAAGCTCTGGCTGTTAAAAAATACTCTGCACACTATAGGGGGCACCTGTGGCTGTCATTTTGTTGGGTATTATTTTTTTTGTGGGAGGGTCATGGGCACAGGATCTCCTTGTATAGCCCAGGCTTGCCATGGACTCAAGAAAACTCAAGCTAACATCAAATTTGTGATTCATCTGTCTCAGCCTCCTGAGTGCTAGGAGCATAGTCACAGGCCACACTGCTTGCTAGATATTTAGGTAAAGTTTCCCTGTTGTAACTTGTTGTAACTCTGACTGTCAAGACACTCACTCTGTGGATCAGAGATCTGCCTGCCTCTGCCTTCCAAGTGCTGGGATTAAAGGCATGCGCTACCACTGCCCAGCTTGTTTGAGATTTCATAAAGAATCTTTTTTCTTTGTTTTGTTTTGTTTGAGTCATGTAGCTCAGGCTGCTCATGAATGTGATACAAAGCTAAGGCTATCCTTGAAGTCCTAATCCTTCTACTTCCCAAGTGCTAGAATTACAAACAAAAACCATCTTGCCCAGCTAAGAATACTTACTTTAATGAAGTGTTTCAGATATACAAAAGTAGAGAGACTAGTGCAAGAGATCTCCACATTTAGAAAAGTCCTTGCTATTTGTTTGCATGATGTTATCACCAGTTGCATTTGGTAAGGGGTTGAGCTTGTGCTGCAGAGTTGATCTAGGCCTTCCTGCCTATTGTATGTGGTAAGGCAGAGATTCCTGACTAGTGCATTGTAATTACTAGTGTATCTCCATGCCAACAGCCATTTCTAAGTCTTTAAATTTTTTTCTCCTATTTTATTATTTCTTTTGTGTATGGTTGTTCTGTCTTCATGCATATCTGTGATTATGTGCATGCAGTGCCTTCAGGCCAGATATTGACATCAGATCCTCTGGGACTGGTTACAGATGGTTGTGAGCTGCTATGTGAATGCTGAGAACTGAATTGGCATCTTCTGGAAGAACAGCCAGTCAGTCCTCTTAACCACTAAGCCATACCTCCAGCCTCTGTTTTTTGCCTTTTGTATTTTGGGACAGGGTCTCTGTAGCCTAGGCTAGCTTGGAATTTGCAGTGATTCTCCTGTCTCAGTTTCCCAAATGCTGTGATTAGAGGTGTGTGCCATGATGTCTGGCTCCAAGCATTAAATTTTTTTTATTAAGCACACATATTTATATATGTGTAATATATGAATGTATTTGTCTCTGTATGCATATAGAGGCTAGGGGTCCATGCCAGTGTCTTCCTGAATTGCTCTCCACCTTAATTTTTAAGGCTGAGTCTCTTATTGGTCTGTAGCTTACCGGCTGGCCACATTTGCTAGCTAGTGAGCGCAGAGATCCTCTTGTGTCTACCTCCCCAACAATAGGATCACTAGTGTGTGGTACCACACCCAGATATTTACGTGGGAGCTGGGAATCAAACTCTCAGGTTTGAGAACCAGAGTTTGGTAGAGATAAGGTTTACACTGTGGGGATGGTTCAGTTGCTCACTTAGTTTGGACCCTTATTCCTATCTCTGGTAGCTCTTCAAGAGTCTCAGCACTGATATTAATTTAGCTCATTTTGGCAGTTTTCCATGTACCCATTCTTCCCTATTTCTCTGCAGCTTATACATAGAGGTCAAGGAAATCAACAGAACCCCTTTATTGCCAAAGTGTTGAAGATTCCTGGGTATGGTGGCTTGGGAGGAAGCAGGATCATTGTTAATATGAGACTGGCTGGGCTGCACAGCAAGTTCCAGTCCAGAGCGGGCTACACAGCAAGACTCTGGCTCAAAGAAAATCTGTTTGAAGATTCCTATTATAATAACAATAATATATGGAAGTGTTTTCTTAAATATTATGCTACAAATTGTTTAGACTCAATCATGTTTATTTTCACTGCTGGAGTTTAATGAGTTAATTCTAATATGTATTGTTCTTGCTGAATTTTGTTCTATGTACAGTGTGCCTGGTGTCTTAATACTTGTTTCACCATCTTTAAAATCACTTTATATTTACAGCAGTTTCATTTTCTGGAAATTTTCTATAATTTTGCTTTTATGCAATGCTCATCATAATTTTGGTGGAAAGTAAATGCCACTTTGGAATTTGATCAGTTTGCTTCAATCCTAGAATGCTTTTCCTGTGAGCAGTTGAGATCCACATGTAAGCATTGTATTCTTAGACATACTGCTAAGAACTGATGATTTTGAGATAGTGTCTCACTGGGTGGCCCAGGGTGTTTTGTAATCCATTGTATAGGTGAGGCTGGCATCAAACTTGAGGTAAACCTCTTACTTTATGCTCCCAAGTGCTAGGATCACAGGTGTAAGCTTCCAGATGTTAATATTTTAAAGGGAGCTTTGTCCAAATACAAGATTTTGCACATAATTTAAAATTTAAAATTCGCCAGATTCCTTTTTATGAGAAGCTCATTATATTTTAAGTATATCTGTATATATCTACATTGGAGCTAGAAGTTTTATGTATCTCTAGATCACTTACCTGAGCTCTGCTTTATTTAAATGTTAATTTTAACTACATAGTCGTCAGAGATTTCAGATGGTTTTGGTTTTTCAGAGAAATGCAGGATTTATACTTTACTGTCTGTATAATGTTCTTGTCCATAATTCTTCTCAAAGTCTTGAACAGATTGATTTGTTTACTTTGTTTTTATTTTAAGACATTGACTAAGTGGCACATCATGATTCCGTTTGAATTTCCTTAATTCAAGAGTCATATGAGAGTGCCCATATGTGTGTGGTTCCTCTTTTCCAAACCTGAATCTGTGGATACTTTTTCCTATCTCTTTCCTATCCTTCTTGGTTAGGGAGGATGGAAAACTGGGTACAGTTTTTGCCTGGAGGGAAGCAGTGTTCTGTGCAGACTCTGATCTGCCAAGACTAACTAGACAGCTGTGGTTGAGCTTCATTCCTATCATGTGATTTGTGTTGCTGGAAGTTTTCTGTCCCAGAGGCATCCATATGAAAACCTAGGCATGTGTTTTCCATCTTCATGTGCTTCAAAAGTAGACTTTTAAAAAGGATATTCATCTTCTACCTTGGCCTGACTCTTTTACTTATTGCCAACAACCCCGTAATGATTTGTATGGCTGGCTTTAATGTTCTTTGGCAGGAGAGCCAGACTGGAAAAGTTGAGAAGCAACGGGTAATTTTCTCATTTATTACTATGCTACAGGTTTCCTAAATAAATTTATCTCCTCAAGTAGCCAAATTTGTAAAAAAATATTTACATGATATTTATGAATCAAAGTTTTATAAAATTAGATGAATACTTTGTAGTTTGTCAGGGAAGAGGATAAGCAAGGAAGCTCTGCATCCTTCAGGCTTTAACATGAGTTCATTTCAATAAGTGATATAAATGACACCTCTACTTGGTTTATTCATAAATGAATCCAATTAAACCTTTACTTGAGTTAAGGTAGGGCTGGTGCTAGAGGCCAGAACAGAAGCCAAATATTGCAAATTATACAGTTGTATCTGTGCTAATTGCAACAAAGCCATTTTAATCACTTAGATGTTAGTTCACCTAATTTTTCTTCAAGTTAGTTATTTGCTGTCTACCAACAACTTAGGTATTTTCCAAAACCTTTAATCCCATGTCTAGTGAACTATATAGAGCATTTGTTTTTGTTAAAACATCTGTATATAACTATAGGGCTATATTCCACTTAACAAAATATTTATACATTTATTTTATGTATGTGTGCCTGAGTATATGTTATATGCACTGTATGTGAGCAGGTACTGGAAGAGACTGAAAGAGGATGTTGGATTGCCTGGAACTGGAATTACAAGCAGCTCTGAGCTGTCCAGTGTTGGTGCTGGGAACTGAATCCGGGTCCCCTGATGGAGCAGCAAGTGCTCTTAACCTCGTTCTTCAGACCCCTCCACTTTTTTCTTAAGGCAGGGTCTCAGGCATACCAGGTCAATCTCAAACTTACTATGTAGCTGAAGATGTCCTTAAATTCTTGATGTCAGGTGCTGAAATTACAGGCCATCACATAAGGCAGCGTTTTCTGTGGTGCTGAGGATTGAAAGTAGGGCCTTGTATATGCTAGCAAGCTCTACATACCCAGTTAGATTCTAGTTGGATGTTTTCAAGGACATTTCCTATTTCTCAAGGCTGTCTACTTTTGTCTCACAAGCTGTCTACTTGTGCTCTACTCAGATGTAAAACGGCTATTTTTACTTCTAATAAAGTCAGACAAATGTAATTGCATCTTGATTAAATAGTAAAGGAAGAAAGACAGGGCTGTAACATGAAAGCACTTTGGGTTACCAACAGTGATTTATATGAATCCTAGTGACAGATACTGAAGGCTGCTCTTTCCAGGGCACATTGGTAATTTGATTGCTGAACTGGAAAGAAACATGTCAGTCCTTTCCAGCTCTACCTCTCCAATGTCAAAGCCTTTATGAAATAGGATACATTGTAACCTTTTTTCCCCTTGCCTTAAAAAATATTTTACTATTAAGTCTTTAGACTCAAATAGAGATTTATGGTGAAGTTAATGAAACTTAAGTTTCAGATCCTCTCCCTGCATTAACTTCTGTTTAAGATTCTGGAAAGAGTCTCAGATGTGCTTACATGGGTATGTGCTTTGTTTGCTTGCTTTGAGATAGGGCCTCACTATAGCCCAAGGTGTCTTTGAACTCATGACACTTTATGCTTGCTTCACCATGCCTGGCTTGTTTTGTTTTTATGTTGGAACTCAGTCAACAGGCTGAGACGTAAAATAGGGTCTCATTGTATAGCAAAGGCAGGATTTGAGCTTGTCTCAGTCTCCCAAGGGCTGGGATTACAATTATGTTCTACTACGCCCACAGTCATCTTTGGTACAATTTGCAAAAGCAAATATTTTAACTTTCTTTTAATGTACTTCTGTCCTTTTCACTTCACCTCTACCTCTTTAACAGAGGATCCCATTGTGTTGAATGTTTAGGGTATATATGAGCATTTGGACCATCTCAGCAGGGGTGTCAAGTTGGAGATATGCTTAGTTTAAGTTTTCTAGGTTATTTGGCCTTGTGTGATTCTTGGTTATGTCTGTTTAGTGAAGTTTATGCTAGGATTTATGTATAGGAATGGCTCCCCAAATCCCGTCCATCTATTGTGCTGCCTCCCCTAGGATCTTAACATAAGATGTCAGGCCCTATATAAAACTGGTAAAAGAAGACATCACCTCAGAGGGTATAGAAGATTAGTAATTATGAAATAATGAAACTCCCTGAAATATTATATTCATATACAAAGGAAACTCGGGCCTTTCCTAAAATTTGCAAGCAGCTATACAAACTTAATTTTCAATTGTAATGTTGTAAAGAACCTTTCTAAACTATGGCTGAACAAATATTTTAGGGCTGGTGATGCTGCTCAAAGATACAGCGTTCTGTCTCTAGCATTGAAAAGCAGACAGACAGAGGAAACTAACATTCACTCTGCAGGAAAAAATGAATTATCTTTCTGTACAGAAAATTATTTTATTAAATCATCAGCAAACAAAGCACCAAGTAACTGCATGGTTGAAAATATAGGTAAAGAAAAAAACTTAGTTATAGAGATGTATCAGATATTATTAATAAAAATATTAGTTTTATGGAGGTTTATGACATTTATCTTGTTTTTTCTCTCTATGTGACAGGGTCTCCTATGTAGCCCTGCCTGTTCTGGAACTCTCAATATAGACCAGGCTGGCCTTCAAGTCGTAGAGATTCACCTACTTCTTCCTCCCTAGTGCTAGGATTAAAGACTTTTGCTACCACACCTGACTCAGCCTTTATCTTTGAAAAGTTTATAACTTGTGGACCCTCCTCTCTCACACATCCACACAGTAAAAAAGATTTAAAAGAAATTTGTAACTTGTGACTATTTGCGTATGAATGTGTGCAACAGAGTCTTGTTGTTTAGCTCAGGCTGGCCTTCAACTCTTGACCCTTCTGCCTCCTGAATGTTGGGATTACAGGCTTGTACTACAATGCCCAAATATAATTTGTAATTATTGTTTTATATTCAGGATACTTACTTTTGTATAGAATTTTACTATTTGTAGTTTTATATGCTTTTCCTTAAAGAAGGCCCCTCCAATTTTTTGTTTCAGAGGCCCCCCAAAATGGATTTATCTCTAGGCACCATTATTAAATTGCCTTTGTCCAAACATAATTTATAGTCAGAACATAGTTCAACATGGAAATACACAAATATTAATCACTTTTCAAAGAATTTTAAGGTTTAAATGTTCTGGATCATAATTTTTGAGGTTTTACTATGTTGTCAGTGTGTTTTTTGTGTATGTATGATGCAGGGCCTTACATGTGCTAGGCAAATACTCTACCACTGACTGGTATCCACAGCCCCTGTGAAGTCAATTTAAGAAACAGGTCTTGGGAGAGCAATGTTTGGACTAAGTCAAGGAGCCCTTGCTAGTGATTGGAATGAAGTAATAAAATTGTGATATTAAGATGAGTGAGGCTACTTTATTGAATAATGTAGCAGTGGAAGAGATTGAATCTTTAACAGAATTCAAAGGGAGTAGAGAGTCAGGAAGTCTCTAATTCTGAAATGAGTGGAATGTGATTATTTACGCTTTTAGCTTTAGCATTTAGATACATTTTAGGCCTTTTATCTGAAATCGTATTGTTATTGAGTGTAATATTCTATTTGTCCTGCTAGTGTTATCACAGTAGACATTAAAAGAATTAACCTGAAGTTTAATTGAATCACTCCAGTGGTCTGTTCAAAAGAAAAATAACATGGGCAGATAATGGGAAGATGTTTTCTGCGACTGTTTGCCTCTTTTGAGTGGGAATGTAAAATCAAATTTCATTAGATATAAGAACTGAATGATTGCAAAGGTTAATGCTTTATTAGCTTGAAACTTACAATGCTAACTTTTGGAGTACTTTCCCCCTTTATTCATATAAGTGTTGTTTACTCTCTTTATATAGCGTGCACTTTAACAGTATTCTCCCAGGGCCCTAGGCAGATGGCTCAGTGGATAAAGTGCTTGCTTCATAAGCCGGAGAACCAGAGGACCTGAGTTTTGATCCCTAGCACACATGTAAATGTCAGGTGGGCATAAAATAAAGTGGAGAACGATCGAGGAAGGCAATGCCAGCTGCTGCCATCTACACATGAGTACATATACCTGCATATGTGTGCTCTCACAAATGTGAACACATAAATACATATGCATACACACCATGCACATATCGGGAAATTATATCTTAAGTGCTAGCAGTTACTAAAGTCCTCCTGTAGATCAGTAAACACATTCCTTGCTCCTCTTAAGATTATTTAAGATTTTTTGTTAAAAGGGAGCACATGCACTAATTGTTTTTCAAACTGTATTACCAATACTGTAGTAGGATAAAATAACATTTTGATTATTATAAATATTAGTGAATAGGAACTGTAGAAATGAATAAGCAGTGAAGAACACTTGCTGTTCTTGTAGAGGATGTAAATTCAGTTCCCAGCACCCACTTGCCAGCTCTCAACCATCTGTAACTCTAGTTTCAGGGGATCTGATGCCCTCTTCTGGCCTCTGTAGGCATTAGGCATGCATATATGGAGTTCAGGGTCATCCTTAGCCGCAAAGTGAGTTTAAGAACCAACCTGAGCTACATGAGACACTGTCTCAAAAGCATGATGATGTGAAATGTAGAGAGAAATAACAAACATAAAATTAAATTTTGATTCAAACACTAAAAATATTTCATGCTTTTCAGTTGTTTATATTTATAATCCACACATTGCTCAAATTACAGGCATAGAATTTTAGTTTTCAATTAATGTGGAGCTCATGTAGCCTAATCATTTGTAGACTTTGGAACTATATACATTTGCATTTGGAACCTAGCTCTTTCATTTTCTCCCTGAGTTCCCTGGGCAGTTGATTTAGTTTTCTAGCTTATATGGAACTGGATCAACATTGCCTTAGTCTGTTCAGGCTCCTATAAGACCATAGACTATTTAACTTATATATAAAAAATTATTTCACTTATGTATGTATTCATTTTTTTAGACAGCATCTCATTCTATAGCTGTGTAACATATACATATACATATACATATACATATACATATACATATACATATACATATACATATACATATACATATACATATACATATACATATACATATACATGCAGCTCTGTAACCCAGGTTGATTTTGAACTCAGAATCCTCCTGCTTGAGCCTCACTGGGTTTACAGACTTGTACAGCCATGTCTGATTGCCATTGTTGTTGTTGTTGTTGTTGACAGGGTTTTCCTAGGTAGCCTAGGCTCACCACAAACTTACTATGTAGTTCAGGCTGGCCTTGAACTCACAGTTTTTCTCTTCAGTCTCCCCCATGCAAGAAATACAAGGATGCACCACACCACACTTGCTTCTGAAGTTCATTTCTTACTATCTAGAGGTTGGGAGGTCTAAAATCCAGGCATTAACAAATTTGGTGTCTGGTGAGTGCCAATCTTTTGTATCATAGCTGGTGTTTTCTCTCTGAGTCCTCACATGGTTGACTCGTCACATGAGCTCTCTGAGGTCTTGTTTATAAGGGCACTAATCTTAATTATGAGGGCTCTGCTTACACAAACTACTTACTGAGGACCATCCTTGTTGGGTTTCAACATAGGAATTTTGTGGGAACATGTTTATTTTTATGTGGTTGGGTATTTTGCCTATGTATGCATATGCACCTCCTGCATGTCTGGTGCCCACCAAAGCTGGAAGAGAGTAACAGATCACTTGAAACTGGAGTTACAGATGGTTGTGAACCTGGGTCCTCTGCAAGAACAGCCAGTGCTCTTAACTGCTCAGCCTTCTCCTAGTTTTGTGTCTCAATTTCATGTTTAACATTTCAAGAGACATAGAAAATTATAAACTATAAATTATTTGGACAATTAACCCACCCTTGATATTGTGGTGGTGGTGGTGGTGATTATAACCTCAAACTCGCCATGTACTATAGGATGACCTTGGAGTTCTGATCCTCCCGTCTGCACCTCTGGAGTGCTGAGGTTACAGGTGGGCACTACCGCACCCGAGGTTTCTAAGATCATAAAGTACCTACTATTAGTTCACTTCCCTTTCTTCTCTCCCGCTACTGTCTTCTGCTAACTACAGATTATGCTCCTCTGTCTTTGGTACTTCCTGTGCTCATAATCTGTAGGCTGTTCTGATTATTTTCAGAGGGACTCTTGATAAAATGGAAAGTAGTTTCTCTGAAAATAAAAAGTGACAGCATCGTTTCCTAATGAAAAATTCATTAGAAACTTGGGAATGGTGTGGGGAGTTGGAGGAGGTGATTTAGGGACGAGAGGAGCATGTAAAAGGAGAACTGCTCAGGCACAGAATAATCTGCTACCAGCAATTTCCAGCTCTGCACAGCCTTGCCTGGTTTTCCTCACCATTGTGTCTCTAAAAACCACTACAATGTCAGGTACATAATGGGCACTCAGTAAATATTTGTTAGGAAAATAAATGTCAGCTTAGCTTCCTACCCAAGGTTTTGGCACTCACAACTGTCCTGTGATGATCCTGAGCTACTGTGTGACTTTCTTCTCAAAAGAAAATACGGGGCTCTGAAATTTTGCTTATTTTGAAACTTTAGGTTTCTAAAATCTCCTCATTGTAAGTTTAGTGTCAATACCCCAAAGTGCTTTGTGCTAAGCATAGCCATCTAGCTTTAAACCACAGAAATAAAAGTTACTAAATGAGGATGTGCCTTCCTCATCTGCAGTATGAACAACATGGAGAGATATTACTTTTTATTTATTTTTGTTGTTTCATACAGGGTCTCATTAAGCTCAGGCTGGCCTCAAACACACAATGTGGACCCACCACCACAATAAGCAAAAAATGTAACAAAAATTTTAAAAGACATATCAGCTATGATGGATTGAAACTTAAAAAGAAAAGAATCATTTAAGTTAGTACTTTTAAATATGCAGTAGACCTCACAATAGGGCTCTGCAAGAATTTTCAGCAGTGATGGAAGTGTTTATATATACCTCTCTGGTGTCACAGGCACTACTATCCATTATGAGCACTAGTAGGTAGTGAAGCCGACTTACTGAATTTTACCCTTACTTGAATTTTTATTTTAAAAAATTGTCATGTAGAACCAGATGTGGTGGCATATACCTATAATTCCTGCATTCAGAAGGCTGAGGAGGGAGGATTGTGAGCTTACAGTAAGCATGGGTCATGGCTACACACTGTCTAAAAAATATCATTTAATAACATTGACCCTTTTTAGGTGTATAATAATTAGAATTTTTTCCTTTAATATTTTTTCTTATTTCTGCATTAAAACCAGAGCTTTGTACTTGCTAGGCATTTTTTATTCTTGTGAATGTTAATATAACAGACTAGAAATAGGTTTCCATCTTGGTGAATACAAAAGCTAAAACAAGCACAGCCAAAACAAAGTGCAGAAAGACTTATTACCTACAGTAGGGAAGGTAATTGGGATAATTATTCTCAAAGCAATGCTTGACTGTTACCAAGGAAGCTTGGGGCTTTTTATTCAGGAAGCCTTCATGTTTTCATGCAGGGGCTGGCCCATTGCTGAGCATGCTCAGTTAAGAAGTATAATCCTGATTATGTTCAGTTTAAGGTGATAATTTAAGAAGAAAAGATAATAGACAAATTTTGGAGCATGCTTAGCCTAAAGTAGTGGAGCACATGTTCAAAAGGTTAGGACGAGGAATGCTTCTGGACATGTTCAGTTTGTATCATAAAATTTTAGCTGAAAAGAAAGGAAAGACCCATTTGAAGATGTGTTAATATAGGAGTTTACCCCTGAAGGTTCCTGCTCCATGTAGCAGTGATCCAAAATTCTTGTGCAGATTCATTAATCGTCATCATCACCCCGTCCACCCCCATCACCCCAACCACCACCCCACAGCACAGTGCCATTACTCCTGAAACCTCCCTGTACTGCCTATCCCTACATAGACCCTAACAACCAGTCATCTATTCTCTCTCTTCTCCTTTAGCTATATTGTCTAAATTACTTAAAGCCTTTTTTTTGCAACACTCAGGGTTACCCTAGGTCCTTGCACAGGCTGAGCAAATTATATACTACTAAGCTACACTCCCATTTGTTTTCTTAATCAGAATGTCATTGCCCTCAGTTGAGTGAAATTAAGAGATGATCTATTTAATAACACAAAGACCTGCATTTGTTAGTGGCTACCATTGTATTGTATCTTTTTAAAAAGTGTATTCTATAAACTATAATTTGAAGAAAGATTTATTTGTTTTAATGTTTTTATTATTTTATTTTATATGGATGGGTGTTTTGTCTGCATGTATGTCTGTGCAGCATGTGTATGCATAGTGCCTATGGAGGCCAGAAGATTGTATTAGGTCCCCTGGAACTGGAGTTATAGATGGTTGTTAGCTGCAATATGGGTGCTTGGATTCTAATCCTGGTTCCCTGGAAGAGGAGTCAGTGCTCTTAACCACTGAGCTGTCTCTTAGCCCCTATATATTGTCTTTTAAGACAAGGTCTCACTATGTGGTCCATCACACTATAGCCCAGGCTGACCTTGAACTCACAATCTTCCCTCCTCATCTCCCTGAATGCAGGAATTACAGGAGTGTATCACCATGTACCACCTGTAACTCTAGTTCCAGGGGATACTACGACCTTTTCTGGCTTCTTTGGGGACTACACACACGTTTTGCACTGACATGCATGCAGCCAAGAAACTCACACACATTTTTTTAAATCTAAAAGAAAAATGTTTTAAAGTAAACTAAATATTTAACTATACAATTATCACAGAGGATTTAAAAGGAGAATTACTTAAATTGCTTTAAATTTTTACATTGTTTTTGTTGTATGGAACAAAGTTTTGTACTAGGAATTAATAATAATGATACTTATCTTTTAACTGTCATTTAAAAATTATCCCACAGGTCTAGCATTAAATTAATCATTTATCTTTTCTCTCTATTCTAACCTGTTAACTACCTTTTGTTCCTGCCACCCCTGCTCTCATATCATTTAACACCTGCCACTGGTCCAAGCTAGAAAACTATAAGTCATTCTTCTCAGTGCTCTTACCATCTATCTATATCTGTTGCTGGGGCTCACTCTGCTAAGCATGTCTTGGAACTGCCTCTGTTCCCTTTTTCCTCATGCCTGTGTCTTAATTCAGAGCCTGAATCATGTTATTGCTACAGTTGGAGGAGCCTCCTATTTGGTATCTCTCCAGTCACCCTATCATTTTCTATACTGCCTGTGCAATGATTCTTTTCTAAAATACAGATCTGTGCCATCCCCCCGTGTAACTTTTTTATGGGACTCTATTACCAGTAATGTAAACTATAAACTATTATTGATGTAAGACCCCATAATAGAGCAATTCTTTCATTCCCAGGCTCTCATATTTTTCTACTTTTTTGCTTCCATTTTTTGGCAGTTTCCTTATATGTCCTGAATCCCTTTGTCTTTTAATAGGTATTATCTCCTCTAAGAAAACTTTTCTGAGCTGTAGTCTCAGGGATCACAGGTTAGCCACCTTCTATATTCTCTCTCTTAATATTGATCCATGTGAGTGAGCCATGCTCAACTTTGTGGCTTAAGAAACCTATTTCCTGGCACATATAACAAGTGCTTGGTAAATATTAGCTGTTCCTTCTTTACGTTTATTTTATAACTCATTACTCTATAAAACACTTTCGTACTTATAAAAACCCTGGAAGATTATAGGGTATGTCCTCCACCCCCGGTGTGTGTGTGTGTGTGTGTGTGTGTGTGTGTGTGTGTGTGTGTGCTGGGAATTACATCAAGGGCATCACATCCAGGGCCTTATGCATGCAAAGCATCACTCTATTACTGAGCTATACCTCCATCCTTTAACATTTTAAAAAGATTAGACTTCATATTACCTTAATTTTATATTCAAAAGGGTTGTTTATTTACATACATAAATGTGAGGGTTCATTGGTGCTCAAGGCCAGAAGAGAGCTTCTAGTATTCTCATCTATCACTTTCTCCCTTTTCTTTTTGAGGCAAGTTTCTTTTTATATTTTTCTCAGCTGTGGAAGCCAGCAAGCCCCAATAATCCTCTTGTCTCTGCCCCACTCTGAACTAAGGTAACAAGTGTGCACTGGATGTCGTTTGTAATGTAGGTGCTGGGGCATTATCTCTGGTCCTCATGATTGTACAGTAGATGCTCTTAATTGCTGAGCCATCTCTCCAGCCCTACCTTTTATTTTCTATAGTAGTTTTATTTCTTGCATAACCTTTGAAATCAGGATAATGTGACATGTTATAGTAATTTATGAAAGGATATGTTAGGAAAGTAGTCTATATTCTGTTGTGAAATTCTAGAGTGTGTTTATCAGTACATGTACTTCACATGTGATTAGTATCACAGTTATGAAGGCCTACATAGTGCTTTTTTAGGTAAATAAGACATTTTGTGTTCCCAATGAGAGTAGTAAAACTTGAGAATGCACTCATCTCTAGTGCAGTTATTTATTACATTTTTCTTTATTGTGGTATGATTGATATTCTCTTCTTAAAAATTATTTTATTTTTAAAAATTATTTCATTGAGAATTTTGTACATGAGTACAGTATTTACCTCATTTCTATCACTTCCTCTCACCTTCCAATTCCTCCTGTGTCACCCCATACTCCCTCCCAAATTCATGATCTCTTTAATTATTGTTGCTACATGTTTAAACACACACACACACACACCCCCACACCCACACACACACCCCCACACACGTCCATTTAGTGTTGCTCATGTGTTTAGGGATGACTACCATTCCTGGAGAAACTGACTGATTCTCCATCTCTTAGCAACCATTAGTTGGCTGTATCTCTGCATCTAGGGGTAGAACCTTGTGAAATTTCTTCCATCCACACTGCCATGTCAATTTTGCCATTGTGCAGTTCTTGTTTAGGCAATCACATTGTTGTGGTTTCATGGGTACAGCTTCCTTATCACGTATAGAAGATACAGTCTCTTAGCAGATGTCTTGATCCTTTGACTCTTAAAATCGTTCTGCCTTCTCTTCTGCAATGTTCCCTGAGCCTTAGGTGTATGATTGTGTTGCAGATGTATCAGTTGGGGATGAGTACCTCATAGTCAGTTGTTTTCTCATTTGACCAATTGTGGATTTCTGTAATGGTCTCCATCTGCTGCAGGAAAATTAAAAAAAAAAAACTAAAAAAAAAAACCAAAAAAAAAAAAAAAACAAAAAACTTCTTTGATGGGAGGTGAGAGTTACACTTATTAGGACTTTTTTTTTTTTTTGGTTTTTCAAGATGGGGTTTCTCTGTTTAGCCCTGGTTGTCCTGGAACTCACTGTGTAGACCAGGCTGACCTCAACTCACAGGGATCTCCTGCCTCTGCTGGGATTAAAGGGTGTGTGCCCCTGCTGTCCAAAGATCAATATTCTTAATTCCTATGTAATTTAGTTGAGTTACACTGACTTCTGAAATTTCTTTCCAAAAGGTTTCACTAGAAGAAAAAAGTGCAACTATTATTTATGACTCTAAACTTCAGACTCCAAAGACCCTTCAAGAAGCTATCGATGACATGGGCTTTGATGCTCTTCTCCACAATGCTAACCCTCTCCCTGTTTTAACCAGTACTGTGTTTCTGACTCTTACTGCTCCACTGGCTCTGCCATGGGACCATATCCAAAGCACATTGCTCAAGACCAAGGGTGTGACTGGCATTAAGATTTCCCCTCAGCAAAGAACTGCAGTAGTAACCATAATCCCTTCTATAGTGAGTGCCAGTCAGATCGTGGAGCTGGTTCCAGACCTCACTTTAGACATGGGGATTCAGGAGAAAAAGTCAGGGAATTGTGAAGAACACAACACATCCCATGCAGGGGAAGTCATGCTGAAGATGAAAGTGGAAGGGATGACCTGCCATTCGTGCACTAGCACCATTGAAGGGAAAGTTGGGAAGCTGCAAGGTGTTCAGCGAATTAAAGGTAATTTATCTGCTTCATTTCTTTGGCTTGTTTTGCAAAGCTATTTTGTGTTTTGATCTTTAAACTTTTTGCTTTCTTCCCAAGCTTCAAATCCATGGGCCTAGAATTGCTTCCTGTTTCCTTGAAGTTTGGAGGCGTAGCATAGTCCCAGGATTAATGTCAGTGAAGTTAATGATTATAATGAAAGGTTATAAGAGTGTTGAACTTTAGTTTAGCAGAAAAGGCAACTGCGGTAATGATTTGTGGCGTTTGGGCTTCCTGAACAGCCTACTTGGGGTATTCATTAACTCTAATGTATTTCTACTGGAATGATACAGAAATGTGCAGACCATAGAAGCAGTGATTGTATCTTTTGCTTGTTTCCAATGTATGTCAATCCCATTTTTTGAAAAGCACAAAAATATCTAAGAAAAAGCATTGAGAAGAATGAGAAACAGTGATTGACTCCGAAGTGGCCCAGGAATGACCAAGTTAAATATATTTTTGTTTATTAATTAGTCTCCCTAGATAACCAAGAAGCTACAATTGTTTATCAACCTCATCTGATCACAGCAGAGGAAATAAAGAAGCAGATTGAAGCTGTGGGCTTCCCAGCTTTCATAAAAAAACAGCCCAAATACCTGAAATTGGGAGTCATTGATGTTGAGCGCCTGAAGAACACACCAGTCAAATCTCCAGAAGGATCACAGCAAAAGAGCCCATCATATCCCAGTGATTCAACAGCCACATTCATCATAGAGGGCATGCATTGCAAATCATGTGTGTCAAATATCGAAAGTGCTTTATCTACACTCCAGTATGTAAGCAGTATAGTAGTTTCTTTAGAGAATAGGTCAGCCATTGTAAAGTATAATGCAAGCTCAGTCACTCCAGAAATGCTGAGAAAAGCAATCGAGGCCGTTTCGCCAGGGCAATACAGAGTTAGTATTGCAAGTGAAGTTGAAAGTACCTCCAGCTCTCCCTCCAGCTCATCTCTTCAAAAGATGCCTTCGAACATAGTTAGCCAGCCTCTGACCCAAGAAACCATGATAAACATTAATGGCATGACTTGTAATTCTTGTGTGCAGTCTATAGAGGGTGTCATATCAAAAAAGCCAGGTGTAAAATCCATCCATGTTTCCCTTGCAAATGGCACCGGAACTGTTGAATACGATCCTCTACTAACCTCTCCAGAAACCTTGCGTGAAGCGATTGAAGACATGGGATTTGATGCTTTCTTGCCAGGTAATCATCATTTTTCTTTGTAATCCCCAATGTTTTTTAGTTTCTATTTTGTTTCTCCATTTGGCTTTTATCAACAAGAAATGATTCACAGTCACTGAAACTCCACTTTTTTTTTTTTTTGAGATAGGGTCTTACTATGTGGCCCTTTAGGTGTGCAACTCACTGTATTGATTAGACTTGCCTTGAGCTCATAGAAATGCACCTGTCCCACCCCTTTAATGCTGGGATTAAGGGCACACACCACCACCACACTTGGCTGAAATTCCACTTCTTAGAAATGAGTCCTATGCTGGTAGTCACCAGTGTGTATAAAAATGCCTAAGGGTGTCATGAGCCTAAAAACTTAATGGCAGACCAAACATGTTAACTGTATGTGATAGATTGTACAAAAAATTATGAGGAGGTTGGAGGGATGGCTCAATGATTAACAGTTTATTGTTATAATTATTCTATTTTATTATCATTTGTTGAACCCTTACTGTGCCTCATTTGTACATTAAACTTTAGCACATATATATATATATGTGTGTGTGTGTGTGTGTGTGTGTGTGTATGTGTGTGTATTCACACACATATCATAGGGTGACAGTACTATTGATACTTTTATGCACCCACAGAAAAGTTTCTCCCATAGATAAAGGAGGATTCCCTTAATGCCAGTGTGCAAATTATCAGCATGATAATGCCAGTTAAATACAAACATAAGAACTGTCCAGTAACCAACTATTCTCTACTTGAGGTTGGGGTTGTATGTGATGGCTAGAAGAATCTGACATAAATAAAGATTTATGTATTCACTTGGGTCAGATTTTCCTAGGACCTGGGGTGGGAAGTAAAGGGTTATTAGCTAGCAGGCCTGTAGGCATGGATTGTGCCTGTGGCAGCCAGGGAATAACTAATACCACAAATGAAAAGAATCTTTCTGTTTCCACCAGACATGAGTGAGCCACTGGTAGTGATAGCTCAGCCCTCATTGGAAACACCACTTTTGCCCTCAACTAATGAGCCAGATAATGTGACGACACCAGTTCATAACAAGTGTTATATACAGGTCTCTGGAATGACATGTGCTTCTTGTGTAGCAAACATTGAACGGAATTTAAGACGAGAAGAAGGTAAGATACTCTTAAGTGTTGTTATTTTATATACTTATTTCCGGGTTCTTTCCCATTTGTGTTTTGTGGCCATGCTTGTCATTCTTCCCAAGACTTCAAAAAGATCGTCCTTCATTCACAGAACAACTCTGAATTTCTGGTGTTTTTTCTGAGTGTAATTTTATTTATTTTATGATCACATTTTAATGCCAGTGAAATTTACTGAAAATTTCATAGCAGAAAGAAATACATAGCATTACTATTGTGAACCATGGCTATAATGGACTTGGAGAAACTAAATTTTTTGTGAAAGCTATCCTTAAAAGTGATAATGAATAAGAGTTAGATATTGTCTTACCTAGAATAGTCACCAGAGGCAAACCATGTTTGTATAGAATTATATTGTCTCTTTTAACAGTTTGACCTATGATCTTCCCATGTGGTAAGATGTCCAAGTTACTTAGTATTATGTATTTTAACTTAAGGTTACAGAATCTTCAAAAATCAACACCACATTTTTCTTTGGTTACTTAGATGGTTTAGCTTATAGAGTTGTACTAATTTATAGATGATTCAGTATAGCACACTAGCTTAGTTAACCATATAGATATGTGATTATGTTTAATGAGACCAAAGTTCTATGTTTGGTACTTAGGCCACCCTAACCCTAAGTGCCTTAATGATAGATATTATTCACAAGGGCTGAATACGAAAGTAAGGATTAATGTGGCAAACACAGCTTGACAATTGAGGAAATAAGGTCAAGTGTAATTAGCAATCATCTTTTATAATAAGGCCAGAAGATTATTTTTTGTGAAATGTAGGGCATACATCTTTGATTCATTGTGGTGTCTACCTTTGATTATTTGTGCATTATTCATCTCAGCCCCCACTTCTCTTGACCTGACATGCATTTAAGGCTTTGTTTTATTTATTAAAAAGGAAAAGAATATCAGAGGCAGACAGATCTCTGTGACTTTGAGATCAACCTGGTCTGCATAGCCAGTTCCAGGGGAGCCTGGGCTACATAAAAGAAAAGGATCAAAAACAAAAAAGGAAAGAAGGAAGGGAGAGAATGAGAGAATGCCAAGCAAATGAACACAGAGCAAGCTTGCATAGTTCCTGTTTGAGAAGCATTTTGAAATTCCCTTTTCATGTGACAGTGTCGATGCCAGTTGTCATTGTCTTCTCAGGATCTCATGCAAGCTAAATACATGCTTGGATATTAACTGATACTTCCAGTCCCCAGCCCTAATTTTCTCAGTTAATTCCAGCTGTCCTTTTTACCATCTCTTAACACACCAGTGCCCTTAGCCTGCTTGTAACTAAGCACTACTGGATTTTCCTCATTAAGTCTGTATTGCATTGCTTAAAAAGTCCAGAGGATATAAGAGTGGAGCTCCAAGGCACAGCACAGCTCATTGGCAGCTCATGTTCCATGCCTATCTTGTGTGAAGTTTGTGTTCAATTCCCAGTACCACTTCTGAGATGGAAAAGAACAGAAAGAGCTCTCATTATGCTTGAGAAGATTTGTTAAAAATTAAAATGACTAACATAACTGATTGAATTAATGCTTTTTGAGATTTGAAAAGTTATATTCTGTTTTTGCCAGGCTATACCAAAGTGCATTTAATAAAAGCACAAAGATTTATTTTACATAATTTATATTACTTTTCTCATTTATATTTAAGTCAGTATCGTACTATATAGCCCTAGCTCACCTGGAACCCGCAATGTAGAACAGGCTGGCCTCACACTCACAGAGATCCACCTGCCTCTGCCTCCTGAGTGCTGGGATTAAAGGCATGTGCCATCATGCCTGGTCCTCTTTGTATAGACATTTTCTCTGAACTGATCATCTGAATAATTCTGTACCTATAAAACTTAAAATGTAAGCATTTTATATAGGAATTTGAGATTATATTAGGTACTTTTACAAGTAAAACCTATTCATAAATTAATATTTAATTTTTAAAAATCAGACTCCAAAGCCAGGCCATCTGATGCATGCCTTTAATCCCAGCACTCTGGAGGCAGAGGCAGGCGGTTCTCTGAGAGTTTGAGGCCAGCCTGGTCTACAGAGTGAGATCCAGGATAGTCAGAGTTACAACAGAGAAACCCTGTCTCGAACCACCCCCCCCAAAAAAAAACAGACTTCAGAGCTGACCTATGTATTCTTGATCCCTACTCATTGTTAAATATCTCCTAAGTATTATAGGTTCCTAGAAAGAGTCATTTTTGTTGTGTGCTGTAATTATCTCCCTGGCAGTCGCAGCTAGAACTGGCCTAGAGAAGCAGAAATCACTAACAAAAATGCACCTGCAAACAACATTTCTGTCAGAAATTGAACTCCTTTGCTTTGTTAACAAGTTATACTGCACCTTTTGAGATTAATATGAGACAGTAAAACTTGAGAATTTTTAACTGGCTGTCATTTGACAACATTATGGTGTGTCTATTGATACATTCTTGGATTCTTGACTATAATTACAGTGACTCCCCAAGTGTATAAATTTATTTCTCTTAGGAAGGGAATTAGTTTTTGTTTTGATTTGTTTTGTTTTTGATTTTTGAGGCAGGATCTCGTGTAGACCAGGCTGACTTCAAACTCTTTATGTATCCAAGGATAATCTTGAACTCCTGATCCTCCTACCTCCACTCCTGAGTGCTAGGATCACAGGCATATACCACTGTGCTCAGTTTTATAGAATGCTGGGGGTGGAATTCAGGGTCTAATGTGTTCTAGGCAAGCACTCTTCTAACTGAACTACATCCCTAGCCCAGGTTTTATTAGTTTCTAAAAGTGCTTTCTTTTGACACAATATAAATTTATCTCATTGCAATATATAGATCTTATTTGGATCTTAATTTAGACAGAAAACTGGTAAACTAATAGGTTTAAGAAAATTATTTTAGATGTGAAAATGATGTTTGCATGGTGTGTGACTGAACCTCACACATACTAAGCAAGTGCTCTACTGCTTCATTCCTAGTCCTATTATTGTGGTTGTTTGTAAGGAGTCTATCTTTTGAAGATTTATATTTAAATATTTGCACACAAAGTGATAGGATGTTTGATATTTGCTTTAACATAATCTGGGTAGAGGGCAAGGGGTAGAATCGGTAAGAACATAGATAAATAAGGCCCAGTTGCTGTGGCATCTGTACTACCAGCCATCTGGGAGACTGAGGCAGAAGAACAGCTTATATCTAGGAGTCCTTTGTTAGCCTGAGTGATAGCAAGATCCTGTCTCTAAACAAATACAGTAAAATAAAATAAAATAATGATTGAGGTATAGTGGTGCATGTCTTTAATTATTACACTTGGGACACAGACGCAGGCATATCTTTGTTAGTTCCAATTCAAGGCCAGCCTGGTCTACATAGCAGGTTCCAGGCCAGTTAGGGCTGTATGGTGAGACCCTGCCTTGAACAATAACAGGCAAGCAAAATGTTATTGGTAATTGTTTAAGCTTAGTGAAGGCACATCAAGATGGTTATGTTGCTTTCCGTTTCACACATATGTAATTAAAACTTTGTATAATAAGTTTAAGGAACCAAGGCTACCTTTTAAATTGTTAGGGTTTAAGACTTGTATAGAAAGTTAATAGTAAATCGGTGCAAATTCTATTTAACACTTTTACAGTCAAATGAAAAATATAAAAAGTAGTTATAACATTATTCTTTTTTTGTGAAACCTGTCACCTGCATTGTTTTTCTTATTAATGTTCCCAGGAATATATTCTGTACTTGTGGCTCTGATGGCTGGCAAGGCGGAAGTAAGGTATAACCCAGCTGTTATCCAACCCCCAATGATAGCGGAGTTTATTCGAGAGCTAGGATTTGGAGCCACGGTGATGGAAAATGGTGATGAAGGGGATGGCATTCTGGAGCTTGTTGTAAGTAGGAACTTTTGTATGATTAATAGACTTCCAACAGAACCTTGGAGAGGCTTTCACAGAAAAATTGTAAAGGTAACTGAAAACTTGAAAAGTAGGGCATATAATGAAAATAATAATAAGGAAACTGAAAGATAAAAACTATTACTTAATAGTAGTCTTCAAGCATGGAATGGAATTATCTTTTTTAAAAAAGAGCGGGGGCTGGCAAGTTAGCTCAACTAGTACAGGTGCTTACTGTTAAGTCTGATGACCAAAGCTTAGACTTTGGGATTTACATGACTCTGGAAAGTTGTCCTCTGAACACCACATGTAAATAAATGTACTAAAAATAGTGGGGTGTGGTTGTACATGCTCATAATCTTAGCATTTATGGGGCAGAGACAGGAGGATTGCTGGGAGTTTGAGGCCAGCCTGGACTACATAGTGAAATACTGTCTCAAGGAAAAGGAAAGGAAGGAAACAAAAGAAAAAGATAAACTAACTTTGTACCAAAGTAACTCTAGTGTAAAGAAAAAAATTGAACCTGATGGGTTACAAAAAACAAAACGACACAAAAAGTTGGGTTAGGGAAGGGGATGTGGATATAGGAAGAGTTGTGGAAGGGAAATGGGGTTAATATCAAAATACATTGTACGGAATTCTCAAAGAACAATGAATTAAATAAAAATCATATTTTTTATTGAAAATAAAGTTATTTTTATATAATATGTTCTGATCATGATTTTCCCTCCCTCATCTCCTCGCAGATCCTCCCCACCCTTCCAACTCCTTTCTCTCTCTTTCTTAAGAAAACAAATGGGAAAATAGAAAAGACAAACATAAAAGGATAAACAACATGAACAAACTCACAAAGAACCTAGGAAAAAGCATGAGACACACACACACACACACACACACACACACAAACACAACATAAAAATACATAATCAGAAAAGACCAGTACAATTGAAAAAAAACACGTTAAAACAAAACAGTATGAGACAACAAATGCCCAAAAGTACATTTGAGTTCGTTTGTGTTGGCCATCTACTGTTGGGCATGAGGCCTTTGCTTAAGTGTGCTTTGTATCCCCAGTGAGACTCTACTGGAGAAACTAATTTTTCCTTTGTGAATGGTTGTTAATTGGAGATAGCTTCTTTGTTGGGAATGGGAGCTCATGTCTACTTCTCCTAAATAATGAAACCATTACTTGCCAAGAAATGTTTCCCAGGAAGAAGGCTTTTTGCGCTCTGTGAACTCCACTCAGGGTAGACATTCTTACAGGTAATATTTCCAAGAACCATGAGACAGGTGAAATGATAACAATTCTCTGGAGTGAGATTCTGAATGAACTCTTTGTTCTTTGATGTCCAGTGGCCACACTGTTTTTACTTCATAGTTGGTTGACTCCCACAGAATGGAGAGGAGGGGAGGGGAATGCAACAGATTGTAATGCCACACAGCTTGCTCTTTTTTTTTTTTAATCAAGATTCTACTGGTTTGGTTTTGACTAAATGCTCCAAGGTTTCTACAAGTTGAAAAACAAATTGGTTAAGACAGTTTTTTCTTTAAAAAAAAAAAACTTCTCTTATGGAGGAATTTTAGAGGTATTTATTTATCTTTTTATTTACTTAAAATATTTTTTATTTATACGTGTGTGTATGTGTGTGTGTACTTCTGTATACATTCCATATGTGTGCAAGTACCTGTAGGAGGCCATAAGAGGATGTCAGGTTCCTTGGAGCTAGAATTATAGGTACTTGTGAGTCAAACCCACTTGGGTCCTCTGTAAGACCAGTAAGTGCTCTTAACTATTGAGGCATCTCTTCTTATTTATTTAAAAGTAGGCTGGACAGATAGCTAAGCTAAGATGGCTTAGCTAGCATCCTTCTAGAGGACCCAGGTTCAACCCTTAGCACCTATATGGTGGTACACAACCATCTATAACTCCGGTACCAGGGAATTTGGCACCTACTTCTGGCTTCCAAGGGTACCATGTACACATGTGGTGCATAGACATACATGCAGGCAAAACAACCAAACGTATAACATATTTTTTTAAAATTTTGTTTGTATTTGTATGTGTGTGTGTGCACATACATGTGTGCTCGAATATATACCACTTGTATTAGGGTGCCTTTGGATGCCAGAAAAGGGTGAGTTTTGTATTCAGCTAGAGATGCTGCCCCAGTAATCTCAGTGAATAAAGTAGTGCAGTTAAAGAAGATATCCAATTTCAACCTCTGGCCTCCACACATGTGTACATAAGGACACATACACACACATACAACTTCCCACACATAAATACATGTACATGCACACCATATATGTACAAAGCAAAATAGAATTCTTCTTTTCTTTGTTAAATTTTATCAAGATAAGATATAACTCAACACACTTCACAATCCACTCATTGAAAATGTACCACTCCATGGCTTTTAATATATGTCTAGAACCATTCTGGATCTTTTTCATTACCCCTGAGAATGCCCAGCTCCATCAGAGGTGGCATTCCCTCCTAAAAACAGAATTCTAATGATAATACCAAAAGTATACTAATTGCACAGTTAAAACCTTATATGATAATCCTATGTTATAGTCCTTTTAGTTAGAAGTACTAGCTCCTTTTTAATTTATGAAAAAGGATATTTTTAATAACAAAGGCTTTGTTTTTAACAGGTGAGAGGAATGACATGTGCCTCCTGTGTCCATAAAATCGAGTCTACTCTCACAAAACACAAAGGAATCTTCTACTGCTCTGTGGCCTTGGCAACTAACAAAGCACATATTAAATATGATCCAGAAATTATTGGTCCCAGAGATATTATCCATACCATTGGGGTAAGTGCCATGACTTTGCTTTTCTGTTTTACCTTTCCAGTCAGCTGCTTCCTGGAATCATATTTGGTTTACATTAGATAGAGACAATGAAAAGACTCTAACCTCTTGGCTCTTCCACATAAGAACATTAGTGTGTGTCTGCTTTTGTTCCCCCCATTGCCTTCAGAAAAATTTAGACAAAGTCACATTTGTGCTATTAAATCACAAACAGATTTAAGCTGGAACTATCAATCAAAGTATTTAGGAAATTGATATAAAGTTGAATTTATAAGGAAGACCTAAGCTAATCACTATGAAATTAAAGCATCATGCTAGATGTGTTAATTGGTTTGTTAAAGCAAAGTAAAACAAAAGAAAAACACTTTCAAATTAAAGTTAAAATGTGAAATCCTGTTCTTTGTGCTAAATTCATCCTGTGTTCTTCAGTGTATCCTAAGCAGTAATACATGTAGGTGCAAAGTTTCAGTATGCTTATGAAATTGGTGTTCTGATAATTGAAAGCATATTATAGTTCGGGTAACATCTTGTCAGTTTAGGCAGCAATACCGTTGACATCTGTGAAGTTAGCATTGCTATCTACCCTAGGCATTCTCAGCAGGTACTCAATAATTCTCCTCAGCTTCAGTTCTGGATTCTCACAGCAGAGCTGCCACCTCATTTCAGAGGTAAAACAATTTGAGAAGTTACTTGTTGAGTCCCCCAAGACTTGGTCCTGATCCCTCTGGAGCCAGAGCTCACATTTGCTCTTTTTACCATGTTACACTGCTAACAACTAGAAGATGGCAGCAATTTCCCTAGCAGTTGAAAGAATGGTGTCTGTAACTGTCTGTGCCTGCATGCATCTTACTTAAGTGTAGTTCCTTTTTCGTATTTGGTCATATTGGGGAAAAGGATTTTTGTTCATGTATGCTGGAACTAGAATGAAGACTATGTAGGCAAGGCCTTGGCAATGTATTTAGTAATAGTGCTAGCTTTTGTGCACTGTCAGTGAAAACCTCTACTGCACTCTAGTGAAATTGCTAGTTTGAGAGCAGCAGAATAGACAGTAGCTAGAATCAACGAGCTATTAAGTTCTTTGCAAAATTAAAAACCAAAATAGTGAAGGGCAGAAAGCTCTGGACAGCTTCTTGTTTCTAGTCCAAGAATGACATTTACTCGGGAATTGAACTGAATTGTTCTAAGTGATAACAGCATGGCTTAGAATATCTCTGCATTGAGTAAAATGTTTTTCTCATGAATTTCCTTAGAGCTTAGGCTTTGAAGCTTCTTTGGTCAAGAAAGATCGGTCAGCCAGTCACTTAGATCATAAACGGGAAATAAAACAGTAAGTACTTTGGGATTGTCAATAAAAACATTTTAACTCCTTTTAGAGATTTAACATCCTGTTAGCACGTCGATTTTTAATATATAATTTTTAAAGATTTACTTTTATTTTTAAATTCTTTGTATGTATGAGTGTATGTGAGTGTGTGAGTGTATGACACATGTATGCAGGAGCCTGCAGAGGTCAGAATAGGGTGTTAGATCTGCTGATACTGGAGTTACAGGTGCTTGTAAGCTGATATGGATGCTGGGAACTGAATTTTGGTCCTCTGCAAGAGCAGTAGGAGTTCTTAACTGCGGGGCCATTGCTTCAGCCCCATGATATCATTCTTACACTGGGTGAGATGGTTACAATCTGTGTTTCTCTGTAGAGAATAGAATGTTTAACTTTTAGGTACTCACTAAAATGTGTTTTGTTTTTTTTTTTTTAAATGTTTTCCATATAAGATGGAGAAGGTCTTTCCTTGTGAGCCTGTTTTTCTGTATCCCTGTAATGGGGCTGATGATATATATGATGGTTATGGACCACCACCTTGCAACTCTTCACCATAATCAGAACATGAGTAATGAAGAAATGATCAACATCCATTCTTCTATGTTCCTGGAGCGTCAGATCCTGCCAGGACTGTCGATTATGAATTTGCTGTCTCTTTTATTGTGTCTACCTGTCCAGGCAAGTGATATATTAGCAAGTATATTTGTTGATAAAGAAAAATAGCCAAAATGTGGTAGGCACTGTTAGCTTTTCCATTGTTAAACAGATAACAGCCAGAAGTCTGATCATTTTATACTGGATACTTACTAATAGTTAAAGTAGCTAATATATTCCATTTAATCCCTGAGAATATTATTTCATAATAAGGCAGAGAAAAGGAATTTAATTTTTTTAAAGATAGTTTTTACTTATTTTTATGTTTTGTCTGCATGTATATCTGTATGAGGGCACCATATCCCTTGGAACCATAGTTACAGACAGTTGTGAGCTGCCATGTGGATTCTGGGAATTGAACCTGGGTCTTCTGGAAATGCAAGCCAGTACTCTTAACCACTGAGCCATCTCTCCAGCCTGAGAGTTTGATTTTTTTTAAAACTGGGTATCCCTTACTGTTGTTTATATTTCATTTTGATTCTGTAGTTATTTGCTTTTTCTACTTTTCTAACCTTATTTTGTGATAAATCTCTTTACTGTAAAAAGGTTTTTTTCCATTTATGGTTTAAAAATGAAGGCTAGTATACTTAGAGGCCCGAGGTTCAATCCCACCACCACCAAAAACCCAAAGCAAAACAAAAGGCAATAGTACTAACAACCAGTTATTACCAATTGCACTAATGAAAGACAAGCTCTCCTGTTACACTCCCCAGCAGAACCCTTGGCTTGTGATTGACTTTTGGAAAGGGAATAAATTTTATATATTTAAAAAAGCCCTTTCCAAAATGTATAAATTCTTTTCCAAGTTTGCTTGTTTTGGCTAGCATAAAAAGAAAAATGCAGTAGCCATCTGACTTTCTTTATGGTATTAAGTATCCACGGGATCAGAGATGATGTCCTTGCACAGCAATTTGAAGCCCTTCTTCTGCATATACCTCTGCTAAAATTCAAACTTGTACCAGCTCAAAATCTCTCCCTTATAGCCAGGTGTGGTGGTGCATGCCTGTAATCCCAGAGTTGGGAAATAGAGGAAGGAGGGTCTCGTTAAGTTCAAGTCCAGCCTGGGCTATATATAAGGCTCTATAACAACAACAAAAACAACAACAACAAATTCCTCTTAGTATTTATGGATTAGTTAAAAGGCAAAGGAAGTAAACATTGATACTTTGGCTGAATTTACTTAGGTATACATATGAATTTAAGTGTCTAAGAAAATTCAGTAATTATCATTCTTTTGTTACAGTTTTGTGGAGGCTGGTACTTCTACATTCAGGCTTACAAAGCACTGAAGCATAAGACTGCAAATATGGATGTGCTGATTGTGCTGGCAACCACCATCGCATTTGTCTACTCTCTGGTTATTCTTCTGGTGGCAATGTATGAGAGCGCCAAAGTGAATCCTATTACCTTCTTTGATACACCTCCTATGCTGTTTGTGTTTATCGCATTAGGCCGATGGCTGGAACATATAGCAAAGGTAAAGTAAGGAAGGGTGACATTTGTTAAAATACTGGATCAGTCAAAGACCTTAATATTTTCTAGGCCACTTATTAGAAATATCCATTGATTTATGTAGTTAACTATTTTAGTTTTAACAATATCTTCAGTAAATTTATCCAATTTATATTATTGCCAAGGATAGAGTATACTCATGGTACTTTATGAGAGACATTTCAGAAGTACTGGTTTATCATATCACATTGTTAATTGAGAATTGATTAGGCTATTGGCTTAAAGCAGTGGTTTCAAAGTCCATCCACACTCCCATGCTGTGATGAAAGTCAGTTTCTAATCCTGTTCCATGTAACTTTATGTTTAATAGAGTTGAAAGCATAATCTATATACCTCTTAGTATCCTGAGCACTATACAGTTTTCCCTGACTAAAGTCTAGACAATCACTTGCTATTTCTGTCAAGTTACTGTGCTTTCATTGACTAAACCATTCTAGTTTTCTTCTCAATTAAGTTTTTCACTTTTTTTTGTTTTTTAGATAATCCTACAATATGTTCAGTTACACTGAACATACACATATCTAATAGTCATTTCCTCTTAGCTGAGTATCTTAGCAGTAATTAGGATATAATTGCTGTCTTAAAAGGCATAAATTTTCCCAGGGTCTCATGCTATAAGTTGTGGGAAATTTTGTCAGTGAGAGTCTGTCAGAAAAGTAGTGTTTACTACAACGTCCTCATCTAAATTAGTCATGTTAAATGAAATTACAAAGTGGCTTTAGTTTGAATCTTTTCTATTAGTAGTCTAGATATACATTTCCCCATATATTTATGAGTATTTATATTACCTCTTGAATGATCTGCCTATTCGTGTATTTGCTCATGTATGAATTAGATTCCTGATATTTTTCTATTAATTTGTATTTTATTAAATTTTACCTAATACTTTTAAAATACATTTTACAATTTATATTATTCATATTTCACTATAAATTTTTTTCTGATCAAATGTTTTTCTTAAGCTGATGTTTGAATGAATGTTAAAGATTATATCTTTAAGATTTGAACATTTTCTTTCTTAGCATTGATACTGTGTTTTAATTTATAGGGCAAAACCTCAGAGGCTCTTGCAAAACTAATTTCACTACAAGCAACAGAAGCAACTATTGTAACTCTTAACTCTGAAAATCTCCTTCTAAGGTATTTATTTTCATTTTCTATTGTAATTTTTAAAACATTTAATTACATTAATTTATTGTGGTGGCATATATGTGGAGGTCAGAGGACAGCCTGTGAGAGTTCTCTCCTACCATATGGTCACCAAAGTCAGCACTCGGGTTGTTAGGCGTGGCAGTAAGGGCCATTACGTGCAGTCAGCTTACTGGCCCTTTCTTTGTAACTTCTTATGGGCATATTTTGATATATACTCAGGAGTAAGGCATGTTATAACTATATAATCTGGCTCTCAGATTTAAGAATTACTCCCATCTTACCACACTTCACGTCATCTATCTGTTTCATCTTTCTTTCTGTTTTGCAATGGGAAATACATCCCAGTCATATAGTTTCAGTGGTAAATTTTTAGTGTTTCTTTTTATTAAGGTTTTATTTTTAAGATTTATTTATTTATGAGTGCACTATTTGCATGTACTGTAGAGGGCATGCCTGTAGAGGGCATCAGACCCCATTATAGATGGTTATGAGCCACCATTTGATTGTTGGGAATTGAGCTCAGGACCTCTAGAAGAGTAACCCATGCTCTTAACTGCTGAGCCATCTCTCCAGCCCCAGTATTTCTTTATAAAAGGACATATTCAAGCCATGTGTGGGTGGTACATACCTGTAATCCCAACACTCTGGAAGCTGAAGCAGGGGGATCATGGCTTTGAGAGTAATTGGGCCAACTTCTCATCTTTCCCATCTTTTGACATAAGGTCTTGCTTTGTGACTCTGACTCTAGGACTTTTTTGGTGTTAGGAAAGGACTTGAGTTCCCTAAGTATGCCAGGCAATTGTTCTGTTACTAAGTACTTGCTTTACTTTTTCCTCTTAGTGATTTTTCCTTTGACTAAAGGAGAAAGTAAGAAAGGAAGGAATGAAGGAGTTGGTCTAGTTAAAAAAGAAACATAAAACACCTGACAACAATAATCTATTATAGTAATACACAGCTGTGGCGGCTTATCAAGGACGACAAGGATACATTCTTGTATGTGTAATCTTTGCCAGACCTCAGCAGAGGGAACCACTATCCTGGCCAGCGCCACACTGGATAGTGGAACCCTGAGCTTCTGAGCTCAGGTGCTTTTATTGATCCAGAACTCCTCAGGTGTTCTACTGATAACACATGCAGATCATGACCAATCAAACATCCCCCACATAATCCAACACCTGCAGAAAATACAAAACACTAAGGCCTAGTCAGCCCTTCCCCCAACAGTGAACAAAATAATATTTTAAACACAACTAAAAATAAACTTCTACAACAATGTATAACTAAATACTGAGTATCTCATATAACACAGACTGACCTTGAACTCACTATATAGCCCAGGGTGACTTTGAACTCATTATCCTCCTGCCTCCACTTCTGAAGTGTTGGGGTTACTATGTATGCTACCATGCCTGATTATGGCACTGTTTTTTTAAAGTTTTCACTTATCCAGTGATTATTGAACTAATATTTAGAGTGTTTGCTTTGGGCCAAGATTTTGTTGGTTACCACTAGTGAGCAAGACTAATATAGTTGTTGCTAGCGTAAATGTTGGCCCTATGTTTTGTTTGTAGTAATTATGGAGCCATAAAGCTTGGCATGATTTCCAAATCATGTGTGTGGAGGTTAGAATAAGAAGCAGATGTCATAATGCTTTTTATGTTAATTCATTTGCAGTGAAGAGCAAGTGGATGTGGAACTTGTACAACGTGGAGATATCATTAAGGTAGTCCCAGGAGGCAAATTTCCAGTGGATGGTCGTGTTATTGAAGGACATTCTATGGTAGACGAGTCCCTCATTACTGGTATGTTGTTAGGGGATTATGATGAAAGTGAAGTGAATCCAAAGTGATAATGAGAAGCAGACACTAAAGGAGAAAAGATTTTTGAAGAAATAATAAATGTATAAATCATAAGCAAAGAATATGAGTTCTTTAAAGATTACCTTCAGTTTCCTCAGGCTAATATATGTTTTTAGGTATGTTGTTAAAGACTATATGTTGAAGATTCCTTTTTTAAGACTTACTGATTTTTATTTTATGTGTATGAATGTTCTGCCTGCAGGTTCTCCTAACTGCAGAGCCATCTATCTCCCTAGCACCCACATTGAAGACTCCTACTTACTAGAATCCACAAGAATGAAGTTTTTTAGTGTCTTATAGAGCCAGTTTGACTTTGGCAAATTTCCCAGGCAGATAAATATTCTGTTTTCCTGTCTTAGCAACTGATATAGTCAGAGCTGGGCCAGAGCTCCAAATTTTCCACATCAGGGTTTGAAGAAAGCAAGACTGAAAGATATTTAGAAGTTTTGGCTAACAGAGTCCAGTGTAGATCAGAATCAAAATAACACCTTTCTACTTCTGGTAGTCCTAGCAGAGGCTCAGTTTATTTATTATTTTAGGACTCTGTTTTTCAGTAGTCTGTATTGCCAGTTTGAATGAGTATTTTTTTAGTTCTCTGTCTTGGGCTATGTGGTATTATTTAGTGATACTGACCCTGGCCTACTAAGCAGTAATGGCAGCACCCTACTCCCATCCATCATTACAAAGAAAAACTCCCTCCCACATTTCAAAATGCCCTTTGAGAACTTCTGATCTAGGAGTAGAATGAAGCTCCTAAAGTATCTGTCGACAGTAGCTAACATGTTAAGTTTTTCCTGTTCAGAATCTCTATCCCTGTGTTTGGCCTAAAATGGGTAAGGAAGAAGGGAAGGCAACTTATACTTCTGCAAGTGTCAGGATTCTAGTTTGAGAAGAACATCCTTTCTAGGAATTTGTTGACAGTGAACGAATAAATGTATGTTTCAAGAGGATATTAATTGGTTTTGTTCTCGGATTCTTTCTTTCCTCTCCCTTCAGGGGAGGCAATGCCTGTGGCTAAGAAACCTGGAAGCACAGTGATCGCAGGTTCCATTAACCAGAATGGATCTCTCCTCATTCGAGCAACCCATGTTGGAGCAGACACAACCCTTTCTCAGATTGTCAAACTTGTAGAAGAGGCACAAACATCAAAGGTAACCTAGTCCCCTAGGAGAAGCAAAAGATGTTTTCTTTAAATCCTACTAGTATGAATCTTGATGTGTATTTTCCTTTGATTAATATTAGTTGCACTTATGTGGAGTTTATTAAAATATTTGTGTTAACTATTAAATGTACTCTGTATTCAATATTAGAAAAAAGACTTAAAGACACTTGTTATTGTTTTTCTAAATTCTAGGCTCCTATCCAGCAGTTTGCAGACAAACTTAGTGGCTACTTTGTTCCTTTTATCGTCTTGGTTTCCATTGCTACCCTCTTGGTGTGGATTATCATTGGATTCCAAAATTTTGAAATTGTGGAAACCTACTTTCCCGTAAGTGACTTGCAGCAACTCTTGACTATGTGCTAAACACTTTGTGAAGCTTTTGTAGAGATAATTAAGTAAAAATAATTTTGAGGATTTGGAGAAATGGCTCAGCAGTTAACAGGACATACTGCTCTTATAGAAGGCCTGAGTTTGATGCTCAGCACCCATGTTAGACAAATCATACCCATCTGTAACTTCAGCTACACCAGGATTTGATGCCTCTGTCTTCTGAGGATACCTGTTTTCAGGCGCACACACACACATAATTTGGAGCCAGGTGTAATAGTGCATGTCTTTAATCCTAGCATGCAGGCGGCAGAGTTAGGCAGATCTTCGTGAGTTTAATGCCAACCTGATCTACATAGTGAGTACCAGGCTGGCGAGGGATGAACAGTAAACAATTGTCTCAAAACAAACAAACAAGTAAACTTTGGAAATGAGCAGTGTTGGTTGAGAGTATAGCTTAGTGGTAGAATGCTGCCCAGCATTTGTTAGTCCTTGAGTTTATCCCCAGTATCAAAAAGAAGAGGGTGGGAAGAAGAGAAGAAAGGGAAGGAAGAAAAGGAAATGAAAAAGAGAAGGGAAAAGGAAAGACAAACCTAAAGAAGAAATTCTCAGTATAACAGTCCCTCCTCCTACTTTGGGATGTATTTTAAGAGCCCCAGTGGATGTCAGAAACCATAGATAGTACCTGAAATTGCTTTGCCATCTTTGGCCCTTATACAGACACGTGTACACAAATTGAATGCCTTTTCCGTCTTAACTAAGCACTGTCATGTATTGTGCATATGACCTGTGCTGTTTTGAGGTATGACAGCAAAACCAGCACAAATTTCTGTTTCATTCTTTACATTTTTGTGACCAGAAGATTTGTTGTTATTGTAGATCTTAGTAAGCTTATCATATGATTTTTTCTTTCCTTATAAAAAAGAACTTTCATCTTTTCATGTAGAAGAAGCATATATGGCATCTTTCTACCATATCTCAATTGCCATCATCATTTTTATACTTCAGGAACACAATTTAATAAAACAGGGTTTCCACACAGGTGCTGCCTTCAGTAACTATTCAGTAACCAGGAAACAGCTAGTAGGTTGCTAATGGCAGATCCTATATATAGTGTGAGTGTGCTGTTCAGGTAGAACAGAATATTTCAGTGTGCTCATTAGAAATGTATGCAATTTGTTTTCTTAGTTTTTTTGAGACAGACTCTCACCTTGTATCCCTTGGCTAGCTTGGATTTCACTATGTAGACCAGGCTAAGTCTTGAATTTCTTCCTGTCTCTGTGTCGTGACTGTTGAGACTAAAGGGGTATGCCAACATGCCCAGCTGGTAGTGTCATTTTAATAATGCTTGTTTCGCATAACTTGTTGTGAAGGTTGAATAAGATAACATACATATGTGTGTATGTGACATAGTCTCATGGCCTTGAACTTGTTATGTTGCCTGGAATAACCTTGAACTCCTGATTCTCTTGCATCCATCTCCCAAGTGTTGGGATTACAGGTGTGTACCATCATACCTGGCTAAAATAATGTATTAAAGAATATACTTTTTAATTAATTTCTTGCCTGTTTTTATGTCTATACACCATATATGTGACTCTTAACTCTGGAGGCCAGAAGAGGGTGTTGGATCCCCTGGAACTGTAGTTACAGATGATTGTGAGCCACCATGTATGTGCTGAGACTCTCAGTCAACATGTGGGTGCTGTGAGCTGAACCTGGGGCCTTGGGAAGAACAGCCAGCACTCTTAACTGCTCAGCCATCTCTCCAGCCCCCAAATAATACATTATAATTAATGTTTATAAAGCTATAGTATTAGTGCCAACTCAACAAGTTCTCTGATGCTTTCTAAAGTATGGCACTGTAATGTAGTAAAGTAGATCTGTGATTGATGCCCCTATCTATCTATCTATCTATCTATCTATCTATCTATCTATCTATCTATCTTATAGTCTTTTTTAAATTTATTTTTTCTTTTGTACAATAGATCCTGTCCCCAGCTTCCCCTCCTTCCAGCTCCCCACATCTCCCCTCTCCCCACTATCTCCCCACTCCACTGCTATCCTCCATCCCCTCAGAAAAGAGCAGGTTTCCCAAGGTTACCAATTGAACAGAGCATAACAGGAAGCCCAGCAGAAGGAAAAGGCAAAATGGTCAGAGACTCCCCACTCATTTAGGAGTTCTATAAGAACCCCTAGCTAGACAACTATAAGATATATATAGGAGGCCTAGCTCAGACCCATGCAGTCTCTTCTCATTCCCTTCAGTCTCTGTGAGCCCCTATGTGTCCTGGTTAGTTGACTGCATGAGGCGTGTACTTCTGGTGTCCTCCACCCTCTGGTCCCAGCAATCCTTCCTCCTCCTCTTCCTTGGAGTTCCTCGAGCTTGCCCAATGTTTGGCTTTGTGTCTCTGTTCTCAACAGCTGCTAGAGGAAGCCTCTCTGATAACGATTGGGCTAGGCACTAATTAAGCAGTCTTTAATGAAAGTTGTATGAGATTCCTCTTCTGTATCTTCTCAGTCATTTCTTCCTTGTATTTGCCATTCTCCTTTCTTTCCTACTTGTTGAAACTTGGCTTTCCTTTCCATGATTATTTTGTAGTCTTTATCCAGCTTTAGCTTGATGATACCCACCTTGCTGAGGTGGATGCCCACATGGATGGATAGTTGTGCCATTAGCCTTTTCTCACTACCCATTCAGTGTAGATGACACATGGCTTCCTGTACACCTGGACCACTTTGCCAATCTGATGGCCTTTATAGTATCCTTGGAGCACAAACTTCATCCTTTTGAATGGGCATAGATAGAACATAATACTTCTGTCTCAGCTCTTTGTAAAGAGGGGAAGACATGATCTTCCTCCGAATGTGAGAAGGTACATGCAAATGTTGTTTGTGGTTCTTGCTTCAGTCAAAAGTCACAAAGGGATTGAACTTATTTTGGCAGCTGTGGATCTAGTGATTGCCCCACTTTTATATATATATATAAACTTAAACTCAACTTCTCTTCTTGTCAGCAGAGAGCAGGGATAATAATACCTAAGTTAGAAGATTTAAATTCATATAGGTGAGAATACACAACATGTGTGAAACATTCATATATGATGTATAGGAAAGTCTAAGCCTAGATATTTATGAAAATACCTAACTTTCTCTTTTAAAAATATTTTAAACTTATCTTTAATTATGCCTAAGTGTGTGTATCTGTGTGTGAAAATCTGCATGTGAGTGCAAGCAGCCATGGAGACCAGAAGAGTACGTCCAATCCCTTGAAACTGGAATTAGAGGCACTGTGAGTTGCCAGATGTGGGCTCTGGGAACTAAACTTGGGTCTTCTGCAAGAGTAGTAAGTTCTCCTAATTAGTGAGCCATCTCATCAGCCTTTAAAAATTTTAATCTTTATTTTACTTACTCTCTGTGTGATGTATGTATGTGAATGCTGGAACGTGTGTGCCACTGCTTGTGTGTGGAGGACACAGGACAGGGGACAACTTTCAAAGAGTTTGTTTTTTTCCACTGTGGATTCCTGGAACTGGCCTGAGGTTGTGAGGCTTGCATAGCAAGCACTTTTACTTGCTGAGCCATCTTGCTGGCTCCAACCTTTGTTCTCTAAAATGAATACTTAAGTTATTATCTTTAAAATTTTGTGGCAGTGTCCAATCTATGGCCTCATTATCAGAGAATCAGAATTATTCAAGGCCAGATTTATTGAGAATATGTCTCATGTTATTCTTTAAAGTTCCTAATAGTTCTAGATACAGAAAAATTGTGGAGTTCTGTGTTCCATATTTTTCTCCATAGTTAGTAACTCTGGAATCATCAAAAATGAAATTTTGACTTTAGGACTATCACTTATTAACCATTTCTGCCTCCAGTTTTTCATGTTTATAAATGAAAAAAATTGTTCTTTATTAGAAAAATATATGTCAGTAGTTTGGTAGGATATGTGACTTTGATACTGGTTTTATTTAAACAGGATTGAGCTTTGTTTCTTTTGTTTTGTATAGCTTGAAATGTAAATGAATAACCAAAGGGCATGTCTTTCTTCTAAAGGGCTACAATAGAAGCATCTCCCGAACAGAAACCATAATACGCTTTGCTTTCCAAGCCTCTATCACAGTGCTTTGTATTGCATGTCCCTGTTCACTGGGACTAGCCACGCCAACTGCTGTGATGGTGGGCACAGGAGTAGGTGCTCAGAATGGCATACTTATCAAAGGTGGGGAGCCACTGGAGATGGCTCACAAGGTAAGACTCTCCAGAACTAAAAATTGTGATGTCCAAACTTGCAGTCACACCTCTATTGAGAAATAGGATTCTTAGATCTTTGCATGTGGTTCCTAGGTTGAGCCTCTTCTAGGACTACCCTGAGGGTTGAAGTATCAAAGCTGTGATGTTGGTTCTTCTTCAGAATTGCCTTAGTTATTTAAGATCTCTTAATAATACTACAAGCCATTCCCTCAGAGGAGACCCTGAATAGAAAACCCATCTCAGATTACACCTGTCTCCAGTACCTGCCTGGGAAAATTTGCCAGGGCCTCTCAGGCTCCTGACAGGTTTGTGTCTGACTTCACATTATGAGAGCTGTACCTGCAGTGACAGTGTCTTTGCTGCCACCAGCTGGCAGTTTGCAGCTACTATGACTTCAGGAATATAATCTCTTATTAGGGCTCCATAACAATTTCATTTAAGGCTTCTTGACTTCAACTGAAGCCATGCTCCCACTAATACAGTTTTACTACGAGGATATAAAATATATACAGATGTATGGAGGATACAGAGCACATGGCTTAAACAAATATGGATCCTTTAATAGCCAGCGTGTGTGTGTGTGTGTGTGTGTGTGTGATATATGCTAGAATTTTTTTTAACGTGTATGGGTTATTGCTTGCATGTATGTGCATGTACCACATGCATGCAGAGTCAGAAGAGGGATTGGAGTTAGACAGTTGTGAGCTGCCCTGTGGGTGTTGGAACAAAACCTGGGTCCTCTGGAAGAGCACCCAGTGCTCTTAACCACTGAGCCACCTCCCCAGCCCTAAGGAATTTTTTAAAGATTAGTTTTTATTTTTATTCATGTGTGTGCACCTGCATGTGTATATTCACATGTGTGAGGGTGCCTGTGGGTGCCAGAAGGGTGTATCAAATCCCCTAGAGCAGGAGTTACAGGCTTTTGTGAGCTGCCCAGCATGGGTGCTGGGAATCAAACTGGGGTCCTCTGCAAGAGCACAAGTACTTTTAACCCTGAGTCATCTCTTCAGTCCCCAGACTAGTAATTTTTAAAGAAAAAGATGGCATAATTTCAAACCTAAAGAAAAGGGTTCCCTTTTTGGGCACCTATCCTAAGAACTAGGACACTCCCTTGTGTGAACATAGTACATTTATCAAAATCAAGAACTTATTGTTGACATAATGCTGGGACCTAAACTGTAATCTCATGTTTTGCTTTCTTCCTCTGTTTCCATGATACCCTTTACAGCAGTTTTTATCTTGTCAAGAATGATGCTTGGAATAGTATTCATCTTTTTATATCAGTTCATTGGGCTGTTTGATCATTTAGGTTCTTATTTGAGTTTATGGTGAAGTGAGCATGGTCTCTAACTCCAGATTCTTGCCTTTTCCTATGTAGACTTTCTCAAACAGCTTCCCTGAGCCTCTTCTTAACAGCTCAGATTCTTAACCAAGACCTAGCCAAAGCAAGCAACCCAGCTGGTATTCCCTTCAACCCAACATTTACATTTTCTCTTACAATCATCTGCTAGCTACCCAGATTTCTCCACTAGATCTATAATTCATTAGAATTGAAAGCCTTTGTGTTTTGGTTCTTTTTCAGAATTGCCTTAGTTATTTAAGATCTCCTAATAATACTACAAGCCATTCCCTCAGAGGAGACCCTGAAAGGAAAACTTATATCAGTTCTAAGTCTTATATAAGTTATATATATATATCTTATATATAAGATATAAGTTATCAGTTATAAGATGCCCATAACTAACAGCTCTAGTTGTTTAACAGAAATCAACAAGATTAAAACTGAACTGTGGGGAATGGAAATTAGTTGCTTCAAGAGTATTTCTTATGCCTTTTTATCACTCCAAAATAATCAGTCAAAGAAGTCGTGAAGCCAAAGGCCAGTTTATTAAGAAATGAAATAGTAGTCTGTTAAAAATAAACCTGTTTCTCATTTCTGGGAAGATGACGTCACATGGGTGCATTGTGTTTTTAACTTTTCTGCAGGTAAAAGTAGTGGTATTTGATAAGACTGGAACCATTACCCATGGAACCCCAGTAGTGAATCAAGTAAAGGTTCTAGTGGAAAGTAACAGGCTATCACGCACTAAGATCCTGGCCATTGTTGGAACTGCAGAAAGTAACAGTGAACACCCTCTAGGAGCAGCTGTAACCAAATACTGCAAGCAGGTACAATTTTATCTTTCATATTTGTGTTGTCATCTCATGTAGGAATGATGCAGACCAAATCTGGACTGGTCTTTGACTATAATTTCTGTCTATAATTAGCATGAGGCTAAAGAGAATTATATTTTCTTATTTAATTGAATATGTTGAGCCTGGGAATGTAGCTCAGTTAGTAGAATCCTTGCCTAGATGCTTAAGGCCCAGGGTTTGATCCCCAGCACCAATAAAATGAACATGTTGGCATGTGACTTTAATCCTAGCATTTAGGAGGTATAGATAGGAGGATCAGAAGTTCAAGGTAATCTTCATTACATAGTGAGTTTGAGGCCAGCCTAAACTATATAAGACTTTGTCTCAAAATTTTTTGATTATGTCCAAATTTTTTCACATAGACAACTGTAAACATTAAAAAATAAATAAGCTCTGCTCTTACCACACAGTAACTTCTGTTTGACATAAAGCATTAAAATAGAAGTAATATGTATTGATAGCATAGAGAATTTATACCATGGAAATGGAACCTTGTTCACTTTCTTCAAAATAATTCTTCTCTCCAAAATTTAATAATTGTTATCTAATTACTAGTTATTTTACACAACTTCATTGATTTTTAATTTATAAATTACAGTAAATAATTTCGGGTATGTTTACAAGTGTATCTGTCAACATTATTTAAGTAAAGAGTTCATTTAGTTTAGTTATTTATGTATGTGTCTCTCTCTGTGTTCATGCTCACCAGAAGGGGGTGTCAGGTTCCTTCAAGCGGAAATTATAAACATTTCTGGGTACTGGGACCCAAATTCCAGTCCTCTGATAGAGTCATATGTGTTCGTCACCATTCAGACATCTCTCCAGCACAACCTCATTCTTTTAACAGCAAAGATCATCCTATGTTGTCCAGGCTGGTGCTAAGCTCCTGGGCATAAGTGATGCTTCTGTCTCAGTTTCCCATGAGGCTGAGCCAATATGCATATATTACTAAACCTAGTTTATGAGGCTTTTTTGTTGTTTTTGAGACAGAGTGTCATTACATAGTTGAGGCTGGCCTGGAACTTGCTAAGTAGCCAGGCGGACCTTGAACTTACCTACACAAATTTCTACTTCATGAGTGCTGGGATTCCAGGTGTGTGCCACCATGCCCACTTGCATTTGTCATTTTAACTTTACATTGAAAGTCATACAGTGACCATCTCTGGTACCTTGCTTTTTTTAATTAGATGAATTTTCCCTATCAGGAAATACAAGTCTACCCCATTGTTTTGTATTCTATGAGTGATGTTTCGCTTTCAGTGTACACTGAGCATACCTGTCAGCTTTTGCAAGTCTATCTTTATGTCAAAAATCTATCAGGGCAATTGCTAGATAAAAGGATGCTTACAGTTTCATTTTCATGACTTCTATGAACATCCATACAAACAGGTCTATCAGTTTGTGCCTGCACTCAAAGTTTTGAGTGCCTCTCTCCTCACATTCTTATCAACAGTGTTTTTAATAACAAAAAAAATCATTACATTTGTCTGTCTATTTGTTTTGTGTGTTGTGTTTATGTGTATGTGTGCATGAATGATGTGCACACATCACAATCTGACTGTGAAACTCAGAGGACAACTTGAAGGCATCAGTTCTCTTCTTCCACCATATGAGTCCTGGGCATCAAATTCAGGACATCAGGCTCTTGACAGTGAGCCATCTTTCTGGCCCTATTTTTCCAATTTTAAAGTTTTATATTATGTTTAATTGTGTGTCTGTGTGTCTGTGTGTCTTTGTGCGAGTATGCAGAATTGCTCATGAGTGCAGATGCTCAAGGATGCCAGAAGAGGGTGTAGGATCCCTGGAATTGGAGTTACAGGTGGTTGTGAGCTGCCTGTTGTGGGTGCTGGGAACCATATGAAGTTGAATTCTTTCCAAAAGCAGTATGCACACCCAATTACTGTACCATCTCTTCGGCTCCTATTTTTCCAGTGTAATGTGAAAAATATGTATCATTGATGGCTTGTTTGCTTTGCATTTCTCTAATTATGATTAACATCTTTTTGTGTGTGTATTGCCCGCTTGAATTCTTCTCTAACTTGTGTGCTTGGTTGATTTTCTGTAGAGCTTTTTACATCTTTCTCATTAATTTGTATAAATTATTTTTTAATTATTTCATTATTTTTACACTTAAAATTGGGGCAGTTTGTACCTTGTATTGCCATTTCCTGATTTGTTCTTTCCTTTTTACTTATTAACTATTACTAGGCCCTCTTCTTTATATGCAAATCAATCAACAGAGTGGATGAAAATATAAAGAGCCAGAAAATGGTGATCTTCAGCATTCTTCCCAGCATTCTTCGGCTTACTAAGAACACACAACCAGACTAGAGGCATCTATTCTTTGTTTCCATTTTCCCTGTGCTAAATAGAAAACCTGACTTGATTCTGATTTAAAATTTTAACTTGTAACTATTGGAAAGAACAGAGAACATAGATAAGCTTTCCATGTCTTCTATAAGTTTGAGAGAACAGATTAAAAGATTCTATGACTCTATAATTGAATGACTAATCAGTGTTCTGTTCCTTTAAACCTATCAAAATCTATTTCAAATGGACAACAGTTGATAGCTTGTTTGATTTATTTACAATTCACTGGGAATAGTCTTTGATCTTGTTAATGGATGACCTTGGATTATCAGCACAGCAAAGGATATATTTCTGTTTCTATTTGTTAGGAGCTGGACACTGAAACCTTGGGTACCTGCACAGATTTCCAGGTTGTACCAGGCTGTGGTATTAGCTGTAAAGTCACCAATATTGAAGGCTTGCTACATAAAAGTAACTTGAAGATAGAAGAAAATAATATTAAAAATGCATCCCTGGTTCAAATTGATGCAATTAATGAACAGTCATCAACTTCTTCTATGATTATTGATGCTCATCTTTCAAGTAAGCTGATTTGTTTGTAGTAGTTTGTAGACTTTTGTAGATTTCTTTATGGGACACTTATGAGCAGATGGCTAACTGTATATAACCTCAAACTGTTGTATAGGAAACAAAAATGAACAGTGTGATCACATTCCACCCAATGCATTTTACCACAGGCCTTCTGATGACCACACTTCTGATGATAACACTCAGTTACTCAGAAACATTTGCTGACTGTGTTTATTTACAACTGCTGTAGGGTGATGAAGATAAGTCTGAGCTGATCTTCAGTGATCCTTTCTTCTTTCCATAGCTGGTCGAAATCATATATCTTTCACAAGATCCTGTGGCCCTCCTCTTCCTCCCCTCTACAAATTATCGTATTTCTCCCATAGAAAATTAAAGTTCTTAGGCAGTTTTCTACATTTTTTCCCCTCCAGATGGTCATTCCTTTTTTTGTGAGAGGAGATATTATCTTACTAACAAGTACCTTTGTCTCTTCTCTGATCCTGCCCTCTCTGAATTTCTCAGGGGCTTCCCTCTCTGTTATGGCCCCTTGCTTCTTTACTTTTCATGACTCTTTCTGTAACAGTGTCTCTAAAACATGTAAACACTTCTTTCATCAAAAATCACTTTATTTCCATGAAACTTCAAGACAAAGTAGTCTAGACTTGTTGAATTCACTTACTTACTGCAGAGGCATGCATCAGTTCATTACAGGCCCATTCCTGCCTTGTCCATACTATTAAACAGTCTCTTGTGACTGTGGACCCCAAAGTCCTCTCCAGTGCTTGCTCTTCACTCTGTATTCTGTAATGACCTCAGCTGCAAGGCAGTTGAGGATACTGGTTGGGTATTCCTCCAAAAACTTCTTTCTCCTTTGCATAGATGGTTTGTCTATCTTTCCTAATTATCCTTTGACTCTTTATATCTACTCTCAAGTGTTAGATATCCTCAGTGATTTACTTGTTCTCTGACTTTCTTTTCATTTTATATTCTTTCCTCTATACAATGTCATTCATGCCCATCACCTATTTCATCACCTGCAGGTTTTCATTGCCCCTCCAAATTCTGTATCTGTGGTGGAGATATATTTCTGGAGTGTCTTGTGGGTCTATCATCTGATCCTCAACATTATCTACTTGCCTAAGTGTTCCCGTACCTCCCAACCCATCTGTGCCCAAGTGATGTTGCTAAGATACAAATCTGATCACACTATTTTCTGACCTGTGACTTTATTTAGTGGTTTATAGCCCGTTTTTGACTTATGGTTCTTTTAAAGGAATGTGCTGAAAGTTGTGGCTCACCCCCATAAGAAGTAATTATTATGTCTAAAATGGTTCACTTATATCCTAGAGCCCCTCCATGGATCTTAATTAAGGATCCTTGTTGATGATGCTGTTTTTTATTTGTTTGTTTTGAGATAGTTTCTCACTGTGTACCCATGATTGCTCTGAAACAGTTCACTATATATACCAGGCTAATCTTGAACTCACAGAGATCCATTTACCCCTGCTTTCTGAGTTCTGCATTTAAAGGTGTGCACCACTGGGACCCTCAGAATCCTTGTTTAAATTGTTCTCACTCATTAAGGACTTTGATATCTGCTCTGCTCTGTCCAGTCTCCTGCTTCCCTCATTACTTATCTGTCCCTCCCTGATGCTCCACATGTGCTCTCTGCTCTAGTGATCTATCTGTAGTTCCTCCTCATGGCCTACCATTTTTTCTTTTATTCTTTTTTATTTTCTTATTGAAACACATTTTCATACAATATATTTTGATCATGTTTTCCCTTTCCACAATTCCTCCAGATCCTTCCCACCTCCTTATCCACCTAACTTTATGTTCTTTCAGAAAGCAAAACCAAAACCACAAAAACACAAAAAAGAAAATCAAATCAAAGCAAACAAAAGACTAATAAGACAAAAATAAATATCCAAACAAAGCAAAGCAAAAAAAAGTCCACAAAAATACTATTGAATTCATTTTGTGTTAGCCAACTACTCTTGGACACAGGGCTTGTCCTACAGTGTAGCTGATATACCTGCTGACACTCCCTGGATAAAACGGATTTTTCCTTTGACAATAGGTATCCATTGCAGATAGCCTCTTTGTTAGGGGTTGGGGCCCCATCTGGCTTGAACCTGTACAGATCTTATATGTGCTGCCACAGTCTGAGTTCATATGTGCATTAGTGCTGTTGTGTCTGGAAGGCACTGTTTCCTTGATGCCATTCATTGCCTCTGACTCTTAAATATTTCTGCCTCCTCTTCTGCATAGGTCCCTGAGTCTTGAGGGGAGGGGTTTGATGAAGGCATCCCATTTAGGACCTGAGTATTCCAAAGTCTTTCACTCTCTGCACATTGTCCAGTTGTGGATCTCTGTTAATTCCCATCTTCTGAAAGAAGAAGCTTCTTTGATGTGGGATGAGTAAAGTGCTGATCTGTTGGTATTGCATTATATTATTAAGAGTCATTTTATTCCTATGATCCTTTAGCAAAATAATATCATTGGGTTTTAACCTAGGCCCATGACTTATCTAGTCTCAGGGTCTTGGCCACTTCAGTAGTGTCAGGTATGAGTTCCATTTCATAGGGTAGGCCTTAAATCTGATAAAAATGTGGCTAAGCCATTCCCATAACATTTGTGTCACTATTGCACCAGTATGTCTTGTAGGCAGGACACTGTTGTAGGTTTCAGGGTTTGTAGTTGAGTGGTGATATTGATGACTACATTTCTCTTCCAGTGGCATGTAAGAGTGCCTTCCAGTACTGTGAACACTAGTTATTAAGAGTGAGGCTTCTAGTTAGGCACCAGCTTGACTTCTACATGTTCTATGACATAAGTAAGTATTGTCTTCAGCAATAGGGCCAGTAGAGAACAACAATAACCGTGAAAATAGCCTGTGGTGTTTGGTGGAGTTCCATGGGATTCCTTTACAGCCTGCCATTCTCTACTTGTTATATCATTTCATTTACTGTCTTCTCATGCAGTGGCCTCACCCACAAATAGCATCTACCATTGTGACTTAAGCTTATCTTTCTAGATCTGACTTACATCTCTTTTCACTGATACTTTAATTGACATACACTAATTGAAATACTTGCTGTACTTCATTCTATTATATTAGGGACACTACAAAATAATTATTTTAACTTATTTGTTAAATAAGTTAAATAAGTTAACTTATTTGTTGATGTCATATCAAGTAGCTAACATGTAGGAAATCATGCAACAGTCTTTGTTGAGTATTTACTTTGTGTTATGGACTGTTGACAGCACTATAAAGGACCATCAGTGAGGGTAGAGGTGTAACTCAATGATACTTAGTGTGCTTTGTGTGTATGATGCCCTGGGTTTGATCTCCAGCACCACTGAGGAAGGGAGTGGGAGCTAGGAGCAAGGAAAGAAGCTGGGAGATGAGTTAATAGGCTGTTGCCATAACCCAGGGAAAACATAACAATGGCTCAGCCCAGCACGGTAACAGTAGAGTTTGTAAGAAGTTGTCAAATTCCAGATGTGTTTTGAAGAGCAGCCTGAAAGATTTAATTACCAATTAAGTATATAGAATATATAAGTAAAACAGTCAGGGGGCTGGAGAGATGGCTTAGCAGTTAAGAACATTGGCTGTTCTTCTAGAGGACACAGGTTTCAATTCCAAGCACCCACATGGTAGCTCATAACTGTCTGTTAACTCTAGTACCAGGGCCACTGCATGCACATGATGCACAGACATACATGCAGGCAAAATACCTATACACATAAAAAGTACTTAATTTTTAAAAATTAAAACATAAGAGTCAAAGTCATACCAAAGTTAGTGGCCTACCCATTTAATGGATGAAGTTACCATTTAAGTAGGATAAGGAAGACAAGAGGAACAATACTGGAGACAAGATCAGACAAGATCTTAGCTGTCTAAGTGGAGATATCCTATACATGGAAATGTTAGCTACACATTTGTCTACAGGGGCTTGAAGATCCAGGAAAGAGACTGAATTAGAGATACAAAGCTGGGAATCATTTGCTTTGTAGATCTGTGGTATCAAATACAATAGTCACTAGTTACATGCGATTGTTTAATTTTGAATTAATTAAAACTTAATTTCATGTAAAATTCAGCTCTTTGATCATTTTGGTCTTCAATAGCCATCTGTTGGCTAGTGGCTATAGAATTAAACAGAGTAGGCATAGAGTGTTTCCAGCATCACTGGAACAACTGTTCAAACATCATGCATTTACTAAAATAAAGGTCACTGGTGCATTGTGGGAATGGCTCATTGGAATAGTAGAGACCAAAGCTTTATTGAATGGTTTTATAAGAGAATGGAAAGAGGTGAATTAGGGACAGCTACCAGGGGAAATGCTTTTGATAGTTCTTCTGTGCATAAAAGCAATGTAACAGCTAGAGCAGTAAGCTCAAGAGAGATTTCTTATATTTTTAAAGATAGGACAATATGCAGCAGAAGTGGTAGAAAATTGATTATTCAGGAAGGAGAGAAGTGAGTAGTTGGAGAGATGATCTGAACAGGCAAGGGAGGGTGACCTAGTATACAGGTAGAGAGATTGGCCTTTGGAAGGCTCAGGCTATGTTTATAACAGAGGGAAGACAAGCTGTGTGTACCTCGGAAGCATAGGAATTGAGGAGATTTAACCATGAGAAGTCCTCTTGTGATTGCAGTGAGCAGTTGCATCTCAGATGAGAATAGGGGAGGAAACAGAGATTTGAAAGGAAAGGAGGTTTCACATAGTCATCCTGAAGAAATAGATACTGGGTGGACAGGGATATGCAGTCAAATATCTATCCAATAGAACTAAAAGCTCACTTAAAATTAGTGATTACAAGTTTAAAATGAGACATCAACACATTGCATGTTTACATGCAGCTACATTCAGCTACTGATGTATAGTAAGTGTTTGAATTGTGGTGAAGGGTCTAAGGGAAAGCCTCAATAGAAAGAGAACCTCTGAACCAACACATTTGCACCTCCTTCCCTGTCTTGTTGGAGACTGAACCCAGGACCTCACTCATGCTAAGCAATGAGTGTCCTCACTCAGCCACTGAGCTATATCCACAGCCCTTGAACTGGTGCCTGAACAGTATACCAGAATTTGCTATTTGGAGAGAAAAGTTAATGACATTTGGGTGGTGGTAGTAATGTGGGTTCAGAGATATGGAAGAGCAGAATGTATTTCTAGAAAACTTGAAAATCGCTATTATAGTTGTTATATTTTTCCAAAAATGCACTGTAGTGACTGCAATGTTAGGCAGGAAGAACTTGCCTTGTAAGATGGATTTAAAGGTTAAATAAGCTCATCGAGTGTTATTTCTTTACTTTTAGATGCTGTCAATACTCAGCAGTACAAAGTCCTCATTGGTAACCGGGAATGGATGATTAGAAATGGTCTTGTCATAAGTAATGATGTAGACGATTCCATGATTGAACATGAAAGAAAAGGTCGTACTGCTGTATTGGTGACAATCGATGGTAAAGTTTCTGTGAAATATACTGATACAATTGTGATATCAGTCATTGTTTTATATGTTTGTGACACTTAAACCATGAAGTTTATTCCAAAGTGGCTCTAATACAAAGTTAAAATATTAGCAAAATATAATTGTTATTAATTAAGGATTTTCTAACCAGGTGTTGTGGCACATGCACTTGGTAGCCAGAGATAGGAAAATCATGACTTTAAGGGCTACATAGGAAGACTCTATCTCAAAAAACAAACATAAGAAACAATCAAACAAAAACAATACAGTGATCCATGAATAGTGGTACAAGCCTGTAATCCCAGCATTTAGAAGGTGGGGGCAGAAAGACCAATAGTTGAAGACTAGGCTCTGTAGTAAATTCAAGGCTATCCTAGGCTACATTGAGATCCTCTCTTAAAAAAAAAAAAAAAAAAAAAAAAAAACCTAAATTAAAAATAAAGGCAAAAAAACCTCAGGTTGGGCCCTAAGTTTAATTCTCAGCACCACCAAGGAAAAAGAACTTTAAAAAAAGTATCTTGCAGCCAGGCATTAGTGCTGCAGAGCTTTATATCCCAATACTTGCGAAGCAGAGTTAGGCAGATCACTGTGAGTTCAAGGCCAGCCAGAACTACATAGTGAGACCATGTCTCGAAACAAAGTTTTCTTGCATTTGTTCGCCTTTGTTATTTTCTTCCCTTGCCTGAAAGTTAATCATGGTTTAAAAGAAAATTAAATGACAACAGTTAAATAATAACAGAGTAAAATAGCATTAATCATCCTACCATCCTAATATAGCATAAGTTTTAGTTTTATATATTCTATTCTCTGTTGGTATATTTATATATCATTTTATATATTTATAATGCTATTTGTACTTTCTTGCATTTGTGTGTATGTGGTGTACATGTATATATTCATGTGTGTTTACATGTGTGTGAGTGCAGGTGCATGTGTAGACCTTGAGGTTGATATTGGGTGTCTTCCTTGATGGCTCTCAGCCTTACATATTGAGGCAAGGTCTTTTGAATTTGGACTCTGTTTCTGCTAGTCTGGCTAGCCAGCTTGTTCCAGTCAGTCCTTATCTCCACCTTTGCAGCACTGAGATTACAGGCAGGTGGTCAAACCCACCCAGCTTTTTACCTGGGTTCTACAGATCCAAACTCTGATCCTCATGTTTTCATGATAAGCGTTTTACACCTGAACTGTCTCCCCAGTCTTTTTTGCTTTTTTAAAGATGAAGTCCCAAGTATCCCGAGATGGCCTCAAACTCATTGTATAGCCAAGAAAGACCTTGAACTTCTGATCCTCCTGTCTCTACCTCCCAAGTGCTGGGATTATAGTTGTGCACCACCACACCTGGTTTATGTGGTACTAATTTATTGTTGTTTATTTTACTTGATAAAATATTTTCCATTGTTGCCATATAATTGTATTATTTATTTCCGAAGTTCTGGAGATCAAACAAAGGACTTGTATATTTTAGGCAAGCACTTTACAAATGGGACTACACCTCCTAATTCTAGAGTTTTATTTTAATCCACATGCTGCATAATTATTCCCATGTTGTTGTAAATTTATTCTTTTTTTTACTTGTATTTTGCTATGTGTGTTTGTGTGTATGTATCTGTCTGTCTGTATGTATGTCTATATGAGGGCATATAGATTCCACAGTACATAGGTGGAGGTCAAAGGACAACTTTGTGAGAGTCAGTTCTCTCCTTTCAACATGTGGATCCTGAGGATCAAACTCAGGTTGTCAGGCAAGCACCCCAACCCATTGAACCATCCTGTGGGCCCTAGAGTATTCTTGATATTTCACCATAACACTGCAATAAACATGCATAAAGTTTTACATGCTTCCTATTTGATAGGGTAAATTTCCAGTTGTGAGTTTATTTATTTAACATTTATAATCCTTGCTAAGTATGAAGGTAGTGACTTCATGGTTTTAGGTATACGAAAAAGCAGAGAATAACATTTTACTCTATCTCACAATGCACATAGTAGCCAGAGGAGGATAGTAGATGTCTTGACCTTAATCCCTTAAGGCAGGGTCTCTCAATGAACCTGGAACTAGACTGATAGCCAACAAGCTTCAGTGATCCTTCTGTCTCAATCCCATTGATCAGTATCGGGGTTACAGAATTTGAATTTGGTCACATGGGTGAAAAGTGTTTTTATCTACTGAGCCATCTCCCCAGCCTTCTTACTTTTCATTTTTCAAACGGAAGAAAATTAGTACCTTTTGGTAATTTCCCCCTAATATCAATCACCAGTTTTTATCTCCATTTACCCATTAATTTTTCATTCTGTTTGCTTTTAAATTAACTAAAAAGTTTTTGTGGCTATAGTTTAACCCAATTGGGGGAGGTGTTTTTTTTTTTTAACTTTCAGTGACATCTTTTGTTTCAATTTCCTATTACTACCTTCGTTAAATATTCCTATTC